>CM062820.1:463565211-464765211 GCA_031772625.1 Pinus tabuliformis | reverse complement strand
AGGCCCCGTGCTGTTATTATTACATTGGGAAATAAGTTGTTCAGGATACCAGAGGTAGCACCACCTACCGCCATCTCTTTGATTACTGCAAAACAATGCAGTAAGATCATTTCCAAAACCAGGAAATTTGTTTTCCTGATGATACGCCCTCAAGGAAAGAAGAAGACAGTGGCTGCGGCCTCCAGACGGGGTCCCTCTGCACGACAACTACAGATGGACAAGATTGTGGAGGAGTACGAGGACATCTTCACCTCCCCGGCAGGGGTTCCTCTGCACTGTCAAGTCAAGCACTCCATCGATCTGACCCCAGGTGCACCGCTACCCAATGGACCAATTTATTGGCGCTCCATTCTGGAGAACAATGAAATCAAGAGGCAGATTCAGGAGCTCCTGCAGAAAGGTCACATCCGTCCGAGTTCATCGCCCTGTGGGAGCCCGATCGTGTTGGTACAGAAGAAGGATGGGACGTGGAGACTCTGTATTGACTATTGGGCGCTGAAAAGATCACTGTCCGTAATAGGTACCCGATCCCGCGGATTGATGACCTCCTAGACCAACTAAAGGGGGCGAAATATTTCAGCAAGATCGATCTGAAGTCAGGATATCACCAGGTACCAATCGAACCCTCGCATGTGTGGAAGACTGCCTTCAAATCCAAGGAGGGCCTCTTCGAATGGTTGGTTATGCCTTTCGGATTGACGAATGCTCCGAAACCTTTATGAGGCTAATGGATGACATCTTGCGGCCATTCACCAACTCCTTTGTAGTAGTATACTTGGATGACATTCTGATCTTCAGCCAGAGTTGGGAAGAGCACCTCCACCACATCCGACAGGTTCTCCAAACACTGCGGCAACACAAGCTATGTGCCAATTTGGAGAAATGCACTTTTGGCATGACCCAGGTTCAGTATCTGGGATACATCATTGATGAACAGGGGGTGCATGTCGATCCAGCCAAGATCCAAGTCATTCGGGATTGGCCCTCTCCAACCACTCTAACAGAGCTCCGCAACTTTCTGGGTCTTGCCAACTTCTACCGCAGGTTTGTGTTGGGGTTTTCTCATATTTCTTGGCCCTTGAGTCAAGTCACCAAGGGAGGGGCGAAAGAAAAATTCTTTTGGTCTGAATCTCAACAGAAGGCATTCATGGAGTTGAGGGATCGCCTCTGCACGGCACCAGTGCTCGCGTTACCAGATTTACAACAACCATTTGAGGTCGAGACAGATGCCTCTGACTATGCTATTGGGGCAGTCCTTACTCAACATGGACATCCAGTGGCATATCACAGTGAAACACTTTCAGACACAGTTCAGAAGTACCCCACTTATGATAAAGAGATGTATTCAATTGTACAGGTCTGCCGACAATGGAAGCATTACATTTTGGGGAAGGAAATGGTCATCCACATAGACCACCGACCCCTGCAGTTCATACAGACCCAAGGGAAATTGCAGAATGATCGCCATCAGAAGTGGTCTACATACCTGCAACAGTTCCACTTGAATATCAAGTATAAGAAGGGCAGCACCAATAATGTTGCAGATTGCCTCAGTCGACCACCGATCATGGCGTTAACCACCGTGCTCAACTCTTGTGGGCACGAGACTTCTGATTGGCCACTTCTCTACAAAAACGACCCAGAATTCGGCCACACATACCAGACACTCTTGGAGGGTCGGCATGTTGCAGATTTTCACCTCCAGGATGCCCTATTATGCCACCTCGGTCACCTTTGTGTTCCTTCAAGCGAGCGTGCCAAGATGATTTGGGAAGCACACTACAGTCAGGCTATTGGGCATTTCGGGGTCGAGAAAATAGTGGCAGTACTGCAAAATTATTTCTATTGGCCGAATCTTCGACAGGATGTTGGGAAGTACATCAGATCATGTACTGCCTGTGCCATTGCCAAACCGACCATTAAGAAGCACGACCTCTATACCCCGTTGCCTACCCCTAGTCGACCTTGGGAATCCATCTCCATGGATTACATGTCAGGCCTTCCTTCCACTAAGCATGGAAATGACTGTGTTTTTGTGGTCGTCGACAGGTTCTCGAAGATGGCCATTATGGTGGCCTGCAAGAAGAATATCACAGCAGAAGCCACTGCTAAACTCTTCTTTGAACGAGTGTGGGTGCACTTTGGGATCCCATAGTCTATCATCTCAGATCGGGATAGTCAGTTTCTCAGCACATTTTGGTCCAGTCTCTGGTCAATGCTGGACACCAAACTCACGAAGTCCACAGCCTTCCATCCTCAAACTGATGGCCAGACAGAGGTTGTCAATAGGATGATTGTGCACATTCTGCGCATGTATAACTCAAAGCATCCACGCACATGGGACGAGAGCCTCCCCTATGTTCAGCACAGCTACAACCGAGCTCTTCACAGCTCCATTGGCCATAGCCCTTTTCAGGTGGGTTTGGGATTCCAGCCACTATGCCCCATTGATGTGGCCATGCCACTTGCAGCTACTCACATAAATTCAGCTCATGTCCAGTCCGAAACAGATAAGGCCACCAGCTTCATTGAGCGCATCCAACATATTCTCCAGCAGGTCCATGACATTCTTGAGAAATCAAATGCCAAGTACAAGATGAGACATGATCAACATCGGGTGCCACACAAGTTTCAGGTGGGCGACAAAGTCTGGTTGCATTTTCAAAAGGAACGCCTTATTGGAGCCTATCGGAAATTGAGACCACTCTGATATGGTCCTTACATCATTACTAAGGCTGTGGGAGACAATGCATTTGAGCTCAGCATTCCCCCATTCCTTGGCCTGCACCCAGTGTTCAATGTGGACCGCCTTCGGCCATATTTTCCACCATTGCTAGACACATCCGACATTGCAGAACAGCTCAAACCCACAGAATTAAATCCAGATTGCATGGAACAAGCTGCAACTGATCGGATCATGGACACACAGATCAAGAACACTCGCCAACAGAATATCCAACTGTATCGAGTTGTCAAAGCAGGCCAACTCCTTCAGCAGGGCAAGTGGCTCACCAGGGAACAAGTTCAGCAAAAGTTTCCTCATCTCATGGAGGAGCTCAACGCAATGGGGACCATTGCTTCCTAAGGGGGGAGGAATGATCCAGGTGGATATTGGTGGCCACCTGCCAAGTCCACCTGGACCCCCACCATTGTCTTTCTCAGCATTTTCAGTTTCCTTAATTGTAGCACAACTTACTATTTTTAGCAGTTTTTCGGGTCCTGAACTTCCGGAGTCGTTTTGAGGCCCTAAACGATGTTTTTTGGGGAATCCAGGGGCAACATGGGTCCATGGAATGGACTGATGTTTTCCATTCCAACAATGGTAGTGCTCGGATAGATCTTTCTAACGAGCTATTGTATGCGTCAAACGGAGATCATATGCCAAAGTTACAACCCTGGGAAGTTGATGTACCAACTTACCCCAAACGGGGCCCACAGTTTGGCGTTTCTTCTCCTAGGGTTAGGTTTTGGAATGTTAAGGGTTTTCCATTGTTTCTCAACAATAAATAGGCCTTCGAGCCTCATTGTAACACAGTTCAAAGGCATGTAGCCATCACATCTCTTCTTAGAGATAAGCTACCATCGCCCTAGCTGGTTTATTTCCATTTCTAGTTGTAAGCATATTTCAGTATTTTCCATTAATGAAATGAAGTATTATTCCGCTGCATCTTTGTGTATATGGTTATCTCTGTAATTTGTTGCGTTCCTGTTTAAATCCAGATCAATGGAAAAGTTGATAAACATAAAGCTTGTCTTGTTGCTAAGTGTTTTTCACAAGTTGAAGGCATTGACTATACTGAAACCTTCTCCCCTGTTGCCAAAATGAACTCTATCTGCCTTTTTCTTTCCCTTGCTGCCTATTTCAAATGGGAAGTCCATCAGATGGATGTTAAATCTACCTTCTTGCATGGGGACTTGCATGAAGAAATCTATATGAAACAACCTACTAGCTTTATACAAACAGACTCCATCCTTGTATGTCGGCTTAAGAAATCCTTTTATGGTCTCAAGCAAGCCCCTCGGGTTCGGTATGACAAAATGGATAGCTTTCTTTTAGAAACTGGATTCTCTAGGTGTCATTTTGACAATACTGTCTACACCAAGAAAGTGGGCAAGTCTCTTATCATTCTTATTCTTTATGTTGATGATCTTATCCTTATTGGTAATGATCCCAACCTTATAAACCATGTGAAGTCCAGCATTAAAAATAAGTTTGAAATGACAGACTTAGGACACTTGCATTATTTTCTTGGTCTTCAAGTCTTGCAATGCAAGGAAGGTATTTCCATTTCCCAGTCCAAGTATGCATGTGATCTTCTATGCCATTTTCACATGGAAGACTGTAAGCCAACCCCTTCTCCCTTTCAGTTTGGAGCCAAAATTTCAGTCACTTGTACTTCCCCTGAAGTTGATGCTACCTTATACCGTCAACTTGTAGGAAAAATTTTATATCTGACCCATACTCGTCCTGACCTTTCCTTTGTTGTTGGCCTTATTTCTTGGTTTATGCAAAACCCACATGAAAGTCATTGGAAAGCAACTAAAAGAATACTTCATTATGTTCGAGGTACAGTTCAATTTGGGATTCATTACAGTGCAGAAGCATCTCCTCTATTGGTTGGTTTCACTGATTCTAATTGGGCTGGTGACCCTGATGATTGGAAGTCTACTGCAGGTTATGTGTTCACTCTTGGTTCAAGAGTTATTACATGGGCTTGCAAGAAACAAAGTGCCATTTGTCTTTCTTCAACAGAAGCAGAGTATCGTGGTGTCGTAGAAGCTAGTAAGGAAGCCTTGTGGCTTCATCAGATCCTATCAGAGTTTGGCTTTCAGCAGCAGCATCCAACTACACTTTGGTGTGATAATCAAAGTGTCATTCAACTATGCAAAGATCCAGTCCAACATCAGTGCAACAAACACATTGAATAGCACATGCACTTTATCAGAAAGCTCATTCATGACCATGTTCTTGAAGTGCAATATTTTTCGATAGATGATCAAGTTACAAACATCTTTACAAAGGCTCTCACAAAGGCGAAGTTTACTAAACTTCAATTTATGGTTGGAGTTCAGGAAGTTGTCACTAAGGGGGGAGAGGCTCTAATGCCTCCTTCCTTCACCTATTGTGTCATATTTGTACATCCTTCAATCCTATCCCAAGTTGTTCTTAAGGGGGGATGTTAGGATATTCCGACACATAGGAAATAGTTAAGTATAACTTGGTCTAGTGTAGAGTTAGGTAAAGTGTGTTTATTTACTATGTACTTTTGTCACTTACAATCCGATGGTCATGATATGTAGTGATCTGATGGTTCATTCTCTCCTCGATATTACCGACACTTGATCTGTGGCTTAACACCCGATTGGTCCATGATCTCTATTTAAAGAGCATGGAGGGTCATTTGTAGGGTAACCGTTCATGAGAGAATATTATGTAAATTTTCATTCTTTTATTAATAAATTGCCTGAAGTGGCTCCGTTGGGTCAAGCTGTGGACTATTTCCCTCTTTGAGGGTTTTAACCACGTCAAGAATACTGGTGTATTGATCTATGATCTGATTGTGAGCAGTGTCCTTTAGTGTTCTGTCTAAGGAATTTACCCTATAAATTCCTACACATTTAGATGCCTCGTGTGAATCGCGTGCATGCCTTCCTGTGCATTTACAACAGTGTCATGGATAAGCCTACCAAGGAGAAATCCATGCTATTCAGGAGTGATATAGCGAGAAAGAGTATTGCGCATGCAACCGACAATGGTCTTAGATATAACTTTGTATATGACGTTGCAGAGAGAAATAGGCCTATAGTTAGAGAAGCCCTTTGTAGAGTTGTTTTTAGGAATGACGGCGATATATGTAGAGGTGATATGGTGATCTATAAAGATCGAGGTCCTTGATTCCTCTACTATGCCAAAAGATATCCTTTGAAGAGTCCAAAAAAGTGGGTGAAAAGTTCAATCGTCCATCCATCAGGACCAGGGATTTTGTCACCCTTAAATGATTTGAAAACATCCAATAATTCATCTTCAGTGACTTCCTTAAAGAAATCATCATTTTTCTCTATATCATACATAATCGGATAAGGATCAGTTCCCCAAACTAGGTCCTTAGTAGTGATATTTTCATTATTTTCATATGCCTTTTGAAAATATTGTACAGCAACATTACTGATCCCTTCTTGTGACCAATGAATATGAACATCAACATCATTAATCTCTCAGATGAAGTTTATATTGGAACAATGATTTGCATAACGGTGGAAAAATCTGGTGTTGCAATCGCCTTCTCTTATCCATATCTCCCTACTCTTCAATCTCCATGAGGATTCCTCAATAGAAAGGAGATTCTTCTTCCTAAGTTCCAGGGAATGAATACGGGATTGAATATCAGTAGAAAGACTGTGGGTGGACATAAAGGGTAGAATGGAATCCAGCTCACATTGTATGTCAATGAGTTCCTTTCTATTTTCCCTGATCTTTTGTTTCTGCCAGTGTTTGACATTCCCACGGAGGGAGTCAAGTTTATCAAGAATGTTAACCATGGGGGAAATGTCAGTTACACAAAGTCGATCCCAAGTTTCCATCACTCGTTTGTTAAAATTAGGATCCTCCAACACGGATCTATTGAATTTGAAAGGGATGCCCGTGCGAATATCCATTTTCCTCCATTGTAGAGTGATAGGTTCATGGATCAGAAAATGATCTAGTCTCTTAGAAACATATGCCGTGCCAGTACAACCATTGTCCCATTTGGGGTAAATTTTTGTAAGGAAAGTATCCACAAAGTTATGAAAAATAATAATATCTTATATCTTCCCATCTAGGGGGTCTATTTTACTGCAGCATCCCAAAAATTCATCCAGAATGATAGTACAATTTATGTCCCCAGCGATAATGAGAGAATCCAGATCCATCATCGTAGAAGATAAAAAATGATCCTAGAAGATGCATCTATCTCTGTATGGTGCATATATGTTGAGGATGTGCACACGGCCAGGAAGGCCGCGAATGCTACCTTCTAGCAATATACCTGCAAAACACTTATAGGCCTTTATATTTATCCAACTAGGGTCCCATAAGGCCACCAATCCACCAGAGAGACCCGTAGCAGCAATAGCAGATATG
Organism: Pinus tabuliformis; assembly: GCA_031772625.1. Lineage (NCBI taxonomy): Eukaryota > Viridiplantae > Streptophyta > Pinopsida > Pinales > Pinaceae > Pinus > Pinus tabuliformis. Next base: position 464,758,088 of record CM062820.1, on the reverse strand, counting down.
TATCAATTCAGAAACATTTTCCGAAAATATTGAACAGTATGTGGAATATTATGCATGGTTTCTTGAATGAGAATGATGTAAGGATGTGGAGAGGATAAAATATGTTTGAGAGCCAATTATTTAGGGGCAATAGCGAGAACCCGAATATTAAGGGAGATAATGCACGTCATGGAAGGTCTTTTTAGGGAAACCGTGCTCTAAGGGCACATGAGGGGGAGATGTCAGCAATAGGAACATCAACTAGAAAATGATCCATGGGGGAGGAAAATGGGTTTGTCTTGGGGCATCCCCAAAAATGATGGCTACCACGGTTTTGTTTCTGTTGGACAGTAATATAACTCACCGAGGTAGGGCTGATGTGGGGAGAGGTAGAACCCCCAGGTTTATGGATAGTGAGAGTACGAAGATCTAATGTCTTTCTTTGTAATAAGAAGTCCAAGTCACTCCCAAAAAAATTCGTAGGCATGGCAGTAGGCGAATTTGGGTGAGTAATGCTAACACAAGGACCTTTGTCCTTGAACTGTCGACAGAGTAGTATCGGGGGGCTACATATGCGATATTTGAGGGGGATGGAATGTCATGATAGGGGTGTGGAGCCGAAAAAGGGGCAGGAATATCCTGATAGGGAGTCAGTTCTGGTGGTGGTTGACATATGAAGGGGGAGGACTGTCAGATAGTGGAAAATCTGATTTTGGAGAGGTACTCAGGAAAGACGAAATAGAGATAGGTGATGAAACAATAGAGCCATATGCATGTGGATGATTAGTGTTTTTGTCCTGTGGCATACCTGGATACTGCGAATATTGCTTATGTGGCATAGCCCAATGACCATTATGGATCAGTCAACCCATGTCATAACAGGACACCGTGGCACCATTATAACATCTCCTACCATGAAGGCGACCCCCTGGTCGAAGAGGACACTAAACCCACAAATGACCCATCCTATGATAGATCGGAAGGGAACCCCCCAATATTCCATCCTTCGTTGAAGATAGGTGTCACCCCAGTGAAGTTCAATGTGGTCAGGAAACCCTCCACGAAATTTTTTCAATTAGAAATCCAGATGACTCTCTTATCCTGTGCCCCTAGACAACGTTGGTCAACATATATAAATTTTCCATGCAGTGGTTGATCACCAATAAGTTAGAGATGTGACCATCCCTGTGGGATGAAGGTAACCGTACTGACCAATCATAGGAAATGGATTGGTTGTGGGCAATAGTTAGTTCTCTACCTCACCTTTCTCTAGATAACTCTTCTTGCTGGGACCAAGTTCCGTCAACTATGAAGTCTTTTGGAAGGTCATCTAAAACAATAGATTTAGAACTTGGTTGAGGATTTAGATCACCTATAGGCTAGAGGTTATTTTTCTTGATAGGATCCATTTTCTTGAATTAGAGTAACATATTAATATAGTTAGTTTACACTTGGCACCATTGCACTAGGTGTTTGCTTGTTGTTTGTTGATATTCTTCTCCTATCATCCATTTTTAGTCTATTGAGTTATCTTTGTCTTGACATCATTGATCCCCTTAGGAATTTTTTATGGAGACTTCGTGGCATTTTCCCCCAGTTTCCTTTAGGACATCTTACTCCTCCCCGTCGAGTTAGAGTTCATTCTCCTAGTCCTCCATTGAGTCCTCATTCTGACACTAGTCCTTCCTATTCTTCGAGTTCTTCTGATTCCTTCAATGTGGGTGCGAAAAACCAAGGTGGTAACCAAGGTAACCCCAGAAGCGGAACCTCTACCTGTATGGTTTTTAATCATCAATTTCTTCCCTTTATGGTTGGTTTGAGCCTCCTTGATTTTAGCCAGCTCAATAACGATCCTCTTCTCCATGACCCGAGTTGGCCTCCTATGCCTACCAAACTTCCTTCTAACATCCCAAATTTCGAAGGAAATCTTGAAGAAGATCCCACAAATCATGTTCGATATTTTCATATGTGTTGTTCATCCAATTCCATCACTGAAGACGACATTCGTCTTCGTCTATTCCAATTCACCTTTACAAGAGATGCTCCAAAGTGGTATGTGGACCAACTGCATGCCACCCATTCCACCTTCCCAGCTCTAGCCAAATATTTTTTGTCATACTTCTAGTTACCCCTATGATATCACACTGGTAATGAACTCATGACCTCTTTCCATCAATCTTCTGCAACACGCCTATCTAACCATGAATGGCGTAGAAGGAGGAGCATATGTAGGGCTCCTGAATTTGGAGATCATGTTTATATGGATTGGTTCCATAGATCACTTTTGGCCCGCATAGGTAAAGATGTTGCCTCCCACTTCCCCGAGTTTGAGGAAGAAGTGCTCAAGTAGCTTTGAAATGTGATTTGATCTATGCACAATAATGATATGTTTATATTGTCCTTCCCGGTCTGCCTTGGCATGGTGCTGCTAATGCATTGTGGGAATCCCATTCTTGGATCTATGTCACACCTTCAACCTCCACCATATCCTTAGCCTCATATGGGTGATAGTCAACCCAACAGGGACCAGTTCCACTTACACCTATCCCCTTCCTACTCCTTCCCATGGAAACCCTTACCAAGGTTCAAGCATGCCATATGCATATCCCCATCCGCATGAGTCGATGCCAGGGCCCGTTGTAGCTTCACCTAGTTATCCCAGTTATCCCAATGTTGTCACCAATTCCTTCTATCCTTATGCACTTCCTAGAACTCCAGCCTCTCAGAACCAGTGCCCCAACCTCCCATGCCACAACAACAACCACCTCTTCAAGGTCAATTGTATGCTAAGCCCAATGAAACCCATCCCCCAACCCGAAACAAAAGAATAAGGGTATGCTAAGCCCAATGAAACCCATCCCCCAACCCGAAGCAAAAGAATAAGGGTATGCTAAGCCCAATGAAACCCATCCCCCAACCCGAAGCAAAAGAATAAGGGGATGGGTAGTTAACATTGCAAGAAGTTGAAATAACATTCCAGGAAGTTCAAGTTGATTTTATCAAATTTTCACTCTATTATATCCAATGGCTTTGTGGTGAGTGTAATGGCAGTGATGATCCTTCATATGAAGGCAATTTTTTTTATCTAAATGATGATGTATGTATATTTAGAAACCCTTTATAAATTCGAAGTTGCTGTAATTATGTGAGTCCTGTTTTGAAATGTACATAGCAAAGGAATTGAAAGAAATAGTGAAATCTCCACCATGTGGATATAATTAAACGTAAGTTCATAGAAACTTTGCAAATATGATACCAAATATAAGTGTGAGATGGAATTGAAAGAAATACTGAAATCTCCACCATGTGTATATAATTAAACGTAAGTTCATAGAAACTTTGCAAATATGACTGCAAATATAAGTGTGAGATTACGTGAAACTGACGGACTGTAAATTGGATCCACCGACTTGTAGGTCAAACCATTTTTTACTACAACTAATAGGTGAAGGTAAAGATGGAGATCACCTTCATCCTGCCAGAAGAAAGCAAAGGAAAAACAGGTGCAAAGAGCGGAAAATTTTATATGTGCAGAAGCACATAGAGAAATTACGACCTTATAGGAGGATATTGTTACTGAGCAGTGGAACAATATGGCAATATGACGGGAGTATAAAATTCTGTAGCTAATAAAACGAAGATCCGAACTGTGCCAAATAGGCGAGGCAACCGACGAATGGAGCATTGATATAAGTGGTGGGTTCAGAGTGCGCATAGTCGTTGCGCTCGTCGGAAAAGCGGTCATTGTTATCGGGTCCTCCAACTACAGCACCAACAAGAATGTTTGGGTTGGGACCGTTGCTATACAACGACTGGAAGCCATCGTTGCAGGAAATCTTTTGGGGATGGTTGTATATGGAAGGCAACGACGAACCCCTGTGATGTATACGTTCTGGAAACTTGGCGCCGTAGCCCACCATGTATGACATTCCCAGAGGGTTGTCTCCCAGTATATAGTCCACCTGTAAAGAAATATAATTTAGAAGATAACGATCACGGGTACGCCTAAAAGCACCGTCTGCGCCCCAAAGGCATAAAAAAGCAGTAGTCAGTTTTTGTACCTGTCTTTTCGCAAGAGTTCGTATCCGGGTTGGAGTAGCTATGATGTTCCCGCATCTCACCACTTGGTTGGAAACGGTTAAGTATTTTGCATAAGTAAAAAGCAGGAAAGTTGTGGACGTCACATATTGCAAATTACTATCACTCATGTCGAAGAGCAGCCCCCCTGTAAAATCTCAAATCAAATAAGTTAGCCTAGACTTTAATCATCGGCCAAACAAAACAAATATAGTACGCTCAGCCCCGGCTAGATAAAACTATAAAATTTATAAAGTCAGTATTGTGGATTCTCATGAAGATTAACCTGGTGTGTACTGCGCCTGAGAGGATGGTGTTCCGGGCAAGAGAGAGCAAATGAAGTTGTCAGCATGGCCCTTGTATTCCTCAAGAGACTTGGAATTTTCTGACAGAACTTCCTGCACACCGAAGGCAACATTTGGGGTGAACAACAAAATTGCTGAAACAGATATAATGATGCGTGCTTAATCCAATATAGTTAGGAGCATGACTGTAGTTTGGTGCATAATTTAACCTTAGCCAAAAGAACTCTGGTTCCTGCATGCTTTTCGTCCCAGCTCAATAAATTGACGTTGTCGTCCGCGCCAAAAGTCTGGCCATTTGATTGGATGTAGGTGAGATATGATGCACTGCCTGACGCTTTTTGCAACCATGCTGCTCCCCACAGTAATTCGTCCTGCAAGCAAAAGATTACGATGTCGTGAGGATCATATTATTATTCTCTATTACTTCATATATATTGTCGATAGATAGATGGAGCACTCACATGATATCCCGAGTAAGAGCAATAGAATGGGCACACTTCGGACTGGAGGGAGTCACTGTAAGCGCCTCTGTGTTTATCCGCGAAATCAAATACCTTGTCTCAACAAACAACAAAGACGGTGAGGTGAATGAAAAGATGAGAATTTGAGCTCTTTCAATCGTTGTTATTATACCTGCGTTGCAGTTTGAAGGAGAAGCTGAGAATAAGTACGGTCCGTTGTGCTGAATACCAATGACGCAGCTGCAAGAGCTGCAGCCGTTTCTGCGGCAACGTCAGAGCCTGGATGTTCAGCATCTATTTTATAGACATTGCGTGGTGTGTCCATGTCTTCGGGCCTCTCCCAGCACTTGTGATCCATATTCGGATCAGCTACCTGTACTTGCACCATTCATCATGTATCAATATGTGTATATCCATTATTCCATATTACATTCTGCAGTGTCAGTCAATATATACCTAATTCCATAGTACCTGTAGTCTGTCAATATATTCCATAGTACATGCTACATGACTCCTCTCTTTGTACCGTAAAAGGAATATATGCATTACCTGCACGTAAAGAACACCGGGATGTGCAGCGGCTTTAAGTAGGTAATCTGTGGCCCAACGGATGGCAGTTTTTGCATGGTCGAGGTCATCTCCCATGTACTCTCCGAATTCCAAAACGCTCCATGACAGCATGGTAGTCGTGAAAGCCATTGGCAAACCGAACTTCACATTGTCTCCTGCGTCGTAATATCCTCCCGTCAAATCCACCTGCAATGCAATTTAATATGAAATCAAATGTTAAACGAGGAAACCATCAATAGAGCTCATCCAGATGCCAATATTGAATCCAGATTAGAAAACTGTTTAATGCGTGCAGGTGAAGGGATGACTGAATATACGTTTACTGCAGATCCATCCGAACGGGCGGAATCTCCTCGCCATCTCATCCGCTGGTTGGGAGGAAGCTTGCCAGATCTCTGACCTTCGAAGAAAAGAATGGATTTGGTGAGAGCATCTTTATAGTTCTGAGACATAGAGGATGCACGTCCCCCATAATATGTATAATGTGCGGCGGCTTCTACTGGTGTCGCCATTGCCATCCATAGTAAACCTAAAATGAATGCTAGCAAAGAAGATGCACAAGCTTCACTCCCCAGCTCCATTTCTCAAGTAACTACAACAGCCACAATGTCAAATGGGTTGCTCCTTTGCTACACATGGGCAGTTATGCAGCGGGAAGGAGGAGAAAGGTGAATTTATAGAAATTTGAATCAATAAAGTTCAAGGATTGACGATAAAGTCACTCCGCATATCAAGGAGCAGCGGGAATGTAAATAGGGCCACCCATTGACAAACATTTCCACCGTACGGTCTTTTTCTTTCGAAACGGCGGCGCGGGAACGTGAAAACAAAGAGTGCACGGTACACCACACTCCCGGAAATTCAGAAAATGTGGCGCTCATCTTGGAAATCTTGTGAAAAAGCCGTAGCTGAGTAAATATAACCGTTTGGGACAATTGCACTAAGGCGAAGAACGTAGATTGTTCTTTGTTCTTTGGGAGCGGTCAAAGGAATTGAAGGTCAGATGATAAGCAGTAATTTACGAAATTATGGCGTGAAAGTGGGTGACACTAATGACGTTTTTGTCGCCCGTGCACATGGCTATATTGTTTCTTTGTCAAGCTCATGTTGTGATTTCCATACACAGCTAAATATCAGCTATATGCGGAGTAGGACGGCGCCATGCTTGTCTGGCGCATGACGGATGATGGATGCGGTGACGCACAAAGGATGAAAAATGAATTGAAGGCCAGATGATAAGCACGGGTTTAAAGGACACTTGAGCAGTAATGAAGATAATCAAAGAATTTTAGGGCAAAAGAAAGGATGGAGACATAAAAAATAACTGAGACGTTCGTAGTTTGTATCCCATGCACATGGCTATCAACGATGGCTATCAACTATATGCGAAGTAGGACTGCACCATGCTTGTCTTGTCTTTAGAGCAGGAATGGCGCACACAGATTTCCATACATGACAGGATCGTGATAGGTTCAAAGCATTTTCGCAAATCCAAAAGCAAAGATTTAATCAAACTTAATGAGAGGATATTGTAAAAACTTCGCAATAAATAGATTGTAAAAATTAATGCAAAAATAGTTGGTTCATTATTTGATATTATTGTTGAAATAGCATTATAGATGTATCTGTACCTTTTTAAAGATCAACTGATCCGTTAAAGAGCACTTTCAATAACGCAATACTTATTTAATTAATAATGCTAATTTGAACCAAATAGATTAGTGGTTAGATATTATTTTTTTGGGATTCAACTGCTTTAAGTAAGTCATCCATTTATGACCATTTCCATGAGAGATAGTCGTAACTACTAATTTCTCATGATTTTTTAATAATCCACTTAGCACTCATTGCATCCGGTGATGCTCACAGGGTGAAGAAGTGGGATTGAAACTAGTGAAATAAATCACATAGCGTCAATCATCACTTTTGGGGCTTGCACCCAATAACCAGGACTTCCCGGGAGGTCACCCATCCCAGATCCCCTTTGGCTCAAGCGCCCTTAACTGTGGAGTTTTTCCCACAATCAAGCCCACTTAGCTTGCTACCCCATTTGCAAAACCTTAGCAAGTATTGTGCCTCATGGACCATTCAAGTAGAGTTCCCTTCACTCTTTTTGAATTAAAACACTTATATGGTCAACATTTAAAAGAAAACAATCTAAAATATAATTAAATTATGATTTATTTTAAACTATAATAATTAATATATATGTATGTATATTTTAAGATTTTTAACCATAAAGATTTTCCTCCATTTTATTATAGAATTTTTAAATTTTTAAATAGACTTTGTTATAATACTATGGATAGATATTACTATAGATCAATATTATGGTTTACTAATATCATATATCCAAAAAATCATAACCCATATTTATATGATGTTTTTTTTTAATTAATTTATTTAACTAAAAAGACATAACATAAATAATTTTAAAATATCTCAAATTTTGATTTATTACTACTACTAAGAATGTTTTAAAAAACATTTTGAAGATTAAGTCTCTACCATCCACCTAATAATTATTGATAATTAAACTAAAATTATAAAATCCATATTTCAAAATATAAACACCTATCCACTTAATTATTACACCAATCTCTATTCTTATTATATAACAATTATTTATTTGTCAACCCCAATACAACAATTAAAAATATTTATCTATTTTTAATCCCCTTGTAATCAATAAATGATTTTTTTTCTATTAGACTTATATATATATATATATATATATATATATATATATAATCATGGACATTCACCCCGACTTTCTCATGTACATTGTTAACTTATAAATATGCTATGCTACAATACTATGCGTCAAATTGATTGAGTTAGAATGGGTGGGTGTCTGAGGAGAAAAGAGGAGGAATGAGAAAGAGTGATTGAGAGTCAAAATGTCAGAGAGATTCGGAAGAGGGTTCAGAAGCGAGAGAGGGTAGAGATGGGGTTAGAGGTGGGTTAGAGAGAGAGAGAGAGAGTTGTGCGAGATATAGGGAGGAAGGTAGAGAAAGAGCTGGATGGGGGATATTGTGAAGGAGGTATTAAATGAGGGATGGAGGGAGGGATAGAGATAAAGGGAGTGGAGGGAGTGAGTGATTTAGTTGTTGTGGGGGTGGGAGAGAGAATGAGAGGGAGAGAGAGGAAGAGTGAGAGTTAAATAGGTGACAAGGTGGGATGCGAAAACAATGACAGAGGCATAGGGAGTGAGGGAGAGTAGAGAGTAGGATAGAGGGAGGGAGATAGAGATACAATTAGAAGGAAGAACGAATGGGTGAGGGAGACAGGGAGCAGGGGAGAAACAAAGGGATGAAAGGATAGATAGAGAAGGAAGAATATATATATATATATATATATATATATATATATATATATATATATATATATATATATATAGAGAGAGAGAGAGAAATGGGGAAGTGATAGAGAAAGAGAGGGATGGAGAGAGATAAGGGGGGAGAGAGAGACAAGGTTAAAAGAGGGTCATTACGAAGTAGGGATTGAAGGAGCAAAGGAGGTATGGAGAAAGAGAGGAAGGGAAATAGACAAGAAGGTGGTAGAGAAGGAGGGAGGTATAGAAGGGGAGAGGGTGAGTGATGGATACAAAGCTTGTGTAGGGAGAGAGGGGGGGATAGAGGGAGGAAGATAGAGAAGTTGAATTTTATAGCTATGATCGATCTTCATAATTTATATTTTTATGCCTTGAAATGTATAATGTAATTGTAAGACTATTATTCATGTCATTTTATTGATTAGCCCTTGAAACAATTATTATAAGATATGTTCCTCATGTCATATTCAAAAGATAAAATTTTGTACTTTGAATTTTGAATTTTTGTTCCAAACTAGTCAAGTTGGCCCTCCATGAAGTCATGTCGGAACTAGTGAAGAGACACACCCATTTAGATAGGCAGATCACTATATATAGATAATTTGACGTCCTCCTCAATGAATCATTCGACCCCATACAAGACAAGATAATTATTGGGAATCCAAGAGAAGAAGAAGTAGGATAAAGAAGGAAAAGAAGGACAAATTCATCTCTAGTATCTATCTATTTCTTTATTGACCTCACCGGTGTGAATTTTTGGGAAATTTCTAGGCATCCTATTTGGGCACGTGAAAATTGTAGATAGGTCAAAATTTTTGGGAGGCCGAGCTTTTGCGCATATTCTAAGAGGCTGAAATTCAACCTATGTAGATCAGTGAGGGCTGAAGTTTTAAGGGAATAATTTTGACTTGACTTGACTTAACTAGATTGTTGCTTGACTATGTTTGATCATAGCTTCTTGGTCAATTTAACCTAATAGTTGACTACGTGCATTAGATGTATCTTTTGTTGAACTGAAGAATTTCTCCAAGGAAAAGGTTGTTTGGTTTTTCCCTTAAGTGGGTTTTCCCAAGGTAAATCTTGTGTTCTCTTTGTGCCTCTTTGTGCATTGTGATCTCTATTGTCCTTATGACTTTGTGGTTGAATTTCTTAAGTGTAATTGCTTAATGATAACCTATAATTATTAAAATAAGCTCTACATCATTAAAAGTACTTATTAATATTTCAAAAATTTGTCCTTGTATCTATTGCAATTTAACACTACTAAATATTGAACCAATTTTTGAAGGCCCTTTGTCTCGCAACAATCATTTAGATCAATAACAACAAAAAATAGATTTCACGAAACTTCAAACATTTTACAGTCATATTTTCTACATCTCCTTGATATTCAGAAGTTTGACGGAAATCATCATCACAATTTGTGGCAGTAGAATTTCAATGGAAACCATCATTTTGTCTCATTTAAAGACAACAATTTTTGTTTCATAGAAATTGTGTTGCTTAGGAGTGGAAATTGTGATTGTTAGGCATGGAAATTGTGATGTCAGAAGGCTTGCCAAAATTCGGACGAATGTGTGGATTTAAAAAAAATTAATAGTCTATGAGGATGGTTTAGGTCCATCCTTTTTTCATCCATCGATATCTAAAATATTCCTAGTTTTGACTAACTATAGCTTTTAAAACCTTACATATAACAAGTATATTGATTGCTAATTGCTTCATCATATAAATTTGCTATAGTTCTATAGATTTTCCATGTGGTTACTTATCATTGGTAGCCAATGCCTCTTGTAAGAGAAATTGAAGCACTTGTTATTTCATCCATTCTGTGAAATGAAACCAATTAATATCATAAAAGGAAAAGAATAAAAACTTATTCAAGAACAAGAAATCCCATTGAAAGTAGGTCTTTTAGACACCAAGAAAAACCCTTTATAGTGAGCATATAAAGGTGAAGCTTCCATTAGATTTTAATATGTTATTCTAAAAAATGATGATGACCATGTAATATTTAAATAATAATGATGATGATGGACATAAGAATTCAAACATTGACTAAGTATTATGTTATATTTTCATTTTTTTTGATAGACTTATTGATAATTGGTTTCTACTATGTTGGGAAATATCATTGAACAATTTTTAATATACTTCAAAATTTTGATCATTAAATATTTTGACCTTTGATCAAATCATATATGATTTTCAATTTCAAAATTCCTTATGATTTTATGTTGATCTCAAATGAAATGATCAAATATGAGATTGAGTTTGATTCATGATTTCAGTTAAATATTCAATGTTGATTTACATAATTTTTTTCTTGTAATATTTCATATACTTACAAGTTTATGTATATCATAATGTCATTCATCCTCTCCTTTGAAAATATATCATTCTCATCATTTTCCCTATAACCACGTACCAATAACCTAATAGAAAAAGTGAAAAGAGATATCATTTACCCTTATGCTCTAGCCATTCTTAAAATAAAGACGATGGACAATTTCAAATGGAAAGTTATTACATGTCAACTTTCTTTAAATTAAACTTCAAAATATTTATTGTATTTTATTCATTTTCTTTCATTCGAGATTATTTTGATCATAGAATTGAATTTTAATATTTTTATGTTCTAAATTTATAGATACTAAATTTCAAATAATCTAGCCAACTACAAAGGGGAAAAGGGGAATGTGTAGAGAAAAAAGTTAAACCAAGTTTTCCACATTTATAGAACTCACATATTTGTCATTCACTCAACAAATTTGCATGAAAAATGCTTAATGCTAACCATTTTTTCTTGTATTTAAGTGCTAAACAAATAGAAAGGTCCATGTAAACTTCTTATATTTTCCATGAACTTGTGATCCTACTATGCTTCCCTATAGAAATAGTTATTTTATAAATAATGTTCCAAAAAAACTTATAGTTTTACTAGATTTTTGTGATCTAGATAGGTTTCATTGGATGAAGGAAATAAAAATATATCAAAAGAAATTCTATGGATTAAGAAAACAAAAAAAACAAAAAAAAATATTGAAAGAGATTAGGTTCTTCTACCATTGAGAGATATCTTATCGTCACTTGATTAAGAAAATGAATTTCCAAATCATGAAAATTATGTATAACATCTCATTAACTAATGACAAGTACAACTCAAAATTATATCTCAAATTTATAAACACAAAAATCCCTCACCACAAGGGAACATGTTTTCCATTATATTCATCAATATTAATACTACTAATGTCTTGTAGACTTTATTTTGGATATGCGAAAATTTTTCAAGTGTGTTCCTTGTAATGTCTTAAGATCTCAAAATATGTAGCCAGTTGGAATGTCCCTTTACAAATGACATTATCAGTTATAGAAACATCTGATTTGAACTTTAGAAAGAATGGTGAATCCACATTATGTTTAAATCAAAAAATATGAAATAAACAAAAGGCAAGGACAATACATTTGGGATCATCAAACCCATATAAAAAGACAACAACATCCTAAGGAGACGGAACACAATAAAGACATCCAATCTTGTAATTCTCATCATACCAATAAAGAGTCCCCTAATATGGAGTTTTGAATAGCCACCAAATAAATCAAAATATTTAAAAGAACATAAGATAAGAATATAATGAACATTAGCATATTATTACTCACTATTCTATTCTATGGAAAAATAAGTTTTTCTTTCACATCAACTTAAATTTTGGACATGTTGAATATATATATTGATGTGTTCAAGAGAATTCAAAATAAAGGTGTGTGGAAAGAATTCCAAAAACAAAAATATGTGAAACCTAGGAATAATAATATTATCTACATTATGGTATAACTCAACATCCCAATTGCTTAAAAATTGGAAAAACATAAAAAAATTTAATAAAATACAGGAGTGCATATATATATATATATATATATATATATATATATATATATATATATATAGTGAATAAATAATGAACATTTTATAACATTCTCCCTTTCTATGGTCAATCTTTAGTGTATTAACCTTAACCCACTCACTATGGAGATGATAAATTTTTCTATATGCTGATCTGATATGTACATCACTCTATTCTTAAGAATCAGGATGCATACATTGTTGTGGAACTATTGTACTTGAAGAGGGAAGAGAATATGGGAGTTGGCTTGCCTAGAATACATTCATTATATGGCTTATGAAACATGAATCAATGCAATTCTTGAAACTGCCTGAATAGTTGAACCCAACTCAATTAACTAAGGTACAATTTATATTAAATTTTCTCTTGGATATAGTTTTAGGGCATCAATAAGCACAACTCCAACAAATACAAATATTGAGGTTGAGCCTAACTTTCATGTCTCCCTACAGGGTTTCACCACCTATTATCTTGCATTGAGCTATTATTCAGCTGGTGCATAAGTTTTGAAACCACTTAGAGGTAATATGTGACTCCGTAAGTTGGCATATTAATTAGGACTTGTGCTAAAATCTCTAATGAGATATTCTCCTCCATCAAATTGAACCCTCTAGAAGTCACATACCTTTGAATCCACACTTTCGTCCATCCATTTTAGGATAAAAATTTGTAGGAGATAATTTTCAGATTCATTAAGAGGATTTGTGCACGTACAACATCCATGTCTCACTCCTGGATGATCGTGAATATATAAAAGCCTTTTTTATATTCTTTTAAAATTCACAAGTGGTGCTCCTAGATGATTGTGAAAATGTTACTTTGACATGAAAATCATCATATTGCTTGAAAAATCCATCCATGGTGAATGAAATTTGTCATATTACTTGAGTTTAACAATATCATGCATTTATTTTGCTTCAAAAATTAGTAGAGAATTTCTCTTAATAGATTACTTGTTAATATCTTCCTTGGAAGATGAAAGTCAACACATTACCTTAGAAAACCTTTCACAATTTAGACAAGTATGAACTAGAGAGGAAGACCACATACTGATGTCTAATATAACATTAGTAAATTTAAATATGAAATCTCTAGCTGCATAACCACAAAATAAGGAAATTTAGAAATAAAGTTCTTTCTGATAAGCAAAGAAATATGTAATCCATAATGTTAAGTCTACTAACATATCATATAGGAATATTTTAGATTTTAACTTATGGTACAAAAGCCTTATAGCTTCTCACTTGATTATATTGGCATCAGGCAATGATAATTCCTTTCTCATTTAAAACGATCTTCTTTCATCTGAATGTAGCCATCAGAAGAATATTTTCCACAACATCAATTATCTCAAACACATCTTTGATGAAGTCAATACAAATATTTGTTGAAGTCTTCCCATCTCTATTAATGACACATCCTTTCTTGCTAAGTTGATTAGGTGATCTATATCAAGGCACACCGCCTAAGGAGGATGGAGGTTTCCCTTTGAAGGTTGAATATGAAGAATTTACCAGCACTACCCAAACCTAATGACAATGAACAATTAGTAACAACTTACTCAAAAAATGAAAATGTTAAAATATTAGAGAATATGTGGCCTAAATAATATAAATATATTAAGGCATAACAAAATAGTTTATTTCATAGCAATTTGTAGGCCATAAACATAATTGTGCATAGGATGGTCCATATTGTGTTTGAAAAATAGGTACTATTATCAATTCATCGAGACATAGGTTTTGAACCATGCAAACAACGACACTCTAAAATTTCTTCCAAGAAAATAAGAAAAATGCCTTTGGCTCAATAACATCGCATAAGGATATAGGACTATATCATTTTGACATTAACTTGGACATCTCTCTTAACAATACAAGTACAAAAAGTGTAGAGTGTTGAATTACTTGACACAATGATGTCATGAAAACATATAATCTCTTGTGAGAATCCATGTTTCACAAAGTGTATGAACACAAAGAATTTTTTCTAGAATCTAGATATGAAGTTTCCTTTATCAAATAGTGAAATGTTTCAATGAATCATCATTGATGGGTCTAAATTTTTAGTAGCAACATTGGAAATCGAATCAAAACTCTAAGAAACATTAACACTTAAAAACAAGAGGTAATATTGTTGGTATTCTCACATTCCACTTTTGGTCTATGTGCAATGACTCCATGAATTATAGAAATGTACAATAAAATTGTCCTTGGACATGGAAAGTGTGGTTGATAGGATAAAATATAGTCTACTGGAATTAATAGAGAAATATTAGAATCACCACTTACTGAAAAAGGTCTACGTATTATCATATAGGTGAGAAAGGATAAAATGACTAGGCATTGTGAGATACATATGAATACATTATTTGACTAAAAATTATTATTATAAGCTTCATAACTTGAAAAGTTTAGGTTTTAAATATATACACAAAATGGATCCTAGTTAACAGCGAGTTCATAGAATCATAATCACCAAAGTTAATTCAAAGTTGGAGTCATTTCCATGTATAATGAAAAAAGTAATGAACTCATTCTTCATTATGTACATGAAAGAAAAGCGCCAATGCCTTATTTCAAATTTGTAGTCAAGTATAGAAATATTACAATATAGGGAGTTTAGCGGCCCCTCCCAACAATTTGAGATAACATACACATAAATACTTGAATTACATACAATTCTCTAACTCAACCCTAATTTATAATAATTCCTTTGAGGAAACTATAACCCACAAACTAGTAAATAATTTGATCTAGTGAATACTATATTTCCAAGAATACATTACAACATAATATATACCTTAGCAGCAACAAAACTTTTTCTTCAAGTTTGCCAAACTTATGAGACCCTCACTGAGATATGAACTAATTTTGGGGATGTGATCAAGACAGAAGAAAAATAATCCCATATATGAGACTTCTTAGAATGTTCCCACATAGAACACATAAAATAACTCGTTCAGGGGAAAACTAGTGTCAAAATGAAAATAATAAACCTAAGGAGAAATAAATCATATTTTCTTGAGAGAAAACAAAAAATCGGTTGTAACTACAAACTGTCCATGGGTAGATTTAATGTATACTTTTTGAGCCAAAAGAACAACAAAAAATATACAAAAACAACCAATATATGTACTTTAATGCAAAAGAATTTGATGACAATAATTTGAAAGGTAAAGGAATAATGATGCTAAGGAATATTGGAAGTTTTCCTCTAAAAAATGTTATTCCACACTCATTAATAAGTCTTGAAAGTTGAATTCCAATGAATGAGAGGAGGTTCAATTTCTAAAAAATCAATCTAGTTCATGGACTTCAATATATCATTGATAGAAAAAGGAATATTGCATCAAGAAAAATCACATTATGCGGTTAGGAAATAATATAAAAAGAGAAATGTCTATCCCATTCTAACAATATTTGATTCATTTACAAAGTTTAATATTATTGGGTGGTTTGGGAAAAATTGAGTACAATGATACTTAAGTTTAATATTATTGGGTGGTTTGGGAAAAATTGAGTACAATGATACTTGTGTTGTGACTGGAGTCATCGTCCAATAAGAAGGAAATGCTCAAAGAATTGTTAGAGTCTTCTATCATCAAGACTCTCATACTAGCAAGCATTAATTTATTTAAAGCACATATTTACATGAAGGCAAGGATAGCTTGAATCAAAATTATATTCAAGAAAATAACCCTCTATGTATGAAAACTTATGACTTACATCTAGAGCCATGCTATGTGTGCCATATTTATTATCCCAATACATGTTGTTGATATGGTATAGCTGTTGTATACTCAAAACCTTAAAACAAAAAAACTAGATTATGAATATTAGTTAATGAAGAAACTTGAAGAAAAGTTCCCTCACATATTGGAGTATATTATTATTAACATATATGATATATCACTCACTGGCACAAATTGTGTGTAATTTCAGACAAATAATTCTTTGGATTTTGATGTATGACTTGCTCCATAAAAAGGAATGAGCTAGGATTAACATTTGATCAAGAAAGAGTTAGGATTAATATTTTTAGTTCTTGGAATTCTAGATAATTGATCTGCCTTCAGAGTTTGAATGGGTCACTTTCACTTTCACCGAGGGTGTACTTCCATATTGATGTTGTACCTTAAATTTTTCTATACCAAATTTTATTTGAATATGTATTCAAATTTAAATCTTTCTACTATGTATAAAACACTATTTGGTCTTCTCCAGACTAAGAAAAGCAAGCCATGTGAGGATTTTTATTTTCTAGAACAAGGTAGAAGCCTCATAATGTATTTGAACTATTAGAGAATAAATACCAGTATGCGAACATAGAAGTGCACTCACTTTAGCCAAACATACAAAAAAAATTCTAAAGAAACCACTGATGTTTGCATACTATTTGGAGAAACCATTGGTGTTTTCATATTATTCAAAACCCCAAACTATGAAGGATATATGCATAATAAGACACTCTTCCTTAATACAAAGAAACAAGGTTGGACGATGACCATTTCTTGTTTCCAACAAAAATATATAGTAAACCCTTTCATTTTAACCAGTTGCAAATTCTGAATGACCAAAACCTAGTTTTCCTTTCTTTGGAAGGAAGCTTGTCCATAAGGACAAGAATAAACTAGAAGAGGGAGAAAAGGATGCAATAAGAACTTATTTTGATTTAAGCGTCAACTTCATAAGAGGGTAAAAGCTTGGAGTGACCATTCTGTAGCCGTGCCCCTTTATTAAAGAATATGCACTTGTGACATAACATGTAGATACATCAAGAAATCATTATGGTATTTCAAAGAAGTTTCCAAAGTCATTGAGAAACATGCAACTTAGTTTGTGTGTTTCTAAACGAATGTAACCAACGTGGTTACATAAAATTATTCCAATATTTTTGTGTTGAGCACCATGTGAACTTGATATCTATTCTTAGCACAAAGACGTTGAGTGAATGGATAGGATTTTGCGATATTGACTCAGAGGGAAATGCATAAACGTTGATGGATGCTCTTGTGTTGATTGAGAAGGACTATGGAAAACAAATAGAGGCCAATGTTAGGGCATTAAATAGTAAAAATCACTCTTGGCATGTGTTTACTAATTCATGATTTTTATGAGAAGTTGTAGAGATGAATTTGATGGATGATGTTCATCACTCAGATAGGAAAGATATATTACAAATAAATATTCTATTTGATGATAATTTTAAAACCCTTTTATTATTGACGGTTAACCAAAAGTATTGCAAGGTGAAACATCCAATTTATCATTTTCTAGAAAGGCTATGGATAAAATTTGATTGGAAATAAAATTGTTGTCATCCTTGTTTATTGTTGGCAAATAAAATCCATTTTTTAAGGTACTTTTGAGCAGAAGATAAACATGATAGAGCATATATAGGCAGAGGACTAGAGAAAAGGACCACTTTGAACACATCTGATAATCAATTGATATTTTACTTCATGTTTCGAGGAAACATTTAAGAATTTAAAGGATCATCTCCATAATTTCAATGATTCATAAACACCTTTGAGGTAGTATTTGGGTATTAAAGGAAACATACAACAGAGAAATTTCTAATCTAATATTTTTGGTAAAAAATAAGAAAGGTGCACAATTCAAGGTAGATGTTGAATATTTTTGGGCAAAATAATCAGTTGGAAAAATCTTGTTTCCAGAACATATGTCAACCAATCCTTAGTCCAATATTGAAGGGATTCAGGCCTAACAATCTCAATCCTCTTGCAATCAAACATATATGTTATAATTTGTAAGGAAAGAAGGTGGAAATCTATGGAAAATGGTGACTTTAAGGATTCCTAGTTCAAAGGATATTTGAACAACAACCTTAACAACTCACATTTTTCAATCTGATCCATATTTGGTTTGCTTTTAGAATATTAATTAGTTTTAATTCCTAGAAGTTAGTTTTATGTTCCTAGAAGATGGTAAAAACTTGAGCATGTAATTTGTATTTAAGAAATTCTTTGTAATTTGAAGAGGGTTCATAATTTGAGAGAAAAAACCATTTGTATGTATAGGAGATATTTTTAATATTGATTAGATTTTCTGAGGCAAAAGTACATGGAGAAATTTCTCAATGATTCCTGCGTTGGTGTTCTATAGTTTGTTTCTAAGTGAATGAATTTCCCTCTCTGTAATCCGTGAACTGATTATTCTTCATATTTGAATGAAAGTAGATGAAAAGAGAACTCATATTTGATGCTTTATTTTGTTGCATACAAATATAATCACCCCATATTTCTAAAGTTAAAGAAAAATTCATTCTTTCTTAATGCTCTTTTGTACTGGACTATACTTCTTGATTCACCCACCATACTACAACTAATTAATGTCTAATATAAGGTTGTCTAACTTGCTTTTGAGAGTTATTTGTTCATAAACCAGTTCTTAAAAGTCCTTTGATTGATATCGTATTATTTTGAATCCATGCCCAATGTATTTTCTCTCTATCCAACACTCTATAAAACCTTTACCCTACCAAAGATATGGCCATTGTGTTGATTATATCACCATATGTTGAAGTGACATTAAATAACTTATTCATAGAGAGATACCTCTCTCGATTGAAGGGCCCAATTCTTATCTCCAAGACTGGTTCAACGTTACCTCAAAATTTTCCTTTCACAACCAGGGAAATTACAAAGTGATAAGATTTAGATGCCATTTTTGGGGAGGTGAAGTCTTTAAGTAAATTACTCTAGAGAACGACAATGTTTCATATCTGATCATTAATGGTGAATAAGGATCATGCATAATTAGGCTTTGCACCATTCACCTTTTCACTCCAATCAAGATTCAAATCAAATTCAAAGACTCCACTCAAGGATGAACCTTGTTGACAGAGACATTAAATGACACTAGGAAAAATTAATATCAAAGCTTTAGTTTTATCCGAGATGTAATATTTTTTTTATCAATTAATTGTTTTCCTTTCGTGAACATATCAAAATAATTATTTCTTTCTCCATCTAAATAATGTTCGTAGATATGCACTTCTATATCCTTCTTAAAAATCTGTAGAAATACACTCTTCTCGTATGACCGATCTTGACCAAGATTCTTCATTTGAGCCATATGATTTCCATGACCAGTCTAGTGAGCCTCATGCAATCAAGATTGATATTATACCTTGTGTACATTATCTTATTCCCTTCAATATTCAAGAGAGATATAGACCCTTAATATTTCCAAATACCTTCCATGATTTACCTCTCACACATTAAAAATGCTTCCCTATATTTGATGGATATAATGTTACAACTGAAAAGCTTATTCAAGCCTTTGAGAATTTCATAGAACATTTTGAAGTTAAGCATGATGATGTTTACATGATAGAATTTTCTCGTTTGTTGCAAGGGGATGCTAAGGAATGATTCAAAAATTTAGAGACTAAATCAGTTGGTTGATGGTAGGAATTGAGTGATCTGTTTCTAAAATTTTGGGGCGAGAGGAAATCTAGGAATCAACATCTTTCACAGTTTCATGTCACAAAGGAACAAAGGGATGCAACTGCCTCTATGTTCAATAGGAATTTTTTGAGTTTTTATCACAAGATGCCAATAAACAAATAACTGAACCAATGCGAATAAAAAATCAGTAAACATCTTATATCCTTTCTTAATATTATGTAAAAATGCATGTTCTATATTGATAGTGTCAAATGAGCCACCTTATCAAGACGATGCTCCAATTCTAAAGGGGAAATATTTATAGCACGTTAAGATTCCATAAATAAGGCATGCCATATATCAGATAAGGACATATGTAGAGATGTTAGGAAACTAACTCACAAAAAGATAGAAAAGATAGATCAACACCTTAGAATTCGGCCTCTTCGAGGGGGAACCTCCTTTACATTACACAAATGAACAATTCTTGGATGATACAAATGACAAGATCTCCCTTCTATATATAGGAGTCTAAGGGGTCATAATATAATGAGCCGACATAAACATAATAATGTAAGGGCACATTAATAACAATAGTGGGATTCTATGGGGCACAATAATAAAACTATGGGGACTACATGGGCACAAAAATATAATAAGGGGGTTGTACAAATAACAATAAGGGGTTACACTAATAGTATAGGGACCTAACATGCCCCTCTCCTTCAAAAACTGTTTCCTCAACGCTTGAGTAGTTCTTGATGCTTTTGTATAAAATTCTTGTCCTCCCACATGGAATCTTGAGCGAGTAAGTTCTTCCACTTGATGAGATACTCTAAAATTGATTGATTTCGTAGGTGTCAGGTTCTTTTTTCTGTGACTGCTCCAGGTTTCAATATGATTTTTCCTTCCTTGTCAAGTTCTAGCAATATTGTTTGAACTGGGATCTTTCACAACTTTTGAATGAGTGGACACACTTCTTCATCCTTCTTCCATTCATCCCTTGCTTTGTCTAGCCAATCTGGTTGGATAATAGAAATAGCACATAACAATGCTTCCACATCCTCATCCTTTCTTGAGAGTGCATCTACAACAAAATTTTGGTTCCCTTTTTTGTAGATGATTTCAAATTCATAACCCAACATATTTGTGACCCATTTTTTTTGTTCTTCTAAATATAATATTTGTTTTAAAAAGTATTTAAGACTATCATGATCCATTTTTACCTTGAAGTGTCTTCCCATTAGGTAAGGTTGACATTTCTTAAGTGCATGTAGTATTGCCAACATTTCCTTCTCATAAATAGCTTGCTTGAGATGTAGCCATAAAAATAACCAATCCCCTATGTCAAAACTTATTTCACTCTGATGTTGATGTGCCTGTTGTTTCATTCGATTTTGCACCAAAGTGGTGTTATCCTTTAAAAGTTGGAGAACTTGTTGTTGATGATTGATGTGATCTTTCACTTCTTGAATCTTTTTCTTCTTGATATGTCCTTTTATCTTGAGAGTTTGAGGAGTGGAAATTTCTTCCAATGCATTACAAGATATGTTCAGATTCATTTCTTGATGCTCGATGTGATCTTTCACTTCTTGAACATTTTTCTTCTTGATATGTCCTTCTATCTTGATAGTTTGAGGAGTGGTAATTCCGGCCAATGCATTACAATATATGGTTGGATTCATTTCTTATTTCTCGATGTGATCCTTCACTTCTTGAAACTTTTCCTTCTTGATATGTCCTTCTACCTTGAGAGTTTGAGGAGTGGTAATTCTTGCCAATGCTTTACAAGATATGGTCGGATTCATTTCTTCTTTCTCTGGGGATTTTTCCTAGTGTATATCCTCTTCTTTTGATGTTTCTTGATCCTTTTATTCCTCCTCTTCATAATCTATGTAAATTAATTTCTTCTCAACACACTTATGACCTTTAGTGTATTTTCTATCACAACTGTAACAAAGCCCTTTTGCTCTTTTTTCTTCCAATTGTTGTGGTGTCAACCTTGTAGGTTGTGGAAGGCTAGGAGAAACAACACTTCCATATTTATAATTGTGAGGGGTAAACTTCCTTGTTGCCATAATTTTGCTTTCCACTTTTCTTGCCAACCTGAATGCCTTATCCAATGAATCAGGTTCCCAAAGACGAACCTCATGTTGAATATTATACTTTAAAGTCCCTATGGAGACATCAATCCTCTACTTCTCTCGATTATCATTTCCCCTTATATTCAATTTTTGAAAGACCTTAATAGGATCTGCCATTGAACACTTTTTTTTGAGATTTATCAATTGGCTAAGGAAGGTGTTTCTCTTTGTATCCTCATAATTTGCTACCATTTCCTCCATGAAAATTGACCTCGTAACAAGTGGTTTATGAGAACAAAGGCCTTTATACCATAAAAGTTGAATTGGTTCTAAATATGAAGATGCAATACATACCTTCTGTAATAGTTGCACCTCATGTAGATCAAAATATTGCTCCATCTGTAGTATCGAGTTTACCAGATCCTTGCCATCAAACTTCCTCATATCGCCTTTTCTTGATTTTAGGAGCTCGATCTTGAAATGATTGTAACTCTGTATTTCAGATCTCCAAGTTCCAAAATTGTGTCTTGCAGTAGCCTTCTGAGTCCTCTTTCTAAGTCCGCACATCTAATCAATATTGGATTTGGCAAGGAAGAGTTATGCCAAATCACCCACAATGACCTAATTATAGATTGGTTAAGTAGAGCGAACTTGTACGAAGTACCACAAGTCAGGGTTTCAACCCTAGTATCTGAAACCGATAGACAGAAAGCTACAGTTTGTCGTCTTTCTGAAGCTTCTTACTAAATTTCAATTTGATGCTCAGAGAGAAAGTTATGATGAGTTTCCCAAGATCACATGTTTAAGATGTAATTCGGGAGCCTGCAGAAACCCTAAATGTCTTGGACTTTATCTCTAAAAATATACCGAACCAAGATTTGAAATTAGGCCCGAGCTTCACCAAAATTGTGTCTCAAATGGGTTTTAATACTAGAGTGTGAAACTTCTAAGAAAAACAAGTATAGCAAAAACTTCATCATGACCTGTTTGAGATGGAATTCTGGAGTTTTCAAAAACCCTAACTTCCTCAGATCATATCTTAGAAAATATAGTGAAATAAGATCTGAAAATTAGATGCGAGGTTCAGAATGATTTCAGGTAAAATGGACTTTTGTTTTAGCTCCTGAAACTTCGTAGAGAAAAAGTTATAACGAAAATTCCACGATGACGTGTTTGGAGCAATGAAACCTTATAATCCAAAGCTCTGATAACAAATGTTATGAAACCAACTCACAAAAAGATAGAAAAGATAGATCAAGACCTTAGAAATAAGCCTCTTTGAGGGGGAAACCTCCTTTACATTACACAAATGAACAATTCTTGGATGATACAAATGACAAGACCTCCCTTCTATATATAGGAGTCTAAGGGGTCATAGTATAGTGAGAGCTGACATAACAATAATAATGTAAGGGCACAATAATAACAATAGTGGGATTCTATGGGGCACACTAATAACAATATGGGGACTAGATGGGCACAACAATATAATAAGGGGGTTGTACTAATAACAATAAGGGGTTACACTAATAGTATAGGGACCTAACAAGAGAAGTAATTTGTGTTGAAGCCTTTTCCACATATATTTTCAAGTCGCCAAGTACAACACCTGCATTGCAGAAACATAATAATGTTGTCTTGTTTTAGAAAGTGAATAATAAAATTTGTACAAAGTGAAAAACTGAAATATATTTTATGTCATAAACTTAACCTTTGTTATATTTTTCAACAAACAAAAATACTTGAGAATCAATTAAGGATCATCATTTTTCACTAATTAAACTATTTATGATCATTCAATAAATGGAAATGGCATTTTCCAAGATAGAAGAAAATTCAACCCAAACATTCAAATTTTCCTTCTTGATCATGGGTTAAGTTCTCCCTTGTTGTAATAAAATCCCAATCCATGATCAATATTCACATGCATATTTTAAATGTTAAGTTTTGGAGAGAAGCACTCATAAAACCTTACCTTCACTTCAATAATGGAAGCAGCATAGGGTGCATGAGTAGACTCTAACGATAATAAATTAGGCATACTTGAGTGAAAGGTATGATGCTCCGGGAATCCAGGTTCAAATCTGTAATAAAGAAATGTTTTTTCAATCATTCTATTCATGGAACCCAAAATTAGGGAACAACCACTATTTCTCTCTAAGTTAAGAGAATTACAAGAATAAAGACCTCGACAAGGGAGAAATATATTACGTTTTGCTACCAAATACCCTGAGTTACATAGTACAAGACTCTGTACCAGAATAAAACCATAAAGAGACCTAATTGAGCCCTTTTGTGTTTTAAGTGAGTGTTGGAATCAATGCATCAAGGTTTCTGTTGGCTTGAGAGACCTCAAATAGGCTCAAAACGATCATAATAGAAAGAAAAAAAATCAGGTGAAAGGAAGACAATTTAAACCCAATGTACAGAGAACATAGGGTAATAAGACACTGAGTTAGAGGATTTAAATAAACTAATTCATGTTAGATGGGTTATAGGGGAAAAATTGAGTGGCCATGCTCCCAAAATTTTCAAGAGTCCTAACTTGCATCGGATGATGTCGTTGCAGAAGCAGCTTACATCATCATCTTACTAGTAAGGAAAATTTGGGAGACTCGGGTAATCAATCTATGAATAACCATAAGAGTAAACATCAACTACAACCAATTAGTAGGGTTCACAACGATATGAAATTTAAATACCAAGAAAGGAAAAAAAAAAAATCAGGGGATCATGCTCTACCTCTCAGCCACAACTAGAGAATGTTGAACAACATCGCATTCTCTACCAGGATAAACACCCTCATCAATTTTGAACTAACCCTAGTTGAAAGATGCGAAATTTCTAGACTTTCAAGGAAGAATAACTAAAAAAGACAGCT
This sequence comes from Pinus tabuliformis, assembly GCA_031772625.1. Taxonomy (NCBI): domain Eukaryota; kingdom Viridiplantae; phylum Streptophyta; class Pinopsida; order Pinales; family Pinaceae; genus Pinus; species Pinus tabuliformis. Next base: position 464,733,072 of record CM062820.1, on the reverse strand, counting down.
CGTAAGGGTATTCATTTCGTGGACGGCTCTAGGATGCCATAGTTCTTAATCGTTCAGTGCGAACAATGCCAATATTGTAGGTTCACTATTGTATTTTTGGGTGATGGGACAATAGCAGAGTTGTAGACTGTATGACTAGCATAAATTAATGAGTTAGTTAGTTAAGGTTGCATAAATGAATGGGTCGAATAACAGTTAACAAGTGGTGGATCCAATGGTGGAAGACATTTGAATTGTATAAAATCATATCATATGAGCATATGGAAGATAATGAAGATGAGAGGGGAGTTCATCCGAAAGGAATGCCTTATGGTGTAGTTACAAACGCTTGCAATTAATATTATAAATTTAGTGGATTAATAAACCCAATGAATTATTAATATTAAAACTCTAAGGATTAATATTATAAACCTAACACATAAATGTGCTTGACTATGATATGGCTTGTAATATTTATACATTTATACATGTTAATTATGGTTGACTATTATTGACATGGTCAACTATTGTCAACATGGGCATCATACCAACAATAGTCAACGTGACTACCATGGTGAACCATACTTACCTCGGGTATCATAGTTTATCTAAAAGTGAGCTATAATGAACCATAGTGGATGGCCATGGTTGACCATGGAGACTTATTTTGGATGTCTATGGTTAATAATATTAATCTTGGGGTTCATAATATTAATATGGGGGTTTATAAACTTATGGTTTATAATCTTAGGGTTTATTATGTTGGGTTTTATAATGTTAGGGTTTTGTATTAGGTTTTAATATTGTGACATAAGAATGGTAGAAAAATCTATCCAACATCACATTGTGACAAATATTGTCTCAATGTAACAATCATTCTAACAATCATTGTAGCATTGTTACATTACATTGCAATTTATTAGACGTCGCATTGTGACATTACATTTTTTTTTTTTTATATTAGGATTTATAATATTTGGGTCTTTAATATTTGGTTTATAACATTAGGGTTTAGTATTAGATTTATAATTTATAATAGTGAGATTTAATATTAGGGTTTATAATATTAAGCTTACGGGTTATTGTATTGGGTTTATATTCTTAGGGTTTAATATTAATTCCTTGGGTTTATTAATCTCTTAGGTCTATAATATTAATGTTAGGGTTTATAATAATAATCCTAGGGTTTATAATCCATTGGGTTTTATAATGTTAAAGTTTTATAGTGGGGGTTTAACATTGTGACATTCGATGCAAAAAAATATATCCATCGTTGCACTCATACAATCAGTGTCTCAAGTTGACAATCATTGTTGAAATGTTACATTACATTGCAATTTATTCAATGTTGTATGGCAACATTACAAAATTTGGGCTTAATATTAGGGTTTATAATATTCATGTTTATAAAAATGGGTTTATAATATTAGGATTTAATATTGGGTTTATAATTTATAATAGTGAGGTTTAATAATATGATTTATAATATTAATATTAAGGTTTATTATATTCTGTTTATATTCCTAGGTTTTAATATTAATCCTATGGTTTATAAACCCTTGGCATTATAATATTAATCCTAGGGTTTAATATTAATGGGTTAGGCCTATAATCCCTTGGGATTATAATATTAATATTAGGGTTTATATTCCTAGGGTTTAATATTAATCCTACGGTTTATAATATTAATAATCCATTATGTTTTTAATCTTTACAATCCCTTGGGTTTATGAATCCTTTAGGTTTATAATATTAGTCCCTTTAGTTTTTAATATTAATTCTTTGGTTTTATAATAGGTTTTATTAATCCATTGGGTTTATAATAATAATTCCTTGGGTGTTTTAATCCGTTGGATTTATAATATTAATAATCCATTGGGTTTATTAATCCCTTGGGTTAGGGTTTAAAATATTTATATTACAATGTTACATCACATTGCAATTTATTCAACGTCACATTATGACATTGCAAAATTGTAGTTTAATATTAGGGTTTATAATATCAAGTTTTTAATATTGGATTTATAATATTAAGGTTTAATATTGGTTTTATAATTTATAATAGTGAGACTTAATAAGAAGATTTATAATATTAATCTTAGGGCTTATTATATTAGGTTTATATTTCCATGGTTTAATATTAGTCCCTTATGTTTATAATCTCTTTGGTTTATTAATTCTTTGGGTTTATAATATTAATATTAGGGTTTAATAATATTCCCCTCAGTTTAGAATCCCTTAGGTTTATAATATCAATAATACTTGGAGTTTATAATATTATTAATCGCTTGGGTTTATTAATCCCTTGGGTTTCTAATATGAATAATCCCTCGGGATTATAATATTAATCCCTAATACATATAATAATATTTTATGATTTTTATTCTTAATGTTTATAATATCAATATTAATTTTCATATATTAATCATAGGGTTTATAATATTAATCTTTTAGGTTTAATATTCAGCCTTTGTCTTAAATTTGCTTGGATTATAATATTAATAATCCATTGGGTTTATTAATCACTTGGGTTTATAATATTAACAATCCCTTATGTTTTTAATATTAATCTATTATGTTTATAATAGGATTTATAATATTAATCCCTTGTGTTTATAATATTAATCCTTTGTGTTTTTAATATAAATTTCTTGGGTTTATAAGATTTTTAATATTAATCCTTTAGGTTTGTAGTATTAATCTCTTGGTTTTATAGTATTAATTCCTTAGGTTTATCAATCCCTTAGGTTTATAATATTAATCCATTGGGTTTTTAATATTGATTGTTTAGGCTTATCATTTAGTTTTTCTTATAATATTAATTCTTTGGATCTAGAATATTAATTATCCTTTAGCTTTATTAATCACTTGCATTTATAATATCATTGATCTCTTGTGTTTATCTTATTATTTATAATAAGAATAGTATTAGCATATTATTATAAATTATTATAATAATATTAATAATAATAGGGTTTAAGTGTTTGGGTTTTAGTATAGAGTTAAAATGTTAAGATTTAGTAGAGACTTAAAATATTAAGTTTAATATTAGGGATTATAATATTAAGGTTTAATATTATATTTTATAATATTGGGATTTAACATTAGGGTTTATAATATCAGGTTTTAATAGTAGTGTTTATAATATTAGATTTATTAAATTTACTGTTAATAAATAATATTAATAATATTTAATTTTTAGGTTTATTTTATACTATGAAGTTTAAAATACTAGGTTTTAATTTTAGAAATTATAATATTAGGGTTTAATATGGGTTTTAGTATAGGTTTAAAATATTAAAATTCAATTATTTGTTTTAGAAAATGATTTTAATATTTGGTTTTAATATAAAGTCTAATATTAATAATACTTTTAACATTAATATTTTATTTATAAGATGGTCAAAATTGCAAGATGTCACTAGATTCTCCTCGTGGCCACTATATCAATGAATAGAATTAAAAATGATAAATTCCTTGCATGTCTAAATCATATGTTTAAACCATACTTAAATTATTTTTTAACTAAACATGATTAAAAATTTAATTAAAAATGATAAATTCCTTACATGTCTAAATCATATGTTTAAACCATACTTAAATTATTTTTTTACTAAACATGATTAAAAATTAAAAATTTATTGTGCATGTTGTTGATAACCACAAATAATAATTAGTTAGATATGAATTGAAAAATTAAAATGTGCATTTAGTTTGAAACATGTACTTTTTTGTATTGTGAAACATATGCTTATTGAACTGTTTTCCAAGCGTTTTTTCAATTAATGTAACAGTTACCTGGGTGGTTTCTTATTGGATGCGAATTCCCTCTTATACCTTTTCATGTTCTCAAACATATGCATGTTCAACCATTTTCCAAGTGTTGTCGACACCTATAAAGATTACGTGCATGGTTGCCTATGCGTTATGAATGCCCTCGTCATTTGAAGTTTGTTGCATTATTAATTCAGCAATGTATTTTGTTAGTGGTTTTATATGACATCTAACAGATCACTAAATCTTGGTGCATCATCAAATCTAGTCATCCTTGGCTCACTGGATAGCTGAAACGTGCGCAAGAAAAATCTGTGAATTATAACTTTTTTGAGTGCTCCTCAAGATTAAGAAGTTGCTTATTTCATATTACAAGATAATTTTTTTTTATAATTTTTCTAAAAACCTGCAATATTAGCTGTTTTCTTTCACATTATGACAGATCGGGATTCAGATAATCATTTTACATAAAAACCTGATTGTTAAACGAAATAATTACTACTAAGAATGTTTTAAAATACATTTTGAAGATTAAATCTCTACCATCCAACTAATAATTATTGATAATTAAACTAAAATTCTAAAATCCATATTTCAAAATATAAACACCTCTCCACTTAACTATTACAGTAAACTCTATTCTCACAATATAAAAAATATTTATTTGTCAACCCCAATACAACAATTAAAAATATTTATCGATTTTTATTTCCCTCGTAATCAATAAATGATTTCTCTATTACACTTTATATATATATATATATATATATATATATATATATATATATATTTTTAATTCCCTCGTAATCAATAAATGATTTCTCTATTACACTTATATATATATATATATATATATATATATATATATATAAATAAAAGATTTTTAATCATGGACACTCACCCTCACTTTATCATGTAGATTGTTAACTTATAAATACGCTATGTTATAATACTATGGGTCAATATTATATTTTACTAATACCACATATTCAGAAAACCATAACTTCTATGTGTATGACATTTTTATTAATTAATCAATTTAATTTAAAAGGCACGACATAACTACTTTTGAAATAAATCTCAAATTTTGATCTATAAATACTACTAAAAATATTTTAAAATATTATTTGGAGATTAATTTTATACCAATATTCATAATTAAATTAAAATTCTACAAACATCCTATCCACATAACTTTTTCACTACACTCTATTCTTGCTATATAACAATATTTTATTTGTCAACCCCAACAAAACAATTAAATGTATTTATTTATTTTTTATAACACTATTAATCAATAAATGAAATCTCTATTATACTTAACATATTCATAAGTATTATAGATTTTGTGTTTACCAATGACTTGGAGAATATATCATCCACATTCATATTTGTGTTAGAATACATAAAATCTATTTTTTTTCTTGAATATTTTCTTTGAGAAAATGACGTTGGGGTTTGATGCATGATAACTTGGATTGTTTCCAATTTCATTGAATCTTATCACTACATCTACATATCTTCATGAATGCCCCATAGTTAAATTGCGTCACCATACATAATACTTTGTAGTCAAGTACAGTAGAGAAATTGAATAGTTGATTGTTTATTATTGCTCCAATGCACAATCTCAAATCCTATACTAAGTGCTTATTAAATTATTGGTTCCTTGTCAATTATAAACTAAATAATCTATTAATTCAATATTCAAATGAGTTTAAGTGCAAGATAATGATGGTCACTCATGACACTTTAGTGGCAATGAAAAGATGGAAAAAACAATAGTATGCTCAATGTTAACTTGGAGGGATGGTTAGATATAATTATCTAATAAATTTGAAAATGCTACAAAAATGTAAAATCTAGGAAAATGAATTAGTTTTCTAAATATATAACTTTTATTTATAGGAATTGTTTCTAATTATGTGAATTTTTAGTTTTCCCAAAACTCATATGTTATTTTTCATCCAAAATATAATGCATATATCTACCTTACTGTAACCTTTCAATACCTAAATAATGGAATCTTGCTATGAACAATTGTGAAATTAGAGATATGATATTGCTCATGTGCACAAATATTTTTTCAAAATTATAATCTTAATTTTATATTACTTTTAAATTATCAAAGTCATTATAATATTGAAATTACAAGGCATTCAGATAGTGAAACCTAAAAAGATCGTGATATTATCAATTAATCACTTTTTAAAAGTTTTAGGACGCAAAGTCCTCTACTGCACCATATAGTTTTTCTTTTTCAAAAAGTGACGAACTCTACCATATGATTTACATAGATGACTCCATACATATCTATAGATTGATGGAAAACATATTTATCTACCCTATAAAAAAATTATGTCATAAAGAGAAAGATATATAAAATTTCTCAATAATTATTTCTTCTATGTTTTTGCATCCCAAAACACCAAATTTATTATTATGAACTTGTATACAAAGAAAACAAATTATCATTCATGTAATATTTCTGCAAGTTAAACAATAAATTAAAAGAAATGTTTGTGCATCCATAACACTGAAAATGCACACATATTTATAGCGGTAAAATTGTGTGTGTATATTTATAGCTAGGAATACACATGCGTTCTTAAAATGTACAACTTACACACATTTTTGCATCTAGGAACTTTAGCACATCGAAAATGGTTGAGTTGAAATTCAGTTGGACAAGAGAGGGAGGGATATAGGGGCCAAGGGAGATAAATGGAGAGGAATAAAGAGAGAGAATGGGGTGAGTTAGAATGGGTCGGTGTTTGAGGAGCAAAGAGGAGGAATGAGAAAGGGTGATTGAGAGTCAAAATGTGAGAGAGATCCAAGAAGAGGGTTAAGAAGTGAGAGAGGGTGGAGATGGAGTTAAAGAGAGAGAGATGTGGGAGATATATGGAGGAAGGTAGAGAAAGAGTTGGATGGGGGCTATTGTGAAGGAGGTATTAAATGAGGGGTGGAGGGAGGGATAGAGAGAAAGAGAGTGGAGAGAGTGTTTGATTGAGTTATTTTGGGGGTGGGAGAGAGAATGAGAGAGAGAGGAAGAGTGAGAGATAAAGAGATGACAAGGTGGGATGCAAAAACAATGACAGAGATGGAGGGAGTGAGGGAGAGTAATGAGTCTGATCGAGGGAATGAGATAGAGATACAATTAGAAGAAAGAAAGAATGGGTGAGGGAGACAGGGAGAAATAATAAAGATATAAATTCATGTGGAAGAGAGAAGGAGAGGGAGGTGGAAATAATGAGAGAGAGAGAGGGACGAAGGGGGGATAGAGTGAGAGAGAGACAGGGAGTGGGGGAGAAAGAGAGGGGAGAATGGATAGAGAAAGATGGAAGATATATATATATATATATATATATATATATATATATATATATATATATATATATATATATATGTCCACATTGAGATTGAGGGAGAGAGAGATGGGGAAGAGATAGAGAAAGAGAGTATTGGAGAGAGAGAAGGGGGGAGAGAGACAAGGTTAAAAGGGGGTCATTACAAAGTAGGGATTGAAGGAGCAAAGGGGGTATGTAGAAAGAGGGGAAGGGGAATAGAGAAGAAGGTGGTAGTTAAGGAGGGAGCTAGAGAAGGGGAGAGGGAGAGTGATGGATACATGAGGAGGGGGAGAGGGGGAGATATAGGGAGGAAGAGAGAGATGTTGAATTCTGTAGCTATGATTGATCTTCATAATTTATATTTTTATGCCTTGAAATGCATAACATAATTGTAAGACATGTTCTTCATGTCATCTCATTTATTATCCCTTGAAACAATTATTATAAGATGTGTTACTCATGTCCAATTCAAAAGATAAAATTTTGTAAATTGAATTTTGAATTTTTGGCATCAAACTAGTCAAGTTGGCCCTCCCTCAAGTCATGCCATCTCTAGTGAAAATACACACCCATTTAAACAAGCAGATTAATATATAAAGATAATTGTACCTCCTCCTCAAGGAATGATTCGACCCCACACAGGGCAAGATAGTTTTTGGGAATCTGAGTGAAGAAGAAGTAGGACAAAGAAGGAAAAGAAGGACAAATTCATCTCTAGTATCTATCTATTTCTTTATTAAGCTCACAAATGTGAACTTATGGGAAATTTTTGGGCATCCTATTTGGGCAAGTGAAAATTCTAGATAGGTTAAAAATTTGGGGAGGCTGAGTTCATGCACATATTCTAGGAGGCTGAATTTCAGCCTACGTAGATCAGAGAGGGCCAATGTTTGAAGGGAATAAGTTTGACTTGACTTGATTTAACTAGATTGTTGCTTGACTATGTTTGATCATAGCTTCTTGGTCAATGCTACCTTAGCTTACTAGGTGCATTAGATGTATCTTTTGTTGAACTGGAAATTTCTCCAAGCAAAAGGTTGTTTGGTTTCTCCCCCAAGTGGGTTTTCCAAGGGTAAATATTGTGTTCTCTTTGTGCATTGTGATGTCCGTTGTCCTAATGGTTTTGTGGTTGAGTTTCTAAAGTCTAATTTGTTAATGATAAACTATAATTATTAAAAGAAGCTCTACATCATCAAAAGTAATTATTAATATTTTTGAAATTTGTCCTTGTACCTATTGAAATTTAACACTACTACATATTGCGCCAATTTTTGAATGCTCTTTGTTTGTATTGCAACAATAATTCGAATTAATAATGACGAAAAAGAGATTTCGTGAAACGTTGAACATTTTACAGTTATATTTTCTATGTATCCTTCATATTTAGAAGTTTGACGAAAATCGTCGTCGCAATTCATGGCATTAAAATTTCTATGGAAACCTTTGTTTCATCTCATTTAAAGACAACATTTTATGTGTTGTCGAAATTGCGATGCTTAGGAGTGGAAATTGTGATGGTTAGGCATGGAAATTGCGACAGTTAGGAATGAAAATTGTGACATTCAGGCATTGAAATTGCGACATTCAAGCATCGAAATTGCCATGTTTGGGCATGGAAATTGTGATGTCAGAAGGCTCTCCAAAATTCCAACGAATGTGTATATATATATATATATATTCTATGAGTATGGTTTAGGCCCATCCATTTTTCATCCGTTGGTACCTAAAATATTCGTAGGTTTGACTAAATATAGATTTTACAACCTTACATATAACAAGTATATTGAGTGGTATTTGCTTCATGATATCAATTCACTATATTTGTATAGATTTTCCATGTGGTTACATCTCATTTTGTATAGATTTTCCATGTGGTTACATCTCATTGGTAACCAATACCTCTTGTAAGTAAAATTGAATCACTTGTTATTTCATCCATTCTTTGAAACAAAACCAATTAATATCAAAAAAGGAATAGAATAAAAACATATTCAAGAACATGAAATCGCATTGAAAGTAGATATTTTAGACACTAAAAAAATCTCTTTATAGTGAGCATCCAAAGGTGAAGCTTCCATTATATCTGAATATGTTAATCTAAACAATGATGATGAGCATGCAATCTTTAAATAATAATGATGATGATGCATATAATACTTCAGACATTGACTAATTATTATGTTGTATTTTCATTTTTGTTTGATAGATTTATTGATAATTAGTTGCTAGTGTGTTAGGAAATCTCATTCGACAATTTTTAAGATACTTTAAGGTTTTGATCATTAAATATTTTGAACTTTGAAAAATTGATCAAATCATGTATGATTTTCAATTTCAAAATTCCTTATGATTTTATGTTGATGCCAAATGATAAATGATCAAATATGAGATTGAGTTTGCTTCATGATTTCAATTAAATATTCAACATTGATTTACATAAATTTTTTCTTGTAATATTTCATATACTTATAAGTTTATGTATATCCTAATGTCATTCATCCTCTTCTTTGAAACTATATCATTCCCATCCTCCTCTGTACAACCACATACCAATAACCCACTAGAATAAGCTAAAAGAGATATCATTCCCCCTTATGCTCTAGCTATTCTTAAAATAAAGACAATGGACAATTTCAAATGGAAAGTTATTACATGTCAACTTTCTTTAATTTAAAATTCAAAATATTTATTGTATGTTATTCATTTTGTTTCATTTGAGATTATTTTGATCATAGAATTGAATTTTAATACTTTTACCTTATGAATTTATAGATACTAAATTTCAAAGAATTCAGCAAACTAAAAAGGGGAATGTGTAGAGTAAAAACTTAAACCAAGGTTTCCACATTTATAGAACTTGCATCTTTATCATCCACTCAACAAATTAGCATGAAAATTGATTAATGATAAACATTTGTTTTATATTTAAGTGATAAACAAATAAAAAGGCCCATGCAAACTTCTTATCCTTTCAATGAACTTGTGACCCTACTATGCTTCCCTATAGAAATAACTAATTTGTAAAAAATGTGCCAAAAAAACTTATAGTTCTACTAGCTTTTTGTGATCTATATCAATTTCATTGGATGAAGGAAATAAAATTATGTCCAAAGAAATTCTATAGATCAAGAAAACAAAAAATTAAAAAATAAACTGCCAAAAGAACTTAGGTTCTTCTACCATTGAGAGATATCTTCAGATCACTCTATCAATGGTTTCATGTTATGAAACCAGCTCAAGAAAAGATAGAAAAGATAGATCAACGCCTTAGAATTCAGCCTCTTCGAGGGGGCAACCTCCTTTACATTACATAAATGAACAATTCTTGGATGATACAAATGACAAAACCTCCTTTCTATATATAGGAGTCTAAGGAGTCACAATATAATCCATCCGACTTAACAATAATAATATAAAGCCACAAAAATAACAATAGAGGGATTCTATGGGGCACAATAATAACAATATGGGGGCAATAGGGGCACAACAATATTAATAAGGGGTATAACTACAATAGTAATGGGGTAATCACTAGTATTATAGGGACCCAATATGCCCCTCTCCTTCAAAAAAAGTGTTGTCCTCAACGCTTGAGTAGTTCTGGATACTTCTGCATAAAATTCTTCCACTTGATAAGATACTCTGAAATTGATCGATTTTGTAGCTGTCGAGTTCTTGTTTCTGTGACTGCTTCCAGTTCCAATATAATTTTTCCTTCCTCGTCAAGTTCTGGCAATATTGTTTGAACTGGGAGCTTGTTGCCTATAACCTTCTTTAAACATGAAACATGGAAAACTGGGTGCAATCGAGAAGCTGCAGGAAGCTCCAATTTGTATGCCATAGTTCCAATCTTTTGCAACACCTTGTACGGACCATAATACTTTGGTGATAATTTATTATCCTTCTTAGCTTGCTTGAGGGACATTTGCTTATATGGTTGTAGCCATAGGAATACCCAATCACCTACATCAAAACTTCTTTCACTGCGATGTTGATCTGCCTGTTGTTTCATTCTATTGTGTGCCAACACGAGGTTATCCTTTAAGAGTTGGAGGACTTGTTGTTGATGTTCGATGTGATGTTCCACTGCCTGAACCTTAGAATTTTCTCTTAAATATGATGTGATGGATGGTGGTTGATACCCATAAAGTGCCATAAATGGGGTAATTTTTGTTGTTGTATGGAAGGAAGTGTTATACCACCATTCAACCAAAGGCAACCATTTGACCCATTGTGTCTGTTTATCAGATACAAAGCAACGAAGATATCCTTCCAAACATTTGTTTACTATCTCAATTTGCCCATCAGATTGAGGATGATAAGATGAGCTATGAGCTAATTGAGTACCAAGACAAGAAAATAATTCTGTCCAAAAATTTCCAGTGAAAATGGGATCTCTGTCACTTACAATAATATTTGGGTTTCCATGTAGCTTTTGAATTGTTTCCATAAATGCAGTAGAAACTGTACTGGCTTTAAATGGATGTGATAATGCACAAAAGTGTGCATACTTGGTAAGTCTGTCAACTACCACCATGATGACACTCTTTCCCTCAGACTTTGGTAAACCTGTGATAAAATCCATTGAAACCTCCTCCCAACGTTGGCTTGGAATGGATAAAGGTTGTAATAGACCTGGTGTCTTAATTGTTTCAACTTTATTTTGTTGGCAAACCAAACATTCTGCCACAAACTTTTGAATATCTGATTTAAGGCCATCCAAAAAAATTCCTTCTTAACCCTGTGGTAAGTTTTTAAAAATCCTGAGTGCCCTCCTAAGGGAGAAGTGTGCAATTCCATAAGAATCTTTTGTTTTAGCTGGGAATTCTTACAGAGGTATAAGCGATCTTTGTACCATAACGAATCATTTTGCCAGCTAAATGTACCAGACATACTGGAATCTTGTTGTAACTTTCGAATAAGTGCCCACACTTCTTCGTCATTCTTCCATTCCTCCCTTGCTTCGTTTATCCAATCTGGTTGGATAATAGAAATGGCGCACAACAATGCTTCCACATCCTCATCCTTTCTTGAGAGTGCATCTGCCAACACATTTTGCTTCCCTTTTTTGTAGATGATTTCAAAGTCATAACCCAACATCTTTGTGACCCACTTTTGTTGCTCTTCAGAGGATAATCTTTGTTCTAAAAAGTATTTAAGGCTATCATGATCCGTTTTTACCTTGAAGTGTCTTCCCATTAGGTAGGGTCGCCATTTCTTAAGTGCATGGAGTATTGCCAACATTTCCTTCTCATAAATAGCTTTGTGTAAAAACTTTCCCTTGATTGGACGACTTTCAAAAGCAATGGGTCTTTCATCTTGCATTAAAACAACACCAATTCCATTTCCTGAAGCATCACATTCCACAATAAAGGTTTTTGTGAAGTCTGGTGTAGCTAAGACCGGTGCTTGGCACATTGCCTCTTTAAGATGTTCGAAGGCCTTTGTTGCTTCTGGAGTCCATGAAAATGCATCTTTCTTCAATAATGTTGTTAGAGGTGCTGCTATTCTCCCATAATTCTTAACAAACTTGCGATAATACCCTGTCAACCCGAGAAATCCTCGCAGATGCTTTATGGATGTGGGAATTTTCCATTCCTTAATGGCTTTAATTTTGCTAGGGTCTACCTTAACTCCTTCATGAGATACAATATGACCCAGATATTCCACCTCTTGTACTCCAAAGAAACATTTGGATCTTTTTGCATATAATTGTTTCTCCTCCAATAGTTGTACACCCTGTCAACATGTTCAACATGATCCTTCCAAGACTTGCTGTAGATTAGTATATCATCAAAAAATACTAACACAAATTTTCTAAGGAATGGTTTGAAAATTGAATTCATCAAACCTTGAAATGTTGAAGGTGCATTGGTAAGGCCAAAAGGCATGACCAAAAATTCATAATGACCCTCATGAGTTCTAAATGCTATTTTCGGAATGTCTTCAATCTTCATTCTGATTTGATGATATCCGAACGAAGATCCAACTTGGTGAAGTAAATTGATCCATGCAATTCATCCAGTAATTCATCAATGACAGGAATGGGAAACTTATCTTTAATAGTGAGCTTGTTGAGCTCCCTATAATCCGGACACATGCGCCATGATCCATCCTTCTTGTGCACCAATACTACTGGAGCAGAGAAAGAACTTTGACTTGGTTGAATTATACCAGCCTCTAGCATTTCTGCAACCATACGTTCAATTTCACTCTTTTGGGCATAGGGATATCTGTACAGCCTGATGTTTGGAGGAACACTTCCTGGAATCAGATGAATAGCATGATCATGATCACGAATAGGTGGGAGACCTTTGGGAGTCTCAAATACCTTGGAATGATTGTCCAAGACTTTTTGGAGATCTGGAGAAATAGATGATTCCACTGTGGAAACATCTAGCGAACATAATTGTGCAATTACACCTCTTTGTTCCTTTTTTAGAAGCTTTGTCATACCGTTAGAGCTGATTATCTTTCCTGGGTTCCCTGCAATACCCCTTAATTCAACTTCCTTTCCTTCCACAAAAAATTTCATGAAAAGTTCTTGAAAATTAAAAGCTATTGTACCCAAGGATTGTAGCCATTGGACTCCTAGTACAACATCAGCACCTCCCATTGGAATGGAAAGCATTGGGCTAGTCAATACATATTCTCCCATGGATAGCTTGATATTATGGCACTTTCCTGAGCAATTTATTGTTCCTCCATTTGCAACCATCACTTGACACTTTAGTGCTGTATATAAGAAGCAATTCAATGCTCTTGCTACCTTACAATGAATAAAATTGTGGGTACTTCCTGAATCAATCAACACTATTACCTTTTTCTTCTTGATTTGTCCTTCTATCTTGATGGTTTTAGGAGTGGTAATTCCCGCCAATGCATTACAAGATATGGTCGGATTCATTTCTTCTTTATCTAGGCTTTGTTCCTGGAGTATATCCTCTTCTTTTGACCTTTCTTGCTCCTTTTCTTCTTCCTCTTCACAATCTATGTAGAATAATTTCTTCCAGCACACTTATGACCTTTAGTGTATTTGCTATCACAACTGTAACAAAGCCCTTTCGCTCTTTTTTCTTCCAATTGTTGTGGTGTCAACCTTATAGGTTATGGAAGACTAGTGGCAACAACACTTCCATTTTTATAGTTGTGAGTGGTATGCTTCCTGGTTGCCATAATTTTGCTTTCCATTTTTCTTGCTAACCTAAATGCCTTCTCTAATGAATCAGGTTCCCAAAGGCGAACATCATGTTGGATATTATCCTTTAAAGACCCTATGAACACATCAATCCTATGCTCCTCTGGAATATCTTTTACCCTTATGTTCGTTTGATTTTGCACCGAAGTGGCGTTATCCTTTAAAAGTTGGAGAACTTGTTGTTGATTCTCGATGTGATCTTTCACTGCTTGAACCTTTTTCTTCTTGATATGTCCTTTTATCTCTAGAGTTTGAGGAGTGGTAATTTCTTTCAATCCTTTACAAGATATGGTCGGATTTATTTCTTGATGCTCGATGTGATCTTTCACTTCTTGAACATTTTTCTTCTTTATATGTCCTTCTATCTTGATAGTTTGAGGAGTGGTAATTTCGAACAATGAATTACAAGATATGGTTGGATTCATTTCTTCTTTCTCGATGTGATCTTTCACTTCTTGCACCTTTTTCTTCTTGATATGTCCTTCTATCTTGAGAGTTTGAGGAGTGGTAATTCTTGCCAATGTTTTACAAGATATGGTCTGATTCATTTCTTCTTTCTCTGGGGTGGGGTCCTGGCGTATATCTTCTTCTTTTCTTGTTTCTTGATCCTTTTCTTCCTCCTCTTCATATTCTATGTAAAATAATTTCTTCTCAGCACACTTATGACCTTTAGTGCATTTGCTATCACAATTGTAACAAAGCCCTTTTTCTCTTTTTTCTTTCAATTGTTGTGGTGTAACCCTTGTAGGTTGTGGAAGGCTAGGAAAAACAACACTTCCATCTTTATAGTTGTGAGGGGTACACTTCCTGGTTTCCATAATTTTGCTTTCCACTATGTCACAAAGCCCTTTTAATCTTTCCAATTGTTGTGGTGTTCCTCTAAAGAAGGTGTTGCTCTTTGTATCCTCATAATGTGCTATCATTTCCTCTGTGAAAATTGACCACGTAACAAGTTTTTTACGAGAACAAAGCGCTTTGTACCATAAAAATTGATCTGGTTCTAAATATGAAGATGCAATACATACCTTTTGTAACAGTTGTATACCATGTATATCAAAATATTGCTCCATCTGAAGTATCCAATTTACCGGATCCTTGCCATCAAACTTCCTCATCTTGCTTTTTCTTGATTTTAGGAGCTCTACATTGAAACAACTGTAAATCTGTACTTTCAGATCTTTAAGTTCTGAAATTGTGACCTGTAGTAGCCCTCTGTGTCCTCTTTCCAATGCCACTAGTGTGATCCAAATTGGATTCTCCAAGAAAAAGTTATGCACAATCTCCCAAGATGACCTGATTATAGACTAGTTCAGTAGAGCGAACTTGTACGACGTGCCACGAGTCACTGTTTCAACCTTTGGATCTAAAAAATGCATACAGGAAACTACAGTTCGTCCTCTTTCTGTACCTTCTTACAAAATTTCAATCCGATGCTCAGAAAGAAAGTTATGACGATTTTCCCCAGGTCACCTGTTTTGAGTGTAATTCAGGAGTCTGCAAAAAGACCAACTTCCTCAGATCATATCTCTGCAAATATCGTGCGAAAAGCCCTGAAATTCGGACCCAAGGTTTAGCGCGATGCTTTCTCAAATGAGTTTTTTTTGCGACTTTTGAAACGTCACAGAAAACAAGTTATAGCGAAAATGCCACGATGACTTGTTTGGAGCAGCGAAACCCTAGAATCCAAAGCTCTGATACCAAATGTTATGAAACCAGCTCACAAAAAGATAGAAAAGAGAGATCCACGCCTTAGAATTCAGCCTCTTTGAGGGGGCAACCTCCTTTACATTACATAAATGAATAATTCTTCGATGATACAAATGAAAAGACCTCCTTTCTATATATATGAGTCTAAGGGGTCATAACATAATCAGAGCCGACATAACAATAATAATGTAAGGGCACAATAATAACAATAGTGGGCTTCTATGGGGCACAATAGTAACAATATGGGCATACATGGGTACATCAATATAATAAGTGGGTTATACTAATAACAATAAGGGGTTACACTAGTAGTATAGGGGCCTAACAGAGTCTTCGATCCAACATTAGAGTCTATGGAATCATGATTAAAATTTCTTTTGTTCTCATCATGAGTTTACTTTAGTACCATTTCACCCTTAGTGACCATTTCTTGTAGCAACTTATTCATATTTATTTTCAATTCTTCCATCTTATCATCCATGCCATCAATTTTAGCGTCCATGACATTCACCTTAGCTTCCATGCCATCCATCTTAGCTTCTACGCCTTTCTTTAAACAATCCATCTTAGCTTCTACACCTTTCATTAAACCATCCATCTTAGCTTCTACATCTTTCCTTAAACCATCGATCTTAGATTCTGTTGCTTTTTGTGCAAGTGACACTTGTTGCACTTGTTCTTGTAATTTTGATATATCATATAGCATTTCTTCTTCTTCTTCATGAGTCATGCTAGAGCTTTCAGGTTCCTTACTAGGTGTTTGCATTTTCTTTCCTTAGGGCATCAGTTACCGATAATAATTCTCTAATATTCCCTTTGAATTCCTTCAAAATAAATTTTCAAACCAAGCTTAAGCAAAAATTAAAGAAAATATACACACATTTTTTCACTTTGTAGGAGCTCGATATTGCCTCTGATGTATCTCTGTACTTTATGATTATCTAGTTCTGAATTTGTGACCTATAGTAGCCCTCTGTGTCCTCTTTCAAATGCCACAAGTCTGACCCAAATTGGATTCTCCAAGGAAGAGTTATGCGAAATCTCCCACAGTGACTTGATTATAGACTAGTTTAGTAGAGCGATCTTGTACGACGTGCCACGAGTCACTTTTTCGACCTTTGGATCTAAAAAACACCCACAAGAAACTACAGTCCGTCCTCTTTCTGTACCTTCTTATGAAACTTCAATCCAATCCCCAGAGAGAAAGTTATGACTATTTTCCCCAGGTCACCTGTTTTGAATGTAATTCAGGAGTCTGCAAAAAGACCAACTTCCTCAGATCATATCTCCGTAAATATCATGCAAAAAGCTCTAAAATTCGGACCCAAGGTTCATCGTAATTTCTTCTCAAATGGGTTTTTTTTGTGACTTCTGAAACGTCACAGACAAAAAGTTATAGTGAAAATTCCACGATGACCTGTTTGGAGCAGCGAAACCCTAGAATCCAAAGCTCTGATACAAAATGTTATGAAACCAGCTCAAGAAAAGATAGAAAAGATAGATCAACGTCTTAGAATTCAGCCTCTTCGAGGGGGCAACCTCCTTTACTTTACATAAATGAACAATTCTTGGATGGTACAAATGACAAAACTTCCTTTCTATATATAGGAGTCTAAGGAGTCACAATATAATCCAGCCGACCTAACAATAATAATATAAAGCCACAAAAATAACAATAGAGGGATTCTATGGGGCACCGTAATAACAATATGGGGGCAATAGGGGCACAACAATATTAATAAGGGGTATAACTACAATAGTAATGGGGTAATCACTAGTATTATAGGGACCCAACATTTCATCCTTACGTATGTTATGCTATTACATCCATAAGTAGAGTCAATGGCATAGATCTACTTACACTAACCTGTTTATGGTAGGTTCATAGCTATTGAGTCTAAACATAGTCACCATTTAAATTTAATATAGCTTGCTCTAAGGTTAGGTGATTCTGATGCATGGTTAAATTAACTACATCACAACTAAGTTATAACATGTTGGTGGTGGAAACTACTTAACAAATGATGTGGGTTATTACATGTTAGGTCTTTTTTCCTTCCACCAATTTATATCATTATGCTTAAAGAGGACGGATGAGCAAAGTAATGATAATTATTTCATTGAGACCATAGGGCATGTGGATCAGTTTCGAAATGTCATATTGGTCATAAGGAATCTAAGAATATGTCGATAAGTATAGTTGCAGAAGAAATAAATGGTCATGAAAGTTTAAGGGAACATATCACCTATAGCAAAGTGAAAATCCTTACTGAAAAGAAAATTTAAAATTTTAGAGCCTAGGGGTGGGTTTCCTGAGTAGGTTCAAGAGGTTCGTTACAACACACCCCTTCTCATAGTAGTGTTTGTAGATATATGAAACTCAATATTTCATTCAATTTTTATGAGCCAAACCATGAATAAAATACCTACATCTATGGTAAAAAAAATATTACTATTGGGGTTAATACACCTGTGTTTCATGGCTTGGACAATCCGAACAATTAATCGGTTATTTGGAAAGTTGAAAACACCCCAGATCTAAACTAGGAGCATGATATAGATAACACCACTAGCATAGAGCTTCAAAATAATACATAATATTCTACTAGTAGGGAGCTTCAGGGTGATACACAAGTTTCTTTAAGGCAAGATGAAGGAGTTGAAAGAGGAGAACCAAATTCAATAACAAAATATATCCAAACGGGCAAGTCCAACAGAATGTGTATGGGCATGTGAAGTTTAGAAAAGGAGTAATATGGTCACAAAAACAAAGGATGAGTAAGTATCTTATGGAATGCACAAACACAGGGAAAAGGTAGGATCACAACCAGATCTAACACCATATTATAGGGCCTCACAAATTTTGAAGACTACAATATTGACAAAAAAAACAATTACTTGCATAAATATGAAACTAAGAACTTCATTCAATTTCAATAATCTAAACCATGAAAAAAAGGCCTATATAGGATACAAAGATTAATATTGAATTCAATGCTCCAACTAGATTTGTGCATTTTTCTACCCTCTGTTGTATTCAATTGTCTTCTAATAAACTTCTATCTTCCACATCACTCTTATAATTCTTCTAAATATATCTATTTTAATATGAATTTAACAATTTCTATGGTATTTTAAATAATTAGTCATCAAAAGAAAGTCAATCTTTTCTCTTAATGGGAATAAGTAACTGAAAAAAATGAGCTTTTTAATCATGTTTTACATTTGGCCCCATACCTTTCAAAATTGAGAAATATATCTAGTTTAAAGATATGAAAACTTCTACACTACTCTGCTAAGAATGAGAAAGAGTATATATCAGGACTATTGTAAACAAAAGTAGTACCAAAATGTTTCTTTTGATGTCACTAATTTCTAAACATTCCAAATTGATACAGTGAAAAGACCAGAAACTACCTCAATCGATATTTCCAGAGTTTACTAAAAGGTATTCCTCACAAATATAGATCAGAAGACCTAAATTCACTACCCATTAATATACCAAGATCGTTAATTAGATCTTTATAGTCCAATGATGGTGTCAACTTGTAATTCAAACAACCGTAAAATGATAAATATTAACATAGAATAGATTTTTGCAAGGAATCTAGAGCTAAGAGAATACAGGAGCTTAGTCGTTTATTTTAGGAGAGACAACATAGAAAAACATGGGCTTGTCCTGCATAGAAAATTTTTAGCTGATCACTAGTTGGGGGCCCTATTTGATGCCTATGTTAAACATTCAAAACGAGGAAAACTATAAAGAATTAGTTTTTTTTAATTGAAAATGATGCTTCAATTAATAGGGTATACTAGTATTTTATAGATATATAGTCTAGTTTTCTGAATGTGCATATGTTATAATTTTCAACATTGGAATTGATATTTTAGCTTTGTGAGCATATAGAGGGGATTAATGTGGGATATTTTGGATTGCGGTAGAGAGCCTCTATAAAAAATCTCTGAATTCTCTCAGGACACCATATTTTGTGAGCTCCCACAAAATCTCGTGTCCTGAATAAAATGCTTTGAATCCACCATTTCATTGGCATGTATTGACTCAGAGAATAATAGCTTATTCTTAACATAAAGAAGAAATTCTACAATATATTTTCCATTCTCTAGAATTTTAATTTTAACATGCAAGAAACATCGGAACCAGAATTCCAAATTTGACTGAGATTGTCCAAAGTACGTATGGTGTTTAAATATTTGTCTTCTAATGACAATAATGAGATGGAAAAAATAAATGATTAAACATAACTCCATAATTATTATATATCCACAATGTCACCGTGGTTTTGGAGTTTAGTTACTTTTGGGAGTTCCTTTACTTCAGTCTCCCAATATAGTATCACCGTTATGGAAAGAAACTTCTAGAGCATGGCCTCATGTTTAATTCCATTTCAAAGGTAACTTGAAATGATGTTGCTTCACTTGGAAGAAACTAATCTCAGAGTAAACATTCTTCAATAGTAATTCTGATATTTACGGAAGCTATGGAAATATATGAATTTCTGAAGGATTTAGCTGAGCCTTTTAATTAAAAAGATAAACTTTCAAAATGCACTACAATATTAAAATTTGATAACTGATTGGCCTTGCTTGATGAAATATTCCTCTTTAACATAGTAGGGGCTGAAGAAACTGGAAGCATTTTTCTCAACATGAAGCCCATCATTGATTAGACAAAGGGAATTCAAAAGATCAATCACTTGACTAAGATTGTCTAAAGTATGTATGGTGTTTAAATATTTGTCCCCTAATGACAATAATGAGCTGGAAAAATATAGTTCTTAAACATAACTCCATACTTATTAGATATCCACATGGTCACCATGGTTTGGAATTTTCTTTACTTTTGGGAGTTCTTTTATTTCAATCTCCCATACTAGTATCATTGTTATGGCAAGAAACTTGTAGAGTAAGGCTTCCCATTTAATTCCATTCTCATGATGAATCCCATCACTGATTAAACACATGGAAATCAAAATATTAATCACTATAATTATAATCGATATAGAGGCAAATACTCTCATCTTGATCGTAGACATGAGAAAAGCATGGCAGAGCAATTATTTTATCGCTAAATGAAGACTAAGAATTTGAATTGTATAACTTTATCCCAACACTTTCGAGAGACATGGGAAACTAATATGCAGAGAGTTATGTAAAATTTGAGCCTTTCCATTGCGAAATAAATATAATAAGAGGGCAGTGGAAGAATGAAAAAAATCGTAAAAGTGAGATTTGGCTCTATCTCTAAGCAATAGCTACATAAAATCCCCAAATGGTATGAAATGGGAACAATATGCAATCCTCTAGAAGCTTAATATGAAGCACTTTATTGGTTTTATAATTAGTATTCCTTATAAGGCACCCATTGACCTCATCCTCATATTCTCACAAAAAACATTCAAGCCTTTAGTGATTATTTACCCAACATTTTTTAAGATGGACTAATGTTTCATACCTAGTCGGAATGTTGGGGTTTGATACAACACCCTGAGACCAGAGGTTTGATCTAGTAGAAAAAATCCTTGGAGTAGCACCTGTATTTTCACAAACAGCAACAAAGCCCATACCCCGCTTAGGTATGGCCTTAACACAGAGCTCCAAGAGGAAAACTCGGGGTAGGAAGTCCAACCTATCAAAAGCTTACGTGAAATCAAAGTTTGATGTGGCAGATGGTAAACAAATGTCTATCCCTAGGGTTATTAGAGTTGTGATACCCTATGAGGAGGTTATAAAATGATTTTTCTTTCATGGAACTGTAGGGGTTTAGCCAGTAAACCCAAAAAAATGGCTCTTAAGGAGATGGTTCGGCGTTTTAACCTTGATGTCCTCATGTTGCAAGAGACATTAGGTAGGAGTCAGGAAGTCTCATCAGCTCTAAGCTCTATTCTCCTAGGCTGGCATTTCCAAGCTTTGGATTCCATAGGACACTCGGGAGTTCTTGCCATGGGCTTCAGTGAAGGAAGATTGAAATTAGTAAACCTGTGGGGGGTGGATCATGCGTTAGGTATGGAAGTTCAATCCCCTGATTTTGGATTTCCTCTGATGATTTTAAACATATATGGGCCTTGCCAAGGGAGAGTCTCCTTTTGGAATGACCTCCTCTCCAAATCGGTGATGGGGAGCCAAAATCTTGTGATAGGCAGAGATCTAAATTTTTCTATTGGAAATGTCGAGACTTGGGGGCCTTCAGCCATAGAAGGCCCACTATCAAATTGTTTTATGAATACACTCATCTCTCATAATCTGATAGATGTAAACCTACTAAAATTAAGACCCACCTGGAGAAACCATCGAATAGGTGAAGCTAGAATCGCTAAAAGATTGGATAATTTTCTCCTCTTTGAAGATTTAGCTTCCAGAATTCCAGTTTTCGGTAAATGGGTGGGAGGGGGAGGAAACTCGAATCACTTTCCTATTCTTCTTGAGCTCTACAAGCCTCCTCTAAAGCCACCATCTCCTTTCAAATTCAACCCCACTTGGTTGCAGGAGGAATCTTTCAATAAGCTCTTTAGAGAAATTTGGAGAACTCCAAGTAGGATCTCCATGGAGGATAAGAGCTTCCTCTTCATGGAAAATCTGAAAAGACCGAAAAAAGCAACAATGGAATGGGCGAAGGTTAGGAAGCAAAAGCATAACGAGGATCTAAATCAAATCGACGTAGAACTCCGGATTTTGGAAAGCCCTGAGTCTAATGGCTATGAATCTCAGGAGACAAAGGACAAAATTCTGATGTTGGAAAGACATTGAAGTCAAATCCTACTAGCAAGAGAGGAGGAATGGATGTTGAAAAGTAGGGTGATTTGGCTGAAGGCTGGATATGAAAACACAAAGTTCTTTCACAATTATGCCAAAGGGAGAAAGAACTCAAATACCATCTGGAAGCTAAAGGATGAAGAAGGCAGAGAGGCTAATACCTTTGAATCTCTCTCGCTCATGGGTAGGCGCCATTTTCAGATGCTATTAACAGACCAAGGGGAGGTAACATTAGTAGAGGTTATTAGAATAGCCCAATGCTTTCCTCAGTATGTGGAGGAGGAAGAAGCAGAGGATCTGATGGGAGAGATCATAAAGGAGGAAGTCGAAAGAATTATAAAATCTATAGCCAAAGACACGAGGCCAGGGTTGGATGGATGGACAATAGAACACGTCCAAAATTTCTTATAACAGATTGGATCAGAATTAACGGAGGTGGTCAAAGAATCCAGGAGGAAAGGTGCTATCTACCCTCCTTTAAATTCAACTTTTATAGCTCTTATTCCTAAAAAAGAAGACCCGAGGTCTTTTGAAGACTTTAGGCCCATATCACTCTGCAATTGCATTTATAGATTTATTGCAAAAGTGATAGCAGTCCGAATAAAACCGATTCTGTCAAGGTGCATTTAAAATGAACAATTTGGGTTTTTGGATGGCCGCCAGATCCATGAAGCCATTGGGGTGGCTCAAGAGATAATCCACAACATTAAACAGATGAAAAGGAAAGGCGCAGTGGTGAAAATCGA
The DNA here is from genome assembly GCA_031772625.1 of Pinus tabuliformis. Classification (NCBI taxonomy): domain Eukaryota; kingdom Viridiplantae; phylum Streptophyta; class Pinopsida; order Pinales; family Pinaceae; genus Pinus; species Pinus tabuliformis. The sequence goes on along the minus strand of CM062820.1, from coordinate 464,709,550 downwards.
TCTTTCAAAAGCCTATGATAGAATCAGCTGGACCTATATCAGGCTGTTGCTAACTCACCTGGGTTTCAAAATTGACTTTATCAATTGGATTATGTGGTGCATCTCTAGTGTCAGTTTTTAGGTTCAGATTAATGGAGCAGCCTCTTCTTTTTTCAAAGGGAAAAGAGGGCTAAGACAAGGATGCCCTTTGTCACCCTTGCTCTTTCTCCTGGTTGCACAAGGACTGAGCCAATTAGTTTTGAAGGCCAAAAGGGAAGGAACTGTGAGAGGTTTGGAAGTAGCGGTTAATATGTTCATTTCACACTTACTCTTTGTAGATGACATCTTACTATTCAACAATGGGAATATATTTGAAATAAAGGAACTCAAGAGGATTCTTGAGCTTTTCATGAAAGCTACAGGGATGCAAGTGAATTATAGGAAATCACAACTAATTCTGGAAGGTTTCAACAGGCAGGAGAAAAGCCAAATTACATCAGTCCTACCTTTTTATGTGTATAAACTTGAGGATCCTTTTAAGTATCTGGGGTTCTGGCTGAAACCAAATGCTTATAGGAAACAGGACTGGAACTGGTTGCCAGCTAAAATAGAAGCCAGAATAACTCATTGGAGCTTCAAGTGGCTTTCCAGAGCAGGTAGGTTGACCTTAATCAAATCAGTTCTCTTAGCAATTCCGGTTTACTGGGCAGCTTTGACATGGGTACCTAAAGGAATTCTGGAGAAGATAAGAAGGATTTGTAGCAGATTTCTCTGGGCAGGACCAAAGGAGGATTCAGTGCTTCCTTGGGTCGCATGGGAAAAAGTGGCAAGACCTAAAGATTAGGGAGGGTGGGGAATTAAAGACCTCACTGCTTTCGGCCCTTCACTGGCAGCTAAATCAGGGTGGAGAATTATTAAAATGGAAAATCTCTGGATGAAAGTGGTGAAAAGGAAATACATAGACCCTGTCCCTCTAGAAGATTGGATAAGAGATCCCAATAAGAAAGGAGGGAATGTTTCTGTGGTTTCGAAGGCCACCATAGAGGCATTCAAACTTATCAAGCAAGGTCTATCTTGGCAGATTGGGAACGGGGAAAATCTTTGAATAGGGAAAGACCCCTGGGTGGGTTGTAATGAAAATTTTGCTCTATCCCCGGGCTTTATCAGACATCTAGAATCCAAAGGAATTCTTTTCCTTAGCTAGGTAGAGAAACATGGTCACTCAACAATCTGGGGACAAGCATGGCAATTAGGAGAGGAGCTGGATCTCCTACCCCATTGGTGGAACGATTGGAAGGTCTATACCCAAGAACTCTCCAAATCAAATACGAGACTGAAAGACAGATCAGATCAATCGGTGTGGTCCCATGCAGAATCTAGATCCTATTCTCGAAAATTCGGGTATAAATTCCTTATGTCGAAGAAAGGTTCGGGGGATCCCGAATGGTAGGCCAAGCTTTTATGGAAGTTAAAATGCCCTGCAAAAGCCAGACTTTTCTTCTGGTGCATTCTCAAGAAAAAAGTCCCCACATGGGACATCCTTCAATCCAGATATAAGTCAGAACCAGGGAGATGTCCATTATGCAAAAATGAATCTGAAACAATAAGGCATCTCTTTATAGATTTTCCTTTTGTTAAAAAATTATGGTTGGAGGTTGGGAAGCTCATCCAGAAGAATGTAGGCTGGGAAGGGGAAAATTTCTTCGATGTTTGGTATAAATGGTGGCACCTAGATCCAGAGGGGAATTTTCAAAATTTACCTCACATTATTACATGGGGCATCTGGATAGCCAGGAACAGGAGCATCTTCTTGGATAATGAAACCCCTCTCGAGACTGTTACTATTCAATGTACCTCTATTTACACAAACATCCCCGAACCAGAAGAGGAGAGGACTTCTAGGCATGTCAGGGAGGAACAAATCAAGGAAGGTGTTCCTTGGGCATACTTTGACGGGGCTTCCCAGAACAATAAAGCAGGAGCACGGATGGTCATTCATCTAAATGAAAACCAGATTCTAAAAGCATCCGTGGGATTAGGCACTGGCTCAAATAATTTTGTGGAATTGTCTGTTCTAAAGTTGCTTTTATGTTGGCTTATCCACATGAACATCTTCACAGTCCAGATTTTTAGGGATTCTTTGAATGCTATAAAATGGTCCAATGGTCAAGTAGATGTGAAAATTATATCTTGAAACCTTTATTAGAAGAGATTCAGCAGTTAAAGCTTTCATTTAATGTTTTCTCTCTATGTCACATATATAGGGAACATAATGATTCAGCAGACAGGCTTTCTAAAGAGGGTTTGCAACAAGATTTGGGCCGTTGGAGAATAGTGGAGGAGAACCATGGAGAGATCCGTGTTTTGGATCAGCCTCCTTACTCGTAGTCTGTTAACTTTTTGGGACTTCTCAGGCTTCACAAAGCCGTTTCCTTGGTTTTTGTTTACAGCTGTTATGGTGTTTTTATCAAACTGTTTTCAGTTTTGCATGACATTGGTATCTATTTTCTGTTTGGGTTGTTTTCCTCGGTGAGGAGACCCAAGAAATAGATGCACCGTTTTGATCTTTCTATGGAGACTCTTAGTATATGGAAAATGTAAATTTGCTATAACTGATCTTGAGACGAGAGCTGTTTTCCTCAATATGAGGAGGCTCACGGTCTCAGGGGTTCCTATTTCTCTTAGTTTTGGACAGGAAGGGCATTCTCTTCTTGTAGAGCTCTATGATTTTCAAATCATACAGCGAACAGAATGCTTCGGCATATACTATGTAACTTTTTATTCTGATTATAAAAAGTTCCATTTTTTTCTCTGGAAAAAAAAAGTAGATATTTCATGTCAGTGTAACATGAAATGACTTAAAATATAACATTTGTAATTAATTTGCAAAGTGATTTTCTAATTAATATGTAAATTCAAGAGCCTTTAAATATTTATATAATAAAATGATTATTAAAATAATTTATTTATAATCTTCATTAATTTAATACATTTAATATATTTTTTAATTTTTTTTATAAGTTTGGGAGGACTAAATCTTCATCATATCTAATATATCACCCCAATCAAAACAGAGAATTGAATTGTAAACATAATTTTCCAATCTAAAATAATAAATTAAAGTATTAAGTGTATTATATTTTTCAATTAACATTATTATTGTTTAATTTTGTAATATAAGAATAATTAGAATTATTTAAATAACTCATGGAAAAAATTATTTTAATATTTTAAATCTCGGTTGAATCATTATTTGTTCTAAAGCTTATTCCCAATATTAAATTTATATCATTATAATTATATTAAACAATTTTAATAATAAAATTATTAATAAATTAATTATATTTTTTTTGTACACCGTTTTCCGTACTAGTGCGTTAGAACGAGAATTTAGTGAACAAATTTGACTTTCATTCACATAAAATGTGGTGTCCCACGGAAGAGATCCAATTTTGAAAAACATGTGTTGTCATCGTTTTTTATAATTTGCATGAAATAATAAATTTTGGCAAACAAAATTAATTTTCATTTCACATAAACACATGGTATATAAGGAAGGCTATCCAATTTTGGAATGCGTGTGATTTTGGAAACATTGAAAAATTATTCGATTGTTTTCCACAACAATTTATGGAAAAAAGTTATAGTAGGTTGAACCCTTGGCGACTTTTATGTTAATATTAGTGGATGGTGCCATCTTTGGAAAAACAAGATGTCATCTACGTTGAATCTACCTCAATACAACAAACAAACACGATGCAATATAGGTTGAATCTACCTCATCGTCCTAACACTACTGCCCTGACCAAAATATAAAGTAGCTGACACTCGAACAACGCCATGTGCCCTGTCCTCTACAAATTACAAAACATTGTTCATTTTTTTCCTCTCGGTTCCTTTCTCCTAGCCTGAAATTCAACGATGGAATCCCCAATCTCTGCTGAGCTTTTGACTTTCTAGCACTCAGGATTATTACTTCACGCAGTTCATTTGACAACACCAAACGAATAAAACGGTCTATTCTCGAATTATATTGTCCTTTTTCATTCCTATGTACAGACGTTTATACTTTGAATCGTGAGAATAGATTCACATTTTCTTTGCTTCTCACTTCAAGATATCTTGGCTAACTTTACGACTGCTTAGTAGCAATTCCCATTCCAATATAGTATCTAACAAATATGTATCTCCATTCTCTAATTCTGTGCCATTGACCTCACTGACTGATACGCCTTCAGCTGCCAGTCATATGGACTGCAAATTTGGAATGGAAATGGTGCTGCTGCATGTTCCCTGATACTATGACACTATTTACACACTTATATATGGTGGTTTGCACATATGTTTATTCTTTCATTTTCTCTCGATTGATTACGATTTGGTCTGCCAGTGCTTCTTCTAATATTTTTTCAGTGGCCTTCGGTTTTAATTTCACAACGTGATTACTCTCATTGTCCAGAAGTTATAAGCTACACAGCACTCTGAACAAATCACCTAACCCTATAAGTAAACCAAAAAAAAATAGAAATAAAATTATGATCGTGTAACATTTTTCTTAATTTTTTAAACACAATATAAAAATAATGATGATCATCTAAATTTTTTTTAAAGGAACAAAACTATGGTGTAATATTTCCTTTAATACTTTTCTAATTGGAAAAAAAATTAAGTATTTATTTTAGTGTTTATATATTTTAATTTAAAATAAAGTTATTATTAAGTAGTGTTATAAATTATTTTATTTTATGTAAAATAATGTACTATGTTCATTCTCTCTTTTTCTTTTTTTTCATCTTCTCAGTGAAATTATAGAATTTAAGATTTATATTATAATAAATATAAAATATATTTAAAAAAAATCATTTAAGTATATTTTTTAATTTGATAATTTTTACTAATTTTTTTTATTATTATAAAAATTTAACTAATTAACCAAATTTATAATTATTATTTAAATTATATAAAAATAATATTTTAAATATACTTTGATTATTGTTTAAATATAAATCCATAAAAAACCAACATAACCTAAGTAGTGTTTTTTAAGCTCTATCCAACACAAACTCCATAGTACGGAAATTAAATACAAAATTTGAGGAGAGCATTTAACAAAATACTAGAACCTAACCAATATTCTTTTAAGATTTGCTCTCCCCTTTGGACAAATATATGTTAAAAATTAATAGCCACATGAATATTGTTAAAAATCATTAATATTATTAATAATTATTTAATTAAGTAAAATTTAATTAGATATACATTTAAAAAATAGAGTAAACAAAATATTTTTTATTTTTTAATAATATCAATATTTTTTTTAAAAACGTAAATAAAAAAATATTAAAATAGTATTATATGTAGCACTATTAAATATTAAAAAAAATTATAAAAATAAATCTTAAAAATTATAATATTAAAATATATGTGAAAATTTTAAAAACTGTTTAAAGTATCATTACAAAATAATGATTTCAATGTTTAACTTTTGGATTTTTTTTAACACAAACAAAATATATGTTGTCAGTCACTTACCAAAACCAAACAAAAAAATTCATTTTTTTAAAAAGTATTTTATATTACAAAAATTTAAATAAATAATATTTTAATCTATAAAAAAATTAATTATATAAATAAATTTATGTATTAAAAAATATATTTTAAATGACAAAAAATCACAATCTTTCTTAAAATTGTGTCCTCTAATTCTAGTGAAAAAAATTATTTTATTTATAAATTAGACTAAACCTTAATTTATATAACTCCACTTGTTTTAAAAGATATTTTGAAACAATATTTAATTACTATTATTTTTTAATTTCAAGTAAATAATATATTCATTAAGATTTGATTTAATTTTAAAAATATAATTTTTCCTAAAATATTAACACGCTCACCATTGAAAACTTTTTATTATAATTTTTAATCATTCCTGCAAGTTCGAACTCTCAAAATAATTAGGACGTAAAACTTGACAATTTATTTGGCATTATGTAAAGGAGAACTTGACTATTTATTTAAGTATGATATAAAAGGCATTCATATTATTTTTTGTATTTAATAAAGATTGTTGTTTAGTGGCACTGTTTTGAAAGTGAAAGCATTAGGTTAAGTATTTAACTTTCTATTAAACTTTCACTGTAATGCAGAGAATTTTAATCATAAAATTTTATACTTAAAAGTTTAGATCTATTTTGAAATAACTTACCATCTGTAATAACTCGCCACTCGAGATGTTTTGAAAGTTAAAGCATTAGGTAAAGTATTTAACTTTCCATTAAACTTTCATGGTAATGCATAGAATTTTAATGATAAAATTTTATACTTAATAATTTAGATCTATTTTGAAATAACTTATCATCGGTAATAACTTGCCACTCAAGATAAAACCAAACCACTGGCCATTGTGGTATACATTCAATTGAACATATCGATGAGACCGGATCGGACAGGAAAGGACAGGCCCTTGAAATTCATCGCATATATTGTGCAAGCTTGCGTGGCTACCACAAAATCTAATCTATTCTCATAATTGCGCGAGGTTTGGAAGGGTTCTAAAGATCTTCTCTAATTCACTGGACTCTATATCCAAAGATTGGGACAGAGTTTCCTCTGATTGGCAATTAGTAACAGATACCTCGACGCTATTTTCCGACTTAGAACTGTCTATCCCACTTATTCCAATTTCAACCTTAACCTCAATTTATGGAGCTCGTTCACTGTTGAAACAACACTGATGAGTTCGTTCCCTATTTCCCTGCCTGCCATTTAAGCAGTCGTGCATCTCATCTCACTTCCCCCAAAGAAATACTTGGAAAAGAAACACTTTCCATTTTGATCTATCCAAGCAATTGATCGTTGAGTTCCTGTTGCCAGATCAATCTGAACCATTTGTAGAAAGTCAAGAAAATTCAAAGAAATGTCCATTGACACCTTTGTCATTGATTTTCTAGAACGAAATACATTCCTCACAGAGGCAACTATATTTTCAACAAAATCATTCCACTCTCCCTGCCATAAATACATGACCCGGGACAACAATGCACTCTCGCTAAAATTGGCATAATTGTGAAAAACAACTTTTCTAGTACAACAATATTTTAAATCATCTCCATATCATTCCAAGGCCTGTGTCTTATGGCTCTTATTTGATGGCGTTGGGTTCGTTACAACACCTTTCGTAGAAGAAGTGAATGCAGTCAAATATGTTGCACATTAAATTGCTCCATGTGGTATATCATGCATTAAAAATTTGCATACTTCCAGGTACAGGGATCTACCCCGACAAGCGTGACGACTTCTAGGTACAGGGATTGATCCTGGCAAGCGCGATGACTTCCAAGTACCAAGATCAACCCCGAAAAGTGCGACGCATACCAAGAATTGGAAAGATGTCAAGGTTATATGGTCGACAGATGTCACGCTTAAATAGAAAAGGTAGAAAAAACCCAAGGTCTATTGATTCATAAGAAAGTCATATCAACCTAAATATATAACAACTGGATGCTTTGCTATGGTGAGGTAGACCATGCTCTCTATGGCTCTTTATAGATAGCTCCCTTTGAATGAACTAATTGATAGATCTATCTTACAGCAAGTGATGTGTAGGAGTAAATCCATTAAAATTCGAACACATGATGTCTTTAAGAATATTTCTTACAACAATTTCTTTGTTAAGACTTGTTAAATATTCACTTATTGTTTTTTAAAAGTTTAATGATCTAGATTTAAAAAAGAACACAACAAATTATAGATATAACCATAAATACAAAGATGTGGTAGAAATAAAACTTCATTTCATTAATATCAAATAATGAAATATGCTTGCAAACAGAATGGGAATAAGACTAGATCGGACAATGGTAGCTTATCTCTGAGAAGAGAAGTGGCAGCTACATGCCTATGAACTATGCTCCAATGAGGCTCAAAGGCCTATTTATTATTGAGAAATAATGGAAAACCCTAAACATCAAAAACCTAACACTAGGAGATCAAGCGCCAAAACTATGGGCTCCGTTTGGGTAAAATGGTACATCAACTTCTCGGGGTCGTAACTTTGAAACACACAATACCTCATTAGAAATATATATTCGAGGACTACAACTTTCGAATGACCAACATCGGTCAATGACCCATTTTGGTCTCGGTTTTCCCAAAAAATGTCATTTAGGGCCTCAAAACGACTCCGGAAGTTCAGGACCCAAAAAACTGCCAAAAATAGTAAATTGTCATATAAATTAGGAATCTGAAAAGCTATAAGAAACAATAGTGGGGGTTTTAGTGGAATAGGCATGTGGCCACCAATATCCACCTAGATCATTCCTCCCCCATTAGGAAGCAATGGTCCCCGTTACATTGAATTCCTCCATGAGATGAGGAAACTTCTGCTAAACTTCGTCCATGAGATGAGACCGGATCGGACAGGAAAGGACAGGCCCTTGAAATTCATCGCATATATTGTGCAAGCTTGCGTGGCTACCACAAAATCTAATCTATTCTCATAATTGCGCGAGGTTTGGAAGGGTTCTAAAGATCTTCTCTAATTCACTGGACTCTATGTCCAAAGATTGGGACAGAGTTTCCTCTGATTGGCAATTAGTAACAGATACGTCGACGCTATTTTCCGACTTAGAACTGTCTATCCCACTTATTCCAATTTCAACCTTAACCTCAATTTATGGAGCTCGTTCACTGTTGAAACAACACTGATGAGTTCGTTCCCTATTTCCCTGCCTGCCATTTAATCAGTCGTGCATCTCATCTCACTTCCCCCAAAGAAATACTTGGAAAAGAAACACTTTCCATTTTGATCTATCCAAGCAATTGATCGTTGAGTTCCTGTTGCCAGATCAATCTGAACCATTCGTAGAAAGTCAAGCAGATTCAAAGAGATGTCCATTAACACCTTTGTCATTGATTTTCCAGAACGAAATACATTCCTCACATAGGCAACTATATTTTCAACAAAATCATTCCACTCTCCCTGCCATAAATACATGACCCGGGACAACAACGCACTCTTGCTAAAAATTGGCATAATTGTGAAAAACAACTTTTTTAGAACAACAATATTTTAAATCATCTCCATATCATTCCAAGGCCTGTGTCTTACGGCTCTTATTTGATGGCGTTGGGTTCGTTACAACACCTTTCATAGAATAAGTGAATGCAGTCAAATATGTTGCACATTAAATTGCTCCATGTGGTATATGATGCATTAAAAATTTGCATACTTCTAGGTACAAGGATCGACCCCGACAAGCGCGACGACTTCCAGGTACAGGGATTGACCCTGGCAACCGCGATGACTTCCAAGTACCAGGATCAACCACAAAAAGTGCGATGCGTACCAGGAATTGGAAAGATGTCAAGGTTATATGGTCAACAGATGTCACGCTTAAATATAAAAGGTAGACAAAAACCCAAGGTCTATTGATTCATAAGAAAGTCATATCAACCTAAATATATAACAACTGGATGCTTTGCTATGGTGAGGTAGACCATGCTCTCTATGGCTCTTTATAGATAGCTCCCTTTGAATGAACTAATTGATAGATCTATCTTACAGCAAGTGATGTATAGGAGTAAATCCATTAAAGTTCGAACACATGATGTCTTTGAGAATATTTTTTACAACAATGTCTTTGTTAAGACTTGTTAAATATTCACTTATGGTTTTTTGAAAGTCTAATGATTTAGATTTAAAAAAGAACACAACAAATTATAGATATAATCATAAATACAAAGACGTGGTAGAAATAAAACTTCATTTCATTAATATCAAATAATGAGATATGCTTCCAAACAAAATGAGAATAAGACTAGATCGGACGATGGTAGCTTATCTCTGAGAAGAGAAGTGGCGGCTACATGCCTTTGAACTGTGCTCCAATGAGGCTCAAAGGCTTATTTATTATTGAGAAATAATATAAAACCCTAAACATAAAAAACCTAACGCTAGGAGATCAAGCGCCAAAACTATGGACCCCTTTTGGGTAATTTGGTACATCAACTTCCCGAGGTCATAACTTTGACACGCACAATACCTCATTAGAAATATATATTCGACGACTACAACTTTCGAATGACCAACATCGATCAATGACCCATTTTGGTCTCGGTTTTCCCAAAAAATGTCGTTTAGGTCCTCAAAACAACTCCAGGAGTTCAAGACCCAAAAAACTACCAAAAATAGTAAATTGTCATACAAATTAAGAAACTGAAAAGCTAAAAGAAACAATGGTGGGGGTTTTAGTGGAATAGGTGTGTGGCCACCAATATCCACCTAGATCATTCCTCCCCCATTAGGAAGCAATGGTCCCCGTTACATTGAATTCCTCCATGAGATGAGGAAACTTCTGCTAAACTTCGTCCCTAGTGAGCCACTTGCCCCGGTGAAGGAATTGGCTTGGTTTGACATCTTGATATAGTTGGATCCTTTGTTGTCGGGCATTATTGATCTGTGTGTCCATAATTCGATCAGTGGTGGCTTGTTCCATGCAATCTGGATTTAACGTTATAGGTGTGAGCTATTTTGTAATGTTTGGTGTGTCTAGCAATGGTGGGAAGTATGGTCGAATGCGGTCCACATTGAACATTGGGTGCAGGCCAAGGAATGGGGAAATGTTGAGCTCAAATGCATTATCTCCCACAACCTTGGTAATGGTGTAAGTACCATATCGAAGTGATCTAAGTTTTTGATAGGCTTGGGTAAGGCATTCCTTCTGCAAACGCAACCAAACTTTGTCTCCCACCTAAAACTTGTGTGGCACCCGATGTTGATCATGTCACTGCTTATACAAGGCATTTGATTTCTCCAGAATGTCATGTACCTGCTCGCGGATATGTTGGATGTGTTCAATGAATTTATTTGCGTTATCAGCTTCAGACTGGACATGAACCGAATATGGCTGAGCAGTTGCAAATGATATGGCAACATCAATGGGACATAGTGGCCGAAATCCCAAGCCCACATGAAAAGGGTTGTGGCGAGTCGAGCTGTGGAGAGCCCAATTATATCTGTTCTGGACAAAGGGGAGGCTCTCATCCCATGTGCGTGGATGCTTTAAGTTGTACATGCGCAAAATGTGTACAATCATCTTGTTGACGACCTCTGTCTGGCCATCAAATTTGGGATGGAAAGTTGTGGACTTAGTGAACTTGGTGTCCAGCATCCACTAGAGATTGTACCAAAATGTACTAAGGAACATGTTGTCCCGATCTGAGATGATAGGATGTGGGATCTGAAAGTGTACAAACACTCGTTCAAAGAAGACTTTACCAATGGCTTTTGTTGTGATATTCTTCTTGCAGGTTGCCATAATGGCCATCTTCGAGAATGTCTCGATGACCACAAAAACATAGTTGTTTCCATGCTTAGTAGAAGGAAGGCCCGACAAGTAATCCATGGAGATGGATTCCCAAGGTTGACTAGGGGTAGGAAGTGGAGTATAGAGGCCATGCTTCTTGATGGGCGGTTTGGAAACAACACAGGAAGTGGAGGATCTGATGTACTTCTCGACATCATGTCGAAGATTCGACCAATAGAAATACTTCTACAGTACTGCCACCAATTTCTCGACCTTGAAATGTCCAATGGCCCCACTGTAGTGCACTTCCAAAATCATCTTGGCATGCTCACTTAAAGGAACACAAAGGTGTCCTAGGTGGCAAAACATGGCATCATGAAGGTGAAAAAATAGAGCTTACTGAACCCCCAAGAGCGTCTGGTATGTGTGGCTGAATTCTGGGTCACTTTGTAGATAAGTGGCCAATCATAAGTCTCGTGCCCATAAGAGTTGAGCATGATGGTTAACGCCATGATCGGTGGTCGGCTAAGACAGTCTGCAACATTGTTGGTGATACCCTTCTTATACTTGATATTCAAATGGAACTGTTGCAGGTATGTGGACCACTTCTGATGGTGATCATTCTGCAACTTCCCTTGTGTCTGTATAAAATATAGGGGTCAATGGTCTGTGTGGATGACTGTTTCCTTCCCCAATATGTAATGCTTCCATTGTCGGCAGGCCTACACAATGGAATACATCTCTTTGTCATAAGTCAGATACTTTTGGACTGTGGCTGAATGTGTCTCGCTGTGATAGGCTCATCATCATTGGATAATTATATGGGCCTTAATTCACCTCCTAGCTTAGTCAAACCAACTATTCTCACAACTTATTGCATACTTTTAATTATATTTTTCTTATCAGATGAGTTAGAGTTGGATATTTTTCTTTTTGGTCTAATGTGCATGTAATGTAGGATTAAATGATAAATGCAAGGAGTTTTAGCAAAGACCTTGGTCAAAACTTGAATGGCACAAGGGAGAGGAATTATAGGAGGTAAATCATCCTCATTTACTACCCCTCCATTTGAATATTTCTTCATTAGCTCGAAGTGCAACCAACCAAATCATGAGGACTAGAAGGCAACCGAGTAAGTGAAATTCAAAGCACCAGTTATTGCAAGTTTGGGAGCTAAGCCTTCCTAATTTTAAGGAAGTTTTTAGAGACTTCAGTTGTATAAGTAGAGATGCCTAGGACCTCAGCAGGATTCAGACTTTTGATTGTAAAACTTTACTTTATTTTCAAGCTGCAAGACTTATGACAATTTTTTTGATGTAATCCATTGTTTTGATAATAAGAATGAGTTTTGTTTCAAGCTAACACTGAGTCTACTCAGAGGGCTGAAGCTCTTGGGTTAGGGCCCAATGCTAGTAGCTAAGGTTCCTCTTTACTGTACATGTATTCTAGTGTAGATCCATGGTTTAATCGTTCGTTTTCTTAAATAGCTGCATTTTATTATAGCAGTATAGCACATAGATTCATGGTTTAAGCATGTAGTGTAGAGTAGATTGGTTGTGTTTCAGATTTCTAGTTATTGCATGAGCTTTGGAGTTCATTGTCTTAATTCAATACTCGGTTCGTTTCATCATTATGATCTTTAATCACTCTCTTTTTGTAATATATCTCACTCGTATTCTCACTTCCTTCAGCATGAAATACTTAAGCACAAGCCAATAAATCATGTCTTAAGCGGATTGTACCCATAGATCTCCTTACCGTTCGATCCGCAACAAACCTGAAAAATCATCGTCTGATTTATTTCAATGCTTGACGTTATGCACTCCAAATCTCCACCATCGATCTATCTAGCTTGATCCAAAGACTATCGTGAATTCTTCCACCTACTTTATGTGCTCCAAATCTCTGCTGTCGATCTATCACGCCCTCGATCCACCATTGATCAACCCTGACTGGTCCAACGGTTAACACGTCACCCAATTGTCAACCAGCTTGACCGATCTCCACCATTGATCAACCCTGACTAATCTAATGGCTATCACGCAATCTCGCGCGGGTCCGTGCACAACCGATATCTGCCCGAGAGCATGCGAGAACAGTGGTTTTCTCATGCTACGTGTCACCCAGTTAGGATAATCCTGCAAAATTTTGGAATTCCACTCAGAGACTTATGGGCACACGAGAAATTACTTACTTCCTACGGAAACTCGCTCCATCATTCTGCACATTTTTGTACCCTTATGCCATTCATCTTCCAATTAGTCTTGTTCGTTCATCCCTTGAATTAAACCTCCTGCAATAAGATCTATGCCATTCATCCTCCATTAATCCCATCCATCCATCTATTCACTCAATCTCACGCGATAGGATCTCCGCCATTCATCTTTCGATTAGTCTTGTTCGTTCATCTCTTGAATTAAACCTCCCGCGATAAGATCTTTGCCATTCATCCTCTGTTAATCTTGTCCGTCCATCTATTCACTCAATCTCGTGCGATAGGATCTCCGCCATTCATCTTCCGATTAGTCTTGTTCATTCATCTCTTGACTTAAACCTCCCGCGATAGGATCTCTACCATTTATCTTCTGATTAGTCTTGTTCATTCATCTCTTGACTTAAACGTCTAGCGATAAAATCTCCGCCATTCATCTTCCGAATAATCTTATTCATCCATCTATTCATGTAATCTTCTGTGATAAGATCTCCGCTGCTCATCTCCCATTAATATTGTTCCCGATCGATCCAATGGTTCCTCTCCACTTCTGCTTCGTTACATCCTCCTTTCAATAATTTCTATCTTCTCTTACTCTTCCGCTTGACTCCTTGCATGCTTGATTTTACCAAAACACCAAAAACGTGAAAACAGACTTAGTTTAGTTTCCTTGCTTACACATTAGTTTGGTTTGATGCTCTTTACTTCTGTAACTTAGATAGCAACATTAAGTTTGTGTTGATTTAGCAATTCTGCTTAGTTTAGCTGTTTAAATGGTTAATTAGGATATGGTGTGACTTAGAATTACACGTTGTTTTCTTCATTACTGCAGCAGATTAGCTCTCTTAGAATAGAATTGCTCTTCTTCCATCAAAGGATCAAGCTTCTTCTGACTCTATAGAAGTCTAGCTCAGAACCCTTGGGGTTTCTTGCGAGATGAACAAGTGACAACAAGCAGGACCTTCACTTCTACTTGTGCATATAGCACTATCACCTCCAAGTTTTTACGAACCCCAGGTTGATAAGTAAAGCTGGTAGCCCAGGAGTTGCAGCATTCTTGCTGCAATATTGGCACTCATCAATATGCCACTGGATGCCCATGTTGAGTAAGGATTGCCTGTTGTGAAACCAACTCACAAAAATATAGAAAAGATAGATCAACCCCTTAGAAGTAAGCGTCTTCAAGGGGGAAACCTCATTTACATTACACAAATGAACAATTCTTGGATGATACAAATGACAAGACCTCCTTTCTATATATAGGAGTCTAAGTGGACATAATATAATCGATCCAACATAACAATAATAATTTAAGGGCACAATACCTACAATAGTGGGCTTCTATGGGGCACAATAATAACAATATGGGGACTACATGGGTACAACAATATAATAAGGGGTTTGTACTAATAACAATAAGGGGTTAAACTAGTAGTATAGGGACCTAACATGGCCCTATCCTTCAAAAAGTGTTGTCCTCAACACTTGAGTAGTTCTGGATACTTCTATATAAAATTCTCAGCCTACCATGTGGAATCTTCAGTGGGTAAGTTCTTCCACTTGATGAGATACTCTAAAATTGATCTGTTTCATAACTGTCAATTTCTTCGTTCTGTGACTACTTGAAGTTCCAATATGATTTTCCTTCTTTTTCAAGTTCTCGCAATATTGTTTGAACTAAGATCTTCTGCAACTTTTGAATGAGTTCCACTCCTTTGGGCATATGGATATCTGTAAGGCCTAATGTTTGGAGGAACACCTCTTTGAATCAAATGAATGGCATGATAATGATCACGAATGGGTAGGAGGCCTTTGGGAGTCTCAAATACCTTGGAATGATTGTCCAAAACATTTTGGAGATCTGGAGAAATAGATGATTTCGATGTGGCATCCTCTAGTGAAGATAATTGTGCAATTATGCCCCGTTTTATTTATTTAGAAGCTTTGGCATGCTATTAGAGTTGATTATCTTTCCCGGTTTGCCTTCAATACGCCTCAATTCAATCCTTTCCTTCCCAAAAAAAAATTCAAGAAAAATTCTTGAAAATTAAAATCTATCGTACCCAAATATTGTAGCCATTGGACTCCTAGTAAAACATCAACACCACTAATTGGAATGGAAATCATTGGGCTATTCAATACATATTATCCCATGGATAGCTTGATATTATGGCACTTTCCAGAGCAATTTATGGTTCCTCCACTTGCAACCATCACTTGACACACTGGTGCTGGATATAGGAAGCAATTCAATTACTTGGCTATCTTACAATGAATAAAATTATGGGTACTTCCCGAATCAATCAACACTATTACCTTTTTCTTCTTGATATGTCCTTCTATCTTGATAGTTTGAGGAGTAGTAATTTCTTCCAATGCATTACAAGATATGGTCGGATTCATTTCTTGATGCTCGATGTGATCTTTCACTTCTTGAACATTTTTCTTCTCGATATGTCCTTCTATCTTGATAGTTTGAGGAGTGGTAATTATGGCCAATGCATTACAAGATATGGTCGGATTCATTTCTTCTTTCTCGATGTGACCTTTCACTTCTTGAACCTTTTTCTTCTTGATATGTCATTCTATCTTGAGAGTTTGAGGAGTAGTAATTCTTGCCAATGATTTACAAGATATGGTCGGATTCATTTCTTCTTTCTCTGGGGTTGGTTCCTGGTGTATATCCTCTTCTTTTTATGTTTCTTGAT
The DNA here is from genome assembly GCA_031772625.1 of Pinus tabuliformis. Taxonomy (NCBI): domain Eukaryota; kingdom Viridiplantae; phylum Streptophyta; class Pinopsida; order Pinales; family Pinaceae; genus Pinus; species Pinus tabuliformis. The sequence goes on along the minus strand of CM062820.1, from coordinate 464,693,345 downwards.
CATTTTCTTCCTCCTCTTCATAATCTATGTAAAATAATTTCTTCTCAACACACTTATGACCTTAAGTGTATTTTCTATCACAATTGTAACAAAGCCCTTTTTCTCTTTTTTCTTCCAATTGTTGTGGTGTAAACCTTGTGGGTTGTGGAAGGCTAGGAGAAAAACACTTCCATAATTATAGTCATGAGTGGTGGGATTCCTTGTTTCCATAATTTCATTGTCATTTTTTCTTGCCAACCTGAATGCCTTCTCCAATGAATCAGGTTCCCAAAGATGAACCTCATGCTGAATGTTATGCTTTAAAGTCCCTATGAAGACATCAATAATTTTCTTCTCTGGAATATCATTTACCCTTATATTCAATTTTTGGAAGTCCTCAATGTGCTCTGCCATTGAACCCTTTTGTTCAAGATTTATCAATTGGCTAAAGAAGGTGTTACTCTTTGTATCCTCATAATGTGCTATCATTTCTTCCATGAAAATTGACCAAGTGACAAGTGATTTATTAGAACAAAGCCCTTTATACCATAAAAATTGATTTGGTTCTAAATATAAAGATGAAATATGTACCTTTTGTAACAGTTGCACCTCATGTAGATCAAAATATTGCTCCATCTGTAGTATCCAATTTAACGGATCCTTGCCATCAAACTTCCTCATATCGCCTTTTCTTGATTTTAGGAGCTCAATTAATCTTGAAATGACTTTAAATATTTAATTCCAGATCTCCAAGTTCTAAAATTGTATCTTGTAGTATCCCTCTGAGTCCTCTTTCTAACCCCACAAGTTTGATCAAGAATTGATTCTTCAAGGAAGAGTTACGTCAATTCTCCCACGATGACCTGATTATAGACTGGTTCAGTAGAGAGAACTTGTACGAAGTGCCAAGTGTCATTGTTTCAACCTTAGGACCTGAAACCGATACATAGAAAATTACAGCCCATCCTCTTTCTACTACTTCTTATGAAATTTCAATTTGATGCTCAAATAGAAAGTTATGATGATTTTCCCAAGGTCACTTGTTTAGAATGTAATTCGGCAGCCTGTAGAAACCATAAATGTTTTGGACTTTATCTCTGAAATCATAGCGAATAAAGATATGAAATTTAGGCCTACGCTTCAAAAAAATTGCGTCTCAAATGGGTTTTAATTTCAAAGTCTAAAACTTCGCAGAAAAATGTATAGCGAAAATTCCACGATGACGTGTTTGAAATGGAATTCTGGAGTTTTCAAAAACCCTAACTTCCTCAAATCATATCTCTGAAAATATAGCAAGAGAAGATTTGACATTTGGACTGTAGGTTCAGAACGATTTCAAGTCAAATGGGTTTTTATTTTAGCTTCTGAAACTACATAACAAAAAACTTATAGCAAAAATTCCACGATGACATTTTTGGAGGAGTGAAACCCTAGAATCCAAAGCTCTGATACCAAATGTTATGAAACTAGCTCACAAAAAGATAGAAAAGATATATCAACACCTTAGAAATAAGCCTCTTCAAGGGGGAAACCTCCTTTACATTACAAAAATGAACAATTCTTGGATGATACAAATGAGAAGACCTCCTTTTTATATATAGGAGTCTAAGGGGACATAATATAATCAGAGCCGACATGACAATAATAATGTAAGGGCACAATAATAACAATAGTGAGCTTCTATGGGGCACAATAATAACAATATGGGGACTACATGGGCACAAAAATATAATAAGCGATTTTTACTAATAACAATAAGGGGTTAAACTAGTAGTATAGGGACCTAACACTGCCCCAATAACATAGTTAGAGGCATTTGTCTCAATCTCATATGGTTGTTGCAAGTCTGGTAATGTGAACACTAGTGCATAGCAGAGGCAATGTTTCAACTCTCCAAATGACTTCTATTGAGATGCATACCAAAATAGTTTTACTTTCGCTCCTCCCTTGGTCACTTGACTCAAGGGCCAAGTGATACATGAGAGAATCCCAACACGAACTTGTGGTACAAATTGGAAAGACCAGAAAGATGCAGAGCTCTATCAAAGTTGTTGTGGATGGCCAATCTTGAATAGCTCGAATCTTGGCTGGATCCACATGCACCCCCTGTTCATCAATAATGTATCCTAGATACTAAACCTGAGTCATGCAAAAGGTGAATTTCTCCAAATTGGCACACAACTTGTGTTGTCACAGGGTTTGGAGAACTTGTTAGATGTGGTGGAGGTGCTCTTCCCAACTCTGGCTAAAGATCAGGATGTCATCCAAGTCTACCACTACAAATGAGTTGGTGAATTGTTGCAAGATGTCATCCATTGGCCTCATGAAGGTTGTAGGAGCATTCGTCAACCTGAAATGCATAACTAACCATTCAAAAAAACCTTCCTTGGTTTTGAAGGAAGTCATCCACAAATCAGAGGGATCGATTGGTACCTGCTAATATCTAGACTTCCAGTCGATCTTGCTCTAATATTTTTCCCCCTTGTGTTGGTCCAGATTGTCATCAATCCATGGGATTAGGTACCTATTCTAGATAGTGATCTTGTTCAGTGTCCGATAGACAACATAGAGTCTCCAAGTCCCATCCTTCTTCTGTACCAACATGATTGGGATCCCACAGGGTGATGAACTTGGCTGAATGTGAGCTTTCTGTAGCAACTCCTAAACTTGCCTCTTGATTTCATCATTCTCCAGAATGAAGCATTGATAGATTGATCCATTAGGAAATGATTCACCTGGGGTCATATCGATGGAGTGCTTGATTTAATATTGTGGAGGCACCCCTATGGGGGAGGTGAATATGTCTTCATACTCCTCCACGGCCTTTTCCATCTGTTTTTGCCATGCATAGGGGCCTTGTCTGGAGGTCGTGGCCACTGTCTTCATCTTTCCCTAAGGGTGTATCAACAGGAAAACAAATTTCCCAGTTTTGGAAATGATCTTACTACATTTTTTGTAGTAACCAAGGAGATGGTGGTAGATGGTGCTACCTCTAATATCGTGTACAACTTATTTCCCAACGTAAAAATAATAGTGCGAGGCCTTGACTCATACACAACATGTTGCTTCCACAAGTATGGTTGGCCTAATAATACATCACAAACATCAAGGGGAGGAATGTCACATAATACCTTATCAGTGAAGTGCTTGATCCTGGATGGAAGGCAACACTATTGGCTCACACAAAGATCCCATCCTTGGTGAAGCCACCTGATGGTGTAAGGTTGTGGGTGTGTTGTGGCTGGTAATCCCAACCGCTTCATGACCTCTGCCGAAATGAGGTTCTTTTGGCTCCCGCTGTCGACAATGAACTGTAGCGTGGAACCCTTTACGCACATCTCAGGAGTGGAAGAGGTTCTCCTCCTCCTCTGGATCATCGAGTTCCTCCTTCTGGATCTTCGTGGTGGCAATGGTGGCGTTGGGCTCTGCATTGATAATCTGATTCCCTTTGTCATTCCCCTTATCGGGTTCTAACCCAGAGTTGGAACATGCATATGATTTCGAAGACTTCCACTCTGCCACCAGTCACTGCTTGGCCTCACACTCACTTGCGTTGTGAGTGGAATTCTTATGGAACTCACACCAATTTCTCATGTCCTTCTTCCTCTTCCTAGTGTTTTTCTTTTCTTGCGGCATTGGCGGGTTGTCCTAGGCCACCCTGCCTTAGCTCTGTCCTTTGTTTTGTGGATTGGGGGCACATTTCCCTTGCTTCGGATTTGCAGATCCAAACTCTCGCTTCTTCTATTTAAAATTCAACTTGATCTTGATGGCATATCAGTACGTCGTGCCGAGCAAGGAGATGTCCAATAACTACATCTCGTCTTGGATGTACTTATGTAGGCAGCCCTTGGTACTTGAGTACCAAATGTTTCTTCGAATCATTGATACCCAACTTTGTGCGAAGGGTATGAAAAACATTAGTAAACTCTGACACATCTTGGTCCCTTCCCTGCCGCAGCGTTGTCCACTTTATGTATTTATCATCATAGCTCCCGAGAGGGTATTAATACTCCTTGATGGCATCCTGGAATGAATTCCAAGTGGGTGCGGCTGAAAATAGTGAGGTCATGCTTTCATCCTTCTACTCACATTATGTTTCCCACCAGTCCTTGACATGGGGGATGGCTTTGAGAAGAGCAAATGTAATATTTTCTTGGCTGAAAAAATCATGAACAGAAAAGTGTCCTTCTAGCATATTTAACCATTTATCTAAGGCATCTACATTTATTTGGCCATCAAATATGGGAATGTCAAAGTTTACTTATACCTTAAAAGGATTCGAGCCTTCAAAGTGTATGCTGGATGTGGATGCATCATCAGTGGGCAACCGTTGAAGGATCTAGGCAAAGTTATCCATCATCCTATTATTTTGTTTCTCGAGGGCCACCTCGAGCAACATTTTGATAAGATCTCCTGTCCCCTCGTCCTTCTTTTCTTCCCCCGTGGATGGTCATCAAGGTTTGCAAGGTTGATCTTGCAAAGGTTCAAACAAATCAAGCCCTAATTCCTTATATCCCGACCTCGTTGGGGACATGCAACAAAAAACAGAGAAATAACAGACCCCTCTGATACCACTAATCCTGATCTAAACAAGAACGCAAAAAAATACAGATATAGCCATAAATACAAAGATGCGGTATAAATAACACTTCATTTCATTAATATCAAATACTGAAATATGCTTACAAACAAAATGGAAATAAGACTAGCTCGGGGGATGGTAGCTTATCTCTGAGAAGAGATGTGGCAGCTACATGCCTCTGAACTGTGTTCCAATGAGATTCAAATGCCTATTTATTATTGGGAAATAATGGAAAACCATAAACAACCAAAAATATAACCCTAGGAGATGAAGCATAAAAAATATGGGCCTCGTTTGCATAAATTGGTACATCAACTTCCCGGAGTCGTAACTTTGGCATACGATCTCTTTTTGATGCACACAATATCTCGTTAGAAATATCTACCCGAGGGCTACAAATTTTTAATGACCAACATCAGTTTAGGTCCCATGTTTGTCTCTTTCTTCCCAAAAAATGTCGTTTAGTGCCTTAAAATGGCACCGGAATTTTAGGACCCAAAAAACTGCCAAAAATAGTAAATTGTGCTACAAATAAGGAAACTGAAAAACTAAAAGAAACAATGTTGGGGGTCCATGTGGAATAGGAGGCTGGCCACCAATATCCACCTAGATCATGTATTGAACCTTACATGATTGTGAGTTGACCATATAATATTTAAAAATATGTGTACACCATTTCCCTAATAACAACAAAGATGTTGTCATCCTTAATGAGAAATGGTTAACTTCCAATAATAATAATAATAATAATAAATATACAAATCAGTAAAAATCATATGATATTAAAGTAAAAGTGGTTAATATAGACACATTTGTGAAAGTGTGTTGAATTCATCGTGATTTGGAGTTGATCATATCATATTTGGAATATTAATGTACAAGGTTTTTATTTTTATTTTGGCAAATGCCTAGCATTTAGCATATTTATGTTAAAAAAATATGTAAGTTACATCGATTATTGTAAAGTAAAAGTTGTTGACACACATATATTGGTGTTATTAATCTTTTATATCTCACAAATGGTGTTAATGGGCATATATCAGCCAATATAATATGGTTGATGCTAGTTAACACATGAAACAAATAGAGAAGTAGTTTGGTTGTGCATGGTTGACTTTAGATGAATATGATTGACCATGGTTTCTTATCAATTAATATGCTTGATGATGGTTGACATATGGTGGACTACGTATTACCATTGTTGAACTTAGCTCAATAGAGTTTTCCATGGTTGTTCACATTTATTTATAGTTGTCCAAGATAGACTATCGCTAGTAACTTAATTTGACCATTATTGAGTATAGTTGATTATGAAAGAGTAAAATTGACTTTGTTCATTTATAATTTCCTATGGTTGACCATATTTGGCGATGTTTTATCACAATTGGTAACAAGTAGCTATGGTGATCCTTTTGAACATAAAGAGAATGGGCAAGCATGGTTTTTTGTAGTTGACCATGAGTGAAAATGGTCAACTCCTATTATTGGATATGGTAAACATAGGTTGGACTTGAATTTATTATAATTGACATATGAATAACTATTGGTTAATATGGGTAACAATGTTTGACCATGTTAACTATGTTTGACAACACTTAACCATGTTTTACCATGTAGACTATGTATGACATGTCGATGTTTGACCATGGATGACTAAGGTTGCCTAGAAAAGACTTTAGTTGAGTATGGTTGAACATGGCTTGCTATGATTTCAATAGGTTACTCATGGTTAACCACGTTTGATTATGAATAAATACAATTGATTTGATAAACTATTATTGGCTATAGAAGCCCATGTTGACTATGAGTGATCATGATTGAGTATGTACAAGTATGTTTCATTATAGTTGACCAAGGGTGATCATGCTTGACTATAGTTGACCAAGGGTGATCATGCTTGACTATAGTTAATCACAATCAACCATGTTGATGACCATAAACCATGCTTGACAATGAAAACTATATTTCAACATGATAAACTATGGTTTCCTATGGATGCCCACGAAATACTTTAGTTGACCATGCTTGAGCATAGTTGATAACATTTAATAATTGTGATCAAATTTCCTTGTTGATCATGATTGACCAAGGATGACTATGGTCATGTAGCATTTCCTATGGTTAACCATAGTTGACTATAGTCGACTATGATTGATTTTGGTTTATTAAGGTAGACCATGGTCATCTATGGAAGTCCATGTTGATTGTGGGTGACCATTATTGAAAATATTTGACAATGGTCACCATCTTGCCCATATTGAAAATGATTAATTGTGGTTAATTGTGGTATCATTACCCATGGTTTCCCATGGTTGATTGTGGCTTATATAGTTGAATATCATTTATTGGAGTAGATCATGGTTGCTTATGTATAAGCATGGTTGACTATGGTTTACAAAGGGTGATCATTTTTACTATAATTGACCAACCTTAGCCATATTGATTATGGTTTACCATGTTTGAATATGTTTGACCACACAGATTATAATATGGCCATGTATAATAGTGGTTGACTATGTTTGTCCATGAAAGGGTATAGTTAAATGTTCTTGACCATGGTTGATATGTTTTACAATGGTGACCATGTCCTCCATGTTAAAAATGGTTATATATGGTTGATTATGGTTTCCTATGGTTAACAATGTTGACTTTGGTTGACTTATGGGACTATGGTTGAGTATCACTGACCATATTGGCTATGGTTGATCATATTGACTACGGTTAACTAAGGTTTATAATGACTAAGTATGGTTGACTAATGGTGACAATGGTTTATTATGTTTTACCATATATTAACATGTTGACTATGGTCAACCATATTTTACCATGTCGAGTGTACGACCATGTTTGACCATGGTTTCCTCCAGTTGCTCATGGAAGGTTATCATTGACTAACGATAACCATGGTTGTCAATATTTGATGATGGTGACCATGATGAGCATGGTTGTCCATGATTTTCTGTTGTTGAACATGTTGATTATTTTTGTGTGTAGTTGACCAAGCTAAACCATGATTAACTATGTAAGACCATGTTGACCATGGATTACTATGTGTGGCCATGGTTGTTTGTAATTGGCCATGGGTAACTAGGCTTAACTATGGTTGACCATGGATGACCATGGTCTACCATCATTAGTTATAGTTTACTATGGTTGACTTATATTACAAGGTGATGTTGGTGAAGGGTTATGTTCTGATTATGACATAGGATATGTTCATCACATTATGGCATGATATTATGTTTATTAGATTGTGATGTTCATATTTATTGGACACATTATGACATTAGGTTATGTTTGTCATAATGAAATGTTGAGTTAAGGTTATCACATTTTTTCACCACGTTTTGTTTATCATAGTGCAACATTGGGTTATCTTCATCAGATCACAATTCTTTCTTATGTTCATCACATTGTGACATGGGATTTTGTTTGAAATGTTATGACATTAGGTTATTTTTTCGACATTGTGATGCCAAGTTGTGCTCATCTTGGGACATAAAAAAAAAATCATGATGGTATGACATTTAGTTATGGTCATCATGGTATGACATTTAGTTATGGTCATCATGTTAAGAAATTGGGTTATATTCATGATCTTGGGATGTTGCCTTTTTTTCAACATAATATGTGTTTTGGTTTTGTTAATTATAGTGCAATATCCTGCTATGTTTGTCACATTTTGATGTAGGTTTTTTCTCACGGCATTAGAAAGTTAGGCTATGTTTATACCAATGAAAATTTACACAAGTATGACATTTTTGTTTCACTCTTTAATTTTAAAAAGACATGCAAAGAATTTCTAAACCTAATGACATGAACAACCATTTATAAAGCCCCTAGTTTGCATTTAAGATAATTAGTTTGCATTTCATATCCTTCATGAATCCTTATCTAATGATAAAAAATAATTAGTATATCATTGTAAAATCTCTTTTCCACCCCATAAAATTATGTATAATAAGAAAAGTGTGTCCATACATGACTATAACTTATTAATAATCTTGGAATAAATGCACACTCTCCATGCTACTCCCTTTATTGACACACCTATAATAGATACTACACATGGGCTTAAGTTTTATCCATTCAATCCCCTTTCTAGTAATGCATGCACTTTTCTCTTAAGCTCACAATTTTTGCGAGTGTTTTCCTATATTTCACCTTACTAGCTAAACTAGATCCTAGAATTTACATTCTTTGATAAAGAATGGTCCTAATAGGCGGTAAACCCTCATGATAATACTCTAAAATAACTTAAATTTAAATAACAATTATCATAATTCTAATGGGATTTTAACTCTCCACTTTTGGACATGTATTATTCATAATGATAAAATACCATCACTTTTCCTTTTATCATCATTTTAAAAGTTTTTTTCCAAGAATATCATGACTCTCCTACCATTATAATAAAGCTACTACTATTCTCCGCTCAGTTTATTTCCTCTCAAGTAGTGTTTTGATCTTCTTTCCATCCTTCCCTATAAAAAGGTATTTTTCACCCCTTCATGAACAAGTATCCTATCATACTACCAAAGCATTCCTAATAACCATGGAAAAAATATATTGGCACAACATCATATAATATTATACTTAATATGTTCCAACATGAAAACTTATCAAACATTGGTTGGAAGTAATGATGTCATGTCCTACTTGGAACCATTACGCCCTATAATAATCGAGATGTGTCATACACTTCAAATTCATCCTCTCTATGACCTATGTAAACAACAAATTCTTTATGCTACCTCCATCTACAATTAAGGATACAAAATTACCTCCAATTTTACACATGGTCTTGGCACTTAACATCTATTTGGCTATATGCATTCAACAATGTTCTTCCAAACATTAAATTTTCTCCTTTCTTTTGCTACACTTCATCAATATTATCTTCAATTATAGATTGAGAATTTCTCTTAGCTTCTTTAGAAAAATATTGTTTACTCTCTTCCTACTATTAGCTTAAAAATTGTATAGATATTTAAAGGACATGCATCTTAGTGTCTTTTGTTTGTAGGAAATAATTGTGGACTTTCTATGTCATTTACCTTTACATGGTCCTCTTCCACCAAAATTTCCTATAACTATGTTAATGTTTGGGATTGGTTAACTCTCAAGGATAACATTCGAGGGGATAATCTTTCCCTCTCGTTTTATAAGAGGTGGAATTTATTTCTAACAAGGAATTATGAAGCTCAAAGAAATAAAGAAAAGAAAGGCACCCAAGACAAGACCATGGCTCACAAATTTAGAAAATATGATAGGCATGAGTATAAACATTAAATGAATTTTAGATTCCATAAATTTTCAAGCATAATTATAACTTAAGGATGAAGCATTTCAACTGAATAAGGAATCATGGAATGAACATTCAAAAAAAATTATGATTTCATTCAAACTCATTAATATGAAAACAACTTAACCATTCTAATCTTTGACTTAATATTTAAAGTCCAAAGATCACATTACATATTAACTCTTAAATAATAATATTAAAGAAATGTAAATGTATTCATCCATTTAGGGATGGGGATTTGGCTCGCACATACCATATAGCATAATAAAGGTCATGCAGGATAAAAGGGACAACAATCATAAATCAAACTCAATCCTTGGAAAACACCAAAGTTAAGAAGGTATTGTGATTTGTAAATGAGAAGAAAAGGTACGAAACCCAAACTTAGAAAATTTAATTATAGTATGAAGGAAAGACCATCTTTGTGTTAAAAACTCCCTTTTAAATGTTGGATGTTGGAGAATTAATCATCAAAATTGTTGATCAATGTAACACCCCACCCAACGTTTACCCAATTTTACGAGCTCTACAAGGTAAAAATGAGCTGAGAATAACTATGACATGACCCAACATCCAAATTTCAGTAATGGAAGTGGGGTCTACTAATCAGAAACATACTACAACAACCCAGGGACACCACATCGCCCAAATACTAGACACCATCTATTGATGATCTTACCCTGAGTTGGAACTTTCCTTTTACATTACCTTACATGCCAATCATATGTATTCCAAGTTGTGCATGCATCTAGATGGCTCCTGTCATACATAGAGGCCTTCTTCAATGCCATTGCAACTGATATTTCTCATTTTAGAGAGTGAGGCTATCAAACCAGTTTTGGATTTTTAAGGCTAGCTACATACTAGCTACCCAGAACAAGTTAGAACTTTCTAGAATTCGGTCTAAGATGATAATAAGTCTCTGTAATAAAAAATAAGGCTAAGATATTGCACAAACATGCAAAAAACATGTAAAAGTTTCATCGAAAACATGGTAAACATAGTAGCTATAGGTCATGAATGCATATCTATTCACTATCTCACTAATCTCGTTAGTGACTTTTCAGGAAGGCTCACTACCCTCTCAAGCTAGTTGCAACAACACTATTTATCCATGCATTCATTCAAACATTAAATAACTTATCAAATAATGAATAAAATCCATAACAAGAGAACATCATTCAACGATTCCTATAACCAACATTTAACTAGAATGAAGCCATGACAAACTAGTAATAAAAATCAACACAATAATCAATACATGTGCTCATTGGTCTCAATAAGAAATATCAGATAATAACATGTGCATAAAGCTAACCAAGTGAAGGATTTCCATGTACCACTCGACCATAGATTAGGCTGAAAAAAATCTCTCTTTCAGCTAATCACCCCCATTCCATATTCCAAGCATGAATGTGGGATCATATGGGTTAAACCAAAATAGAACCAATTAGGGCTTCCAGAGGCCAAACCACCTCAACCCTCAACCACAGTGATTTCACCTAAATCTGTCCAAAGATCACAGACACCAAAACAAGCTTGGTTTCCTCCGAATTTCTTCACCATACCTAAAGGAGTTTTCCTTTCTGCACCCATCTGTTAATAGTTCCATAACTAAATGTCATATTATGATAAACAAATCTTGATTTCACAAGATGACCATAACTTGACATCTTAATGTGGAAAACACAAAATAATTCCCTAACATATCAAACAAAATCTTATGTCACAATGTGATTAAACAAAAATTGATGGAATAACGTGATGACCTTAACTAAACATTATGTTATGAAAAACATAACCTAATGTCATATGTGCCCAATAAAAATAAGCATCATAATCTAACAAATATAAGGTAATGCAATAATGTGATGAACATATCCTAATATGTCATATTGAGAACTTAACCCTTCACCAACATCACTTTATGATGTAAGCCAACCATAGTAAAATATAACCAATGATGGTCAACCATCAGAAAGATTCATACTCGTGAGAAGTAAAGAGGGGTTCGGCCCCCGGTTATCTTGGTGTGAATGATAACATGGGGAATACAAAATCCCATTTTAAATCAATTAATGTATATATATTTTGAGCAACATGAAGGTGCGGAAGAGGTTTTGCCCGCACTAAAAGGGGAATACAAAGTGTTGGATTTGATTTTAAATTTAACCTAGGAAAGAGAAGGGTGAGTATGTCAACCTTTCACTGTACATATGTCAACATCATTCAACGATGATAAATGTCACAATTTTACATAATTTTTTTATGAAAAATTCATTCCAACATATGCTTTAATAAACATTGTAACACAACATAATCCTTCGAAAACATCACAAGCAAACATGACCCCATCTACTTAAATTCCATGACATGATATATCCATTAAGGAACATGACAACTCTCACATAATCCTCGATGAATTTCATAGCCTAACAAAGGCATTAAGTAACACAGAAATTCCATATATGTAAACCAACATTAATAACACAATTTTAGCAATTCGATAGAGGTTAATTAAGGTTAACATTATAATTCCACAATACCCAACCATAGTTAAGCATAGTCAATATGCTCCATTATAGTCAACAATGGTCAATCATGGTTAACCAACATGAATCATAGTGGACATAAGGGATGTAATAATTTGAGATAAAGGAATGAAGATGAATGTTGCAATTTGACATGACTATTGAAGTTCATCACTATCCAATGTAATCCTTGAGGCATGTTGCATTCCACATAGGCAAAAATGGTTTATTGATAAACATGGCCAAACCATAACCTTCCATAGTGAATCAGTTTCAACCATAGTAGAACAAGATTGACCATTATCAAACACTGTTATATATAGTCATTATTAGTTAAACGTTATTAACCGAAGTAAAATATGATAATTCATGTTAAATACTTTTATGACAAAATTCCTTTTAGTTATATGAAGTTGGTGATATAATAAGTTATATTTTTCTACCAGTTTAAAATTAAATGAGTTTTTAACAATATGTGTTGACTCATTCGGAAAAATTACTTATGGTTATTGTAGCACCATATATAACCTAGATTATGGTAAAAGTATACTCATCATTGGAATTTCTAGCAAAATATCATCATGTTTTTTATTTGAAATGTAAGATTCCAAATCCCTTAATGCTTCATTAGGTTTGTGTTGTTTATATAAACCCAACCTTCAAGGTTAATTATAGAAGGGGGTTATTAAATTTATCATTTCCCCAACCACCTTAAATCACATTTATGATATTGTCACATGTTTTTCCTCATCAAGAGATTTCCAATGATATACACTCATTCAAAACATACTTTTGAAAGTGGAATTATGCCCCTTTAAAGGTTTTCCCTTCAGGTCGGCTCCATCTCCATGCTTCCTTGTGCCCTCACCTTACCAGTCAATGTGGTACAATTTGCCATTGTGACATATGAACCATTGAGAACCGATCGAAACCTTCAATGACAAATAAGAATGGTCTTGAATTTCTTGACCTGGTAGTAAGCCATCAATTAATGGTTCCCAACTATATTGATTACTCTTTATCTATTAGCTCCCCAGCATACCCTGATGGCACGAGACATGGGAATGGATAATTTTCAATAGCTAATGGGCCAATCAATCAATGCCCAATTGGCCAATAGGTCAATGAGCAAGACTTAATATGCTAGTAACCAAGCCACCATAACTTGTGATGCCACTTGGCTACCTCATTGGATCCACATTATCTTTAACCATTGGCTACCACCTGACATCAACCTGTTGCACACTTTGATCTGCGTTATTCAATGTCCTTGTGCCACATCCACTGGTCACATCAACACCATGTAGGATCAATACCAGTGCCACATCATCTCTAGGCTAGTGTTAAATGTCATCAAGATCCATTCTCCTTACCACATCACCCTAACATGTTATCTGCCTGTGGACATGCCATGCATCTCTATTTTAGTAGGATATATTAATCTATATCAATGCCACATAAGAAACATGTATGATCCCTATTAGGGTTGGTAGTATTAGGAAGAATGTACTAACAGGAGGATCTCAATCTCATAAAAACATAATACTGAATGCCCTAGTGGAAAGATATACATTAGTTTATCATATGTCAACTGTTGTGACCTACTTTCCATTTTACTAACATTATGGGTTTTTTTAATGTTGAGGCCATGTGAGATCATGTAGATCATGATCACTTGAAATCTTTATCTCTCGATGATGTGATCCTATAACTTGATGTTGTGAACCCTCTACCCCTATTAGCTGAAAGGTTTTCAAATTATATATCTATCTATATATATATATATATATATATATATATATATATATATATATATATATATATATATATATATAGATATATATAAGTTTGGAAATAAAAAAGGGTTTGAAATTATATATATAGATATATTAGTTTGGAAATAATAATATTGGGTATAATTTTGACACCAAATACTTGATAATCTAGTGCTCTTATATCCACCCTCTCGAGATGATCCCACTTCTAGTTCATCCATTAGTCACGAACCGCTTATTTCTAGTATGACCAAGGAATGGGGCTTAAGCCTTAATCCCTAAATTTCCTTAGGAACCATCAAACCAAAGGGGAAATTCCATCCTTGAATTTCTCTGTGGCCTAAAACCAAAGGAGGGTTGATCCCCAATTTTTTCTGAGTAAGGAATGATTGTAGAGGCACTTTCTTAGCTTGTCTTGATAGAGGATAAAGAATTGGCATGGCACCTAATCTACTCAAAATACTTATAAATCCATAAAGGTCCCCATTATTCAAGAAGATATTATCAATCCTCCCTATTATTGCCAGATACTAGACACCCTTATATATCAATTTCTTGAGACTCTTTGGAAATAGAAATTCTTCCCTTTAATGTTTAGTTTACAAAAATATATTCTAATACTCATTTCGAAATTTTTTTATTACATAAAATATAAAATTTCAACAATTGAAAAGCAAGTATTCATGGTTTCCATTTTCAAAACTATATCCTTTAACAAGAAAGTTTGTTGTGATGTCTCACACAAAAGTAAACTTTGATGTCATTTTTCACACATAGTTAAACATTAATGAGGTGTGGCTTGTCAACAGCCCAAAAGTTTGAGGAGATGTTATATGTTAAATGAAGAAAAACTATATGTGGCATCTTATATAATCTGGGTTATACAAGTTAGGTGTGTGTTATACAATTTAGTTTTGGGTTGAATGGGAGGATTTTTCCATTCAATAAGGTATTAAAATTGATGATTTGAATTTAAAGTATTGAGTTTTGATTTATTATTATTATTATTATTAAAATTTTTATATCAATACAATATTAGAATTTTAGATGATATATAATTTTTTTGTCTTTATTAAATGTTATGTAAAACAAAACTTTGACTATAAATTTGAGTACATATGTTGAATTATTGATATAAAAATAATAATAATAATAATAATAATAATAATAGTAGTAGTAGTAATATAACAATAATATTAAAACTACATAAAAATATCTAAAATTTCTAATAAAATAAAATGATAAAAAATATTAGAGTTATATAATCACATTAAAAATAATAATATTTATAGGAAAGTCTTCTGGGGTAGTTCAACTGGTAATAATGAAGTATTATGTGTGAGGAAGTCCAATATTCATATCCCCTGATTTATCCATGCTTGTGAAATGATCATACATATGCACCTAGAGTTTACTGATTCATATATATATATATATATATATATATATATATATATATATATATGACCACACTATATAAGAATCCATGATTATCAAAAGATTCTTGACATCCCTCCACAATAGATAATCATGGATTCTTATATAGTGTGCTTATGTATATATATATATATATATATATATATATATATATATATATAGATATATATATATATATAGATATAACTAGAAATATTCTCGATATTCCTCCATGCTGGATAATCATGGATTCTGGTATAGTGTGCTCTAGTTGTTCTCTTCCCCGTCAATTTTTTTAATCCACCCTTTATTATTGGATGTATATTTGGAATATTACTTCTTTGGTTTTCAAACGACGGTCTCGAGTGTCCAATATTTTCTTAGTTATTTTTCCAAGGGAAGGGCCAAGGTCTCCTGGCCTAGTCCCTTAAACCCATTATTTGCCTCATCTCTAATATTCAAAATATTGTTCTATCCTAGATAGTTTTGATTTTAGATCATTTCACCTTGTTTTAAATGTCATAAGGATTTATATTGGCATAATATAATTAATTTTTACCAAAATTAGTTGAATCATATATATCTGAGTGGGATGTCTTTATCCTCAACCAGTGTGAATACTTTGTTTTTGTATTTTTCTTCCAAGGACAATGTTTCTTCAATGGGTGCACTAGTTATAGTCTCAATTACAAGTCATTTTAGTATATGATATGATGCCAAGCAAATGTGCTAAAACATGTAGGGTTACGGGTGGCAACATCTCACATGGGGGAGGAAGAGAAAGTGTCAGATCCCAATCATCCACTTAGCTCTACTACATACAAACAACATGAAAATTTTAGCAAAGGACGTATATTGGTAAGCTTACTTATTTGGTTTTCAAATGGTGGTATGGAGTGTCCAATATTTTCTTATTTATTTTCCCAAGGGAATGACCAAGGTCTCCTCGCCTAGTCTCTTAAACCCACTATTTGCCTCATCTCTCATCTTGAAACCCTTGCTCTGTCCTAGGTAGTTTATATTTTGAGATCATTTCACTTTGTTTTGATGTCAGAAGGATTTATATTGGCACAAGATAATTATTTTTTACCAAAATTAGTTGAATCATATATATCTAAGTGGGATGTCTTTAATTTCAACTAGTTTTAATACTTTTTTTTTGTATTTTGCTTCTAAGGACAATGTTTCTTCAATGGGTGGACTAGATATAGTCTTAGTTACAAGTCATTTCAGTATATGATATGATGCCAAGGAAATGTGCTATAATATGTAGGGGTGCAAGTGGCAACATATGAAATGGGGAGGAAGAGAAAGTGCAAGATCCCAATCATCCACTTAGCTCTACTACATACAAAGACCACCATAAATTTAGCAAGAGAATAGAATGTAAAAGAGAAGAGCACCATGGATCATGATTACCATCGAGATTCTGAGGTAATTACCACTATTCCTGATGATGGATCCTTGTTGGGATTTGAAATGTTGACAGAATATGGTTATTACTGTGGGTTCTCTGGCAACTAACTCAGAAAATATAAACCACAGATGTCTAAAATCCAATTACCACTATTGTTGACTAGGTGCTAGAAAATATTCACACTAGAGGTCAATATTATCAATACCTTCACACGATTGACCTTTATTAGCAACTCAAATTGCTTCTGGGTAAAGTCCTCCTAGAGAGTAGTGATGCGAAAGATGATATTTTTCTAGCAATGGATGAGCTCTAACTTCAACTTAGAGAAATATACAAGCACTTGGTGAAGATATAAACTATCATACTACATGGGAAGGAGTCAGTTCCACCTCATATGCACATGGATCCTGTTCCTACTAAAGCCTCGACCTCCTCTTAAAACTCTGAATGATAGGGGCTACATTTTGTATTTGGTTTCTTAGTGGGACTTCTTTTATGACAGTTATTACTATGGTTATAATTGGTATATTTAATGACTAGATGTTAGCTTATGGTCATTATTTACTACAAACTTTCAAGCTGATATGCCTTGGTTCTATTTATTTTTTTTGAAATTTCACTATACTCATGGATATTTTAGACTTAAGCCCTACTATTTCATGAATGTTCTAGTTCTCCTATTGATATAGATGAAAAGAAAAGAAAAATTTATAATTCTCTTTAAATAATAAAAAGTTTTAACTCTCTCTTTCTCTCTCAATATATTTATGAACTAAGAAAAAACATTTATACAATTAATTAATAATTTTAAAATTACAATTTTGATATTAAAAAAATGTGAATTTTTAATGTTTTTCTATAAAACTTAAATTTATATCAATACAAAGAATTTATTGTAAAATATTTTCATTAATATATAATATGCTTAAAATAAAATTTATATATACAAATTATAACACTCAAAAAAATATTTACCATTTTAACTATCTTAAAAAACAAGTTAATACTAAAAAAAAATGTGTTAAAGATACATTCATACTCTAAGATGTAACTAAATGATCATCATTTAACTAAATAATAAAAACTGTAAATAAAATATCTTATCTTCATTTAATTAAATAATAAGATGATGTCATATTTTGAAATGTAAAATTTATATATAAAAATTATAACACTGCGAAAATATTTACCATTTTAACTATCTTAAAAAACAAGCTAATACTATAAAAAAATTGTGTTAAAGATACATTCATATTATAAAATGTAAGTAAATGATCATCATTTAACTAAGTAATAAAGGGTGTAAATAAAATATCTTATCTTCATTTAATTAAATAATAAGATGATGTTACATTTTAAAATGTACCATATTTTAAAAAACACATTGAAATTTAAATTAAATTACAAATCTGTAATTTTAGCAAACACTTTGAAGGAAATCTAAAGACTTTGAACAAAATCTATAACGTTTTGACTGGTTGATTTTTAGAAATATTTGAATGCAATCAAAATTATTACATAGGTCAAATGTTTAACATATTTCAGGAATGTAAAGTATCTCAACAGTAACTTAACATAGATTTTTTAGTAGCAAGAATCAAATATAATATATATGCATTATGGAAATTATAGATCCATATAATTGCCTACTTCTCATGTATAACTTTAGATTACTAATAGTCAAAATTATAACAATTCTGGAGCCAACTTAACCTAATGTTGTGGGAATTATTGTTTCATGGTGACATGCCACCTAAATTTATTAGGTTGTTATGATTATTGCTTTATTGGATTACTCTTAGACCTTGTGCTCTAACCGAAGTCAAACCCAAATCTTTCTTGAAACTTCATCTATGTACATTTGTCTCGCAAAAAACTTGACACATACAATGGTTTCTAATCAACGGTCTTGATGGACTAAGGTTAGATCGATGGTTCAGATTGAGTGAGATAAATTAGAAAGTAATCGTCCCCTACATGGGCACCGCAGGAGGTCATTCAGTTGTTTCACTATGGAGGAGAATCCCTACAACTCCTTAGACTAGTGTTTCCTTTCAGAACACTTTTAATAGTCTCCCTTGCTCCATGGCTTTCTTTTGATAGGTATGCTCCTACTTTTTGTTTCAAGGTTTGACAATGCCCGATTTTTTCCCATTCTAGAGCTAATTTTTTTACATTATTCCCAGGTTCTACATGACAGCAAGCCACTTGATATGCTTGGTCTCTTAAGGTTTGATATCCCTTTGGATTCAAACCGTTGTTCACTTATAGCCTTTCCTAGAGGCAAAACTTGTTGTAAAGGTAGAAGAGACAAAACATGAATTCACACATAAAACACACAATTCTGCTCTTCTATTGATCACACAAAACATGATTCTTATAATGAACCCAGTGAAGGGTATTTAAACTTTTCTAACTAGCAACTTGCCTAAAATATCTTGACATGCAACCACATGAAATAACACACTAAAAGTTGTCTATCACCTAACTCAACTTGACTCAACATTCCAACACTCAACCCTCAACACTCAGTTAACTCTAATTTTAGCTAACTCCACATGCAGGAGTAATTACAATTTCTAACACTCCCCCTTAATTATGACCGCATGACTAAACATAGCTTAACTTAACTGAATTATCACTCAAACATGCCTGTGGTCTATGTCTCAACTAGCCTAACAATGACTCAAGAATTTTACTATTTTGCATTTTCTTTTTCTCTTCTTCCAAGATCTATATCCTCGAAATTGCTTCATTCTCTTTTGAACTTTCTTGATGTAGACTTTATTCACTTGTGTTACTACAAATTTTCTTTGACTTTTCTTGAATTTGTGTTGAAACACAATTTGATCTTGTCTACAGCATCTTCCTCTTCAAATATTCATTCAACCATGGACTGATTCTAAAACATTGCATCTTCAAATTGTATTCTTTTCTTTCCTTCTTGTGCTTCATATTCCTGGTTTTCTTTCAGCCATATTTCTTGATAGAAAAATCTTATGTCTTCTTGACTCCGTTGCTAAAAATTGGTTTCAATGCATTCATCTTTGTCTTCAGAAACATCCATATCATTTTCACTTTCATCATCAGGTACTGTTGTTTTATCCTTGTAATCTGCATCAAATTTATTAACAACCTTGCTTTCAACTTCTTCTCCCATGCTATTTTGAACAACTGCATATTCAAAAACAATGTTAAAAACATCTTTAATATGACTATCTTCAGTGGGAGCTTCCTGATCTACATATGTCTTCTTTTCAACTGCATGGAGGTTGTCTCCAGTGTTATGTTGTTACTTGATATTCTCATTAAAAACTCTTCAATCACTTTATCATGTTCTTGATCATCAACTACCGCTAGATGACATACTGCTTCATGAGCAGTTCCAACTGCTTCATATCTTTCTGCTACAGTGGGAACTTCAACCTTCAATGTTTCATCAAAAATTGCGCTTACCATATTTCCATAATTAGTCTCTGTTTCAAAAATGAAACCACATATCATAAACATAATGTTCATCTACGCTATGGTGGGATATCCAAGCATGCATGTGCTCATTGTCAATTTCACTGGCAATTTCAACTTCACCAAATCCATCAGCTACATTTGGATTCACCAATTCATATCTCATTTTGAAATTATCATTCACAAGTGTCTCATCACAGTGGGATTCACAATCATCTGCATCATCCATGTTACAGTGAGTCCTTGAGAACTTATTTTCTCTTGCTCTGTTTTGCACACAAAGGCTCCTGCTTCTCTCTCTGCAATCTTTGTTGCATCTTCTTCATCCATATGCATGCTTGCATAATGGATTTCAATTTTATGGTCTTAAGAACCATGATCCACTTTTAAGTGGGCTTCTCCAAGCTCTGATTCCTCTTAGAGTCTTGCCCATATACTCTCACATAAAAACACCAATGCACCAATGCACGCTATTATATTGATCACATAAAACATGATTTTTATAATAAATTTAGTGAAAGTTATTTAACCCTTTCCAACTACAGATTAAAATACCTTAACATGCAATCACATGCAATCATACACTAAAATTCCTCTATCACTTAATTTAACTTGACTCAATACACCAACACTCAATGCTCAACACTTAGTTAACTCTAATTTTAACTAACTCCACATGTTAGTATAATTACAATTTCTAAGAAAACTATGCTCCAGCCTTCCACAGGTGATTCTATAGCGTTGGATTCTATAGCCATGGACTATATTAATGCAGTATTTGGTAGTTCTTCCACAGGTAATTCTATAGCCTTTGACTATATTAATGGAGTATTTGGTAGTTGTAATATATATATATATATATATATATATATATATATATATATATATATATATATATATATATATAGATATATATATATATATATATATATATATATATATATATAATCTGATCGAGGGTTTTAATTCAATTTTTTTTTATTCCCTGGCAGAGATGTGGTCTGATGAAAGAATATAGGGTTTCGCAGAGGTAAGTCTTTTCTCCTAATAAGAAACAATGTTTTTTACGACTCGACGGTTTAGTACAAACCCTAACTATTGTCTGTTGAATGCTTGTTTCCTCTAGGTAATCTCCCGTGCACGCTTCAAGGTTTTTGTTTGTTTGAACGTGAGTAAGTCTGTCGAATTCCCACTGGCTGAGAGTCATGAACAGCTGAATGTTGTACTTTAATGTGTATTGTCTGTAGAATGCTTGTTTCCTATAGGTAATCTCCAGTGCACGCTTTAAGGTTTTTGTTTGTTTGAACGTGAGTAAGTCTGTCGAATTCCCACTGGCTGTAGTCATGAACAACTGAATGTTGTACTTTAATGTGTATAATTTTTGTAACTCCTAGGAAAACAATTCTAGATTGGATCATAGATGAAGTCCTTTATAATTTTATGTTCTGTATGGACATAGCTTCTAAGCTTAATATACGAGGTTTCTTCCTTCTTGTTATATGATTCTATGGAACCATTGAAATTGCATGTTGTATTTTCTATTTGTTTATATATTGCAACGCATAGTGTAGTATAGTTTGTTAAAACCACTGGGGCGGAGTATCACTCTAGAAGCAACACGGATTTTTGGGTACCGAATAGTTATAAGTAATCAATCAATACATGTATATTTCTTTTTAATCGAGTTATTATTTTCTTATAGTTTTAAAGTGTATTTATTTACTTCTTGGTCGCAGTATCAATGTATTGGTCTAGAAAGAATCTATAGAGGAATGAGACTATACCAAGGGTTGCTGATGACTCAGTCCGGGCCCAGGAACTACACCAATATTCTCACATAATTAACTTGCCATTCTGCACATGCTTATTTCAAAATACAATAGTTTAGCCTAGTATTTTGTAGTATAAGTTCGTAAAACCATATATGATTTATATATATACTTTATAGCAAGGTCTCCTTCCGGGCTGTCAAACTGATTGACCTGGCTTGGAGGCTCCACAATGAATAGTTCAACCAAAATAACTTTGTTGCAGGCATTTTCTGTAAAATTAACCATTCCTATGGCTAAGATATTTATCATTCTTTTCTCCAACCAATATTTCTCTAGACTATTGGCCAAAATTCCTTACATTGTATCAAAATCAGACTCTTAATTAAACAATACTTATATGTTCTTGTTTCGCTGGCTTAAGCCACAAAGTCATAGGGAAAGAGATGCTCCTTCCTAGTCTCCCCCTCCCCGTCGAGCATCTTCCCCCCGAGCCAGCTTCACATTCCATTGAGTTAGTCCAAAGATTTCATACTGAGCACAAAGCTTTACACGGAGTTCCACTCAGTGCATGAGTTGAAAAATCCCCTGTTATATTGAGATTCTTTACCAAAAATCTTCAATAGAATCTCTTCACCAAGTAGCCTAAAGTTCGTCTAACCCTAGTGATTTCCCTTTCTCTTCTTTTTAAAGAATATGCTCCCAAGGGAAATTTGGGTAGATAACAGCTTTACCCATAACTGTCTCTAACCTGATAACTGTTGGCTTCACAAAGCCTACTACTAAAATTTACCAACAATAATTGTTAGAAAATATTTATGAAATTTGATTTCATTTTCGCTTAGGGGAGAGGCAGACAGTTATGACTTTTGCCAAGCTACTCTCACGAAACTAGGTTCGTGCACAGGCAGACAGTTATGACTTTCACCAAGCTACTCTCACGAAACTAGGTTCGCGCACAGCAACGCTGATTTTGATTTCATGGAGCTATCTTCGTGCACTGCGAGGCTATTTCCCATACTTAGATTTTGTGCAACACAGAACTATTCCAGAGACTTAATAAATATTCACACCAAAAAATAACAAGATAGGTTTGGAGCAACACACTAAAACTTAGTATTCATTTTTTAAACATGAAAATACATTTACATGAGACTGTGGCTCATTTACAAAGTAAAATAAGAGTTTTATAGTGATTTAAAATTACGCAGAAGAACACACAGTAAAATAGAGTAACTGTTGTTTTCACGCGCCCACCAAAAATTGCTCCACCATTTTCTCCATAGAGACTTGCACTCTTTTTCTTACCTCTTACTCTCTTTGTCCTCTCTACACAGTCAAAATGAGTTTTATATTCATATTTAACTCAACATACAATTTTCACATTTAATTCATGACAGAGCATAATAATTAATATGATGTTGTTGTTGAGTGTGTTCAGAATCGTGCAGGTGTTTCTAGAGTGTAGAAAAAGTTTTCTGAATGAATGCTTGCCCATATCTGTTTACCAAAGTACATAACTTCTTTAAATGCCTTTGTTGAGTTTCTGAATGTTTAGCGTCTGGTTTCAGTCCACGCAACCTGCAAAAATACGTCTGACAGGTATGGCTGTTGTCAAGCTATTTATTGCGGTGATTGGGAATATTATTTCCAACACTCCCCCTTAATCACAACTACCGCCATTGACCATTCCCAAACAGTGTCTGAAATAAACAAAACTTTTACCTGTCAATGGCTTTGTGAAAATATTAGCAAATTGTTCCTGTGACCTGCAGTGTTGCAACACAATTTCATCATTATTAATCAACTCCCTAATAAAATGATATTTAACATCAATATGATTGGTCCTTTTGTGGAAGAAAGAATTCTTTGATAGTGCAATTGCCAAGGTGTTCTCGCAAAATATAGTTGTTGCGCCCTCTTGGTCATGACGAAGATCCTTGAACATCCTTCTCATCCAAACTGCCTGACATGCTGCTACTATTGCTGCGACATATTCAGCTTCTGCTGTTGACAATGACACTATTGGCTACTTCTTGGAGGCCCATGAAATGGCTCTGGAACCCAAATGAGAAACATATCCTGGCGTTCTCTTTCTATCATCGACACTGCCTGCCCAGTCATTATCAGTGTAACCAACCAGCCTGAAATCATTGGTTTCTGCATACAAAATGCCATACGGTTTTGTCCTATTGACATACCTCAGAATCCTTTTCGCTGCTTCCCAATGTGTCTCATTGGATGTCTCCATGAACCTTGACACCAAACTTACTCCATACATTATATCTAGCCTAGTGGCGATCAAATACATCAGGCTGCCTATCATGCTTTTGTATAATGTCGTATTGACATTGTTGTTGCAATCTTCTTTGTTCAACTTCAACCCTATGACAGTTGGAGTTGGTGGGAACTTGCTATTCTGCATTTTAAACCTCTCCAAAATTTCTGCCACATACTTTGCTTGAGAGATAAAATTGCCATTTTCTATTTTCTTCACTTCTATGCCCAGAAAATATCTTAGCAATCCCAAGTCAGTCATTTCAAACTCACTCTTCATGACTTGTTTAAAATCAGCGATGAGGAAATCATCACTGCCTATAAAGATCAAATCATCTACATATAAGATGACAATGAGGATCTTACCTTCGCTCTCTTTGATGTAGAGAGTAGGCTCACCATCGCATTTGTCGAAACCATTGTCGAACAAGTAAGCATCTATCATGTTGTACCATGTGCACGGTGCTTGCTTCAACCCAAAGAGCTTTCTTTAACTGATATACTTTGTCTTTTTGGCCTTTAATCTCATAACTAGGCGGTTGTGTGACATACATTTCCTCTTTTAGCACTCCATTCAAGAACGTTGACTTTACTTCCATCTGATACACTGTCCATTTATGCTACGTGGCAATCACCACAACTGCGCGCATTGTCTCCATCCACACGACTGGCGTGAACATCTCTGCGTAATCTCTTCCATGTTGCTGCTTGTATCCTTTGACAACTAGCCTTGCTTTATGCCTTTCAATCTTTCCCTCAATGTTGCTTTTTGTCTTGTAGACCCACTTTACTGCAATGATATGTTTTCCTTATAAAGGCTCACTAACTCCCATGTGTCATTCCTTTCTATTGCTTCTATTTCTTCCTCCATTGCAGCAACCCATTTTTCCTCTTTAACTGCATCTTCAAAGTGGATTAGGTCATCTACATGACAAAATAATGAAAATAAGAAATTCAGACCTGCACCACTATCAACTTCATCTTGCTCATAAATTTCATTTAAATTTCTGAATTTTGGCCTTCTTGTGCTTGTTGAAGATGGACTTGATATGTCACTTGGTGTCGCGCTTCGCGGTGTGCTTGGAGAAGCACTTGCTTGGCTACGCGAAACTGTCCTATTATTTGTTGATGGCGTTGCTTGCTGTCTGCTTTGTTGCGCTTGAATAGGAGTAGAGGGAGTCAGAGTTGAGGAATTACTTGTTGTTGTTAATTCCTCTCTGTCCTCATTTGGTATGCATGCTTTGACATTGACTGTCTTTTCTAAACTTCCATCCCATGCTTCCTCTTCTATGAACTGCACATCTCTGTTGATTATGACTTTCTTGGTTAATGGATTGTAGAGTTTGTATGCCTTGGATTCATCACTGTATCCAACAAATATGCATTTCTCCCCCTTGTTGTCCAACTTCTTTCTCAACTCATCTGGGACATGTGCATAAGCCACACATCCAAAAACTCTCATGTGAGTGACATTTTGTTTTCTTCCACTCCATGCCTCTTCAGGAATGATGTTTTGGATGCTTTTGGTTGGACATCTATTCAATATATATGCTGCACAAGTGACAACTTCAGCCCAATAGTCATTTGGCAAATGCTTTGTCTTCAACATACTCCTTGCCATCTCCATAATGGTCCTATTCTTCCTTTCTGCAGCACTATTTTGCTGTGGTGTATATCTTTTTGTAAATTGCTTGTGAATTCCATGCTCCCTACAAAAACGAAGGAAATCATTTGTGATGTATTCACCACCTCTGTTAGTCATGAGGACTTTGATGTAGTGTCCACTTTGCTTTTCAATAAAAGCCTTGTATTGGTGAAAGCGCTCAAACACTTCACTTTTTTGTTTTAGGAGAAAGACCCACGTCTTCCTTGTGTAGTCATCTATGAAGGTCAATACATAGTGGCTGCCACCAATTGAGGGTGTCTGCATTGGTCCACATAGGTCTGAGTGGACAATCTCCAAAGGTGCCTTTGCCCTCACTGACTTTCCTGCTGGAAATGTCTCTCTATGTTGCTTGCACAAGATACATCCTTCACATATGCTGTCTAGTTTTTCTATGAGTGGTAAACCCTTCACCATGCCTTTCCTATGCAGCAGATTCAAACCTCCAAAGTTGAGATGTCCAAATCTCAAGTGCCATAACCAGTTTTCATCTTTTACCTTTGCTTCAAAGTTTACTTGTGTGACAGCTGCCCCTTTTCTTCCATTTTCTTGTGAGTTCATAGATAGTTGTGCTTGTGCACCTTCTTTCTGCAAATTTGATATTATTTTCAGGGGAAACATTCTATTTTCTGTCATCTGAACCTTTGCAATCAACTGTCTGCTTGGAGGCCTATCCAAAATTGTGCACACATCATTTTTGAAGAAGACATCGTAGCCTTTGTGCATGAGCTGTCTAACACTCATGAGATTATGTTTCAAACTGAAGACAAAGTAAATATCAGAGATGTATTTCTTCTCCCCCTTCCTTGTTAGGATATTAACTATTCCTTTTCCCATGACAGAGACTTTGCTATCAGTCGCTAATGTCACTTTAGATTTCACACTTTCATCTAGATCAGAAAACATTTCTATGTTTCCTGGCATGTGGTTGCTACACCCTGAATCTAGATACCATATATCACTCTGTTTTTCTTGTGCTACATTACAAGCTAAAAACATGCTATCATGGTTCTGATTTTCTCTTGTGAAATTTACACTTGGTTTGTTACTAATATCATATTGCTTCTTTCTACATTCATTTTCATAATGATCATACTTCTTACAGTAATGACATTGAACTTCAGATTTATCATACCTCTAACCTTGTGCTTGATTTTGGCTTGGGCCTTGACTTGGATTTTGATTGCTGCCTCTTCCATTTGAGCTTGAAGGGCTGCTTCTTCCACCTCTGTGTGGGTTTCTTCCTCTTCCTCTAGCATATGATCTTCCTCTGCCTCGACCTTGACCAAATGATACTTGTGTCTTGAAGGCATGCTCCAATGAGGAGCTTGCTGCTCTATTCAGTCTATGTTCATGAGAAATCAGTGATGCATTAAGCTCATCCACTGAGAACTATGAGAGATCCTTTGTCTCTTCTATGGCCACAACAATGGCCTCAAACCTTGCTGGAAAACTTCTCAAAACTTTCTCAACTATTCTTCTTTCCTCAAGTGTCTCACCATGAGACCTGATTTGAGTAACCAGCCCACTTACATGTGTAAAAAACGAGTCTATATTATCAGACTCTTTCATACAAAGTGTTTCAAAATCTCTCCTCAACATTTGCAGCTTTGCTGTCTTGACTTTTGCCATGCCTTGGTAGGCTATCTAGAGGGTGTCCCATGCTTTCTTGGACTTCGTTGCCACTCCAATCCTTGGGAAAATACTTTCATGAATTGCTTGAAAGATATAAAATAGGGCTTTTGAATCCTTCCTTCTATTGTCCCTTAACACATCTCTTTCTTGTTGAGACAAGTCATTGTATGCTGCTGCATCCACTGGCTATTGAAAACCATTATCCACCAAATCTCAAATGTCTTGAGAAGAAAACAGGGCCTTCATTTTAATAGCCCAATAATCATAATTTTTCCATTAAATTGAGGTATTTGAGGATTAGTCAAGCTTTTGCTTGATGTTGCCATTTCTAAGCGTAAGGAAAACTTTCTACCTATTGGTAAATATGTTAAACACAATCTGCAGTCAAAAAAAATTTCATTGTTAGTAAAAACACTTGTTTTTACACTAACAATATTTAACCTGCTCTGATACCATGTTAGAAAATATTTATGAAATCTAATTTTTATTTTCGTGGAGGGGAGAGGCAGAGAGTTATGACTTTCGCCAAGCTATTTTCGCGTAGCTAGGTTCGTGCACCGTGAAGCTGATTTGGCGAAGCTACCTTCGCACACCGGGAGACTATTTTCTAGACTTGGATTTCGCATAACACTGAACTATTCTAGAAACTTAATGAATAGTCACTCCAAAAAATAACAATATAGGTTTGGAGCAACACACTAAAACTTAGTATTCATTTGTTACACATGAAAATACATTTACATGAGACTGTGGCTCATTTACAAAGTAAAATAAGAGTTTTATAGTGATTTAAACTTACGCGGAATACCACACAGTGAAATAGACTAACTATTGTTTTCACGCGCCCACCAAAACTTGCTCCACCATTTTCTCCAGAGAGACTTGAGCTCTTTTTCTTACCTCTTACTCTCTAACCTCTCTACATAGTCAAAATGATTTTTACATTCATATTTAACTTAACATACAATTTTTACATTTAATTCATGACAAAGCATAATAATTAATATGATGTCGTTGTTGAGTGTGTTCACAATCGCAAGTGTTTCTCGAATGTAGGCAAAGGTTGCTGAATGAATGCTTGCCCATATCTATTTACCATATCAGAGAGGCACAGTGGAGAAATAGCCATACTAGAATAAGACGAAAAGCAATTTAAAACTCAGAATTTGTTGAGCGTAACATCATCATGAAAGCGACAAACCAGCTCCCATCAACAATTGTGTAGAATGTCAACAAATTTGAGCATGAAACTGTGCAACCATAAGCCAAGAATTCCTTCAGTATCTAGGGCAATAAAGAAACCACATATAACCAGCAGTGTTGACTTTTTTTTTCTCAAGTTGATTTTATTATGAATTAAACAAACAAAAGTACCTTTAGCAATATAAATGAGATACTAATTGAAAGTTCGATTAGGATTTACTTTCGGTTTGGATTTACACATCTTTCCCCGTAAGAGAGGAGAGAAGAGCAGATGAAATAACAATGCAAGGTCACTTGATTTTATCAAATTTTCACTCTATATCCAATGGCTTTCGGGCGAGTGGAATGGCATTAATGATCGTTCATAGGAAGGCAATTTTTAATCTAAATGATCATGTGTATATTTAGCAACGCTTTATCAATTCGAAGTTGTTGTAATTGCGTGAGTCCTATTTTGAATATACATCGCAAAGAAATTGAAAGAAATACTGAAATCTTCACCATCTGGATATAATTAAACGTAAGTTCATAGAAACTTTGCAAATATGACAGCAAATATAAATGTGAGATTACATGAAACTGACGGACTGTAAGTTGGATCCACGGGCTTGTAAGTTAAACCATTTTTTACTACAACTAATAGGTGAAGGTAAAGATGGAGATCACCTGCATCCTGCTAGAAGAAAGCAAAGAAAAAACAGATGCAAAGAGTGCAAATTTTATATGTGTAGAAGCATATAGAGAAATTACGACCTTATAGGATATTTGTTGGTGTACATGCACTTAGACTAGCTGTGTTGGTGTACATGCACCTAGATTAGCTCCAGTTAACTTATTGCTTGCATGTGGCACATGTACACAGTAACATAAGATAAAGTACACTTAGATTTAGTTATTGCATGTACAACTAAGCTTAACTTAGTTGCTTTTATGTATTTATTCTAAAACTAATATTGTAGAATCAAATTTTTATTCTTTTCTCAATTCTTGCTCGCTTCCTTCCTTCTCTTGCAAGCTTGTTTATTGTTTTGCAGATCTAGATATATGTATCTCAAAAATCTTACATGGTATCAGAGCACAGGGATTTGTAATCAGTGCACAAGCAATTTTATTTGCAGGTTCAGAAGATTGAAGCAACAACAAAGAATGGAGTCTAAATTGGAGTTTCCACAATCGGCAATTCTCACTCCATATATTTCGAATGGAAGCCAAAGATTCAACTTCATCTCAGAAGTAGAGGCTTATTTCGAATAACCATGGAAACAGAAGTTGAACCAACATCGGCAATGGAGAAAACAAGATATTTCAATCGCATGGACGAGGCCTTCGGCATCCTATGTTTATCTATTTCTCCAGAACTGCTATTTCATGTTGAATCATGTTCAACTCCAAATGAAGTATGGAAAATTTTGGAAGGATTTTTTGGAAAACAGGATGAAATGCAAGGTCACATTCTCAAAAATGAGTTAAACTCCTTAGATCCGAGAAACTTTGAGAACATTCAAGATTTTTTCACAAGGTATAAAGCCTTGTTGGTTCAGCTGAAAGGATGCGGGATCGACAAATCCAAGCAAGAAAATCAGTTGATTCTTTCCATTTTATCAAAACTTGGTCCAGAGTATGCAATATTCGTCTCTACACTCCACATAGTCAGATCTGCAACTGGTGCAGATTGGAAGATGCCCTCACTGGATTCTTTTATTCAGTCTTTGATGCATGAGCAAGATAAGCTCATCAAAATGGGCACACTTAAAAATTCCAAAGCGCATGCACTTATTGTGCATGGAAAAGGAAAGGCAAATTCCAAAGACCATCAGAAAGGAAAAGGGAAGAAGGATCCTAATCCAAGAAAGGGAGGACATCCCAAACACCCTGATGGATCATCTGGCTCAAAGGAAAGGAAAGGAACGAAAGGGAAATCAATGTGCAATTATTGCCACCGTGGTTTTCATCCTGAATCTGCATGCAGGAAGAAGACTATAGATCTTATGGCACAGACACTCCAGCAACACAATCTTAGAGACCACATTCCTGAGAATGCTAAGAAGAATTCTGGAGAAAAAGCACCAGATCCAAGAGGTAACGGGCATGCTTTGATTGCTCTTCATTCTGCACCACAAGAATGGATCATCGATTCAGGAGCTTCACATATATGGTTTCTTCAAAGGAATCCTTTTCTTCACTACATGCATACTCAGGTCCTCCCATTCTCATGGGGGATAATTCTGCAGTTGCAGCAACTGGACAAGGAAGAGTGCACTTCGAAGATGGAAGTTTTGAAAATGTCTTGCATATTCCAAGGCTTTCTGTGAATCTTCTCTCAGTGTATCAGATGACACACACAGGCAGCGGAAGGAAAGTGGAATTTACCCCAGATTCCGTGAGCATTTATGACATGCAAACCAATTTGAAGATTGCATCTGACAAGGTAAAGGATCAATCTCGTTTGTATACATTTTATGATTTTGTTCCTCAATCAGATTCTATTTTGCTACTTACGCATGCAAATGAAGAAAGTAGGATTTGCCACGAGAGATTTGGGCACTTGAATTTCAGATATATGCAACAGCTTAGTAAGCAAGGGATAGTCAAAGGATTGCCAACCATCGAATTTTCAAATGGTGTTTGTAATGGATGTGCTCTTGGAAAGCATCCACAAGAAAAATTTGAGAAGGGGCATGCATGGAGAGCCTCTTCACCTTTGCAACTTGTACACAGTGACCTCATGGGTCCATTTCCGGTGCTTTCAATGAGCAAAGCAAGATATGTGTTTTCATTTATAGATGATTACACGAGATTCACTTGGGTTTACTTCTTGAAACTCAAGTCTGAAGTTTTTCAACATCTAAAGATTTTCAAAGCGCATGCGGAAAATCAGTCTGGAAAACGCATCAAAATACTCCGCACTTATAATGGGATGGAATATGTCAACAAAGATATCAAGAATCTTTGTGATGAAGCAGGCATACAGTTGCAGCATACAGTTCCTTACACTCCACGGCAAAATGGCGTGGCTGAAAGGAAAAATCGATCTTTGAAAGAGATGGCTAATTGCATGTTGCATGCAAGATCTCTTCTGTCTAAATTGTGGGCCGAAGCTATTAATTGTGCCTCATACATCCAGAACAGATCTCCTCATAAATTTGTTACTGGAAAAACACCTTTTGAGGCTTGGACTGGCATGCAACCTGAAGTTAGTCATTTCCGCATTTTTGGATCTCGAGCATGGGCCCGCATTCCTCCAGAGAAGAGAAAGGCCTTGGAGCCTCAAAGCAAAGCATGCATGTTCGTTGGATATTCTGATGAAGTCAAAGGGTACAGATTGCTTGATATCCACACTGAAGAGCTCTTTATTGAAAGGAGTGTAAAGTTTGACGAAGATATTTCGCATGCACTTGTAGATGAACTTGTTACCAAATTTTCATCACCACTCATTGATGAGTATGCAGATGAAACTTCAGACCAGCATTCTGATGAAGATGAGTCTTTTCCTATGACCCTTGTTAGACCACCAGTTGTTGAACATCGAGATCATACTTCTGCATGTAGTTCGAAAGATTCTCAACCACCTTCAACACAAAAATGGCGCAGCATGAGTGATATCCTTGATGATCCTGCCTCTATCCCTCTGTTTGAGGAAGATTCGCAAGCACTCTTAGCTATGGAGCCATCCATGCCCATGCATGCTTATATGATGCATGGATCTGATCCACAAACTTATGCAGAAGCAAATGGGCGTCCTGAATGGGAAGCCGCCATGGATGAGGAATATAACTCTCTCATTGAGAACCAGACTTGGGATTTGGTTCCGCTACCTTCAAATCGAAAACTTGTGAGATGCAAGTGGGTTTACCGGACCAAGAAAGCATCAAATGGCCAAGTTAGTCGATATAAGGCACGATTGGTAGCAAAAGGTTTTCAGCAAGTACATGGTGTTGACTATGATGAGACTTTTGCTCCAGTGGCAAAAATGGATTCCATTCGGCTAGCTCTCTCCATTGCAGCAGCAAGAGGATGGGAGGTGCATCATATGGATGTGAAGAATGCCTTTCTTCATGGTGATCTCGAGGAGGAAATCTACATGGAGCAGCCACCGGGATACATGTAGAATTCATCTCTGGTATGCAAACTAAATAAGTCTCTCTATGGCCTCAAGCAGGCACCTAGAGCATGGTATGCAAAGATGGATTCTTATTTGTTATCTCAAAATTTTGTACGCTGCAAATCTGATTCCAATGTTTATTTTCTGAAGAAAATTGACTCCTTGTTGATCATAGTACTCTACGTAGATGATCTTTTGATAACGGGTAGTTCAGCTTCTGTCATTACTAACATCAAAACTGCATTGCATAAGCGGTTTTCTATGACAGACATGGGCTTGCTAAATTTCTTCCTTGGACTAGAGATCCATCAGCGTGATTCTGGCATTACCATTTCTCAACCAAAATATGCCAGAGATCTTTTGGCACGATTTCACATGAGTGACTGCAAGCCAGCAGCCACACCTTTCTTATCAGGGATAAAGCTTGAGAATGGAAAAGACACACCATTGGTTGATTGCACATTGTATCGCCAGCTTGTGGGAAGTCTTCTTTATCTCACTCACTCCCGTCGTGATCTCTCCTATGATGTCGGAGCAGTTTCCAGAGACATGCAGGAGCCACATGAGCTACACTGGAATGATGCAAAGCGCATCCTTCGATATGTCTAGGGGACAATCACCTATGGGATTCATTATGTAGCCAATTGTTCTTTGAATATCATTGGGTTCACAGATTCAAACTGGGTTGGCGACACCATTGATCGCAAGTCTACTTCCGGTTATGTACTTACTTTGGGATCCGGCCCAATTTGTTGGTCAAGTAAGAAGCAGGCTGCCATTACTTTATCATCAGCAGAGGCCGAGTATAGAGGACCAGTCAATGCCACTATTCAGACAATTTGGTTACAAAATTTCCTATCTGAGCTTGGGATTAGTGTCCATCATCCAACTGTCATCTGGTGCGATAATCAAAGTACGCTAAAGTTTTGCAGAGATCCAGTGCAGCGGCAGCGTACCAAACACATCGAGATCCACATGCACTTCATTAGAGAACTCATTCATGATGGGATCATCGATCTTCAGTATTGTCCTAGTTCCGAGAAGATTGTTGACATCTTCACCAAGACTTTCACTAAGCAGAAGTTTCGATTCCTGCGAGATCGTCTCGGGGTGAAGGACACGACTGCCTAGTAGTTGTCTTTTCTCTACTTTTGCATTATATTTTGAGGGGGGGTTTTCTTCCCACTGGGTTTTCCCTCTTTCCTCCTTTTTATGCATTGTATATGGGTACCTAAAATGGCCGTGTTGCCGGGACTCATTCATTTTGCATCACACTCACCTAAGTTATGCTTAAGGGGGGGTGTTGGTGTACATGCACTTAGACTAGCTGTGTTGGTGTACATGCACCTAGATTAGCTCCAGTTAACTTATTGCTTACATGTGGCACATGTACACATTAACATAAGATAAAGCACACTTAGCTTTAGTTAGCTTTAGTTATTGCATGTACAACTAAGCTTAACTTAGTTTCTTTTATGTATTTATTCTAAAACTAATATTGTAGAATCAATTTTTTATTCTTTTCTCAATTCTTGCTCGCTTCCTTCCTTCTCTTGCAAGCTTGTTTATTGTTTTGCAGATCTAGATCTGTGTATCTCAAAAATCTTACAATATTGTTACTGAGCAGTGGAACAATATGGCAATATGACAGGATTATAGAATTCTACAGCAACTAAAACGAAGATCCGAACTGTGCCAAATAGGCGAGGAAACTGACGAATGGAGCATTGATATAAGTGGTGGGTTCAGAGTGCGCATAGTCATTGCGCTCGTAGGAAAAGAGGTCATTGTTGTCGGGTCCTCCAACTACAGCACCGACAAGAATGTTTGGGTTGGGACCGTTGCGCTGGAAGCCATCATTCCAGGAAATCTTTTGGGGATGGTTGTATATGGAAGGCAACGACGAACCCCTGTGATGTATACGTTCTGGAAACTTGGTGCCGCAGCCCACCATGTATGACATTCCCAGAGGGTTGTCTCCTAGTGTATAGTCCACCTTTTAGGTGTCGAAATACTAATTTCAACTGCAGGTCAAAACTGCCAAAGTTCCCCGCACCGCCATTCATAGAATGGTATTTCTTGAGGGGCCCAGTGAGCATATTCAACAGCTGACACGGTCTGAGTGGTTTTGCAAGTACAGCTTTCCCGGGTGGGTAAAAAGATAAAAATCACACTTTGAATTAAAAAAAAGGAGTTGTAGCTCACAGGTGTGTATGGCACCTGGGAGACTGCACTCAAACCAAAGAGGAGACTCTCACTTTCGTTCACTCTACGTTACATCAAATGAATCTTATAATATTAAATAGATCACTGCAAAATAGGTAGTTGTAAACAACCTCCTAAACTCTAGGAACTAATCCTAAACTAAGGAGATACGTTACAACCATATAACCATTTCTCCATTACTTTTAACTCCCCCCCTTAATGGAGAAAGAGTTATTTTGCACTCCTAACATCCCTCTAAATAAATCAAATTTTACTCGCCCTAGAGGCTTAGTAAAAATATCAGCTAAATTATCACAAGTTTTACAATACTCCACACATATTTCTTTTGACTGTATCTTTTCTCGAACAAAATGAAACTGAGTGTCAATATGTTTAGTATTTTTATGGAAAACTGGATTGTATGCAAGCTTTATTGTGCTCTGGTTGTCAGTTTTGATGCTGGTTGTTTCTTTCTGACTTTCGCCTGCATCGCTAAGCAATCTCCTCAACTAAATGGCTTCGCATGTTGCTGCACACAACACCTGGTACTCAGCTTCACATGATGATAATGCTGCAGTACTTTGCTTTTTTCTACTCCACAAAATAACCCCGGATCCAATACTAAATGCATAACCTGTAATGGATCTACGATCATCCAGGTCACTTGCCCAATCAGAATCTGAATAACCTGCTAAAGTAACATCAGAAATGTCAGTGTATAAAATACCATAATTACAAGTACCACTAAGGTACCTCAACACACATTTTGCTGCAATCCAGTGACTTTCAAGTGGTCTGGACATAAACTGGCTCAGCACACTAACAGAATATGCCAGATCAGGTCTAGTTGTTGTGAGATATATCAAACTTCCCACTAGCTGTCTATACAAAGTGGCATCCACCTGTTTTGTGCCATCATCACTGCTTAACTTGAGATTCTGTTGCAATGGTGTTGCTGTTGTTTTACACTGTTCCATTCTGAATCTTTCCAATAGGGTTCTGGCATACTTTCCTTGAGTTAGAAAAGTTTGACCAGAATCTTTCCACACCTCCAAACCTAAGCAATAATGAAGATCTCCAAGGTCTTTCATTTCAAATACCTGTGACATTTGCTGCTTGATTTCTTTGATCAAATTATTTGCATTTCCTATTATAATCATGTCATCCACATACAAAGAAATCAAAATGATTTGCCTCTATTTATTTATCTTGGTATACAGGTTTGGGTCGTTGAGGCTCCTATGAAAACCATGCTATATAAAAAATGAATCAATTTTCTCATACCATGACCTGGGTGCTTGTTTCAAACCATAAAGTGCCTTATGCAATTTACACACTAAATGCTCCTGCCCCTTTTTCACAAAACCAGGAGGCTGTACTAAATAAATTTCTTCCTTTAATTCTCCATTCAGAAATGCAGACTTAACATCTAGCTGGTGTAGCTTCCATTTATGTTTTGTTGCTAAAGATATTAGCATTCTAATTGTATTTAGTTTAGCTACAGGGGCAAAGGTGTCATCAAAATCTATGCCTTCTTGCTGTGAATAACCCTTTGCTACCAGTCTAGCTTTGAATTTTTCTACACTCCCATCTGCATTTATCTTAGGTTTATACAGCCACTTACAACCTATAGGGGTTTTTCCTTCAGGCAACTCAACTAAATCCCAAGTATGATTTCTATATATTGATTCAATTTCCTCATGCATTGCAGCCCTCCATTCATCTGATTTACTTGCTTCTTCATA
This sequence comes from Pinus tabuliformis, assembly GCA_031772625.1. NCBI lineage: Eukaryota > Viridiplantae > Streptophyta > Pinopsida > Pinales > Pinaceae > Pinus > Pinus tabuliformis. The sequence continues at coordinate 464,656,276 of CM062820.1, read as the reverse complement.
ATTTGAAGGTTCTACAATGTTTAAAATTTTGGACATTAAAGCATAGCCTTTCAATCTTTCAGGTAGTCTAGTCTTCCTACCTGATCTTCTAGGTAGAGGACTTACCTCAACTCTATCTGTTTCAGCACTTTCTGGGCCTACATCATCACTTATTACACTATCTGCTGCTACTTCTTCCTGTTTCTGCTCCTGCTTCTGCTCTTCATCTTCGTCACTGTTCATCTCTATCAGCAATGGAATGTGGCTGTCATTGCTAGAGTCTTCCTTTCCATCTTCAGTATGTTCATGAAAACTAACATCTCTGCTTGCAAAAACTTTATGAGTCACAGGATTATATAACTTGTATGCCTTATACTCTGTGCCATATCCTACAAATATACATTTCAAGGCTTTGGGGTCTAACTTCTTTCTATCTGCTTTTGGTATATGAGCATAAGCTTTAGATCCAAATATTCTTAGATGACTAACTGCTGGTTTGAGTCCAAACAATGCTTCAAAGGGGGTTTTGAAGCCTAGACATTTAGTAGGACTCTTATTCTTTAAATAAATAGCAGTATTAATGGCTTCTGCCCAAAGACCATTTGATATAACTTTACCTTGAAGCATACTTCTGGCGCACTCCACAAGAGTTCTGTTCTTGCGTTCTGCTACTCCATTCTGCTGTGGAGTGTGTGGCACTGTAAATTGCTGCATAATTCCATGCTACTTGCAGAAGTTCATGAACTCTCCTAACCTGTATTCTCCCCCTTGGTCCGAGCGGAGAATCTTTATCCTATTTCCTGTTTGGTTCTCTATCATAGATTTGAACTCTTTAAAGTAATGAAAGGCTTGACTCTTTTTACTTAAAAAATACACCCATGAAAACCTAGTGCAGTCATCTGTAAACAACAGAAAATAATATGCACCTCCTAGGGACCTAGATTGCATAGGTCCACAAATATCTGTATGCACTAGTTCTAGGATGTCTCTTTCCTTTTTGTTGACATGCAAAGGGAACTCTTCTCTATGCATTTTCCCTAATGCACATCCATCACATTCCAGCTTGACATTATGAAAAACAGGGAGTCCATCGACCATACCTTTCTTCTGAAGTAAGATGAGGTCCTGCAAATTGAGATGTCCAAATCTCTGATGCCAGAGATTTTCGATTGTTGATCCAGCTGCAACCATTGCTTTTCGTGGCATACTCTTTGCATCCAATCTGTACAAATTCCCCATGCGCACTCCGATTACAACTGTTTCCATCTAGCTATCCTTAATGACACAACCATTCTTAAAGAATTGCATCTGTATGTCCTGGTCTGTAATCATTGAGACAAAGATCAAGTTTTTCTTAATTCCTGGAACATATAATACATTTTTAAGATGTTTAATGTCACCACTAGGTAGCTTCACAGGAATATCTCCATACCCTTTGATCTCATACCCACTGTTATCTCCTAGATAAATTTTTGATCCACATGCAGATTCTTCAAGAGATTCAAAACAGTCCTTCTTACCGGTCATATGAGAGGATGCGCCAGAGTCGACATACCATATGTCGTCCTCATCTCCCTTTGATGCTGAAAGAGCACAATCGACTGTGAATAGTCGAAGATCATGGTTGTGGTCCTCCTCTTCTGCAGCAAAACAACCCTGATGTTTCCTCTGTTTGCCTTTTCTTTCATTCGCCTGCCTCTTATAGAATTCTTTAATATGATGACCAGGCTTCCGACAATAAAATCATCTCTTAACATAATTATCAGTCATACCTTTGAATGGTCTCTTTTGAAAAGAGATGCCCCCCTTCTGTTGCTACTGCTGCGGTTGCTGGAGCTGATGTTGGTGCTGGTGCTGCTTTCCTCTATACTGTCGCCTTTTCGCCATCAGAGCTAGGTCATTGCTCTGAGTTTTCAGATTCTGTCTTCGCTCCTCCTCCTGGAGCAGAATCACTGTCAGCTCATCAAATGAAGGGGCTTTCTCCCTCGCTGACAGTCCTGTGATGAATGTCTGATATTCATCCGTCATTCTGTTCAATGTGAGTGTAACTAGATCTGAGTCTCACACTTTTTCTCCAATAGCTCCCAGTTTGTCTCTCAGATCCTTGACTCTGGCCATGAATCCACCAACGGATTCATTCTCGTCCATCTTCAATGCAAACAACTTTCCCTTGAGTGCCAGAACACGATTTGTATTCTAAGTCTCGTACAAGTTCTTGATCGTTGTCCATAGATCAGCGGCTGACTTGGAATCTCTGATATGTGGGATGATATTGTTCTTAACAGACATCTTCAGTATAACTTTTGCTTTCGTTTCTCTTTTATCCCAGTCTTGTTCTTGGGTCACTATTCCAGATCTCGACTCATTTCCCTCAACGATCGCCCATGCATTTACGCTCTCCGGCAAAGTTTACATTTTGAATTTCCAGTTGGAGAAATTCGTTCCATCGAGTTTGCCAGACTCGTGGAGGTATGATTCTATAATGTTGTTCATTTTTGCCCAACTGAACACTCCAATCGGCCACCACCGGGCAAGTCCGATCTGCTTTCACCGAACAGATTAGGAACTTCACTGTGCCACCACCGGGCAAAACCGATCTGCTACCACCGAATAGATCAACAAGCAAGCTCCAACACGCCACCACCGGGAAAAGCCGATCTGCTTCCACTGAACAGATCAAGGAGTTGCACTGCGCCACCACCGGGCAAAAACCGATCCGCTTCCACTGAGCAGATCACAGAGCTCTAATTCGCCACCACCAGGCAGGTCCGATCTGCTACCTCCGAGGGGATCACGAAACCCCAATTTGCCACCACCGGGCAGGTCCGATCCAAGCGGATCAAGAAACCTCAATTCGCAACCACTGGGCAAATCAAATCTGCTACCACCAAGCAGAAATCTCCACGTGCCACCACTGGGCAACTCCGATCTGCAACAAAAAATTGCAGATTTCCAGAGAGAAAGAGGTTGGCTGTATGGCACTCTGAACAGCTACAAATCTGCGCCAATTGCAGAAAAGAAAAATTCACGATGTCCACAGAAATTGGCGCGCTTAACAGCCACGGATCCGCGCCAATTTAGTTATAATTTTGCTGGCGCGCTTATTAGCCCCAAACCAGCGCCAATTGGCGCGACTGTCTTCAAAAAATCCGCGCCAATCTGCTGCTGCTTCTAAAAAATGTGCTCCAACCCTTTCTTCGACTCAGAGATGATCAGTCATCTGAGATCCTTCGCTCCAGGTGTTACTGCAGTTCCACCTGGTCACACAAATACATTTACATGCACTCCTACCACTACATATATGTAACTAATGGTACATCCCTAAAAAAAAATGAGGCTATCTCTATCCTAAGCTCTGATACCAAGATAAAAATCACACTTTGAATTAAAAAAAAGGAGTTGCAGCTCACAGGTGTGTACACCACCTGGGGGACTGCACTCAAACCAAAGAGGAGACTCTCGCTCTCGTTCACTCTACGTTACATCAAATGAATATTACAATATTAAATACATCACTGAAAAATAGGTAGTTGTAAACAACCTCCTAAACTCTAGGAACTAATCCTAAACTAAAGAGATAGGTTACAACCATATAACCATTTCTCCATTATTTTTAACTTAAAATTCAAGCAAAAAGGGCTGTGCGATATCCATGCTGAACTAATTAAAGAAATGTACTGTGGTTGGTAGAATGTAGATAAAGCATTTATTTTGTTTTAATTCACCGAAGTAAATTTTTTTTACAGCACAAGTAAAAGGTAAAGTCATGTCCTGTTTTTGTTGAAAAAAAAAGTAATGTAATAGGCAGACCCAAAAATGAGTAACGCATATAATATAAGAATATGAAACGAAATACGCAGCAGCGTGAAATAGGAGTAAATGAAATTTTTTCACACAGTGGTGTAAAATTTAAATTTGCAAGGGTAATGCACAGAGAGGACTCTGATGTTTGTTTTTAATCTTTCGCTTTCATGAAAACAGATGATTTGGAATTTGGGTTTTACTTGTTGGTTGAAAATTTTCTAGTTTTATTTAGAAGAATCGCACAAGAATCTCTCTGTGAGAGAAAGAACTTGTAATAACAATTTTGTTAATGAATACACAGTTTTTTTGGTGTGTAAAAAACTCTGTCTTCAGCAAAAACAAATTTTTTTCCTCATTAAAAAATATAATTTAGAAGATAACGATCACGAGACGAGTAGGTCTAAAAGCACCGTCTGTGTCCCAGAGGCATAAAAAAAACAGTAGTCAGCGATTGTACCTGTCTTGCGATTGTACCTGTCTTTTCGCAAGATTACGTATCCGGGTCGGAGTAGCTATGATGTTCCCGCATCTCACCACCTGGTTGGAAACGCTCAAAGATTTTGCATAAGTAAAAGCAGGAAATTTGAAAGTATAAGTAAACGCTCACTCATGTCGAAGAGCAGCCCCCTGCAAAATCTCAAATCAAATAAGTTAGCCTAGACTTTAATCATCTGCCAAACCAAACAAATATAGTACGCTCACCCGCGGCTAGATAAAACTATAAAATTTTACAAGGTGGATAGTCTAAGTCAGTAGTGTTGATTCTCATGAAGATTAACCTGGTGTGTACTGCGCCTGAGAAGATGGTATTCCGGGCAAGAGAGAGCAAATGAAGTTGTCAGCATGGCCCTTGCATTCCTCAAGGGACTTGGAATTTTCTGACAGAACTTCCTGCAAACTGAAGGCAACATTTCGGGTGAGCAATAAGATTGCAGAAACAGATATAATGATGCGTGCTTAATCCAATATAGTTAGGAGCATGACTGTAGTTTGGTGCATAATTTAACCTTAGCCAAAAGAACTCTGGTTCCTGCCTGCTTTTCGTCCCAGCTGAATAAATTGACGTTGTCGTCCGCGCCAAAAGTCTGGCCATTTGATTGAATGTAGGTGAGATATGATACACTCCCTGAGGCTTTTTGCAACCATGCTGCACCCCACAGTAATTCGCCCTGCACGCAAAAGAGTACGATGTCGTGAGGATCATATTATTATTCTCTAATACTTCATATATATTGTCGATAGATAGAGGGAGCACTCACATGATATCCGGAGTAAGAGCAATAGAATGGGCACACTTCCGACTGGAGGGAGTCACTGTAAGCGCCTCTGTGTTTATCCGCGAATTCAAATACCTTGTCTCAACAAACAACAAAGACGGTGAGGTGAATGAAAAGATGAGAATTTGAGCTCTTTCAATCGTTGTTATTATACCTGAGTTGCAGTTTGAAGGAGAAGCTGACAATAAGTACGGTCCGTTGTGCTGAATACCATGGACGTAGCTGCAAGAGCTGCAGCCGTTTCTGCGGCAACGCCAGAGCCTGGATGTTCAACATCTACTTTATTTATAGGCATTGCGAGGTGTGTCCATGTCTTCGGGCCTCTCCCAGCACTTATGATCCATATTCGGATCGGCTAACTGTACTTCTATTCACCATTCATCATATGTCAATATGTGTATATCCATGATTCCATAATACATACTGCAGTGTCTGTCAACATCTACATGATTCCATAGTACATGCTACAGTGTCTGTCAATATATCCATATTATACACAGATAAACACCGCACGGGCTCCTCTCTTTGTATGTTTGTACCGTAAAAGAATATCTGCATTACCTGCACGTAAAGAACACCGGGATGTGCAGCGGCTTTAAGTAGGTAATCTGTGGCCCAATGGATGGCAGTTTTTGCATGGTCGAGGTCATCTCCCATGTACTCTCCGAATTCCAAAACGCTCCATGACAGCATGGTAGTCGTGAAAGCCATTGGGAAACCGACCTTCACATTGTCTCCTGCGTCGTAATATCCTCCCATCAAATCCACCTGCAATGTAATTTAATATGAAATCAAATGTTAAACGAGGAAACCATCAATACAGCTCATCCAGATGCCAATATTGAGTCCAGATTAGAAAACTGTTCAATGTGTGCAGGTGAAGGGATGACTGAATATACGTTTACTGCAGATCCATCCGAACGGGCGGAATCTCCTCGCAATCTCATCCGCTGGTTGGGAGGAAGCTTGCCAGATCTCTGACTTTCGAAGAAAAGAATGCATTTGGTGAGAGCATCTTTATAGTTATGAGACATAGAGGATGCACGTTCCCCATAATATGTATAACGTGCCATATTATTCAACTGAGCGGCGGCTTCTACTGGTGTCGCCATTGCCATCCATAGTAAACCTAAAATGAATGCTAGCAAAGAAGATGCGCAAGCTTCACTCCCCAGCTCCATTTCTCAAGTAACTACAACAGCCACAATGTCAAATGGGTTGCTCCTTTGCTACACGGGCAGTTATACAGCGGGAAGGAGGAGAAATGTGAATTTATAGAAATTTGAATTTTGAATGAGTAACCTGAGTTCAAGGATTGACGATAAAGTGCAGATATAACTCCGCATATCAAGGGGCAGCGGGAATGTAAATAGGACCACCCACAAACAAGGCGATTCTATTTCATCGACTATAGAATAGTTAATGCGGCCTGACATGCAGGCATTTAACTTTTGTCCTCTCTAGATAATGCTATCTCGATGAGCGTGCTTTCACTGAAAGAAAGAAAGTTAAATACCTCCATGTCAGGCCGCATTAACTATTCTATAGTTGATGAAATAAGAATCCCCGACAAACCATTCCACCATACGGTCTTTTTCTTTCGAACCGGCGGCGCGGGAACGTGAAAACAAGGAGTGCACGGTACACCACACTCCCGGAGGCAAAGGCCTCATCTTGGAAATCTTGTGAAAAAGCCGTACCTGAGTACATATAACCGTTTGGGACAAATGCACTAAGGCGAAGAACGTAGGATTCACTGTATGTGGTGCTTTCTTCATTTAGTTGATGTCAAGTGGCAAGTTGAAAGATTGTTAACACTGCCGTACTATTGGAAAAACTTGTTCCAAAATGGTTAGGGGTGGAACTGTGAATGAGACTGAGCGTGGAATCTACATCTATGATCTATAATCATAGATGTAATGTATATGAATCCGTTTGTATCAGCCCGTCGCCCAATGCATATTCATGACGGGCAATACTAATTCGAACCCATATACATTGCTCGTAAAACCTATATGAGTTGCGTGAGTTATATGAGTGACGAGTCACGCAAGTTTCACCTTCACGTGTAAATTAAAGGACAAGCACTGAAAAAGTCATTGAATTATGGATGAGCTTAATCTAGGCGCATTTCTTTCGGAACTGTTTCATAAAGTAAAGTGATATTTGATATAAGCCCATTAATTGCCATTAACATTGGAATGCGGTACACCCTTGACATATGAACAAAACGCCGCATATAAAGATACGGAGGGTCATTAACAGTGGAATACAATCCATTCTGGAATCTGATTAAAGAAACAAAGAGAGATAGGTAGCCTGTTCAGTGACTTTCAATTTAATTTGATGGCAGGTTTGGATTAGATACCCGGAACCTACACTGAACTAAGTTTGAAGTGACTGAACAGAGACTATTTATTTTGTCTTTGACTTTGCTCCATGATCCTTCGTTCGTTGGATACTTCAATCAGATAATCGAAATAAAAATGTATATCCAAAACTACTCTAATCACTTCACTTTAATGCATAGTTACCAAATTCGAATTCGAATTTGAATTCGAATTCGATTCGATACGGAAAAAATTCGACACTATAAAATTCAATACGGAAAAAATTCGACATTATACGTCTTACAAATACTTAATATTCTTTTTTTTAATATTGGATTTATCTTTTTATTTTTTATTTTTTTATAAGTCTTATCCATTATAAACTGACTTTTGCTATTTTATAATTTTTTATAATATAGAAGTTACTGTTTTTCTATTTTTTTTTAATAAAAGTTGTCATAATATAGAAGTTACTGTTTTTCTATTTTTTTTTTTATAAAAGTTGTCAATCTGGAAGCTTACCATTTTATATCTTTTATAGTAATGAATTTTTCCATTTTATAATTTTTTGTAATATAGAAGTTACTGTTTTTCTATTTTTTTTATGGATCCAGATATCATAATAGCTAAGCAATATTTTATATCCCCTATCAAGGTGGTCGGACTTGATCTATCAATTCGAGAGGCCTCTGATGTCATGGTTGGTGTCGGAATTGATCTGTGAGTACAAGTCGGTTCCCTCATTTCTAAGTCGTCCATTTTACGAAGTTGAGTAGATAACAAGGCATTTCCTGCACATGTGATTCCTAGGGCTTGTGGAGTTTACAGAAATAGTAAATGGGCAATCCTGCATTTAAATACTCCGAGGAGAGGAAGAGCCCTAATTCTCTTCTTTCTTCTCCTGTTTTTTTTTAACTATTAGGAAATGACGAGTGGGGACTTTGGTTATTATATTTGTTGTAAGGTACCTTTGACCAGAGGGTACCTGCAATCGATTTATGGAATCCAAGGGGGTAAGGCTTGAAGAAACTGAAGCCCAAAAAGCGCTCATTCCAAGCAGATCCTGTAGGGGAGAAGAGCCCCGCGGGCAGCGACGACAATTTCTTTTATTAAACGGTGGGAGAATCGCGAATCATAATACTCCATACGCTCTCAGCCCACTGCGAAAACGCCAACGTTAATTGTGAACCTAATATCTAATACACCATACCGAACTCGAATTGACGTATTAATTCGCAAATCGAATCGAACCGGCGAATTTTCGAATTTTTTTCTGCAGTACGGCCGAACTTGGTAACTATGCTTTAATGCAAGTATCACAAACTGTGGGTTATGGTATATATAAAAAAAAACAATTCAATGATGAGTCATACTATTTATAATGTTCCATCATATATATATTATTAATATTAATAAAAATGAATATGAAAGTTTTATCTATATATTTAAACATATAATATTATTTTTTATTATCACATAATATATCATACATTATTAATATTAATAAAGATTAATATAAAAACTAACTATGTATATAAATTTTCAAATATATAATGTTATTTTTAATCATAAATATTTATTTTCACTTTATTACTATATATTTAAAAAAATCATAAACAAATTCATATGACATTTATTAATAGGATATGTTTTTTTTGGTGAGGTTTTATACTTAATAATTAAATTGATTAATTAAAAAAAATCATATAAATAATTATTACGTGAAATGAGTTATTATTTTTTTGGCATGTGATACTCATAAGCCATTTTATTAGCTTATAATATTATAACAACGCCTATTAATATAGTAAGAGTATCTATGGTGAAGTGGAACAAATCTCTATGGTTAACAATTTTGTTCCATATTTTTCTATATATATTTAACTTATATATATATTTTAATTAATAATAATAATAAAATAAAATTATAATTTAGTTAGTTTTAATGATTTATTCTTAATTTTAACAACCAGAGATGTATCATAAAATAAATATGTCTAATCATTATTATATATTCATTACTACCTACATTTAACACCCATTTAATTTACATACTTTCTTTTTAGAGTATTCTATAAAATTGAAATCTTGACCATTCACCTTATAATTATAATTATTTATAATTTGAAAAAAAATCCAAAATCTACCAAAAAAATCCAAAATCTACCAAACCTATTATAGTAATTAACATTTAATATTTTTGTTTAGCCACTTTAATTTAAGGAGATTGGCTCTTATGTAATTTCAATTCAATTCTAAGTATAACATGTATTAAAAAGTAAAAAAAAAATATTAAGTTGGTTTTTTTTTTCCAATTAAAAAAATTGTGTTTTTTTTTTTTTAATTCAAAAATTGTTGTTGGATTTACTCTCAATCATATATAGTCATACTTAAGATTGGACCACAAGACCTTATATGAAGACACATTCAGAAACTAAAATTGGATTGTTATTAACATTTGTAAGCTTGGTTTTGATAATTGGACTGTGGGATATCACTTGTCTTCCAACAGCTTTAACTAATAACCTGCAACTGACAACGAGAAAACTTCCTGGTTGAGAAAATGGGGGAGAAGTCATCGAGTTTATTTCCTGAAATGCGGGGTGCGTGTTTTCAAACGTAAATCAACGTTCGACTATTTTGTCTTTTTTATAATAAAAAAAAAAAATTGTAGCCCGGCCCCATCCGGCCTTTTATATTTAGCGAAGGTCGTGAAATAGATTGTTCTATGTGCTTCGGGAGCAGTCTAATGAATTGAAGGTCAGATGATAAGGATGGGTTTAAACTTTAAAGGACACTTGAGCAATAATTTACGAAATTATTGCGTGAAAGTGGGCACAATAAGGAAGATAATCAGAGAATTTTAGGGCACTAAAAAGGGATGGTGACGTTCGTAGTTTGTATCGCGCGTGCACATGGCTATATTGTTTCTTTGTGAACCTCATCTTATGATTTGTATACTTTTCGACCCAAGCTTAGCTAAACATCAACCATATGAGTAGGACGGCACGGATTTTCCATACATGACAGGATCGTGATAGGTTTAACGTATTTCGCAAATCCAAAAGGTCCAAATAGGTGATAGGTTCAACGTATTAAATTAAAATTCTATGCACATAACTATTTTACTACACTATATTCTTATTATATAAGAATTATTAATTTCTCAACCCCAACACAACAATTAAATGTCTTTATTTATTTTTTATAGCCCTATTAATCAATAAATGAATTCTCTATGATATTTAGCATATTCATAAGTATTATAGATTTTGTGTTTACCAATCGTTTGGAGAATATAGTATCCATATTCATATGTGTACTAGAATACATCAAATTAATTTGTTTTTTTTGTGTGACAAAATGATAGTTAGGTTTCGATGCATTATAACTTGGATTGTTACCAATTTCATTGAATCTCATCACTACATCTACATATCTTTAAAGATTCCCCTTAGTGAAATTGCTTCACCTTACATAATACTTTCTAGTCAACTATAGTAGAGATAATTAAATAGTTGGTTGTTTATTATTACAATGCACAATCTAAAATCCTAAGTATATATTCAATTCTTGGTTTCTTATTCATTATAATCTAAATAATCTATTAATTTAATATTCAAATGGGTTAGTTGCAAGATAATGATGGTCACTCATGACGCTTTAGTGACAATGCAAACATGGAAAAAATAACACTATGTTGAATGTTAGAGATAACTATCCAATAAATTTGAAAATGGTGAAAACTATGAATTGTAGGAAAATGAATTAGTTTTCTAAATATATAACTTTTATTTATAGGAATTGTTTCTAACTATGTGAATTTTGAGTTTTCCTAAAACTCATATGCTAACTTTTATGCAAAATATAATGCATATGTGTTCCTTTCCACAACCATGGCATCTTGCTATGAAAATTTGTAAAATTATAGACATGATATTGTTCATGTGCACAAATATTTTCTCAAAATTATAAGCTTATTTTTATATTATTTTTAAAATGTCAAAGTCATTATACCATTGAAATTACAAGGCATTTAGTTAGTGAAACCTAAAAAGGTCTTAACATTATCAACTAATCATTTTTTAAAAGGTTTAGCTCTCAATATCCTCTAGTGCACCATATAGTTTTTTTTCAAAAAGTGAAAAATCCACCGTATAATTTACACAAATGAATCCATACGTATATATAACTTCATGGACAACAAATTTATCTAGCCTATACAAAAATAATGTCAAAAAGAGAAAGATATATACAATTTCTCAATAATTATTGTTTCCATGGTTTTGCATCCCAAAACACCAAATTTGTGATTATGAACTTGTATCCCAAGAAAAAAATCATCATTCATGTAATCTTTCCACAAGTTAAACAATAAATTCAAAAAAGTTTCTTGTGCATCCATAACACTAAAAATGCACACACATTTATAGCAGTAAATACTTGTGTGAATCTTATAGCTATGAATGCACATGCGTTCTTGCTATTGAGAACATGCACACATTTCTACATCTAGGAACTTTAGCACATGGAAAATGGTTGAGGTGCAGTTTGGTGGGACAAGAGATAGGGTGGGATAAAGGGGCCAAGGGAGCTAAAGAGAGAGAAGGGGGTGAGTTAGAATGGGCGGGTGTCTGAGGTGCAAAGAGGAGGAATGAGAAATAATTATTTAGAGTCAAAATGTGAGAGAGATCTAAGAAGAGGGTTTAGAAGCAAGAGAGGGTAGAGATGGGGGTAGAGAGAGAGATAGTTGCCGTAGGGAGGAAGGTATAGAAGGAGTTCGATGGGGGCTGTTGTGAAGGACGTATTAAATGAAGGATGGAGGGAGCGATAGAGAGAAAGGGTGTAGAGAGTGTGCGCGATTGAGTTATGGTGGGGGTGGGGGAGAGAATGAGAGAGAGAGAGGAAGAGTGAGAGGTAAAGAGATGACTGGGTGGGATGTGAAAACAATGAAAGAGGCAGAGGGAGTGAGGGAAAGTAAAGAGTAGGATAGTGGGAGGGAGATAGAGATACGATTAGACAGAAGAAAGAATGGGTGAGGGAGATAGGGAGAAAAATAGAGATATAAATTGAGGTGGAAAAGAGAACGAGAGGGAGGGGAAAATAATGAGAGAGAGAGAGGGATAAAGGGGGAGAGAATGAGAGAGAGAGAGAGACAAGGAGTGGGGGAGAAAGAGAGGGAAGAAGAGAGAGACTGAGAGAGAATAATACACACAGACACACACAACGATATGTGAAAGAGATAGAAAACGAGAGTGATGGAGAGATAGAGGGGGGGAGGAGAGACAAGGTTAAAAGGGGGTCATTACAAAATAGGGATTGAAGGAGAAAAGGGGATATGGAAAAAGAGAGGAAAGGGACTAGAGAGGAAGGTGGTAGTTAAGGAGGGAAGGATAGAAGGGGAGAGGGAGAGTGATGGATGCAAAGATTGAGCAAGGAGAGCAGGAGAGATAGAGGGAGGAAGAGACAGATGTTGAATTTTGTAGCTATGATCAGTCTTCATTATTTATATTTTTATGACTTGAAATGCATAATGTAATTGTAATACATATTCCTCATGTCATTTCATTGATTCTCCCTTGAACTAATTATTATAAAATGTGTTCTTCATGTCAGATTCAAAAAGAAAACTTTGTAAATTTGAATTTGGAATTTTTGGCTCCAAACTAGTCATGTTGTCTCTCCCCCAAGTAATGTCGGTCCTAGTGACGAGACACGCCTATTTAGATAGGAAAAATACTATATAAATATCATTCAACCTCCTCCTCAAGGAATCATTTGACCTCACACAAGACAATATAATTTATGAGAATTCAAGTGAAGAAGAAGTAGGATGAAGAAGGATAAAATGGAGGAATTCATCTCTAGTATCTATTTATTTCTGTATTGATCTCACATGTGTGAATTTATGAGAAATTTTTGGGCATCCTATTTGGGCAAGTGAAAATTCCAGATAGGTCAAATTTCTGGGGAGGCCGAGTGTATGTGCATATTCTAGGAGGCTGAAATTTGGACTAGGTGGATTAGAGAGGGTTGAAGTTTGAATTGACTTGAGTTAATTAGATTGTTTCTTGAATAGGTTTGATCATATCTTGTTGGCCAGTTTGACCTCATAGTTGACTAGGTGCATTGGATGTATCTTTTGTTGAATTGAAGAATTTCTCCAAGGAAAAGGTTATTTGCTTTTTCCCCTAAGGAGTTTTCCCAAGGTAAATATTATTTTTTCTTTGTGCATCGTGATCTCTATTTTCCTTATGGTTTTGTTGTTGAATTTCTAAAGTGTAATTTCTTAATGATAAACTAGAATTATTAAAAAATGATCTACATCATTAGAAGTAATTATTAGTATTTCAGAAATTTGTCCTTTTATATATTTCACTTCAACACTACTACATATTGAGACAATTTTCGAAGGCTCTTCATCTTTCTTGCAACAATCATTTGTAGAAATAATGACGAAAAAAAGGTTACGCAATATCTCCTTGATATTCTTCGTTTGTTTTTTACATATCCTTGATATTAAGAAGTTTGATGAACATCATTGTCACAAATTGTGGCATCAGAATTTCAATGGAAACCACCATCACATCTCATTTAAATACAACATGTTTTGTCTCATCGAAATTGCAATGCTTAGGAGTGGAAATTGCGATGGTTAGGCATGGAAATATAGATGCTTAGGCATGAAAATTAGGACGTTCAGGCGCTGAAATTGCAAAATTCAAACATCAAAATTGCAGTGTTTGGACATGGAAATTACGATGTCAGAAGGTTCGCCGGAATTCTGATGAACCTGTAGATTTAAATAAATTAATAGGATATGAGGATGGTTTAGATCCATCCTCTTTTCATCCTTGCGTACCTAAAATATTCCTAGGTTTGACTAATTGTAGATTTTACAACCTTACATATAACAAGTATATTGATTGGCAATGGATTCATGATATAAAACCCCTACATTTGTATAGATTTTCCATGTGGTCACTTCTCGTTGGTAGCCAATTCCTCTTGTAAGAGAAATTGAAGCACTTGTTATTTCATCCATTTTGTGAAATAAAACTAATTAATATAAGAAAAGGAAAAGAATAAAAAAGTCTTTAAGAACATGAAATTGCATTGGAAGTAGGTTTTTTAGACACCGAAAAAATCCATTTATAGTGAGCATCCAAAGGTGAAGCTTCCATTAGATTTGAATATGATAATCTAAATAATGTTGATGACCATGCAATATTTAAACAATAATTATGATGATGCAGATAAGACTTCAAACATTGACTAAGTATTATTTTGCATTTTCATTTATGCTCGATAGATTTATTGATAATTAGCTACTACTAAGTTGGGAAATCTCATTGGGAAAATTTTTAATATACTTTAAAGTTTTGACTATTAAATATTCTGAAATTTGAAGCTTTGATAAAATCATATATGATTTTCAATTTCAAACTTCATTATGATTTATGTTTATGTTAAATGATAAATGATCAAATATGAGATTGAGTTTGATTCATGATTTCAATTAAATCTTCATTGTTGATTTACATAAATTTTATCTTGTAATGTTTCATATACTTATAAGTTTACGTATATCCTAACACCATTCATATATATCATCCCAATCCTTTTCCCTATAACCACATACCCTAACTCCACTAGAATAAGTTAAAAGAGATACCATCTCTACTATGCTCTACCCATTCTTCAAATAAAGACAATGGGAAATTTTAAAGTGAAAGTTATTACATATCAACTTTATTTAATTTAAACTTCAAAATATTTATTGTATGTTCATTTTCTTTCATTCGTGATTATTTTGATCATAGTCTTAAATTTTAATATTTTAATGTTCTAAATTCATAGATGCTATAATTCATAGAATTTAGCCAACTACAAAGGGGAATGTGGAGAGTAAAAATTTAAACCAAATTTTCCACATTTATAGAACTCACATCTTTTTCATTAACTCAACAAATTGGCATGAAAATTTATTAATGCTAGCCATTTTCTTTGATATTTAAGTGCTAAACAAATACAAATGCCCATGCAAAATTCTTATATTTTCCATGAACTTGTGATACCACTATGCTTACCTATAGAAATTTGAAAATAATATGCCAAAAAAACTTATAGTTCTACAACTTTTTAGTGATCTAGATAGGTTTCATTAGATGAAGGAAATAAAAATATGTCCAAATAACTTCTATGGATTAAGAAAAAAAAAAGAAAAAAATGGCAAAAGAACTTAGGTTCTTCTACCATTGAGAGAGATCTTAATATCACTTTATTAAGAAAATGCATTTCCAAATCACGAACATGATGTATAACATATCATTAACTAATGACACTTACAACTCAAAAATCATACCTCGAATTTATAAACAAAAAAAGCCCTCACCACAAGGGAACATGTTTTTTCGTTATATTCATTAATACTACTATTATCTTGTAGACATTATTTTGGAGATGAGAAAAATTTTCAAGCCAGTTCCTTATAATGTCTGTAGATCTTAAAATATGCAGCTATTTGGTATAGTTGGAAGATGAAATTACTTAGGAGGTGTGAATCAGTAATATTGATGTTCTTCAATTTTAAGTATGAGTCTTTAACTGTTTTCACTATGGTCAGTTACTTGTGAGAGAAATATAGATAATAAAAAAGATAACGAATTCACATGTACATGCAATCTATCACATGAGAAACATACACATATTGACACAAGTATTTTTATGTGGAAACACAAAGCGAAAAAGCCACCAATTTGTTTGTTATTATGATGTAAATTAAGCACCTACAGAATTACATCAATTTTTTTGTGAGCAACCACTCATAGGAGCCACCAACCCCCTTAAGATAGCAAGCACCTACTTTCCAAGAGGCACCAACCACTTATAAATTCAAGTCACCACCTACTCTAGCCGCGGTTCTACCTTTCATACAATTTTCAAATGGAAAATAAAGGGAATTACATATACAGAGAAATACTAATCTAGTTCATTGCAGTATCATACTTCTTCTCTCAGTCCTCTACTGTTCCACAGGCTCTCTCGGTGTCACATAACAACACCCTATATTCTTCTCACAACTGCATATACTTTTGTCCTTAACCTTCTATTACACAGGCTCTCTTCAATAGTCTTCTTCATTTCTACACTTGGGCCAATTTCTCAACTTTGAAACACTCTACTCCACTCTCTTTAGCACATATACAACAGCAAAGTATTCCCCAGTTGCTCAACGACAATCCTCAGTTTTTTTCTTGTGCTGCATTGAGCTCAATGCTGTCTCTAGTTCCATTCACATTTCCTGAGAGTGTACTCTTAGAATGACACTCCATTCTTCTATTGCATCACTTTTTACAAATTATGTCATTGTATTAAAACATCAAAACGGGCTTCGTTCATTTTACCATCTCACCGAGTGATTCTCCATGCTAAGAATTTAATCTAAGTCCTCTTGCAAACTCCACTAAGACTCCCCATGCTTATTCATGGCCCACATAGCTTGACTGTACTTTCACATGACTTATCTTTTCTTCATTTGTTTCTATAAACGTTCATAGGAGATCAAGGATGACTTTATTTCAACATTGAGATAAGCCCAACAATTCTTCTCTCAGAATCGTGGTCCTAGTTGCCTTGACCCAACAATATCTATAGTCACCATTAACTTCATCAACGAAATCCTCTGCATGCATTTACTCTCAAGCTGTCAGATCATTCATCCTTTAACACTCTACATTGTAACATCAGAGCCCATGCATATCGTAACTTTTATTGAAAAGACGTTATGAAATTATAAAATCATAACTGTATTTTAGCTCCTTCTACTTAGCCCTTTATCACATTTCCTCCATAGGACAGTTGCATGTGATTTTCAACTTCATACTCCTTTTTATTAAAATATCAGAACTATCATATTTAATAACTTCTATTTAGAATGATGTTATGAAATCATAAATCTTTGATATGTTGTTGTCCTCTTTTTCTTACCCCCTTCTTGTTTTTCCTCCATGGGATAGGGTGTCATGACTGACAACATAGGATTTAGGTGTTAAGGCCTTCAGGCTCTTGTCAAGGGTCTATCTCCATGTGTTATCGTTGTCACCCTTGGTTCTTTTTGGCTTCCGCAATCCAATGCCACTAATTATCAGAGCCCCTTTATTCTATCAAAACTCTTCCATAATGCAATTTTAGAGGAGTTATAAAATATTTTATCGACGATATATCTCCATAGCACTTAGGTGCTTAGCCTTATCTATAGCCTTGTCACTTTGGGTCTCCTTCAACCATGTGCCACCCAAAATTAGAAGCTCCCTCCATCGTAACTTTTTTAAAATACAATTTCGGAGGAGTTCCCAAATTCTGACCTATGAAATTTCGACCTATGAGAAGATGCCATGCTAATGTCATGATCACCATGTGGCTTCTCCTTAGTGGTGACACATGTGACATTAGTTTTCCCTATTAGGCCACCAAAAAAGTTGAATATGCCTGCCACGTGTGTTTCGTACTGCCACATCATGCAGGTGTCATCTACCTCGTCATCTTCTTAGGGCCAATCACCTGCTACCATGTGTCCTATTGGAGGAGAGAGAAAGAGTCAGTTGGTCCTTTATTTTTTTCATTGAAATCCTTTGTAAATATCATTTTTCACAACTTCGACACTTTGAAATAATTGCAGTTATAAGGGTTTACAAATTTTTGATGTTTTGAAATATCCAGGCTACGATATCCACCTACTTTGAGGTCTGAACTTTGATCTTTCGACCTTCCGAACTTTTTTCCATTGCCCTGGTCTACCCCCCCCAATATCGAGTCCAAAATTTTGTCCTTGCTCCTTTTGGCTCTCTGTTAAATAAACAACCAGGGGAATAAACCATCGAGGTCTGATGTTTTGACCTCTGATATGTTAACCTACGATATGTTGGCTACCCTGATATTTCAACCTGCTTAGGACTAACTTCAGCAGTCAATAAATTTTGACCCCGATGGCCATTAATGGACTTCCACAAAACATTGGAAATCTCTTTCATATCACATTTCAGAGGAGAATTTCTGATGTAGGATTTGAGCCCATTTTCTACCTGAGAAATGGCTACAATTTTTTTTTTGTTCTTTGCACCTTGGCCTTTCTCTTGTGCCTGGAAACTTGGACTCCCAACCACCACAGTCATCATTTTATGGATTCTCTGATAAGCCTGCTACTAGAGACTACAGTAACCATAGGAATCGCCCTAACCATCTACTTCCATAAACCTTCATGCTGATTTGGTTACATCAATGCCAACACACTTGCATCCACTAGCCATCTAGACAATGCCAACTATACAACAATCTCCCCCTTTGGAATTGATGGCAACAACATAAGATCCCATTGAAACCAGACATGTTATTCTTCATTTTTGTTCTTCTTTGATGCATCAATAATACTCTCCCCCTTTGGCATCGATAACAAAGGATTCCCTTGAATACTCCCCCTAAACAACTGCAACCTACTCTTCAATTCATCCCTCATGCTAGGTAGCTTCCAATACACATTATATTTGAGTCATTTAGGGGGAGGAGTCACAACTCCTATCTTCTGTCTGTGATATTCAAAGGGTTCTCTTGCCAGAGGCTTAGTAAAAATATTTGCAATTTGGTCTTTAGTGGCCACATATTCAAGTTGAACAACATTGGCTACAACCTTCTCTCTTAAGAAATAAAACTTGATAGGGATATGCTTGGTCTTTGAGTGCATGACAGGATTCTTAGAGATATTGATGGAACTAGTATTATAACAGATGATTGGAATAGGATCCATCAATGCTACCTTAATATCCTTCAAGTTTTGATTCATCCATAAAATTTGTGAGCAACAAATCATAGTTGCAATATACTCAGATTCAACAGTTGATAAAGAAATGGAGGTATATTTCAGGCTGACCCAAGACACTAAGTAGCTTCAAAAAAATAATGTTGCACTTGAGGTGCTCTTCCTCTCATCAATATTTCCTACCCAAAGAGAATTAGTAGAGGCCTTCAACTTAAACTCTCTACTTCTAGCATACCACAATATTTGAAAATCCTTTTTACAACAAAGACATGAATTTCATGAGGAAAATCTTGAAATATGGGCACAAAACCCATTGTTTGCATGATGTCTAGTCTTGAAATTGTGAGATACAACAAGATTCTTATAATTGATCTTTACTCATCCTGATTTACCAGTGGTGTATCATATTCTTTATACAATTTGTAGCCTATAACCATAAGAGTGCTAACTAACTTGCAATCTTCAAACCGAAACTTCTTCAAAGTTTCTCGTAGGTACTTGGATTGGGAGATTAATATCCCATTTTTTGATTGAGAATTTTTCAGTCCTAAGAAGAAGGACAATTCTCCAATCATCGATATTTTAAACTCTGTCTACATATAATTTGCGAATTATTGTCCCAATTGTTCCAAATCGTTGTGAAAGTTTATGTCATCCACATACCAAATTAAAATTAGTCGATGATCATCTTCAGACTTTAGGTATAGGTTGTTGTATAAAGTACCTTTCTTAAAGCCTTGTTGCTGAAGGTATCAATCCGGTCTTGCATACCAAGCTCTTGGAGACAGTTTGAGTCCATATAAGTCCTTTTTTAGTTTCCACGTAAACTCTTTATCATCGGTGAGCGTGAATCCTTTTGGTTTCTCAATATAAACCTCTTCTTCTAGATATCCATTAAGAAATGCAAACTTAACATCCATTTGATATTCCTTGATACTTTTATGACTGGACAAGGTAAGAAACTTTCTAATAGCTTCCAGCCTTACTGCTGGTGCAAAGAGTTCCTTGAAATTTATTCCTTCTATCTAGGCATACCCTTTTCAAACTAATCAAGCCTTGTTCCTAATTACTCTACCCTACTCACTTAGATTATTTTTAAAGACCCATTTTTTGCCTATGTCATTTTTCTCTTTGGGTCTTGGAACAAGCTCCCAACTTCTATTTCTTTCAATGCAGTCAAGTTCCTCATTGATGGCTCTCATCCAGAACTTTTCCTCACTTTCTTGGCTAAGATTTTTAAGCTCAATATGATTGTAGAGTAAGATTTTTATAACTTGAACTTCGAAAAAATTTCCCTTGGTCCGAAGACCAAGTCTTTGGTCTCCAATAATTTGACTCTTAAGGTGTTGTTTCTGTACATACCTAGAAGGTGTTTTGGACCTTGAATTTTTGCTCATTTCCACATATTTGTTATATGAATCTGTTTCACCTTCATATGAGGGCCTAATGTCTAAACTCTCTTCTCCATTTGAGTTCATGTTTCCTTTAGAGGAGTTAGGTTGTGAAGCTACTTCATCTACTGCTACATCAATGTAATCCTCAACCATCATTATTGATTTATTGTAGCACTTGTATCCTTTACTTCGAGCAAAGTACTAGAGTAATATAACCTCATCAAAGCATGAATCAAATTTTCAGGATTTTAATCATTCCTTTTGATAAAATATTTCATACCAAACACTTTGTATTTTTTAGCTAATGTAGGTCTCTCCTTCCACAACTCAGATAAAGTCTTATCACTATTAGACCCGAGTTATGTTTTGTGTGATAGGTACACTGTTTCTTGTGCTACTTCTCCTATGAAGATGTGAGGTATATATGTTTTATCCTGTTAAACACACATGGACAGCAAGAGAGATATGAAAGATAAAACATGCAAGTACAATTTTTATTAACAAGAGATATACATTTATAGTACATGTGGTGACCGTTGGGTTTCACATCCCAAGGTCTCTTGGACTGCTTTGGTCTATTTAGCTTCCACACTAACCCATTAAGGATTAGGTGTCCAACATTCCCCCCCTTAATCCGAAGGGTTATGTATGAGTCCAAGAAGAGAGCTATAATACAAAATGTTCAAAAAATTCATGGCAGCACTAGGTTGAATGTGCTCTATGAAATGTTGGTAAAAAGGGCGGTGGTTTAAGGATGACCACCAACACTGGAACGCTTAGTGCAGTTCCCAGAACTCTTCCAAAAATGGCAAGAAACTGAAGTTTTCTGCTAGAGGAAGTGATCCTATTGTTTTAAAGAGGGAAACCTTCAACCAATAAAGGGAGGTCTCACCCCATATAAAAGGGAGAATTTCAACCTGAAAAGGGAAGTCTCAACCTGTGATGGTTTAAGGATAACCAACAACTCTGGAATGCTTAATGCAATTCCTGGAAATCTTCCAAAACTGGCAAGAAGCTGGTGTCTTCTGCTAGAGGAAGTGTTCTCAATTGTGTTCCTGGAATGCTTCCGAAACTGGCAAGAAACTGAAGTCTTCTGCTAGAGGAAGTGTCTCAGATTTCCAACTGAAGGCATGTTCATGGGCATATTTGTCTCTGGCTACAA
This sequence comes from Pinus tabuliformis, assembly GCA_031772625.1. Classification (NCBI taxonomy): domain Eukaryota; kingdom Viridiplantae; phylum Streptophyta; class Pinopsida; order Pinales; family Pinaceae; genus Pinus; species Pinus tabuliformis. The sequence goes on along the minus strand of CM062820.1, from coordinate 464,634,515 downwards.
CTCTGAAACTGGTGTGGCAGGTTGTGGCTCAGGCTCGCTTGATGTGACTTTGAAGCTTGTAGATGACCATCATTTCCCCCCCTGTCAGATACAAGGTGAGAAGATGGAGAAAAATCAACTGCAAGACTATTCAATACTCTGGAACAAGTTCTGACATGTGTTTGGAATATCTTCTTGGCTGCTGATGCCCATTGCCAAGAAGCGATCCATCCAAGATGAATCTTTGTTCTTACAGGACGTTTATTTCTGAAGCATCTGTGTGAAGAATGACTGGTTTTATGACAGTGCTTACATGGATGAAGATCAAAACTGTGATCTTTCAAATGGCCAACTCGGTCACAGTGTTGGCATTTCACGATCTGTTGTTGTTGTTGTTGTTGTTGCTGTGGAAGAGGGGCAGAGTCTGGAGCAGCTGAAGCTAAACTATCATGAAGAGCAGGTGAACTGTCATGAATGAATCCAGCACTCTGAAACTGAATGGGCTTGGCATAGCCTGGAATATGAAAGGACAAGTCCTTGTCATATCCAAGACCAGTTCTGTGCTTATTGTGGACAAGTTGTTCCCAAGGTCTGATGATGGGCTTAGGAAGTGTAGACTGAGTTTCTGCATCTGCATGTACAATTGCTGCTTTATTTGAATGAACAGTAACATTATTTACTTTTTGTTGATGGGTTGCAGTCTCAATGTTCTGAACAAAAACAGGTTCAGAATGATGTCTATTTTGATGTATCTCTTCTTGTTGTAGCTGTGATTCAATCTGCAAAAAATCAATCTTTTCCTGTGCATTTTGTAGACATGTCTGAATTTCTGAGAGAAAATCCTTACTAATTTTGACTATCCCATCAACAGTGGAAAAGATTAGACTATTTAATAACTGTAATGCATCATCAATTTGCTCCATTTAATGACAATGTTGCAAAAATATCTAACACAATGCCAAATAACCGCAACTTTAAAGAATATAGACAGCCCCCAATGCTTATGAACATTGAATTTTGTCGTTCCAATTAATCCTCCAATTGATGAGGGTGCCCTTTTAACAACTCAGACCACATTAATAGAAATGTCTCAGTTCTTTGATGGAATGGATGAGGATGGAAATCTTCGAAATACCAATGGACATGACAAAGATGGAGATGCTGGTTATTTTGAAAAATAATGCAAAGTGGCACCTTCTAGTAATGGCAAGCAGCAATGCTATAAGGGAAGGTGCAATCAGTGGTAAACAAGGAGCCCAACCAGAATAACTGAGAGAAAACCACAAGGAGTCCTGAGTTTGTATGTTTTGGTCCACTGTTCAACATAGCATTGCTATAAGGGAAGGTGTAATCAGTGCTCAGAGAAGAATGGTTGAATGAATGCTGGGATTTCAGTTGTTTAACAAACAACTCAATGCAGTACGAGAGATCAACAAACTTCTAGAAAATGCTTGTTCTGTTGCTTCGAGGGATAATGGTAAATCTATTTGTACAACTATAGAGTGGCTGGAGAGAAATAACATTCTCCATCACACGTTGCGATCCCAGGTCCAAAATATTATGAGGCTTCTGCGAGACATTATATGGCTCGATAATGAGAAACCTTTTAATAAGGGTCAGGTTTCTCGACAGATGCGCCTGCAGCAGCTAATTAATGATCATAACTTGATTGATCTGGTTGTATGCAGTCTTGTGCAGTATATTGCTATGCCGCATAAATTTACTCTTTCAAAACCTCTAAGCACACTCCTCTTAACTACAGATCTCTTACGTTTGCCATTGTATGGAACTAGAAAGCATCAAATGCGCAGAACATTAGCTTCACTTGTCAACTTTTTAAATCTTTCATTCGAGCTTGAAAACAGCGGCGTTATGGAATCGGGAGCTTCAAACCCCCGCGGACCTTTGGGAAAGAGGAAAAGGAAGATAAAACGCTGACAGTAATAGTGGAGCACTTGGGCACAACTATGCTTAACGCCAATATGGGCAATAACAATAATAGTAACGGCGATAATAGAGAAGTTGCGGAGAGTGTAGGAGTGAAGACTACAAGGAGGAGAAATAAAAGACGGGCGGAGGGTTCTCCCTATGGAGCCTGTAAACTACTGAGGAGGAAGTGTACTAAAGGCTGTATATTTGCTCCTTATTTTAGTTTCGACGAGGGAGAAGCCTGTTTTGCAACGGTACATAAAGTCTATGGTGCCAGCCATGTCGCCAAGATGTTGTCAGGAATTCCGGAGAACAAACGCCAAGAGGCTGTCGTCACCATATGTTATGAGGCTTAGGCAAGACTCCTAGATCCTGTTTACGGGTGCGTTCCGATGCTATTTGCAGAGGAAGATAGGATGCGGGAACAGATCAGTGAATTACGGAAGGAAGTCGAGATGGCTCGAATGTCCATTTCCTCGATTGTTCTGTTCTTTCTCTCAGCTAGTCCATTTTGTTGTAGAGTTCTAGCCACAAAATACTTCCTCCCTATGCCATGCTCTTCACATAATTCTTCAAATTCTCTTGAAATGTATTCTCCTCCACTGTCTGATCTTAAGCATTTGATCATGAGATCTTTATTATTTCCTACTCGAGCTTTAAATTTTTTGAAGTGTTTAAACTCTTCTCATTTTTCCTTTAATATCATGATCCAAGTGGCCCTGGTAAAATCATCAATAAACAACATAAAACATATTTATCCTCTTGGGATTTTTTTTCTCTATTTTGGCCACAGATATCTGTGTGAATTAGCTCCAGTGGTCTAGATGAAGATATTTTTTTTGTATTGAAATGAGTCCAAGTCTGCTTACCAAATTGACATGACTTGCAGATTGAATTATCAAGCCTCAACACCCTTGGAAAACCTCTTATAAATTCCAACTTACTGACTCTTATCATACTATCAAAATTCATATGAACAAGTCTCTTGTGCCATAATTGGGCTTCATTTGACTTGCTCAAATAGCTTCTTGCTCTTGAGTCATCAAACACATATACATTATTGTGAGTTCTAACAGCTTTTCCCACCATCTTTCCATTTTATTCATTTTGCATCTCATAGTCCTTAGATCAAAAGGTCACATTAAATCTATTATAACACATTTGACTTACACTAAGCGGATTATGCTTGAGATGTTCTACATACAAAAGATTTTGGGCTTTAGTCTTTTCATGAAGACTGACTATGCCCTTACCATTAATTATTGCTAGGGAATTGTTGCCAAAAGTGATATTGTTCCCTCTGTCCTTTTATTTTAGCAACACAAATTTTCTATTATCCCAAGTCATATGCTTGGATAAACCATTATCGACATACCATTTGTTTTCTTAACTGTGTGCTGATAGAGCAAGTCCACATTCCATGCTCTTTCCATATTTTTGTTTCCAATTTTCCTTATCTTTTCGAGAAGCTGGTTGTCAAGTGTTCTGAGACTTAGATGGATGCTCAAGATGTATTCTGAACTCACTTTCCTTGTGCCAAAAATTATTACATTTGAAACATTCAACATCATTAATTAGGGGAGAGAAGGTATTTCTATTTCTGAGAGTAGAGTTTGAGATCTAAGATTCTGATACTTATTGTATCTGGAATTTTTATCTCTTTCAACTTTGATTTTTCTACAATCAACATCATTATGTCCAAACATGTCACATTTATAATAATGACCATAAAATAAATTAGAGTACTTGATGTTGGAGGGTTCATGAGTTTGTGCATGAAGGTATCTCTGTTGTCTAGATGATTGATTCATTCTCCATTTTTGTGGTTCCTTGGTCTAGATGGAATTATTATTCCAGTGATGGTATCCTCTATGGCTTGCTCCCTTTTTGTCTTCATTGATTCTTGCTTGATAGAATTTTTCATAGCTCCGAGGTTCCTCAAATCCCACAGACCTGTAGTTCATCTTTCGCCTACGCGATTCTTGTGATTTGGAGTATCCTATGCCTGTTTTGTTTCCTGAAGACTTCTGAATGCTTAGAATCTAATATAGATTTCTTGTTCCTTCTACAAATTTTTGATTTACGTATTTCTCAATCTTCATTTTCTCAATATTTGTTTTCAGAGAGACGACCTCTACCTCGAGACTCTGACAGTTCTCTTCCCATTCATGGAGCAAATCTTGAAGAAATTATTCCTTTCATTTAGCTTCTTCTAGTTTGAATTTCAGGGAAAGAATTTCATTTTTGCATGTTTTTGAGATCGTTTCCTTCTTTACCTTGAACAACTCCTGTTTTAATTTCTTGTCTTCTAGTTTCTCGCATTTTCCTTGATTTTCTTCTAGTAGAATAGATAAAATATCTTTTGTTTTAATGGCTTCATCAAGTTTTTCTTTTTGATTAAAAAACTCCTCATTGTTGGAGTCGTACATATCTTCTTCAACATGCCATAGTTGTTCTTTTAGCCTCTTTTTCTTTCTCCTTGCCTTCTTTCACTCATCAAGAGCACTGATGAGTTCCCCTTCAAGGTCCAGTGCTCCTTCTTCCACTTCCTCTTCGGAGTCAGTAATATATTTTCTTCTTGTATTTTGCTCCAAATTCCATAAGTAAATACTTATATGAATCATCTTCTGAAGAGTTTTTGTTGTCTGACTCTAGTGTTGAACTATCCTCTTTAGAGTAGAGCCCCTTTTTCTTATAGAAATTCTTCTTCTGATGTTTCTAAGATTTGTTTCTAAATTTATGATCATCTTCCTTTTTAGTCCTTTCTTTGTAAGGGAACTTGGATGAAAAATGTCCAATTCTCCCATAGTTAAAGCATTTAAAGGGAAAATTCCCTTTATATTTTCCCGAGCCATGATTTAGTTTCCCAGAAAACTGAGCTAGTTCCTGATCAAATTCATAGTTGTAGCAATCTTAATGATATTCTTTCTCCTTGGCCTTCTTGGAAAATTTAAACATTTCCTCCTTGGGTTGAAGCTTCTCTCTTCCTACTCTCATCTCATAGGGTGTGAGAGTACGAACCAATTGGTCCATCTTGAGATCCTTTAAATTAGTCATTTCTTCAACAGGAGATATTTTTTCATCACATACCATGGGTAGTGATCTTAAGACATTTTGAACAATCATATATTCCTTAAATTCTTCACCAAGTACTCTAATTAAAATGGTTACTTCATCAACTTCAAGGAATTATTCTGCTATGTTTTCTTCCTCACTCATTTTTAAAATTTTAATCTTCATTCTAAAGGTTTAGAGTTTGGCCTACTTAACTTTGTAATTCCCTTTATGACTCTAATTGAGCTTCACCCACACTTCCTTGGCATACTTAAAGTGCATAGCCTTTACATGTTCAGATTGACTCAGGCCAAAGAGAATGACATTTTTGGCTTTAGCGTTATTTCCATACAATTTTTTATCATCTGCATTAGTGGGAGTGACATTGGGGACATCATAATATACCATTACAAAGCTCCAAACATCTCCTCCTAGGGACATAAGATAAGATTCCATCCTAACCTTCTAGAAGGCATAGTTTGTCCCAGCAAAGAATGGTATCTTGCTTGAGTAAGCATCTTGACTCTCTTGTCTAGACATAATTACTTATGGATCTACCTTCCAATGGTTATACTTTTCTTGAAGGAACATGGCTCTGATACGAATTGTTGGAATAAGGAATTGCTGAGAGGGGGTGGTTAATCAATAATAGTGAAGTTCTTTCAATTTTTAAGTATGAGTCTTTAACTCTTTTCACTATGGTCGGTTACTTGTGGGAGCTCTCATAGACAATAAAGATAATAAAAAAGATAAGGCATTCACATGTACATGTAATCCATCACATGAGAAACATATGCATATTGACACGAGTATTTTGACATGGAAACCCAAAGGGAAAATACCACTAATCTTTTTATTATTATGAACTGAATTAAGCACCTTCTTAATTACATCAATTGGTTTGTGAGTACCCATTTACGAGAGGCACAAAACCACTTAATATAGCAAGCACCTACTTGCAAAGAGGTACCAACCCCCTATGAATGCAGGATACCACCTTCTCTAGCCACTGTTATACCTTTCATACAATTTTCAAACTGAAAACAGAGGAAATTACATATACAGAGAAATACCAATCTTGTTCACTACAGTATCGTACTTCTTCTCTCATTCCTATTCCATTCCAAAGGCTCTCTCAGCCTCACACAACCTCACCCTATTCTTTACACACAACCGCATATACTCTACTATCAACCTTCTATTGCACATGCCCTCTTTAACACTCTGCTTTAGTTCAACACTTGGGATAGTTTCTCAACTTTCACACAATCTTCTCCATTCTCGTCAGCACATACACAACAATATTGTATTCCCTAATTTCTCAATGGAAATACTTAGTTTTTTTCCTGGCATGGCACTCAATTCTTTTGTTGCATCACTTTTTACAATATTTTTTGTTGTATTAAAACATAATAATGGGCTTCGTTCAATTTACCATCTCACTAAGTGATTCTCCATGTTGATAATTTAATATCATTCAACCTGCAAAATCCACTGAAACTCCCCATGCTTATTCATGACTCACAGAGATTGACTGTACTTCCACATGACTTGTTTGTTCTTCATTTGTTTTTATAAGACATGCATGGAGGATCAGAGATAGATTCCTTTCAACATCAAGACAAGCCCAATTGTTCTTCTTTGAAAATCGTGGTCCTCATCGCCTTCACACAATGATCTCTACAGTCACCATTAACCTAATCAACCAAATCCTCTATGTGCATTTAATCTCAAGCTAGCGACTCATTCATCCCTTATGACTTTGCACTGGAATATGAGAGCCCTTGCATATCGTAACTTTTATTGAAAAGACCTTACTAAATCACTGAATCTCGATTGGATTTTAACTCCTTCTGCTTAGACCTTTATCAAATTTCCTCCATACAACCACTTCTTGTGACCTGAAGATTCGTACTCCTTTGTATTAAAATATCAGAGCTCTCATATTATGTAACTTTTATTTAAAATGATGTTACGAAATCACAAGTTTATGATCTGCCTTTGGCCCCTATTGCTTAGCCCCTTCTTATTTTTCCTCCATGGGACTAGGTCTTCTCACTACCAACATAAAATTTAGGTGCTAAGGCCTTTAGGCTCCTACTGGAGACATATCGTCCTATGTTATCACTCTCTCCCTTCGTTCTTTTTGGCTTCTGCAACCAAGCAACAAAAATTATCATAGGCCCTTTATAGGATCAAAACTTTTCCACAATCTAATTTTAGAGGAGTTCTGAAATATTTGACCTATGATATATATCCATAGCACTTAGGTGCTTAGCCTTCTATGCGCCCTTGGTCCTTTGGATCTCCCTTTACCACTTGCTACCCAACATTGGAAGCTCTCTCCATGTAACGTTTTCAAATTACAATTAGGAAGGAGTTCTAAAATTCTGACCTTCGAAATTTTGACCTTTGAGACAACATGATGATTATGTCATTATCACCACTTGGCTTCTTCTTAGTGGTGACACATGTGACACGAAATTTCCCTATTAGGCCACCCAAAATTCCAAATCTCATTTCCACATGTTTATCGCATTGCCACGTCATGTTGATGTCATATGCCTCATTAGCTTATAAGGGCCAATCAGCTACTTTCAGGTGTCCTATTGGAGGTGACAGAAAGAGTCCCTTCGTCTTTTGGTTTTTCATTGAAATCCTTTGCAAATATAATTTCTCACAACCTCAATGCTTTGAAATAATTGCAGTTAAGGACTTACGAAACTCTCATTTTATGAAATATATAGCCTTTGATATCTGCCTGCTTTGAGGCCTGACTTCTGATATTTTGGCCTTCCGAAATTTTGCCTACTGCGCTCATTCATCCTCCTGATACCGGGTCCTGAAATTTGGCCCTTTACCTCTTGGGTCTCTTTTAAATAAAATCACAAGGAAATAAATCGTTGAGGTTTGATGTTCCAATCTATGATATGCTACCTACTCCGATATTTTGACCTACTTAGGACTAACTTCAGCGGTCCATAAATTTTGATCCCAATGGCCATTCATAGACTTCCACATATTGTTGGAAATCTATTTTAGAGCACTTTCCAGAGGAGAAGGTATGATATAGTCTTTGTGCCCATTTTCTACCTGAGAATTGGTTGCAAACATTTTATTTTTCTTTGCACCTTGGCCCTTCTCTTGTGCCTAGAAACTTTGACTCCCAACAATCATAGTCATCATTTTATGGCTTCTCCAATAGGCCTACTACTATGGTGATTCTCTACTAGAGACTGAGCAACCATAGGACTTCCTTTAAGCATCTACTACCACAAACCTCCATGTTGATCTGATTGACATCAATGGCAACAGACTTGCAGCCACTAGCTATCCAGACAATGCCAACTGTCTAAGAGGAATGGCCCTTTACAAATGACATTATCAGTGATAGAAACATATGTTTTCAAGTTCAGAAAGAAATGTGAATCCTTGTTATGTTTACATCAAACAATAATAAATAAAGAAGGAAAGGTCAATACATTTGGCATCATCTAACCCATGTATAAATCGAATGACATCCCAAGGAGCTGGAACATAATAGAGACATCCAATCTTGTAATTATCAACATACCAATAAAGAGTCCCCTAAGATTGAGTTGTGAATAGCAACCAAATAAAGCATAAGACATCAAATAAAATGAGGCAATAATATAATGAACATTAATATAATGTTACTCACTATTCTATGGAAAAATACATTTTGCATTTGCATCAACTTAAATTTTAGACATGTTGAATATAGTCATTGGTCTGTTCACTACAACAAAATAGGAAATTTGCACTAGATTTAGCACCAGATTTTAGTGCATTTTTTTCTAGTTAGGATGAGAATCCTGGCACTAAAACTTGCTCTATTGTACAATTTTTAAAGTGTCCTTTTTTGCGCCATATTTTTCATCCTTTTTTACACCATATTTTTCATCCTCTTTTACATCGATTTTGCATCAAGATTTGCCTCTGGTTTTACGACAAGTTTTGCTTCTAGTTTCATTCCACTTTTACATATGTGTTTTCATAATTTTTTGCTTCCTATTTTATTCCATTCTTTGCTTCCATTTTTACACCATATTTTGCATGCAATTTAATGCCTTTTCTTGCATCTAGTTTGTGTTAATTTTTGCATCTAGTCTTACGCTAGTTTTTTCTTCTAATTTTCTATTTTTGCATCTGGTTTTGCACCATTTTTTGTGCCTATTTTTGTAGTATTTTTTGCATCCTTTTTGGTATCTAATTATGTTGAAAAGTGTGCAATAAGAAATGCTTGTTGAGATTGCAACAAGATGATGGAGCTTAGTGAAAAGAGTCGCCTTCACTAAGTGGGCCCGCAGGCTATTTTTGGCGCAAGTCTATTTTTAGAATATGTCTATTTTTAGACATATGGATCATGTCTATGGATTGCAGGTTGTTGTTTATGGATGATTGGTCAAGTTGGGAAAAATAGATGGACTTCTATTTTTGATGAAAGTGTGAGTGATCAAAGTCTATTTTTAGACTGGCTGTCAAAAATAGAAAAGTCAAATATTATTGTCTCATAATAATATTTGGACTATAAACTTGATCTTATTCTCTTGGAGCACTTCAGTTTGAGCTACAGAGGTGGCACATGCAGCTGTCAGAAGGAAATATGCTTTTCTTATGAGTCAGTTGAGTTGTTGCATGCATGACATCAGTTAGAACTCAATCAGTTGAGTTTGGTGGAGTTGATTGTGGAGTTGATGGAGTTGTGTTTAGTTTGACTTGGTTAAACTAGTTGTAGTTAGTCTAACTGCAGATAGACTAATGATGAGTTGTTAAACTACTTATTAACTCATGATTCTACTAATGAATACATCAGTTAACTTAGTTGCATGTCAGTGCATGTTCAGTTCAGTAGGGACAGGTGGTAGAGAATTAGATTGCTATCAGTTGTGACTATAGTTGTGCACCAGATCTTGCACAATCAAGGGATTGAGTATTCCAATGAGTTTGATCATGTATTTTCCCAGTATGGTAGCCTTTGCTCACGTCCAACAAAGTGTGAGTGATTATTTTGTGGTGAAATACGAGTTTGGGAAGCCATTCTCATCACTTCTTGAGCAGGTATTGAGCTGGAGAGGCAGGCAAGCAGTGGAATAGATTTGGAGATCAGATCTGAGCTGTATTGTGTGTAACAGGTGGAGCTGGTACTGGATTGCTTGTGATAAGCATTGTACTTTGTAATGTTACATGATTCAATCAATATAATATACAGATAGTGTGGGGTTTTTAGCGAGATGCTTTCCCTGTGATACATACTATGTTAATGAGTTTGATTGATGCTTCTATGTGTGCCTGTGAATGTTTCTGCTTCTGTAAATTGATGATCAACGTAGAGGAGATTATGTATTATACATGTTCCACTTATAATTGTATGATTAGGATAATCTCTGTGAATATGTGTTAAATTATTCAAAATTTCTACACGGTATCAGAGCTAGATAATTCTAGAAAAAATTTCTACATAGTATCAGAGCTAGATTTGTAGAGAATTTGCAGGAAATTCCTACATGGTATCATAGCTAGATGATTTATAGAAAAATTTCTACATGGTATCAGAGCTAGATGATTTGTAGAAAAAGTTTCTACATGGTATCGGAGCTGCTTGATTTGTAGAAGAGATTTTTACAGGATATCAAGTGAGGATTGATCATCGGATCTATTATTTAGGAAGTGTTTACATTTTATTTCTTCAGGCAGAGTCTGTAATTGGGCCAGGTAGCCTCTGGATTCATCCTTCTTTTGGAAGGTGAGATATCTGGTGAATGCCCATACAGTCGATCTTTGTACGAGAAATACTTTGTTCTCACGAATTTTAGATCGGAAGCGGTTGAGTTTTTGTGCTGGTGGAATTCGAATTTAATTCCAAAGCAAGAGATAAAACTCAGAAACATTCAGTGTGAGAATGGAGACAATATGCCCCAGTATCTCACGAAGTTCACCCAATGCTGGGATGAGCTGGGAAGTGTGGGGGTGACTGTCGGATGAGGATGGTGAGTCTAGCACTCCTTGACCTTCCTAAGAGTTGGCATAGCTACCAAGACTCGGTGAATGGAAGGGAGAAACTGCCAAGATGGGAGAGACTTTGGTCAGATCTTGTGCAAGAGGAGATTAGACAGAGCACCAGAGACGGTTCTTCATCCATACAGGATGAGGAGAACTGTGCCTTAGCGAGTAAGGCGAAGAAGGGGAAGGGGAAGGTTTCTCTTTCCGAATCCAGTTCTTCCAATGATGGGAAGAAGGTTGACAAGGTGAAGGTGAGATGCTTTCGTTGTCATGAGTTGGGTCATTATGCTACTAATTGCCCAAAGAAGAAGTCCAAGAAGGGATTCGGGGAAGGATCTGAAGGTGAGGCAGCCTCACTTGCTTCACAGTTTGAGTTGGACTTCACACTCTTCGCATGCATGGTTTCATCCATGGTGGGAAGTGGTTGGTTTCTTGACAGTGGAGCTTCTTTCCACATGACCGGTGACAAAAGTTTGTTCAGTACTTTGGAGGAGAAAGATCTCCAGATACTCATAGGGATGGGTAATGATGAGAAGTATAGTGTCTCAGGTGTAGGCACGGTTATTTTTCAGAGGGAGCATGGAGCTCGCCTTACCTTGACCGATGTCAAGTATGTACCAGGACTGAAGAGAAACTTGGTGTCGATCGCGATGTTGGAAGACAGAGGCTATGATGTGGTCTTTAGTAAGGGAAAGGTTTTCCTTAGACACATCATCACTAGACAGGTGAAGCAGATTGGTTCACGGGTCAAGAACCTGTATGCTCTTGAGGTTCAAGATGCATGCAAAGCCTTGAGCAGCGAGGCAACTGATGGAGACTTGGTGGTTGAGAGGGAGCGTATATTACCTCTCAACATGCAGAGCCAGAAGAAGTCTCAGACGATTGTGGAGGAGCCACGATTGGTGCAGCAGCTTCAGGAGGTTGTGGAGGAGCCACAACAGGGGAAGTTGAGAGGAGATCGAGTAGAGACATCTACTCATCCAGAGACCTCCAGTAGGGGGAAACTTCGAGCCAGATGGGCTGAAGGATCGCATGCAGCCATACCTCCAGGTAGGAGGTGGGGTGATGTGGATTGATTTTCCCAAGGAGGAGGGGCAGGATCCTTGAGGTACCCAACCTCTTGGATGAGACCTTGCTATGGGAGCCCCGATGTGTAGTAGCAGGAACTGACTGATTGGGTAGAGACAGATGCGGATGGAGCGGCAGAGAGAGCGACAGTGCAGGGAATCCTAGGACAGTGCATAGCTAGCAGGTTGTAGCAATGCGAGAGGCACAAGTGTTTTGCACAGTGCTAGGTGGCACAGAGAGGTGTGCAATGGTGCGAGATGCATGGAGATGTTGCAGTAGCGCAGATGTCAGAGAGGGAGCACTTGTCAGCAGCAGGTAGAGCTTCAGCATCAGAGGGTGTTTCTATCCCAACAGGGAGGTTAGTTGGGAGGTGCAGTGCGGATGCAATGCTGGGAGATAGAACCAGCAGCAGCATGGATGCAGTCAGAGATCAAAGTGACAGAGGCTAGAGCAGTCAGATACTGAAGAGCACAGAGATGCAGAGTTTCAGTCGATAGAGGCAATAGCAGTTAGAGACTTTGATGATAGAGCAAGTGGACCGGCCAGATGTGTTGCATGGAGAACATTCCAGAGTTACAGGATCAGGTTTGAGAGGAAGCCTTTCTTGTTGAGAGGGAGTGTTGAAAAGTGTGCAACAAGAAATGCTTGTTGAGATTGCAACAAGATGATGGAGCTTAGTGAAAAGAGTCGCCTTCACTAAGTGGGCCCGCAGGCTATTTTTGGCGCAAGTCTATTTTTAAACTATGTCTATTTTTAGACATATGGATCATGTCTATGGATTGCAGGTTGCTGTTTATGGATGATTGGTCAAGTTGGGAAAAATAGATGGACTTCTATTTTTGATGAAAGTGTGAGTGATCAAAGTCTATTTTTAGACTGGCTGTCAAAAATAGAAAAGTCAAATATTATTGTCTCATAATAATATTTGGACTATAAACTTGATCTTATTCTCTTGGAGCACTTCAGTTTGAGCTACAGAGGTGGCACATGCAACTGTCAGAAGGAAATACGCTTTTCTTATGAGTCAGTTGAGTTGTTGCATGCATGACTTCAGTTAGAACTCAATCAGTTGAGTTTGGTGGAGTTGATTGTGGAGTTGATGGAGTTGTGTTCAGTTTGACTTGGTTAAACTAGTTGTAGTTAGTCTAACTGCAGATAGACTAATGATGAGTTGTTAAAGTAATTATTAACTCATGATGCAACTAATGAATACATCAGTTAACTCAGTTGCATGTCAGTGCATGTTCAGTTCAGCAGGGACAGGTGGTAGAGAATCAGATTGTTATCAGTTGTGACTATAGTTGTGCACCAGATCTTGCACAATCAAGGGATTGAGTATGCCAATGAGTTTGCTCACATATTTTCCTAGTATGGTAGCCTTTTCTCACGTCCAACAAAGTGTGAGTGATTATTTTGAGGTGAAATACGAGTTTGGGAAGCCATTCTCATCAGTTCTTGAGCAGGTATTGAGCTGGAGAGGCAGGCAAGCAGTGGAATAGATTTGGAGATCAGATCTGAGCTGTATTGTCTGTAACAGGTGGAGCTGGTACTGGATTGCTTGTGATAAGCATTGTACTTTGTAATGTTACATGATTCAATCAATATAATATACAGATAGTGTGGGGTTTTTAGCGAGATACTTTCCCCATGATACATACTGTGTTAATGAGTTTGATTGATGCTTCTATGTGTGCCTGTGAATGTTTCTGCTTCTGTAAATTGATGATCAACGTAGAGGAGATTATGTATTATACATGTTCCGCTTATAATTGTATGATCAGGATAATCTTTGTTAATATGTGTTAAATTATTCAGAATTTCTACATGGTATCACAGCTAGATAATTGTAGAAAAAATTTCTACATAGTATCAGAGCTAGATTTGTAGAGAATTTGCAGGAAATTCCTACATGGTATCATAGCTAGATGATTTATAGAAAAAATTTCTACATGGTATCAGAGCTAGATGATTTGTAGAAAAAGTTTCTACAAATTATACATCCTTTCCAACATTCAAATTTTCATCATTTTTTCTTCCTCATTTTGTGTCCACATTTGCATCTCATTTTGTGCCTAAGTTTGAGTCTAAATTTTCATCTACTTATGCATCATTTCTGGCATCCAATATGTTGTCCTTTGTTTCACCATTTTTTAGCTCAATTTTGCATCCCAATTTTACACCATTGTTTGCATCCTCATTTGGCATCTGAGTTTGCATCTTTTTTTTTTTTCTTTTTAGCACCCAACTTAGAATCCCCTTTTGCATTCAATTTTATCTCTAGTTGTCTTTCATTTTTTGCATCTAGCTTAGTGGCCATTTTTTCGTCCTTTTTTTCACCCTGGTATACTTTTTTATTCCTTGCTTTGTTCCCTTCTATGTCTAGCATTGCAACGTTTTTTATTTCTAGTTTAAAATCCTCTTTTTTTCCTTGTTTGCTTCTTCTCTTGAAGCATAGTTTAAAATCCAATTCTACTTACATTTTTACATCCATGATTACATCCACATTTGGCTTCTTATTTAGAGTGTACTTTTCTTTCCATTCATGACCCCCTTTATGGGTTCATTTTACTAATTTCAATTACAGAGTGGGATATATTACAATTTCTAAATATCATTAAATTAGATATCACAATTAAAATTGATAAAATAAGGTTTGTAAGTAAATTTGAAGGAAATTGAAAACATCCATCCAAGAAATAAGAGTATCATCATATATAATAATTCTTCATCAAATAATCATTGACAATTTTCAAATAACATATATGACTATCAAATCAACACCTATCACATATATCATTATTCTAAGGTAAATTTACAACATCCATCCAGAAATAGTGATGTCATTATACATAACAATTATCCATAAGAAAACATTGACAATTTTCAACACATATATAAAGTGACAAGATAATACTAAAAATATCATCGTCATCTTTAATCAAATCAGCTAAAATTCAAATGTGCGATTACTAGATCAAAATCTTTCATGAACATCATTATTCTAAGGTAAATTCAAAACATCCAACCAAAGATAATAGTATAATCATACATAATAGTTATCCATCAAAATAAAGCTGATAATTTTTAAAATGTACATAGGCATATAAAAATTAATCTTATAATGTTATGATATGTTGTGAGAAAAGTAGTGAGGCTATGATCGTTGATCACACCATTATTAAACAAATGAAAGGTTGAACATACAAGTGGTAGTATCATATTCATAAATTTTGTAACCAAATGTCGTTGGTATCATATACATCAATTTTGTAGCCAAACATTGTTGATATCATATACATAAGGTTAGTGACCTTGTAAAATAGCTAAGATATGGAGAAAAGTTCAAAGGTTTCCATATTATTTAGACGATATCATATACATACGGTTAGAGGTATTTGAAAATAGCTAAGATATGGAGGAGAGTTCAAAGGTTTCCATATGCTTTAGATGGTCCACGCCTAATGTTTGACCTTTCAAAAGTACAACTTGGCAGCAGAGAGTGGATGCAGCTGCTATGGATGTTTGTACTATTTCCTGTGGTGGTGATGCCTTAGGCATAGGATTTTAGGTTGTTTATACTACTGCGATTGGTATTGAAGCCTCAAATACAGGAGTCAGAGGAGACAAAACAGGAGAGGTAACCAATGGAGGAGCAGAAAACAACGTAGTAGGAGTGACACATGGAATATACTAGGGGTATGAACGTGATGTATACTAGATATATGGAGGGGGTGGGATATGGAAAGGCCTCAACATGCACATATCCTTGTGCAACAGGAGAGGCCACTCATAAATTCTAATGATGCAACTTCAAACAATGGAAATACAAAAGCATAACTTTAAAATTATGCATGCCTTTCCCCTCCATTGTGAATCTATTTTTCTCTCGTGTAAATCCATGGGATGGACATGAATTATTAATACACTTGTATTAGTTATTAGGTCAAAATGATATGGATTACCATATACCACAATGATAATTTTGATAATAGATATGTAACCATTCAATATAGCTGCGACAATTCTATAACTACTATGGACATATACATTTCATAGCAGTAAAAACCCTTTATTCTTGAAATTAGTGAATAAAACTTGGTACTCAAACCTTAATGATTATTTTGGTTTTGAGTTATGGAGATCTTATTGCTGTTAGACTTCCATTACCAAAACCCATGCAACCGAGTTGTAGATCTAGCTATGGATATATGAATCTCACAACAATATTTTTTTATTATCAAAACCCATGTAGTATTGCTCGTGTACCCACATTATCAAAAATTGAGTATTAGGTAAATAGATCCATCAATGGATATATGCATTCCAGACAATAAAAATCCTCTATCTAAAATTCATGTGTTAGCTATGGATATATGCATTCAAGAGCAATAAAAATCATCTATCTAAAGCCCCTATGTCAATGAATTAGCTATAGAAATCACTTGTATCATCGAATTAGATCTATCAAACCCTTGTATCAATGAAATGGATCTAGCAAACCCTTGTATCAGCGAAACTAGATCTAGGAGACACCTACATATGTGAACTAGATCTTAGCAAACCCTTCTAGCAAATATCTGTATTAGCAAACTGGATCCATCAAACCCTCTATGATCGAACTAGATGTAGAAAATATCTTTATGAGCGAACTAGATGTGCCAAATATCTGTATGAGTGAACTAGATGTAGCAAATGGATATATGCCTTCAACAAAATAAAAACCCAGATATATTGATAGAGTCTATAGATATATAACGAGGGATAAAATAGAGTAGGAAGGAAATTTAACAAATGAGGAAAAATACATAATCTAAGGAAATTCAAAAATAGATAAATGAATGAGGGAAAGAGAGAATCTCGAGAAAATACAATTATTAATTATTTAATTAAAAAAAATAGTTTTTTTCTATTTTTAATACATAATATCTAATTTATTTCCAATTTGGTTATATATTAGCCCCACTATTTAACCTTATTTATTGAACTACTAATAACCTTATTTTCATTCGATTTAAAAAATTCTTTTTCTTTTCATAATGATTTCTAATAATTTATTATATATATATATATATATATATATATATATATATACACACACATATTCTTTTTATTTGTTTAAAAAATTTATTGTTTTATTAGATTTTTGACTAATTAAAGTTAACTTTTCTTTTTACTTTTTGTATACATAATATCTAATTTAATACCATTAACCCCAGGATTTAGCCTTATTTATAGGACTTTTCATAACTTATTTTCATTCAAATTAAAAAAGAATGTTCTTGCTTTTAATAATAACTTCTAATAATATACTTTTAATATATCCATCTTTATAGATAGTTATATTTTTAATACTTATATTTTTCCTTATGTTATTTTTTTATTATTTTTATGTTTATATATGTTTAAATAATTTTATTTTATTTTATTGGTTTTTGACTAATTAATGTTGACTTTCTTTTTTATTTGATTTTTCCTTTGAATTCAAACATTTTTGCATTATTTATTTCCTCCATCTATGTCATGATGATGAGTTTGCAACATTGACCCCAAAAATATTGTGGTGATTAATCCGAAGAAGTCATTCTCTTAAAAAATATTCTGGATTATATTAATATTTAATTTGGATATTAGCATGATTTTTCATTCTTAGATTAATTTAGGTTGAAGGTACATTGTCATTCTCTAAAATAGAAAAATCTATATTAATTTAGGTTGAAGATATATTCTATTTTTGTAAATTATAGAAGTAGAGTAGGGTAAAATTAATATTAATTTAGGTTATTCTATATTTGTGAAATATAAAAGGAGATTGTATTGATTAAAATATTTCTCTTTACTCTGAATCTACCAAGCATAGAGAAGGATTTAACTTCTAGTGATGCAAACCTCTTTTTGAGTGCAAAAATTAAGAAAATATTTTCACCTTGAAATATTTGATGATAGATTTGGAATTAAGATATATATTTGTTGGTTGTATCAATTGGGATCAAATTTCTTGAGATGAAAAATTCATTTTGAGTGAAAATTTTGAGAAAATGTTGAAAGATATGAGCCCTATCAATACTTAATAGGTTCATAATCAAGATGGACATATGCTTGTTCTTTATAATGCTATTTATATTATATATAAATTTCACATCTTTATCTATCAAAATTATTCTTATTAATTTTATTATAATCCTTATAATACATATAACTACATACATGTAAAGATATTTTTTTAGACATGGTTTATTACTATTTTTATTTAATTTTTTAATGTAATATGCATATCATAAAGTATATATAAACAAGGAGTGTGCACATGCTTGGGAAAAAAGTTTATTGTAGGTATTAGGTTATTATATGTTTAATAACTAAATTTAAATTTAAAGTTTTGAAATGTAATACTTACAAATATGAATCTCCACTCTATGGAATGACTAAGACATTCCAAGTCGAAGAGCGCATGGCCATCATCCCGTCAAGCACTCACATGTGAGGATGTGGCCATGCACTCGCCCTCATGTCATTAACAAGCCATCATGAAGTTGCTTGGAGGATTGTTTGACATCACTTCAATTTGGTGTCAAATCCCTCTCCAACTAGTATTGGTTTAATGGTTGCAACTGAGTTCAAATTAATATTAGTTATGTTATTGGGCTATGTATTTCTAGAGTCATCATTGGTTTCGTTATCAACCTATAAGCCTATGCAAAACACTCATAATTTGTAGGTGTGGCCATTTTCTCCAAGACCTAGTCATTATTTGCGTAAGGTAGATGTTAATCCAAGCTACAAGGCCTTGTAATGTACTCAATTATTAGAATTCAAGGGCTATTGATCACCAACTATAATAATCCCATATGAGGTTTCCTTTAGGGATACTACTTTAACACTGTATGGTGGATAATTTGCTACCCTTTTTTTTCCTTTATTTCTATTATTCTCTCCAAGTGCATTCCACGAGCATCAGTTACATTATTTTCTCTTTTATTTTTTGTCGTGTCAACTTTAAACCCCTCACTTAGATTTTTATAGTCGGGTTTGGCTAGGTTCTCCTTCTCTTTGGATATAGTTTTCAGGTAAGGAAAAATATGTCTCCTTTAAGTTCTTCTTTGAATTAATCCTTGAGAAAATCCATCATCTCCCAAGTTCCTCTCCTCCTTGGCTTCCACTACCCTTCAATTCCATCTCTTAAGCAAACATTCATATTTTAGTAAGTTTTTGTTATCATTGCTTCAAGCTTACAATGCATTGTCAATGCACTCAAAGCCTATGTGGAGTGGCCCGCTACATAAAACGAGGCTTTTGAGCCCAATAGAAAGTTTAAACTTCAACATCTATGTATTGCATCCACACTCACTGAATATTCATGACAAAAAAATGACAATGAAACATGACATTGTAGTAAAGCACAAATGTTTGATAGATATCAAAGTGGCTAGAGAGGTAGCATATTGGGTGCTTAAAACAACACACACCAGAGGAAGATACAACTAATACATATATATTGTTGATATCTACTAGCATTTGAAAATTGTATTGGGTACTAAATTGTTGGATCACAATGAGGCCAAGGAGGAACTTTTCCGCGTGTTTCATGAGTTACAACTTTCCATGAAGAACATAAAGAATCACTCGAATAAAATTGAATATTGTTTGGGCCATCCTCCATATCTAGGCTATGCGCAAGGCAATAGTAAAGAGCTAATCAAAGTGGAAGAACCAAACTCTTATAATTTCGAATAATGGATTATATTCAATTCTTTTGGAGGTCAAACTAGTTAGTTATTTCTCATATTCCTGCATTGACTGCACGTACAACCAAGAAAACTAAAACTTATGCCCAAACAACCACCATTAACTTGGTTCAGTGCACAGAACTAGGTAGACCATAATAACTGAGTGGTAAAAAGAAGAAGAATAAGAAAACTATTTTGAATGAGAAGAAATAATCATAAGCTCCAAACACCAATTCCAGGGGCAAGAAAGAGCAAAAGCTAAAGTTCCCATGTAATATTTGTGTTAAGGGTCTATTGTAGTAGAGTGGCTACAACCACCCTCCAAAATTTTTCCTTAGCCCATTTTAGAGCCTCCCTACCAACCTTTCACAACACCTTGCCTTTCTTCGTCAAGTAAACAAGCTTCAGTGTTTTGCTTGCACAAAGGCAGCATGTCGACCACATCTTGATGCATTCCCCTTACAAGCTGTTCACATGGACTTGGTCCAACTACAATGTTTTGAAGCCAGCTCAAGAAAAGATAGAAAAGATAGAAAAGATAGATCAACGCCTTAAAATTCAGCCTCTTCGAGAGGGCAACCTCCTTTACATTACATAAATGAACAATTCTTCGATGATACAAAAGAAAAGACCTCGTTTCTATATATAGGAGTCTAAGGGGTCATAACATAATCATAGCCGACATAACAATAATAATGTAAGGGCACAATAATAACAATTGTGGGCTTCTATGGGGCACAATAGTAACAATATGGGCACTACATGGGTACATCAATATAATAAGTGGGTTGTACTAATAACCATAAGGGGTTACACTAGTAGTATAGGGGCCTAACATGCCCCTCTCCTTCAAAAAGTGTTGTCCTCAATGCTTGAGTAGTTCTTGATGCTTCTGTATAAATTCTTGTCCTCCCTTGTGGAATCTTCAGCGGGTAAGTTCTTCCACTCGATGAGAAACTTTGAAATTGATCGATTTCGTAGCTGTCAGGTTCTTGTTTCTGTGACTGCTCCAGGTTCCAATATGATTTTTCCTTCCTCTTCAATTTCTGGCAATATTGTTTGAATTGGGATCTTTTGCAACTTTTGAATAAGTGGCCATACTTCTTCGTCCTTCTTCCATTCATCCCTTGCTTCGTTTATCCAATCTAGTTGGATAACAGAAATAGCAGAAAACAATGCTTCCACATCCTCATCCTTGAAGAGTGTTACCATTCGGTAAGGTCGCCATTTTTTAAGTGCATGTAGTATTGCCAACATTTCCTTCTCATAAATAGCTTGCTTGAGATGTAGCAATAAAAATACCCAATCACCTACATCAAAACAATTTTCACTACGATGTTGATCTACCTGTTGCTTCGTTTGATTTTGCATTGAAGTGGCATTATCCTTTAAAAGTTGGAGAACTTCTTGTTGATGCTCGATGTGATG
This sequence comes from Pinus tabuliformis, assembly GCA_031772625.1. Classification (NCBI taxonomy): domain Eukaryota; kingdom Viridiplantae; phylum Streptophyta; class Pinopsida; order Pinales; family Pinaceae; genus Pinus; species Pinus tabuliformis. Next base: position 464,613,309 of record CM062820.1, on the reverse strand, counting down.
TTTCACCGCTTGAACCTTTTTCTTCTTGATATTTCCTTCTATCTCTAGAGTTTGAGGAGTGGCAATTTCTTCCAATCCTTTACAAGATATGGTCAGATTCATTTCCTGATGCTCAATGTGATCTTTCACTTCTTGAACATTTTTCTTCTTGATATGTCCTTCTATCTTGATAGTTTGAGGAGTGGTAATTTCGACCAATGAATTACAAGATATGGTTGGATTCATTTCTTCTTTCTCGATGATATCTTTCACTTCTTGCACCTTTTTCTTCTTGATATGTCCTTCTATCTTGAGAGTTTGAGGAGTGGTAATTCTTGCCAATGCTTTACAAGATATGGTCTGATTCATTTCTTCTTTCCCTGGGGTGGGGTCCTGGCGTAGATCCTCTTCTTTTGATGTTTTTTGATCCTTTTCTTCCTCCTCTTCATATTCTATGTAAAATAATTTCTTCTCAGCACACTTATGACCTTTAGTGCATTTTCTATCACAATTGTAACAAAGCCCTTTTTCTCCTTTTTCTTCCAATTGTTGTGGTGTAACCCTTGTAAGTTGTGGAAGGTTAGGAGAAGCAACACTTCCATATTTATAGTTGTGAGGGGTATGCTTCCTGGTTTCCATAATTTTTCTTTCCACTATGTCACAAAGCCCTTTTACTGTTTCCAATTGTTGTGGTGTTGCTCTAAAGAAGGTGTTGCTCTTTGTATCCTCATAATGTGCTATCATTTCCTCCGTGAAAATTGACCACGTAACAAGTCATTTACAAGAACAAAGCCCTTCATACCATAAAAATTGATCAGGTTCTAAATATGAAGATGCAATACATACCTTTCGTAACAGTGGTACACCATGTAGATCAATATATTGCTCCATCTGAAGTATCCAATTTACCGGATCCTTGCCATCAAACTTCCTCATCTTGCTTTTTCTTGATTTTAGGAGCTCGATCTTGAAATGACTGTAACTCTGTACTTTCAGATCTTTAAGTTCAAAAATTGTGACTTGTATTAGCCCTCTTTGTCCCCTTTCCAATGCTGCCAGTCTGATCCAAATCGGATTCTCCAAGAAAGAGTTATGTGAAATCTCCCATAGTGACTTGATTATAGACTAGTTCAGTAGAGCGAACTTGTATGACGTGCCACGAGTCACTGTTTCTACCTATGGATCTGAAAAATTCATACAAGAAACTAAAGTCCGTCCTCTTTCTGTACCTTCTTATGAAATTTCAATCTGATCCCTAGAGAGAAGGTTATGATGATTTTCCCCAAGTCACCTGTTTGGAATGTAATTCAGGAGTCTGCAAAAAGACCAATTTCCTCAGATCATATCGCTGTAAATATAGCATGAAATGCTCTGAAATTCGGACCCGAGGTTCAACGTGATTTATTCTCAAATGGGTTTTTTTTGCAACTTCTGAAACATCGCAGAAAAAAAGTTATAGCGAAAATGCCACGATGACCTGTTTGGAGCAGCGAAACCCTAGAATCCAAAGCTCTGATACCAAATGTTATGAAACCAGCTCAAGAAAAAGATAAAAAAGATAGATTAACGCCTTAAAATTCAGCCTCTTCGAGGGGGAAACCTCCTTTAAATTACATAAATGAAAAATTCTTTTATTATACAAATGAAAAGACCTCCTTTCTATATATAGGAGTCTAAGGGGTCATAACATAATCATAGCCGACATAACAATAATAATGTAAGGGCACAATAATAACAATTGTGGGCTTCTATGGGGCACAATAGTAACAATATGGGCACTACATGGGTACATCAATATAATAAGTGGGTTGTACTAATAACCATAAGGGGTTACACTAGTAGTATAGGGGCCTAGCATATAGGCTAAGAAGCTTCCCCCAAGAAAATTGCACATTTCTAGAGGGAAACTAGCCTTCCCTTCAGAAATTACGCAATCTTGTCTAGCAACGTGTTGGGCTCTAAGATTGCGCAATTTTGCAAGTCAACACTCCCAACAGGAATTGCGCAAATTTTCCCGAGCAGGGATGCTCAGCCCAGAATTTGCGCAAATCTGGGTAGCAGTCAACTGCTCTACCAAAAAAGTGTGCAAATCTCCTAGGCAGTCAGCCCAGCTCCCGGCCATAAATGTGCATTTCCTTCAAGCAGTCAAACAACCTCTTGCATGTGTAGCTGAGTTGATCGGTTCCGTCCGAGACCAAGAAAAATAAACTTGCATGCATGGGCTTCTTCTCCCAAGGCAGTATGCAAAGGCATCCCTTGTTTCAGGGATCTATGTTTAGCAGCAGTTGGAGGTTACATGCAAGGATCATTTCAGAAACCTCCCACTAAGTGTCGATTTCCCTATATTTGTGGCATACGCATCACAACCTCGATGTTATCGAAATTCATCAACCGGACATTGTGGATCTCATTCCTCACATCAACCTTGCATCTCTGACATTCCACATCACATCTAGGAGCTATCGACACACTCAGCTCAGCTGTTTTGGGGTAAGCTCGCTTTCCATGCCTTGTGTTGCATTTATGTCGCTTTTTGTGTTTTCGCTTGTGTGAGTACTATTTGGTTGATTTATTTGAATGCTTATTGGCATTTACATATATAATATCTTGTCCTAGACTGTTTAAGTTTTTGTTGCTATCTCACTGTTGTCGCATGTATGAAACTGTTTTCACGAATAGTCGCCGATTCGGTGACTCACCTCACCCACATGCATGCTGTTCTGTTTTCTGAATCTGTCATTCATTGTTTTCATGCATGATCATTCACTCATGCATATACTCAGTATCACCATGCATTTTCACTCACATTCACTTTCAGTTGCCGATCGCGAGTTTGGGCAACCTTGGCCTGGCCTGTGCCTCACTAAGATAACATTGCGCAATCCTGAGAGGGAAGGCTCTGTCTTCCTCTTAGGAAATGTGCATTTCTATCTAGCAGCTGTTCCCCAGGCCTACTTTGCACAATCCTGAGGGACAGTGACTGTTGGCAAAGAAAATTGCGTAATTGCATATTGCGCAATTCCAGTAGTCAACAGTTAGGATGGACTGTGCATTGCACAGTTCCAGTAGTTAGTTAGTCTCCCAGCTGCCCAGACTGTGCCTTGTGCAGTCTTGGTAGTCAGTCTCCCAACCTCCCTACTGAAATTGCGCAACCTTCATGATGAGCCACACATGAATGTTGCAAGTCAATTCTCAAGTTCATTTTGGTTTTCGACTAAGAGATTGCTTGCCATGAGTGTTGCCATGTCTCCAAGTATTGCAAGTGGTTATCTGCGTCTCAACAGTGTAGGTACAATGTTTTAAAATCAGAGTTGAAGACACCATTTAGAGCACACCTGGAGATGTAATTGATCAAATGTCTATGAGCTTGCCTTCTCACGAAGATATCAAATTTCTTGTAGATAAGGACATCAAGGTATCACAGCAAGCAACATCATGAACAACAGTTGAAGGCAGCATACAGAATGTAGAAAACGCAATGAATACAATGAATGCAGAAGATGCAATGAATGCAAGAGGAAGGTTGTTGAAAACACATAGGCAGAACAAAGTTGCAAGATCAAGCAGATCTACTCACAATGAAAGAAACTTTGGAGACCCAGGCTATGATGTGACGACGTGAAATGAAGATCACATGAAGACAATGAATGGAACAAATAAGGAGTTGCATGTGCTGAAGCAACAACTTAGGAAGAGCATGAAGCTGCACAGATGGACGAATTAGTTGCAGCAGGAGAAGGAACAACAATGGGTGCAACATGCACTCACGGATGAAATTGCGCATGTACAAGTTAAAGATCCATCCCAGCAGCTGACATGGAGAAAACATGGTGAGAAGTTTTGTTAATCACATGCACGAGATTTAGCAGCATGCATGTCATTGTGTGCACGCATGTAATCCAACACCTTCAACACAATCACCAAGGCGAAGACAAGAAGCAAGTCCAACTTGAGCTGAACATGTACTTCGGAAAGTTTATGTGCATGACCACCCACACATACTTGAAGATCAACACAGACACTATGCATTAGTTTCTTTCTAGTTTAGCCGCACCCAAGAAGACCATGTGCATGTTAGTAGACGACTTGGATTAAGGAGTCGAACCAATGCATCGGTTACAACGAAGGCAAGAGTTCACTTTAGCAAGATGTCACCATGAGGTGCATACACACCATCACAAATGACCAAGCTTGGCATCAGATCACCACCTTAACCATCACAAGCATGTCAAAGAGTTGGTCTCATCACAATGGACCGAGTGTCAGTGATGTCTTTCATGGCTGCCCAAGTCGTCTTGTCTCACATGAGTACATGTGCATTGTAATGTTGAGTCATGTCAAGTGTAAGTCAAGTGTTAATAGTTGGATGTAACAATCATAGAGTAGGTGAAGAAGAGTCATGAGGGTAGTTGAACTGTCACAAAGGGGAATGTCAAGGGTCACCCCACCCTTTTCTATAAATAGTCCCTCATAACTCATTCTAAGGGATTTTGGTTAGCCAAGCTTCTGATAAGACTATCTTGGAAACAACTTGGATAGTATTGTAATGCACCTTGGCTTCTCTGTTGCAAGGAGCTAGTTCATCTCTTTGGAGGAGTAGGCAAATGTGGCTGTAGTGTTCCATTGTTGGGGCTAACAGGTTTACATGGATGTATTATATGATTGGAACTTACACTTCTTTATATAATAAGAGCCAACACATTTTCATGCATATGTTGTTATTATAGTTGGATTGTTCTGGTTCCTTTAGTGACGTATATTGTTTAACTTACGCATTTTTGTACGAATTGCTTCATATGCAATTATATGAATCTTGTTTCAGATGTGCTGTTGTTTTAACCATCACTTTGGTTTTCTGACTAATCTTCTTTCCATTTTGTGATGCATCTTCACACGTGTGTTCCCTTCCTAGCTTAGTACTGATACAGGTTGCCAAGGGGCACACTCATCCTAACCCACATGTGTTAGAATCTCTCATGCACCTTCCTTGACTCACTGTAGTGGTCACACCCTTGATACCAGTAGAGTTATCTTACTTTCCTCTGTGCGACATTGCGGTCAAGGCATTGCTTTACGACCCACTTCTGGGACTCCTACACCAAACGGTCTGAGGTCTAATTCAGGCTTCCTACTGTGGAGATCCCTTTGACATGTTGGTGGGTCCAGCACCATCAACATTTCTAGCACTTGAAGAAGGGCTTGATGACAAGTTGTGTCCTCTCATCCAATTTTGAACCTTTGCATATCTTTCATGGAGTCTTATACTATTCTCCATCTATGGTGTTTTTCGAATCATGAAGATGTCTCCATCATGGGGAAGTTTTTCGATCTCTTGTCCACTTTCACGTATGATGGTGAAGGCGAAGTGGCCTGGCCTGAGTAATTACATTACTTTCTTTCCATGCTTCATGAGGAAGAGGGGTGTTTTGACGAACATGCTAGTTTGCTACTTGCACACACACTTCGCAAATCTCCACATCATTGGTTGCTCAGCCTACTCGCTAACACTGTGCACTCACTTGAGCACTTTTGTGATCTCATTGAAGACATGTTCTATCATTTTGATCCAAACCATCTTGACTGGAAACTGTTACAGAAATGGGGGGCTTCACATGAATCAGTTATTGATTTTTGCCAGCGCTTCTGTGACTTGCAATTTCAAGCTCCTAGGAGCTAGATGAAATTTTCTTATCTTTGGGACGGGTTCAAGTATTGCCTTAAGAAAACTTCCTATCACAAGAGAAATTTTGAAATCAAGCCTCACTCAAAATTCTTCAATGATGAAGCTATGCAAACTCATGTGGATTTGGGCACTATCTCAAATGGCTGGCCACCTCGCTTTCATTCAACAGCTCCACCACTGCCCAGTGATGTTGAGGGTCATGCTCACACACCTGTTCATATTTCACATTCTCCTAACATCACTTCACTCAGTTTTCAGGCATATTTGGTTGTGAGTCTTTCGAGTTCTCATATGCATTCTGTTCTACGACCTCCGTCTTCACACTCGGGTGTTCCTCCGGATGATGTTGTCTTGTGTTCGTGATCCAAAAATGGATCCTGGATAACCCTCAAAATCTTTAAGTCTTTAAAATATCCTCAAAGGTCAAAACTAGCGCAAAAGGAGAAGTTTTAGACTTGAAGGATAACACTATCAGAACCCAAAAATATGAAGAAATGGCGGAAATGAGGCCTATCAGAGGCTTGAATAGTGAGTGAAGAGGAGCCGTTGGATCTGGTCAATCAACGGTCTAGTCCTTGTGGTATATATATATATATATATATATATATGTATATATATATATATGTATATATCTATATACATATATATATATGTATATATATATATATATATATATATGTATACATATATATATATACATATATATATATACATATATATATATATATATATATATACATATATATATATATATATATATATATATATATATATATATATATATATATATGCAATAGCCGGACTCTACGGCAATATGAATCGGGTTTAATATATTTTGAAATCCACCGAAAGGCATTATTTTATGTATTTTCATATTTTTCGCTATTAGACGAAATACAAAGGGGAAGCGCGATCCGATGAAACCGGACCCAAAAGGGTTCCGAAATGCAAATGCATCTTATTTTAAAATCCGCCATAAGCCCACTTTCTGGCTTTTTTATGTTTTAATGTATTTTTATAAATACAAAGGGAAAGCCATGAAACGGGAAATTATGACTTGTGACAACAATTGAGGGCAGACTCGATAGGAAAATAAAGCACATTTATGAAAATTTTAAGTCTGTGAACAATGTTTATTGTGGATTTTCCCGTGTTTTACAGCATTCTCGGTGTAAATAGGGAACGACTGTTTCTAAAGTATTTAAAGCACCGGTGGCTCCTTCCGTTGTGGAATGGGTGGCATCCATCCCCAAGGGCATTTAGAAATGATTTCTAACACTTAGAAAGGGGATCTTAGTGGACCAAAATAGGAAGACAAAGAGTCGAGAGGGAAAATGAATCAACAACGCCGATTTGGCTTAAAAGCCATAAATGTCAAAGATAGAGGGGTTTCTGTTGATTGTTGTGTGTTGTTGAGTGATTGTTGGTTGTTGATTGCCGAAAGTGAAGCCGAAGTAGGAATCTAAGGCAAAAGAGGCAACACAAAAAGGAAGAAGCCAAAACAAGCAGCGCAGAAATCAAAGGCTGAAGCACACGCAGCCAAGGAAGTCACTTTGAAGCCAAGTGAAAATCCAAGAGAGTTGTAAACTAATAGAAGGAAGAAATAAGCTAGATCCAAAGATCCAGAGCCTAGAGAGAGAGTCAAAGAGCCATATTCAAAGCCGAAGAACCAGATTCAGAGCCAAGAGCCAGATCCAAGAGCCAGAGCTTCAAGAGCCAAGGGAATAACATGGTGTCTGAACCCACTATTTCTGTGTAAAACAACAGGATTTAAGCCAAGAGCTTGTAAAAAAAGTCTCATACCATAATCCCAGAGAGCCTAGTTGAGTTGACTAGAGCTCACGGAGATGTAGCCCAAGAGTTGTGGGTGAACTCCTAATTAAATTGTTGTTTCTGCGTGTGTTTTATTGCTGCATTTTCTCTTCTGTTTTATTTACTGTTATATGCATTTATATATCAATTTCAGCACATTAATATACAGCACATGAATAGTTAAAAACAAGCATAAGCATACACCTATAATTTCAAGCATTTCTTAATTCTGCATTGGTTAATTAAGAAGACTTGGGAATAATTCAAGCTTTGGAAGTGGGAGAGGTTCTTGTAAGTTAGACAAGAAGCCTAAGAGCCCCATTTCCAGATCAGTTCACCCATTCTAGACTCTTCATTTGTTGTGAATGAGGAACAACCCAGTGATGGAGTTGGTGTTGCACAACCAACATGCGTTGTCATTCATGAAGAGTATGAGTGGGAGCTTGAACATCAACACTCAGCGAAGAATGACTCCCTTTCATCGGAGCCCCCTATGTTTTTTCCCGACCTCTTTAGTGAACCTATCATGCATGATTTCACATGTGTGTCTTCATCTACAAATGCATCCATTGTTGATCACTCGTTGGACTCACCAGATGTTGGTCCATCATTCGACAATGGAGAGGATAACCTATTTGTTGAAAATCCACTTAATCCTTCATCTATCTTTTTCAGAAACATAGAGCATGAGTTTGTTCACCTTTCATCTACCCCTCTATTTGACTTATCTAATCATGAGGATGCCACTGAAACCATTGATTTTTTTATCGTGGCGATCGTGATCCATTTTCTTCCATATTTTATCATGATTACGACTCTATCACAGTTTATCTTTCGAAGCCACTAGTTTACGATGATCTATCTGATGATGAAGTTGAAACACCCAAGACCATCGAGGAACTTTAGCCCAAGTTGATGGTTATGTCAGTCCCTCGCTCTCTTGGGATTAGTCTCACTTCTAATCGTGAAATTGTTCAATCACCCAAGGCTCCTCATCACTCATCTATATGCATTGAAGATCCATGTTAGGTCCTTATAATATTAGTGATTCCCCCATTACTATTGTCATTATATCCCTTATTATTATTGTTGTGCCCCTATTGTCCCCATATTGTTATTATTGTGCCCCATAGAAACCCTTTATTGTTATTTTTGTGCCTTTATATTATTATTGTTAGGTTGGCTTGGTTATATTGTGACCCCTTAGACTCCTATATATAGAAAGGAGGTTTTGTCATTTGAATCATCTAAGAATTTTTCATTTGTGTAATTTAAAGGAGGTTTCCCCCACAAAGAGGCTTATTTCCATAAGATAGCAAGCCCTCCTACACTCCCTTTGGAATCTTGAGCTACCACCTCATACTGGGGTTTGAAATACCTAACCATTTCTTTTAGTCTAGTATCCGAGATTTTAATTTCTTGGAGAATCATGATACTCAGTTTGTCTCTTTTAAGTTATTCTTTCAAGTACCATTACTTCCATCTACTATTGACGCCTCACACATCATAGGATGTAATAATCATTTGTAAGGATTATTAATTTGGTGGAAGAATGTGGATAGTGGCACCACTCTACCCGAGTTCACCAGTAAATCACCCATCATCTGTATGGATGCTCGCAGATTATTTCGGCTGTTGTTGTTACCTCCTTTTCCAGATACGCTTGGCTATGCACCTTGGCTTGGGTGAGAAACCAAGTGATGTAGTTGATCCAAAGAGACTGAACCTTGCTTAGCTTGATATTATTGAGATTTTTCCTTTTATAATTGCTTTTGGTCTTCGGGGATCAATCTTTCATCTAGATTCCTCCATTCATTCAATAGATGTATCATGGTATGTTCTTTTACACTGAGATCCTCCTTCATTCCAACTATTTCCATATTGATTTAATATTTATTTTTCCCATGTCCTTCATTTTCCCATGATTCCTCCTCAACTTTCCTCTTAGCTTTCTGGCCACCCTTTAGAGGAGCGTTAGGGTTTTATTTACTAGCTTGATCTCACACATCACTAGGATTTTCGTCTTCCTACATTAAGGTATCGTAGTGATTATGGTTTTTAGGAGCCTTGTGAGGCTGCTATTTGTCTAACGTGATGAATTTTGTGTATTGCGCTTCTTTTTTTGGACTTCCTAGAATCCATCTAAATCTTCCTGAGGTTTTGCTACAACTTCATCCTTCTGAGAATCCACAAGTTCATATTGATTAAGGGGAAATTCTTTGTACAAGTGTTCGTATTCATGACATCTTCTACAATGAAATGGAATGTGCTCCTAGTCCAATGGTTGTTGCCATACCTCATCCTTGTACTCAAGCTCGATAAATTTCAAGAGGGGATCAGTTATATTCATCTACATAGATCCGAGCGTATGAGGTATACTTTCCTCATCTTGGTTAATCTCCAGCCCTAACAAAACTTCTAATGGAGATTCCAATTCCATCCAATATATCTGGATCCCATAAATCCACAAGGAGGGAAAATAATCTGACCCATACTAGGGCTTCCATAAATTTCTCTTGATCTGGGTTATAGCATTCCTCCCAATGTCACATGAAGAGACTAGCATTGTAGTAGAAGTAGGGTCTGTTTTCGAAAACCCTCTCCTTATCTTCAAGGCTCGTAAAAATCACTATAAAGAAACTCAGAGCCCTAAAATTTAGATCTATATGCCCTTTTGGTTTCCATTTCAGTTGGATCCATTTAACCAGATCTCTTTCAAAGGATTAAATTCTTATAACCTTGCATATCAGTGCATCATCTTTCATAAATTTTTTGGTAATTCTCCAATTTATTAATGGGAATCACAAATCGAGGTTTCTTCATTCTTCTTGGCAAAAATTGTCCCCGGATTCTTTCTTGCCATTGGGATCCCAAGGCCGGGCTACCTTTTCCTATTCCTTAAGCTCTCTTTACAGTCATGGCCTCTTTTTGGCTGCTCGTTTCTCTAAATGATATGATTCGATATGAGGGTATTTTTCACACCCCTATCCCGATGGTAGTATTCTAAAAACACATGGGTAGGTGTGGAACCGCCACATTTTTTCTTTTTACCAATACTTAAGTGTACAGGCTACACCTAACGAAACACTTAACCAACTATTTACTTCAAGTGTTATTATCAGAGTGGAAATAAACTCTTCAATTAACCATTAATCAATATAAATGCACAACAGAAATCATCAACACATCATCATAAGTGGGAGGGGAAACTCCCAGAAGTTAGGGTCTGCTTGATATATATATATATATATATATATATATATATATATATATATATATATATATATATATGTATGTATTGTAATTCAGTTATACATAAAATTATACAATTTGTTGCTACCAACAACCCTTGACTTGCACACCTTTATTTTACAAAATCATGCGTGCAAAATGATGAAGTCATGCCTCGTGCATGCTCACCTGAACTGTTGAACTACCTACAGAACTACTGTGTCGATCCTTCGTCATTTCGGTTCACTCGTGCCCTTGATAATCCTTTCTGCAGTCTGCCCACACTACCCAAAACATTGACACACTATTGTGCCTCCTTGTGCAGCCCTAAATGTCCCTATTCACTCTCTTGAAACTCTGCTCGAACCATCATTCACTCAGTGTTGTCGCAACCAACGTCACTACCCGCACTTGCCTTTTGGTATGCAATGTTGTGTCTCTCTACCTGCAACTCGTTGTAGCATCTCAGGTCACCTGACTATTTGGCGCCCAACTCTCGGCCAGTTGGGCACTAAATAGTCAGGTGACACGAGATGCTACAATGAGTTGTTGCTGAACTATTTAACTTGACACTATCATTGTATAACAATTTCGAACTGCTTTTCTATTTTCCAGAAACCCCAACTCCTACCTTGTTGACTTTGGTCTTACACCTGCACTCTGCGTGTGGCTTCATCCCTTCTCACTCTACAATTTTTTTTCTTTCGGTCAAGTTCGATGATGGATGAATGAAAACGATTCTCCTCTAATATGTATGCATGCTACCATTTGGCAACACCAAGGGTCGCGACCTTTCATGATCAGTCCATCCTCCATGTACACATCAGCTTGCCCATATATGTATGTCAGCCCAACTTGTATAAATATATATCATTGCCCCATCACAAGTTTATCACTGCCACTCATGTCGGCCTAGCCACCTACTCACCCGATCTCCATACTTCGGTTCCACACACTCCATATCTCACCCATGGGTGCCTTGCCAAGTCATGCGCCCAGTCAAATTCCCATCTCAGTTCTCTTGACGTGCTCGCCCATTGCACGCTCCCATCGCACATATGAAATTCCACCTCTGAATCGCCTTTAACTGAATGTGGGTGCTTGTCAACTTGAGGCACTGGCATCCTCCACCACTCTGAAAATGTTGTCATCCTCGGCAACACAATCTTAGTAACCTTCATTGCTAAAACATATCTGTATATGTGGGCACCCAAATAGCTCCACCCATGACCTACTCCATGCTCCAATCACGTCAAAATATGCAAGAAAATCATTTGCTGGATCCCCCTGTGATGGTGATTAGTTGGGAAGCTAATCAAAACGTAACATTGCCTCCACAAGAACACATGCTCCTTACATCATCATGACTATCTTCACATCCTGTTGTCAATCATGTGCATCTCACCCCATGTTCCTTATCATAAAATATAGAGGACTCACTGCCATGAGAAAAAGACAATGAGCCTCATCCTCATGTCAGTCTAAGAAGAGGTAGGGGATGGGAAAGTTGATGGTTCTCCATCCTCCTTTTCTAACATCTCAATCCATCTATTCGGATCTTCCTCCTCCAATCTATGCATGTATGCTTCCCAACTCTCCTTCTGAGTCTCTGGTCTAGCATCCCCATTTCCTTCCATTGCCTCTAGCATGCCTATAAAATCTAGGATACTATCAAAGAATGATCTAATAACCAGTGACTGCTCCATGAGTTTTTCCTCTATAGTAGACAACCTCCCATCAAGCTTTCCATCTCACGTTATGTCCTCTGCATTCATCATTTTCAATTTACATCCAGCTATCATAACTGCCATGGTTGGTAACCCCAAAGGTTCATCATCTCATCCATCATAAATGTACAACCTCATCATATGTGGCATAATCATAGCCTCATGTTGTTTCAAAAATTCCATACCCAATACTTCCTCAGAGTCATCCATCTGCACAATTGTGAAGTCGATCTTTCCGGACCACTCACCAATTTTCAGATCCACATTTTTGCGATACCGATGACTTTATTGGGTGGAAAGTTCAATGTTTTAAGACGAGCTTGGATTGGTGAGAACTTCAATCATACTTTTCTCGCAACTTCCCCCCTGATGAAGTTGTAGGTCGCACCACTCTCCACCATAGTGAGTAAAGTGCCTTGCCCAACCTTCATGCTAACATATTCTAATATTTTCCTCTCATGATCCTGCCTTGGAACAACCTCCATGGTTAATGCAGATCCTAAAATCAGCATCACCCCAACTATTGGCTCCTCTTTTTTCTTCCTTCCATTAGTTCTTACTACTACAACCACCATCAGTTTAGAAGGAAATTTCTTCATCGTGTGGTTCTCTCTACACAACCAACATTTCAGAGGCTTCTTTGTCTTCGACTTGTCATTTGATCTTGAATGCTCCTCCTTTATAGTTTTCTCCTTCTGTTTATCGAACTTTGTCTTTCTCTCTTCAGTCCCTTCATCATAATGTTATACCAATCAATCAGCTGTAGAAAATTCTTCTTCTAGAGTTTTGATCTTTTTCCTCTTCAGCTCATTACATGCCCAAGAATTCAATCTTATAATGAAGTTGAATACCTTGTCTTTCTCCGCCATATCAGGTAGTTCCAAGATCACACTAGAGAATTCTCGTTGATATGCTTGTAGACTTCCTACTTTCTTAATGTATTTAATATTTGTCCTTGCATCCCAAGTCTCATCTTGTGGGCTAAAATGAGTCTGCAAAGCCTTCTTCATATCATCCCAAGTAGTGATGTCAACAACATAACCACTGTCAATCTGATCCAACTTTTGTCTCCACCACATATAAGCATCCTTAGTAAGGAATTAAGCAACTACTTTAACCTTGGCTTCATCATTAGGAATCCCCAAGCACTCCAAGTATTGATCCATATCCCATAAGAAATTTCCAAGTGCTTTGGCAATCCTCATCCCATCATAAGAATCAGGTTCCTTGAATTTCACATGAGCATTCCCTCTAATCAGTCCCTGCCCAACTACTTTTTTGAAAGCAATTATTTCATTCTGAGCATCGTCAAGAGCTTTCTGCAACTTCAATATTTCACCCAAACATTGATCTCATGTAGCCCCAATGTCCTTGACTTCCTTCTTTGTTTGTATAAACTTCCATTCATTATAATCGTATCGGGTGTTGAGGTTATCATATGCCTCTTCCAATGTCATGAGCTTATCTTGAAGTTCGGCATTCTCGGTTTCCAATGAAGTCATCTTCGAAGGAAATTCCTCCATTCGGTCCAGTAACATGTCCATAAAAATTGTTCCGACACCCTTGCTAGTTTCACCTGTTACCTGAGATTTGTCTACATTGTCTGCCATCAGTCTTGCTTGTGATCTTGTCAAGACGATACACTAATCCGTTCAACTTCAATCATACAACTTGTCCCTATCGAGCTTCTTCAACTTCAATCAAAGCCCTGCGAAAAGTGGGGCTCCGATACTAACTTTCACAAAGTGGAAGATGTATCTGAACTTCAAATCTTCAATCAAGCTAGACTCACCTTGAATCAAGCTCTGATACCAACTGTCACACCCGTATCCCGGTTGTAGTCTTTTAATTGTGCATAGGAGGTTGCAGCACCACCACACTTTTTCTTTTCACCAATACTTAAGTGCATGGGCTACACCTAACCAAACACTTAACCAATTATTTACTTAAAGTGTTATTATCACAGTGGAAATAAACTCTTCAATTAACCATTTATCAATATAAATGCACGACGGAAATAATGAACACATCATCATAAGTGGGGTGGGGGGGAACTCCCAGAAGTTAGAGTCTGCTTGATATATATATATATATATATATATATATATATATATATATATATATATATATATATATATATATATATATATATATAAGTTATGTAATTCAATTGTACATAAAATTATACAATTCGGTGTTTCCAACAAGCCACACACCTTTACTTTACAAAACCGTGAAATATGCGTGCTATCATGTGGCAACACCAAGGGTCACGACCTTTCATGCTTGGCCCATTCTCCATGTAGACGTTGCCCTGCCCATATATGTATGTCGTCCCAACTTATATAATTATATATTATTTCCTTGTCGCATGTGTATCATTTTCACCCTAGCCACCCGCTCGCTCAATCTCCATACTTCAGTTCCACACACTCCATCGCTCACCCACAAGTGCTTTGCCCAGGTGTGTGCCCGCCTAAACTCCCAACTCGGGTCTTCTGAAAAGCCAGCCCATCGCATGTTCCCATCGCACATCTGAAAGTCCACCCCCGAGTTTCCTTTCACCGAATGCGACCGCTCATCAACTCGAGGCCCTGACATGATCTCTCCCCTCCTGCCTGTTAGGCTCACGCCCTTATCAGAGATGCAGAAGAGGACGACGTCATAGGTTTTGCAAAGAGACACTTGTGCGAATAATTCAGATTTTATAGGTTAAAACTCTACTTTTGTAGACATCACAGTATTTTTACTTGAACGATATCCCTTCAGTTTATAATATTAATCCCTTGTGCTTTTAATATAAATTGCTTGGGTTTATATTATTAATCCCTTGGGTGTATAGGGTTTTTAATATATATATATTTTTTTTCTCAGTAAAAACTAATTCTATTAAGAGAACGTATGGTACAATGCGAGGTTACAAACAAGAGAAGCAAGAACATAGGCAGCCGGAAAGGATTGGTTATCCACCTCGGCTCCTAAGAGAGAAAGAGTAGAGAACATTGCTGAGCAAGAAGAAACAAGAGGAACAAAAGAGCAGGATCTGAACAGAGGATTCTACCCAACATGTGCAGAATCCACTATTCTGCATTTTTTCCCTTTCTTTTTACCAACTTTGACCCACTCAGGAGGACTTTGCTGAGCTGGCATGATTTGCAAACTGAGATGAGCCGACGGAGAGGTCTCCTTGTCTGAGTCCGAGGTGGAGGATTCATGGTTCCTTTTCTGTGAGGCTGGTATGACGGACGAATCCACAGGACCTGCCGAGGACGGATCCGGTTCCGACGCTGCTGCCACACCTTCCATATTCTCTTCCTCTTCATCGGAGCTGAAGTCAAAATCGTCCATGGGAGGAGGATCATGAGGCTTCCAGCTTTTGGATTTCTGCTTAGTATTGGCTTTCTTCTTTTGGGCTGGCATCGTGGGACAAGAGCTCTGAAGGTGACCTATATGATGGCAGTTGCGGCAGCGAAAGGCTGTGTTCTCGTAATCCAAAGTTTGAGTCCAATGGAAGTCTCCAATTTTGAGATTGATCTGGTCCGGGAGACCTTTGCTTATGTCTATTTCTGCACAGATCCTGGCAAAAGTGTATAAGCCCTTTTCCCCTCTAGAGATATCTGTGTCTAAAAGGCAGCCTAGAGAGTTGCCAATCCCTTGGAATAAAACAAAGTGCCATAGATTCGCTGGGAGGTTTGGAAGTCTGACCCAGATGGGGAGTTTGGTGATGACTGCTGTAGAGGGATCGAAATCTGGGAACCAAGGAGTGAGGAATAAACCAGCTGCACCCCAGAACCATGGGCCACCAGTTAAGGCTTTTTGATAGTCCTCATCGAAGGCAAACACTACGATGAAAAATCCCTTTGAGCATAGCAGAACCTTGCAGTTGTTGGTCCAGTTAGAGTGGATCCATTGGTAGAGGTCTGTTGTGCGTGGCCATAGCCCATTAAACCTGCAGATAATGCCATGTTCCACAAAATGCTGGGTTTTCTCATCCAGCGTTGGATGCTTTATTTCTATGGAGGGGAATTCCTCCAGTTTATCCACCAGGAAAGGCTTGGGTGCTTGAGCAGGTGGAGCTGTTCTCTTAGGCAGCTTAGCATGGACAGCGTCCTTGTAAGAAAACGCCTCAGCTGAGGATGACTGTCCTGCAGCGCCCCCTCTTAGACGAAGGGTAAGAGCAATGGAGGTATTTCTCTTAATGCTGTAAAAAGACAGGGGGTAAAGATCCTCGAGTTGTTTACCTTCGTGGAGAAGTCGCTGTGCTGCAGAGGGAATCCCCAGCTTGAGTTCCAGAGCCTGCTTGAGGTCTTGCACTTGATCCGACGCTCTCACCCATTGCAACAGAGTTTTGCCAGATATAAGCTTGATCAAGATTTGGAATGAGGCAGAGAGACCAGAGTTCTGCTTGCCTCTGCAGATCTGAGACAACAGGCGGCTGGAGCTTTGAAGGGCCTTCTTTTCCTGCGTTTGCTGCAGGGGATAGAGAGGAGAGGAGGAGGGAGTCCTAGGGACGCCGAATCTGACATTGCGTTCCGCCCAAAAGAGCGTCCAGACGCAGTTCGGGGGGGATAGAGAAGAAGTAAATAAAAGTGAGCAACCTTCCAGGGTAAAGAAATTGTTTCCAAAAGCCGCCTCTTGGAGAAAACTGAATGCATGTTCTGCAGGTTCGCTCTTGACCAATGCATCTGCATTCTGATGGGGGTAGCTGTAGCCAAATGCAGCGACAGATGGCTGAGAGTCGGCGTCCCCAAAGTCCAGAGCGGAGAAGCATAGGGGGCGGGGAACTTTCGAAAGAACCTTGGAGACAGTCGGAGCCGCGGTGAGGGTGTAGATCTGCAATTTTTGCCTGAAACTTTAATATTAATATCATAGGTTTGTAGTATTAATCTCTTGAGTTTATAGTATTAATTCTTTAGGTTTATTAATACCTTTGGTTTATAATATTACTCCTTTGGGTTTTAAATATTAATTGTTTGGGTCTATTAATCATTTTGGCTTATGATATTAATTTTTTGGATTTAGAATATTAATTATCCCTTTGCTTTATTAATCCCTTTGATTTCTAATATCAATAATCCCTTGTGTTTATCCTACTATTTATAATAAGAATAGTATTAGCATATTATTATAAATTATTGTTAGAATATTAACAATAATAGTGTTAAATATTTGGGTTTTTGTATAGGGTAAAATATTAAGTTTTAGTAGATGCTTAAAATATTAAATTTAATATTAGGGTTTATATTATTAAGTTTAATATTAGGTTTTATAATATTGAGTTTTAATATTAGAGTTTATGATATTGGTGTTTATAATATTAGATTTATAAAAATTAATATTAATAATATTTATTTTTTAAGTTGAGTACAACTTAAGTGGGTGTAATGGTTAAAAACACGTGTTTCTTTTGTAAAGTATGCATCCCTTAGCTGTAGCCTTAAAATGAGATAAAAACAATATTAAATTGTAATTTTAGAGTTTATAATATTAAAGTTTAATATGAATTTTTTTTTTTTTTTTTGTAAGCTACGGAGTTACCATTTCTATTATATACATCGAAAATAGAGTATACATGCAAAGGCGACCTCAACCTGCCCCGAAGGGAAACCAGGTCTGTTGGTCCCTCAAAAATATTGTCTAGTTCGGTTTACTTATCTATCATCAAAACTTACATCTAACATAAGTCTTACAGTCTTTTATCTGCTATATATTCCTTACTGTCTATAATCAGAAACTTAACAAGCTATCTTAAACAAAAGAGCACTGCAGTTTATATCATCATGCAAAAACAAAAAGAGTGACTGGGCATACTCTTCAGTCTATCTACATATCTATCAGGTCCTTCAGCATACCTCTGATTTCTTCTAATTTGATGTCTTGGTTCCGGGTCATAAACTGCAAGCTGGTCATCTCTTTCTTCATGTCTGGCATCCCTTGGGCAATCTCTGTCATCTCAACTGCAACTTGCTCCATGGCCCTGGCAAGCAGGTGCTTCATTACCCAGTACATATGAAGTGCTTGCTTGTACAGCGTAAGTCTCCCTCGCGTGTTCCCAGGGTCTGGCAGCAGGGTGTCCCATTCTTCCATTTCGGGGTCCGAGGGTTCTTCCAGCACTCTGTTCTCCAGCGCATCGATGATTCTCCTAACGTCTGCGTTGGTTTCCTTACTATAGGCTGCCTCTGCTTCCTGAGCTGCCTGCCCGATTGAGCGCCGTCCCCTCCTCTGTTGTTCATAAACTGGAGTCTCCTTTCCAACACAGTTCTCCTGCCTCATTCTCCTTCGCCCTCTGCGTCTTCCTCTTTTGCTCGGCCTTCCCCTGCTGCTATTTCTACTGCTCTGCCCGACTTCAAAGGTTACTCTCACCCCGCCATCCGCCTTTCCTATCTCCATATCTTTATCTTCGGAGCTATCGGTCGCCACCTTCAGCTGTTCCTGCTCTCTCCCAGGATTCTTCCCTTCACCCTCCACCTCCTGCTTTACCCTTCTTCCTCCCTCCATCCTAATACTTATGCTGCGCCTGAGTCTTTGGTTTACGTCTCTCTGCCAGACCAATTCTTCCCTCCCTACCTTCTTTGCCTTGCGTTTGTTTGTCATTCCGCCTGCGTTACTCCTTAAATGAATTTCGCCACCTAGCATTTGAGGCTGCAGATGATCGCCGCCGGGTCTTATTCCTGCTCTTGCCATAATTTGTTTCGCTTCATTCCTTGGTATGCGCACTGCTCCACCGCCCTTCACCTCAGCTCGATTAATTATTGTCGTTCTGAATGACGTCTGCCAACCACCTTCCCATCCCATCAGTGCCCTGCAATGTCCGTAGTTCACCACCCCGATCGGGGCATAACTGTTATCATATTCATAGTTGTGTTGCTGCATTATAGTCTTGTTCTATGATTCGATCTAAGTCCACCCATCTTGTCGCGGCCAGCTGGTCTGTCCATCTGCTATCCACTTTTCCCCCTATTTCATTACATCCCCAATTTGCCAAATAGTCTGCTGGTCTGTTACCTTCTCTCCTTACATGGTGTATGACTTTATAATCAATATTTTTCATGATTTCTTCTAAATCCTGTACCAACCCCGCTGTTCTCCAGCTCTTGGCCACCTGTTCCCAAGACTTGCCATGGTTAAGTTTCTTGATAGTCTCTATAACCAAATTAGAGTCTCCTTCGATTTCTAATTTCCTATATCCATTCCTTATGGCAATCTTGATTCCTTGGTATACCGCCATGAACTCGGCTTCGTTGTTACTCATTAAACCTCCTCTGTCTGCATATATCCATCTGGTTTGACCTTGGCTATCTCTGAAGATTCCACCGTATCCAGCCGGACCTGGATTTCCTTTTGATGCCCCGTCGAAGTTTAATTTGGTGAAGCCTTCTTGAGGGCGGATAAAAACAGTAGGGCTTTGGTTTCTTGTGACCTGTTTCTTTTGGTGGTGTGGAAAGACCATTCCTGGTTCCAAGTTTAGATTTCTTAGGATATATCTCTCTTCCTCCGGGGTGTTCCAGTCCTCCTCTGCCCATGTTTCCGATAGAATTGTTTCCCTTATTTGGCTCTGAGTTCTTTTCCAAACCTCCTCCGGAGTAGATGTTTTACCTTGAAAGATCCTTTTATTTCTCTCTTTCCAAATGTTCCATATGTTGAACCCCACTACCAGGCTCCAGGCTCTTCTGATCACCGGACTTTGGAATTGTCCCTTTCCCCACTGGAATAAAGTTTGAGTTATATCCTGGGGGTCTCTTTTTGTCTTTCCGAAGAGGCTTCTAGTTTCTTCCCATTGGTGTTGGGCTACTCTACAGCCATTCAAGATGTGTTCCTGGTTTTCACCTCTTTGCTTACATAGGCTGCACCTTGACGGTCCTGAGAATCCTCTTTTTTGAATTTGATCCCATGTGAGTATGCGCTTTCTTCCTACCAGCCAGGCAAACATTGTGACCTTCGGCCACCATCTGTTCTTCCATAGTTGTTTCCAGTCTTGGCTGTGATCGTCCTGAGCGCCTTTGATTTTTATGGTGTATGCTTCTTTGGTTGTGAAAGTACCTTTTGTGTTTCCCCCCCATCTGAGGATATCTGGGCCATCTCTTTTTTTAATCCTTCTTGAGTCCAATTCTTTATTTATCCGTGCTTTTAGATCTTCCTCTATGTTATTATCCCATTCTTCCGGTCCTTTCCATTCTCTCCAGATCTCATTTTCGCCTTCTTCCTTCCAGTAATCTTTGACTAGGGTTAATCCTTTCTCCTTGGCTGTCCTGTATGTGTTTTGCATTCCCTGATTTTCCAACATTTTTCCCCTCTGCTGCCAAGCTTCCTCCCAGAATTTTGTTGTTCGTCCGTCCCTAATTTCCCAGAATGCATGTTCTCTTATGATATCTCTGTTCTGGCATGCCAGTTCCCATATTGCTGAACCTTTCGGCATATCTGCCTTTCTCAGTATTTCTTCAGTTGTAGTGGGCATGTTATATTTTGATGTCCATATTTCTTTCCAGAGATCTTTGCCTCCTTTCAACCACCGCCACCAGAGCTTCGCTGCAAGGATTTGATTTAGGGTGAATGGATCTCTCAGCCCTAACCCCCCTTCCTCCTTAGGTTTTGTTAAGCTGTTCCATGAGCATAGGGCCCATTTCTTCTGTTGTTTAGGTCCTCCCCATAAAAATTTCCTATAGATTTCATTCATTTTGGTGCAGACTCCTTTCGGTACCGCCATAACCGATAGGGGGTATATAGGGATAGATTGGAGTGTCGATTTGAGAAGCACCAACCTAGCTGCAATATTTAAAGACCGAAAAGACCAGTTTTCGAGTCTATTTTTGAGTTTCTCTATAGTGGGTTGCCAGTTGGCTATCCTTAGAGAGCTTAGGTCGAGCATAATTCCTAGATACTTGGTAGGCAATTCTCCTTTTCTGTACCCCAAGATTCTTGTTAAATGATTTTTAACAGTCTCCGATGAATTGAATATGAAAGTGCTCGATTTCTCCTTATTTATTTCAGTTCCTGAAGCCTCCATAAATACCTCCAAGATCTCCTTTACCTTCTTCACTTCTCTCAAGGATACTTTGCAGAAGATCATGATATCATCAACGAACTGCTGGTGTGTAACTGAGATGTTGTTTCCCCACAAGCGCAACCCTTTAATTTTCCTTTCTCTTAGTTCTTTCTTGAAATACCTGCCTAACCCTTCTGCTGCTATTATGAATAGAAAAGGGGACAGGGGGTCTCCTTGGCGCAGGCCTCTTGTTGCATTGAAGGTTGCTGTCGGTGTTCCATTTAGGAGTATAGAGAAATTCGGAGTGGCTATCATACTGAGTATCCAATTTACCCATCTGTTACAGAACCCATAGGCTTGAAGTATGGCTTCCAGATATTTCCAATTCAACCTGTCATAAGCTTTTGAAAGGTCCAACTTGATCATCATGCCTGGCTCTTTTCTTTGTTTTAAGGTATGTATGACTTCTTGAGAGACTACCAATCCATCCAGGATTTGTCTTCCCTCCACGAACCCTGTCTGTTCAGGGGATATGATACTAGGCAGGATCGGTTTGAGCCTACTGACCATTAAAGTGGCTATAATCTTGTAAATAACATTACATAGGGCAATCGGTCTGAAGCCTTCTGCTATTTCAGATTGGGCCGATTTAGGGATTAGAGTTAATAGAGTTGAATTTAACCCCGGCCAAACTTTTTGGTGAATGCGTGCCTCCTCCACCACTTCTAGGATTTCTTCCCCTATGAAGTGCCAGCAAGCTTGGTAGAACTCCGCAGTGTACCCATCAGGACCAGGGGCTTTATTTCTTTTCAGACCCTTCACTACTTCCTCTAAAGTAGCACTCCTCATCAGGGCTAAATTCTGATCTCTGGTTACTAACTTGGGTATTTCTTTTACTACCTTGGCAATTGCCTCTGATCTGTTTCTCTGGGGTTCTTTGAGAAGGTCTTTAAAATGCTTTACCAAGTTCTGTTCCATATCCTCATGCTGGGTTATGCGCTGGCCTTCCTTGTTTTTGATAGAAAAGATCCTATTTCTTTGTCTGTGTTGAATCATAGCCTTATGGAAAAACTTTGTGTTTCTCTCTCCTTCTCTAAGCCACTGGATTCTGGACTTTTGTTTCCATAAAATTTCTTCCTGTATCCTGCGTTCTTCTAATTGACTTATTATTATGCCTTCCTCTCTGGTTCTCTCCTCATTTCTACCTTCCAGAATGTCCTTCTGCTGCATTTCACTCATCTTTTGTTCTAGGCGTTGTTGCTCCTTGAAGATGTCCCCGAATTCCTCCTTGTTCCATTTTTTAATTCTTCCTTTTAACTCTTTCAGTTTAAGTTGAAAGGTTTGCATTTTGTTTCTACCTCTTTGTTCGCTTTTTGTCCACCACTCTTCTATTTTCGGTAGGAGCTTCTGGTCTCTGAGCCAGAAAGCTTCGAACCTGAAAGGTCTACTTTTGGGGCTTTGCTTGAAATCAATCTCCAGCTTTATTGGCCAATGATCTGAGCCTACTACTGGAAGGATCATGGCTTCTATAAACACATCCTTCATCATGATTTGTTCGGAGATCAGGAACCTATCCAGCCTTGAGGCTATTTGATTTGTCCCTCCTCTACGGTTATTCCATGTGTGGGATCCATTTATAGTTTGAATATCCACTAATCTTTGTTCTGTTATCATTTCTCTAAACGCTTCCATATCTGGATCTATCCTTCTCAGCCCTCCTCTCTTTTCTTCTAGGGTCTTGATCATGTTGAAATCTCCCCCTATAATCCACGGCCTCTCTGGGATAAGCTCTCTCATTGCTTTTATATTTTGCAAGAACCTTTTTCGTTCTATCGGAGTATGTGGCCCATACACTCCTGTTAGGACAGCATATTCCGTTGATCCTATAACCTTGAATGTTCCCGATAGCATTCGTGGGAGACTTATCCAGCTTTCAAATTGTATTTCTTCCGTGTTCCATATGATTGCCAATCCACCTGCGCTGCCTATTGCATCCTGCCCCATTATTTCATATCTGTTATTGCCCTTGCTCATTATCTCTTTCATTCTTTCTGTACTAATCTTTGTTTCTTGGATTATCATTATGCTCGGTCTGTCTCTATTTAACCTCTCCTTCAAGTATCTTTGTTTGCCTCTACTGTTGAGGCCTCTTATGTTCCAACTTGTAATTATCATTTCAAAACTTTTGGTGGTATTTGGAATACCTCTGAAAGAGGTATGACCCTTCCAGAGTTTACCAATGTCTCTCCTACTTCCTGAATTGTCTCATTCAGTGTCCTTCTGCCCCTTTTTCTCCCTCCTTTGCCAGTACTGCTCATTCCCATATTCTGGTTTCCCTGTGGATCTATCGGCTCCAAGCTGGTTGCTGTTGTTCCTCCTACTTTTTCTCTATATTTTTGAAATGCTTCTTTATACAGTTGCTTCTGCTCCTCCGGGATGAACCTTTCATCTAACGATCTCCATTCCTGCAGCAGCTTCTTCATTATGTATTCCTCTTCTCCTCCTCTCTCTTTCTGGGGATCTATCTCCATTTGTATTTGTTCATTTGATTGTTCATTTTTTTCCTTTGTCTTCCCAAGGTCTACTCCCTTTTGTTCTGATATTTGTTTCCCTGTTACCATTGGACTTTCTGCTACCTCTTCGTCGCTGTCTTCTTTTTCCCCCACCTCAGTTTCTTCTTCTTGTAGGATTTTGAATTTATTCTGTGTCTCCAAGGTACTATTCTCTTTTGTCATTTGTCGTTGTGTTTTGCTGGATCCTGATTTCTTTCTCTGTTGGACTTCCTTAAAACCCTCTTCGCCTTGTTCCGTATCCTCTGTTGTTGTTTTCTCTTCTTCCCTCCTCTCCCTTCCTTCCTCTGTTCTGTTCAGAGGACATTGCCTGAATAGATGCCCATACTCGTGACAACGCCTGCAACGGAAGGGTATGTGTTCGTAGTCCACTGGTTGTTGCCAGATCTCGTCATGATATTCCAACTCAATATAGTCTGGGAGGGGTTCTGTTATATTCATATAAGCGCATATTCTGGCATAAGATGTATATCTTCCTCTCTTCGTGGATTCTGCAACTTTCACAAAGGAACCTATTGTATTCCCTATGCCTTTTAAGATTTCAGGGTCCCAAAACTCCATTGGGAGCCCAAAGAGTCTGATCCAGACCGGGGCTGCCAGCATTTTCTCTTTATCTGGGTTGTAGCAGTCCACCCAATGTCTCATAAATAGGCCTGCGTTGTTCATGAAATAGGGTCCTCCCTCAAAGATCCTTTCCTTGTCTTCTAAGTTGGAGAATATCGCTGTAAAAAAACCCTTTGCGCCTAGTTTTAGTTCTACGTGTCCCTTCGGTTTCCATCTCTGTTGTATCCATTTGGACAGATCTTTCTCTGACGGCCAGAACCCTATAAATTTACAGATTAAAGCATAATCTTTCATATAACTCCTATATTCTTCCAGTTTATTGTTTGGTATTACGAACCTGGGTTTCTTCGTGGCCCTGGGCAGACATTTACCTTTCAGTCCCGCCTGCCAGTTTGCCCCGCTTGCCGAGTTTTCGTTGTCGTTTATCTTCGTCCCTATCTTCGTGCGCTCCCTGCTTGCCTCTCCCGTTGCCATGCTCTTGTAGGAGGGGATCTCTCCCCTCCCCTGGTTTGTTTCCATTTGAAACCCTCAGTGCTATTTCTCTTTTCGTTCCCTTGATTCGTGCCTCGTTTCCCTCAGAGCCAGAGCCCTTAATATGAATTTTAGTATAAGTTTAAAATTCAAATATTGGTTTTAAAATATGATTTTAATATTAGATTTAATATTAATATTACATTTAACATTAATATAAATTATATTAATAATATTCAAAATCTAATTTTAAAATCTAATTTTAAAATTTGATATTTTTAGTAAAATTATAAAACCTAATATTATAAAACCTAATTATGACTTATATAATATATAACAAACTTCGTGTGGATGTTCTTGTTTATATTATTATGATTTATTTAGTATAACTTGATTTGTCGGTCATTAAGTCAAAGGCAGGTAATACGCCATAGAGTTTTTGTGATCATGTAATCTTGATGATAATGATGGTTAATCTTTATGACAATGATGGTTAGTGTATTAAAATGCATGTTAGATTTAAGAGTTTTGTGATCTATAAGGTAGAGAACATTTTTTTGGATTAATCACATTGTAGAGATTGAATTCAATCTTTACAATATGATTAATCAAAAAATTTATTAATATCAGGAATGTTACAGATTTCAATTTTTTTTATTTATATAATAAAAGAAGAATAATCATTATGTATCGGCAAATGATTATGGTTTATGGGATGTTAGGAAATTACTTGATGTTCAGAAATTACTTAAAAATTTTCAGCATTTATTTATATGGTAGAAAATTATTAAAAGAAGCATTACACGACGCTCATTGAAAAAATGATCATCATTATTTTTATCATCGTAATCTTTATTAGTAACGAGAATAATCATTGTCGTGACATTATAATCGAGGGCCACTCAAACATTCTTAGAAGAAGCACTTGTGAACCAAATTGGCATCGACAACAGAAAATTAAAGAACAAACTTATGGGCGTTCGTTTAACCAGGAGTCAACTTTGGCCGGAACGCAAATTTGTGGTGACAATTTTTTTAAGAAATTTTATTATGGGAGTGTTTTAATTGCTTTTGTGGAAATAGATTCAGTCTTATTAAAAAAATTTAAAACATCTAAATTCCTGAAAATTTTCTAAAACTCCCCATATTTTTTAAACAACTATAACCCAAATTTTTAATTTCCAAAATTTCCCATCAAATTTTATCAAAAATTATACTGAAATTAGGAAACTTCGACTCTCAAGCTACTCTCAAACTTTTGTGCAGACCCCCATATATAAGTGTGTAAATAGTGTCATAGCGTCAGGGAATATGCAGCATCACCATGTCCATAAAAAATTTCCCGTCCATATGACTGGCCAGTCAAGGTGTAGCAGTCACGGAGGTCAATGGCACAGAATTGGAGAACTTATTTACATATTTGTAAGAATGTAAAATGGAAAGGGTTCTGCTACTAAGCAGAGGTAAAGTTAGCGCAGATATCTTCAAGTGAGAAGCAAAGAAAATGTCAATCTATTCTCACGAATCAAAGTCTAAACGTCTGTACATATGAATGGAAAAAGACAATATAATTCGAGCATAAAAAAACATTTAGTAGTTAAAATTGACAGAACTAAGAAATATGAGCTTCTACGACACCGAAACATATAGTTGAAATTGAAATGCATCTCCCTAATACAACCCCAAAACTGACTTCCCTAAAGATTTTTGAGTCTATCTCCACAAGTAGAGTAGACTCAATTTTTGGGTAATATTTAGATATTACTTAACCTTATAAAAGTGAACGTGTAGTAGAGCTTTTTTCCACTTCTAGCAATGTTCACCACGACACAATTTTTCACAAGTTATTCAGACTCTAAGCTCCGTACAATGAGACTATTAGTCATAGTTGACAAATGACCTGTACGTAGCACTGGGTTGCCAATTTTGTGGAATAACGTTATTTGCAGTGAGCGTTTTTCCAGTTGAAAGAGATTGCAAGCGAATGGAGAATGGAGCTTGTAAAGGGCCGCTATTCAAACACCAATTTGCACCCCACGTCTGTTGCATTCCTTGCCATGTATCAGAGTTTGCCTGCATACATGAGCATATAAACATTAATTTATTTGCAACGATATATTGCTACACAGGAGTACGATAGAAGTAATATTTATAATAACAAACCTGCTTTAGATCGACTGCTCCAAGATCGCCATCTCCATCTTCGTATTCGATAAGTACAGCGAACCAGTAAGTAGTTGCACCTTCGTTGACGTGGAATGCAATATTCTTCCCCGGATACTCGCAAGGCACACTATACAATAACATCAGAAAGGAAAGGTGGAGTAATCAAATAAAAATGATACAAACATCGTAAAGGAGTTCAACTCGGCAAGTCCTGTAATCTACGACCGAGTACGAGTAGATGAGTACCGTTGGAACAAAATAGAGACGACTCCAGCGTTAAGCAGATCCGAAGATGTACCAGGAGATGCCATGTCGCTGAACGCAGTACCACTGAGATCAAAGTGGATTTTGCCAGAACCTGAGCAGATTCCACCAGGACATTCATCTGTAATAACCACTGTCACCGCGCTTTGAGAGCACAATCCATTCCCCGTGCACTTTACCTGGTTACATGAAACATACAATAAGCTAACTTTTCATCAAGAAGTCATGAAACTTTATAAATACCGAAACAGACCTGATAGCATGCTCCGCATCCTTTCCCGTCTTTGAAGAGGGCAGGACTTCCTGCAGCTATTTTTGATTGGAAAGGGATCTGTTTCACCAGGCTACCATATCCACATGCCCCACCTGTTACAATGGATTAATTTTATTTTTTCACTCGCACGTTCATATCCTTGAATGACTCTGAAAGCTGAGGAGATAAATAATATAAAAGATGGCACAAACAACCTTCACGTGTTCGAATATGCTGGTGCGGTTTAGTAGATTGAATACTAGAAACTTCAATATTTAAAAATTAATTTAGAAATAATATAATAAACAACTATCGGCCTAAATAAAGAACTTAAACATTGCCCTTACCCTCGCTTCCGTCTCCGTTTGGACTGCCATACCATGTAGCGGTGGCTGGCTGCCAATCACCTTCTTCTTCTACTAACTTATATTGATTGAGATTTGCATCAAGAGCGATTACAGAGCATATAAACATTAGGCAAGCTACCTCATAAGCCAAACAGAGCGTCATCTTCCTCATTTCTGAAGCGAAGGTAGAAAGCATAAAAGCTTATACTACGCTGGGCTCAAAGCCTCTGCAATGCAATGCCCGTTAAGAAAATGGAAAAATAGCGCATATTTATAACACCTTTAGAACTGTAGTGAGTTGGTCGGTTTTCAATATAAATCAATTGTCAACTAATTTGTTTTTGCAGCTGCATATTTGTCACTCATTAAAATTATTTCCGTCATGCAAGGCCCACCCGTCCTTTTATATTTAGGGAACACCATGTGAATACGGATGCGACGATGACTAAAATTAAAATCCTAAAAGAATAGACCGTTTTATTCGTTGGGTGTTGTCAAATGAACCGTGTGCAGTAATAATCCTGAGTGCTGGCAAGTCAAAAGCTCAGCATAGATTAGGGAGATTTGAGCAGCAATTGTAATTGATGAACTTAAAGCGTGAGAGGAGGCGATGATAAGGGATGCCCCCGTTGAATTCGAGGCTACGAGAAAGGAACTGAGAGGGAAAAAATGAACAAATGCTTGTAATTTTTATGGGACAAGGCACATGGTACGTTGTTCCAGTGTCGGCTTCTTTATCTTGGCCCAGTACAGGAGTGTTAGAAATTAGAAGAATTTGGTAGATTCAACATAGATGGCATCTTGTTTGTCTTGTATTGGAAATAGCTTATCGACATTTTCCAAAGATGGCACCATCCACAAATATTTACTTAAAAGTCACTAATATTTACTTGAAAACGCGTGGCGAGTTCAACGCACTATAACAAAACTTAATAAATTTTCCGTAAAATGTTATTAAAAATAATTACACCGATAGGTGAATTTATATTTTGTTTGAGTGGATTGTTAAGATTTCATAATCAGGGAATATTCTTTCTCCGATATTTTTTTTTCAGGAAGAAAGAAAGCAGGATTTTATATTATCAGATAAAATTATATATGACAGTTTACATTTATATCAACATTCTTAGAATGTATGGGATCAAAGATTTTTCAATCTCAATATTAAGGGTATGTGGTGTAATCTAAATCACATGCCAAATGCTCAGAGAAGATGATCATAGTTAATGAAAGACATAATATTTTCAAAAGTTCTGAGCTATTTGTAAAAAACCATATTATCAAATCATGCAGGCCGTATGCCCCATTTCCTCAACGGACAATAGTGTACCTTATGTCCCATGCCCTCAAAGGACAATAGTATAACTAGATAAAAGACATACACAAAATTTTACAGAAAAGAGTGAGGACACATCTAGAGATTTAACTAGGAAATAGGAAATCCCCCATATCAAAAATATTTTGTTCCCAAGTGATCTCCAAGTACCATTTGCCGATCAACCCCAGTAATCCATTTTTGGACAGTCTATCAGCTTTCTTGTTCAAGTTCATGCCAATATGCTGGATTGTGGAGCTGCCATAGAAGTTCAATCCGCTCCAGCCATTCCTGTAGCATGGGATTATTTATGGAGGCCTTCACCAAAACCTGATCAATGATGATCTTCGAATCTCCATAAATATGTAAATAGGGATTATTAAGGAATTTGTTGAACCATAAGAGTCCCCATAGAGCTAAAGCTTCCAGCTTTGTGTTGGTGCCACAACCTCCATTCCAATAGACCTTGTAAGACACATCAGCATAGATAGCAATCCAAAAACCACATGCACATGAATTCCTTTGCGCTGCCCCATCAAAAAACCCCATTGGATATAGGAACTGTATATTGATTTTCTTGTGTGGTCTGTTATTAGTGCATGGGGATGAGTAGAATATATAGAGAGATTAGTGATGATTCTTTCAACAACCGAATAGAAATCCTTTGGAGAGTTCTGGAAAATGTACCTATTTTGCGAGTTCCAAATTTCCCAAAAGAGGAAAAGTGGGATGGCTCTCCAGGAAGATTTTTTAGCACTCCACCATTTTAGAGAGTCCCTGATGCAATTATGGTGAATATCCAGCAAACTAATGAGGGAGGATAGCTTTTTCCATACCTGAATAGTACAATGGTAATGAAGAAAAATATGATTGTTGTTTTCGGCATCACTTTTGCAAATAGTGCACATCCCTGGATCGTGCCATTGGCTTTTCTGCAAATTCTCCCATACAAGATTCCTGTTGTGGTAGACCAACCATGTGAAGATGATAATTTTAATTGGATTTTTTTTTTTCCAAAATTCATATAAAATTTGGTGCTCTCCCTGTCTAGCGGCCAAATTGGAAAGGGTAGAGTATGTGTCAGCCACAATGATATTATCAGATGCCATCTTTCCTGACCATATGATTCTATCCTAAGTTCCTGTATGGCAGATGCCGAGGTGCTTCATAGCAGAAATTGACTAATTCCACTCCAATTCCATTTGTCCAAAAAAACTGAGCTCCTGTGCCTTTTTCCATATGGGAAGCGGTCCTTGCTAACCATTTATGACTTGTCCCCAGAAATATATGCCACGTCCATTAAGGTGGTGAATAATCCTCTTAGAGATAGAGCTTTCATTTCCAGCACCCAATATTGGGTCAATACCGATAAGGATGCGGTTGCCCGGTTGAAACTTCCATGCAAGATGGTTGATAAATATTTTTCAGTTTTTGGAAAACTAAGCCAGATAGCCGATCCCTGTTTGATGCCAATGGTGCCATCCCTGTACCAAAAACTGAAATATTTATCCTTAAGATACTTGTGTTGTATGATCTTACTCCATGTGCCAGATACAAATAAGCCCCTCCAAATGGATTTTATTAGCAGTGATTTGCCAAAACGACGGAGATCCATGATTCCCCATCCTCCCATACCCTTAAGGAAAGTGATGTTGGACAATTTGGTTAAGTGGTATTTTTTCCTTTCGTGGCTTCCTCCCAGATGAAGTTAGCCATCAAGCAGTTTAGACAGTTTATGATGGATGCATGAATGTAAACTAGGTGAGCCCAATAAACCCCCATCTGAGACAAGACTACTTAAGTGAGAATAACCTACCACCTCAGTGAGAGGCATCTAAACTCCCACCCAAAAATCTTTTTGAAGAAACAATCAGCAAGCCATTGCCAATCAATGATTTGTAGCAAGAGGGTTTGATATGATATTCAAGGTAATTCAAACCATTTTGTATTGGCATTGCCTCAACACCAAATAAACCTTTGATATATGAAATAGCCTCCAAGTCAGATTGTCCATGATATAAGACATATTTGTTAACATTTATATGCAAGCCAAAAGTATTAGCAAATCTACTAAAAATGTGAAAGAGACATAACCAAGAAAAACGACAGAGCATACCCATGATGAGAATATCGTCGAAAAAGAGATTATGAGAAATGCTGATGTTATTTCCCATCTTCAGTGGCTCAAATTGGTCCTCCAGAACCACTTTTTTAATATGAAAACTTAAACTATCCATTGTTAGGATGAATAGTAGTGGGAAGAGGGAGCATCCTTATCAAAGAACCCGGCCAACATGGAAATTTTTTTTTGGATACCCATTTATGATAACAACGTAGTTGACACTATCCACACAAGCCATAATCGAATCAACACATCTGGGTCGCAATCCGATTTTGTTGAGGACAAGCCGGAGAAAGCCCCAATCTAGGCAGTCATATGCCTTCTGGAGGTCAATCTGTAAGATAACAACATTTTGTTAGGATATTCCGACACATAGGAAATAGTTAAGTATAACTTGGTCTAGTGTAGAGTTAGGTAAAGTGTGTTTCTTTACTATATACTTTTGTAACTTACAATCGGATGGTTCATTCTCTCCTCAGTATTACCAACACTTGATCTGTGGCTTAACACCCGATTGGTCCATGATCTCTATTTAAAGAGCATGGAGGGTCATTTGTAGGGTAACCATTCACAAAATAAGCTTATGTAAATTTTCATTGTTTTATTAGTAAATTGCCTGAAGTGGCCACGTTGGCTCAGGCCGTGGACTGTTTCCCTCTTTGAGGGTTTTAACCATGTCAAGAATGCTGGTGTATTGATCTGTGATCTATTTGTGAGCAGTGTCCTTTGATGTTTTGTCTGAGGAACTTATCCTGTAAATTCCTATATGGTATCAGAGCCAAGTTGAGGGCCACATTCGTTGGTGATCCAAATTTGAAGCCGGTAGAATTGCATCCGACTGTCATTTCCTAGATCAATTGTTTTTGGTTGCTTTCAGTCTGAGAGGGCTACTCTATTGTGTTAGGAGCATCTGTTCTAGTGAGGAACCCCTTTCGTTTCATGTGAAAAGGTTTCCGGTAGCCCTAGCTACATCATTTTTAAGATATGGAGATATACAGTGTTTATTTGCAGTTTCTAGTTATTTCCTCTCTGTTTATTTCAGTTTATTTATCTCTTTGTTTTTATTACCGGATTTACACCTTTCATTTCTGCGTATGATCTTTTCCCTGCGACTTTGTGTGATCTTGGAAAATCAAAAGTAGAAAGGAATTTTTTTTTTTCATGCATATGTTGTTTTTCGCCGCGCCTTAGTGTGATCCTGGAAAATCAGAAACACTGAGGAAAATTGTTAGCTTCCAGGTAAAGCTAACTTCAAATCATAAGGCTTGTTTTTTTTGTATGTCCGTTTTGGGTTTTGTGGTTTTTGTTTTGTAGGCAAAAAAGAGCTTTCTCAAGTAAGCACGCATCCTGAAGGTTCAGTGACTTAAAAAAAAAAACTCCCTTCCTCTTTTCTAAAAATTACTAACCTTTTAAACTAGCTCACTTGGTCCAAAGTTACTTTATCAGAATAGAGGTCTTGAGTTCAAGTCTTTCTTTTTGTTGAGTTACTTTTCAAAAAAAGCATGTAACTTATGTTTTAAAGTTACTTTATGTAAAAGTGTTCTCACCCATTATAAAAGGTGAGTCACTTATAATTCTAAAGTCTCTTTATATTTTATTTTAGCTACAATTTAGTGGGTAGCACATAAAGTACCATTGTAAAAGTGACTTTCACATCTTTATAAAAGTGAGTGATATAATTTATTTTTTTAAAGTGAGTTAATTAGATTAAGCTTGGAAAGGGGGCGGTTTTTTTTTTTAAATATAACATTATCGTTCATTTTCGCACATTCCTGCACTTCGTCGGCATCTGCAACTTTTCTTCAAAAAGCCATAACTTCTTCATACGAAAGCCGTTTTCAGAGCCGTTTTTTTAATCAGCCTATTTTTTCGAGATCTTTCCATTGGAACACTTACTTTCATCATCTATAGCTTCAATTTCTATTAAAATGGAAAGTCCATGCCAAGTTATTCTTTACAGCACCAACCACTTCCAATGGTGGTCCTACATTGTGGATTTACTTAGATCTAAAGGTCTTTACAAAATAGCCTCAAGCCAATAAACGAAACCAAAAGATGAAGATAAGGCAACCAAATGGGAAAATAGGCGAGATCAAGCACGTGGGTTGATAAGGATGTCTATTTCTCCAGACCTTAGATTCCATATTGCAGAACTTGATACTCTTAATGAAGCAATGAAACATATAAATAAAGTTTTTGGAATTAAAAGTGAATTTAGAGCCCATCAACTTGAAAATGAGTTGCTTACATTGGACCCCAATCATTTTTCTTCCATTGAAGATTTTTTGTCCAAGTTCAAGACCCTTAGACTTCTCTTGGAAGGTGTTAAGGTTAAGAAAGAAGATAGTAACCTTATCTATTCTATTCTTACTAAGTTGGAACTAGCCCACTCTGTGTTTGTTTCCACCTTCCATTCTACAAGAGAAGCCTTCATTTCTCAAGGACAAGACTACAATTCCCCTTCCTTTGATGCCTTTTGTGATTCTTTAATAAGAGAACAATAAAAACTCTTACACCTTGGTCTTCCTAATCTTGGAAACTCTTCTACGAAAGCCTTAGCCGCCCAACAACAACCAAATTCAAAGAATCCTAAAAAGAATGGTCCTAAACCAAACAAGGGTACTAAGCAATTTCAGTCTCAAAATAAAAAATCATTTCAATAAAATGATAAGGCAAATAGAAACAAAGGTAAGAAGACTGATAGACATTGCCACTTTTGTAATCGAGATGGCCACTTAGAATCCAAATGCTTTAAGAATATTGAAGCCTTGGAAGCAATAATGAAGAAGAATAACATCCATTTGGAGCACTCTTCAACTTCAACTTCATTTTCAGGAATAACACTTTCTTCATGTGGTTGTCAAACATCTCGGTTTAGATATGCACTAAATGTATCTTCTTCTTCTAATTCTCATGAGTGGCTCATTGATTTTGGAGCTTCTTATCACATGGCCAAAAACAAAGCGATGTTTTCTTCTTTAAATGATTGTAACACCAAAAATATATATGTTGGTGATGATAGATCTCTTAGTGTTGTAGGGACTGGAACTGTTCATATAGACAATGGTCAATTTAATGATGTATTATTTGTTCCAACCTTATCTTGCAACCTTCTATCTGTATATTAGATAAATCATTTAGGTGAAGGTAAAATCGTTGAATTTTCACCTCACGATGTTGTAATTAAGGACCTAAAAGATCCTAGACAGATTTTAGCTACTGGCATTGATGATGATTCTATAAGGTTGTATAAGCTTAACAAATTTGGGTCATCAAATCTTCCCTCGGTATTTGTTGCTCATAATGATGAAGTGAACGAACTTTGGCATGAACGATTTGGTCACTTAAGCTATCGCTCCCTTTAGAATCTATGTAAAGAAAATATGGTGATAGGTCTTCCAATGGTATCTTGCAGAGATGGTGTTTGTTTCAGATGTGTACTCGGAAAAAATCATCGGGATAGTTTTGAAAAATGCGCCTCTTAGCACACCTCAACCCCTTTACAGCTTGTACATAGTGATTTATGTGGTCCACTTCCAGTTGTTTCATTCGGTGGCTATAATTATTTCTTAAATTTCATTGATGATTTCTCCAAACACACTTGGGTATACTTCTCAAGATTCAAGAGTGAAGTATTTAACATGTTCTTGGCCTTTAAGGCCTTTCTTGAAAAACAATCTGGACATCAAATTCTTAAGCTAAGATCTAATAATGGCGGAGAATATGTTAAGAAAAAATTCATCAAATTTTTCACTAAGAATGGAATTCAAATGCAACATACTGTTCCATATACTCCACAACAAAATGGTGTAGCTGAAAGGAAGAATCACACCTTAAAGGAAATGACTAATTGTATCCTTCAATCTAAAGGACTTAGTCTTAATTTTTGGGCAGAATAAATTAACTGTGCAAATTAAATAATAAACCACACTCCTACTAAGGTTTTAAAGAATATCACTCCAGAAGAAGCATGGAGCTCAATTAAACCAGATGTAAGTCACTTTTATGTTTTTGAAGTGAAGCATGGGCTCATATTCCACATGAGAAACATAAAGCTTTAGAACCTAAGAGTGAAAAATGTATTTTTTTTGGATATTCTTAAGATGTCAAAGGATACAAACTTATTCCACTTAAGTCCAAAAATGTTATCATTAGAAGAGATGTAAAGTTTGCTAAAAATATATCAGCCTACGAGCCTAGTTCGACAGATGTGCCACCTCTTTCTATCCCTTCTACTTCTGAAAATATTTCTTCTTCAGATGATGACAACGAGGATGACAATCCTTCCCCACCTTCTCAAGATCCTCCTTCAACTCCTCAGCTCCCAAAATGGGTCTGTGATATTTGGGATGCAGCAGGTGCTCTTGCCGGTGATACTACAAATCAACGATGTACACTTTCTTAGTTCGATAGAACCTCTTCTTTACTAGCTCAAGCTTCAGCTAATTATGATCCTGACACCTTTGCATAAGCTTCAGGCCATCCAGATTGGGACGCAGCAACGAATGAATAATATCGTTCATTATTGGAAAATGATACATGGGATCTTGTTCCCCTTCCAAAGGGACGAAAACTTGTTAGATGCAAATGGGTTTACATAACCAAGTATGGACGAGATGGAAAAGTTGATAAACATAAAGCTTGTCTTGTTGCTAAGGGTTTTTCACAAGTTGAAGGCATTGACTATACTGAAACCTTCTCCCCTGTTGCCAAAATGAACTCTATCTTCCTTGTTCTTTCCCTTGCTGCCTATTTCAAATGGGAAGTCCATCAGATGGATGTTAAATCTACCTTCTTGCATGGGGACTTGCATGAAGAAATCTATATGAAACAACCTACTAGCTTTATACAAACAGACTCCATCCTTGTATGTCGGCTTAAGAAATCCCTTTATGGTCTCAAACAAGCCCCTCGAGTTTGGTATGACAAAATGGATAGCTTTCTTTTAGAAATTGGATTCTCTAGGTATCATTCTGACAATACTGTCTACACCAAGAAAGAGGGCAAGTCTCTTATCATTCTCGTTATTTATGTTGATGATCTTATCCTTACTGGTAGTGATCCCAACCTTATAAACCATGTGAAGTCCAGCATGAAAAATAATTTTGAAATGACAGACTTAGGACACTTGCATTATTTTCTTGGTCTTCAAGTCTTGTAATCCAAGGAAGGTATTTCCTTTTCCTAGTCCAAGTATGCATGTGATCTTCTATGCCATTTTCACATGGAAGACTGTAAGCCAACCCCTTCTCCCTTTCAGTATGGAGCCAAACTTTCAGTTACTTGTACTTCCTCTGAAGTTGATGCTACCTTATACCGTCAACTTGTAGGAAGACTTTTGTATCTGACCCATACTCATCCTGACCTTTCCTTTGTTGTTGGCCTTATTTCTTGGTTTATGCAAAACCCACATGAAAGTCATTGGAAAGCATCTAAAAGAATACTTTGTTATGTTCGAGGTACAGTTCAATTTGGGATTCATTACAGTGCAGAAGCATCTCCTCTATTGGTTGGTTTCACTGATTCTGATTGGGCTGGTGACCCTGATGATCGGAAGTCTACTACAAGTTATGTGTTCACTCTTGGTTCAAGACTTATTACATGGGCTTGCAAGAAACAAAGTGCCATTTGTCTTTCTTCAACAGAAGCAGAGTATCGTGGTGTCATAGAAGCTAGTAAGGAAGCCTTGTGGCTTCGTCAGATCCTGTCAGAGTTTGGCTTTCAGCAGCAACATCCAACTACACTTTGGTGTGATAATCAAAGTGCCATTCAACTATGCAAAGATCCATTCCAACATCAGCCCAACAAACACATTGAACTGCACATGCACTTCATCAAAAAGCTCATTCATGACCATGTTCTTGAAGTGCAATATTTTTCAATAGATGATCAAGTTACAAACATCTTTACAAAGGCTCTCACAAAGGCGAAGTTTACTAAACTTCAATTTATGGTTGGAGTTCAGGAAGTTGTCACTAAGGGGGGATAGGCTCTAATGCCTCCTTCCTTCGCCTATTGTGTCATATTTGTACATCCTTCAATCCTATACCAAGTTGTTCTTAAGGGGGGATGTTAGGATATTCCGACACATAGGAAATAGTTAAGTATAACTTGGTCTAGTGTAGAGTTAGGTAAAGTGTGATTATTTACTATGTAATTTTGTAACTTACAATCCGATGGTCATGATATGTAGTGATCTGATGGTTCATTCTCTCCTCGGTATTACCAACACTTGATTTGTGGCTTAACACCCGATTGGTCCATGATCTCTATTTAAAGAGCATGGAGGGTCATTTGTGGGGTAACCGTTCATGAGAGAATATTATGTAAATTTTCATTCTTTTATTAATAAATTGCCTGAAGTGGCTGCGTTGGGTTAGGCTGTGGACTGTTTCCCTCTTTGAGGGTTTTAACCACGTCAAGAATACTGGTGTATTGATCTATGATCTGTTTGTGAGCAGTGTCCTTTGGTGTTCTGTCTGAGGAACTTACCCTATAAATTCCTACACATTTAGATGCCTCGTGTGAATCGAGTGCATGCCTTCCTGTGCATTTACAACAGTGTCATGGATAAGCCTACCAAGGAGAAATCCATGATGTTCAGGAGTGATATAGCGAGAAAGAGTATTGCGCATGCAGGTGACAATGGTCTTAGATATAACTTTGTATATGACGTTGCAGAGAGAAATAGGCCTGTAGTCAGAGAAGCCCTTTGTAGAGTTGTTTTTAGGAATGACGGCGATATATGTAGAGGTGATATGGTGATCTATAAAGCTCGAGGTCCTTGATTCCTCTACTATGCCCAAAAGATCTCCTTTGAAGAGTCCAAAAAAGTGGGTGAAAAGTTCAATCGTCCATCCATTAGGACCAGGGCTTTTGTCACCCTTAAATGATTTGAAAACGTCCAATAATTCATCTTCAGTGGCTTCCTTAAAAAAATCATCATTTTTATCTATATCA
Organism: Pinus tabuliformis; assembly: GCA_031772625.1. Lineage (NCBI taxonomy): Eukaryota > Viridiplantae > Streptophyta > Pinopsida > Pinales > Pinaceae > Pinus > Pinus tabuliformis. The sequence continues at coordinate 464,574,862 of CM062820.1, read as the reverse complement.
TACATAATCGGATAAGGATCAGTTCCCCAAACTAGGTCCTCAGTAGTGATATTTTCATTATTGTCATATGCCTTTTGAAAATATTGTACAGCAACATTACTAATCCCTTCTTGTGACCAGTGAATATGACCATTAGCATCATTAATCTCTCAGATGGAGTTTATATTACAACGATGATTTGCATAACAGTGGAAAAATCTGGTGTTGCAATCGCCTTCTCTCATCCATATCTCCCTGCTCTTCAATCTCCATGAGGATTCCTCAATAGAAAGGATATTCTTCTTCCTAAGTTCCAGGGAATGAATATGGGATTGAATATCAGTAGAAAGACTCTAGGTGGAAATAAAGGGTAGAATGGAATCCAGTTCACATTGTATGTCAATGAGTTCCTTTCTATTTTCCCTGATCTTTTGTTTCTGCCAGTGTTTGAAATTCCCACGGAGGGAGTGAAGTTTATCAAGAATGTTAACCATGGGGGAAATGTCAGTTACATAAAGTCGACCCCAAGTTTCCATCACTAGTTTGTTAAAATTAGGATCCTCCAACACGAATCTATTGAATTTGAAAGGGATGCCCGTGCGAATATCCATTTTCCTCCATTGTAGAGTGATAGGTTCATGGATCAGAAAATGATCCAGTCTCTTAGCAACATATGCCGTGCCAGTACAACCATTGTCCCATTTGGGGTACAGTTTTGTAGGGAAAATATCCACAAAGTTATGAAAAAGAATAATATCTTGTATCTTCCCATCTAGGGGGTCTATTTTACTGCAGAATCCCCAAAATTCATCCAGAATGATAGTGCAATTTAGGTCCCCAACGATAATGAGACAATCCAGATCCATCATCATAGAAGATAAAAAATGATCCTAGAAGATGCATCTACCTTTGTATGGTGCATATATGTTGAGGATGTGCACATGGCTAGGAAGGCCGCGAATGCTACCTTCTAGCAATATACGCGTAAAACACTTATAGGCCTTTATATTTATCCAGCTAGGGTCCCATAAGGCCACCAATCCACCAGAGAGACCTGTAGCAGCAATAGCAGATATGTATCAATTCGAAAACATTTTCCGAAAATATTGAACAGTATGTGGAATATTATGCATGGTTTCTTGAATGAGAATGATGTAAGGATGTGGAGAGGATAAAATATGTTTGAGAGCCAATTATTTAGGGGCAACAACGAGAACCCCAATATTAAGGGAGATAATGCACGTTATGGAAGGTCTTTTTAGGGAAACGGTGCTCTAAGGGCCCATGAGGGGGAGATGTCAGCAATAGGAACATCAACTAGAAAATGATCCATGGGGGAGGAAAATGGGTTTGTCTTGGGGCATCCCCAAAAATGATGGCTACCTCGGTTTTGTTTCTGTTGGACAGTAATATAACCCACTGAGGTAGGCTGATGTGGGAAGAGGTAGAACCCCCAGGTTTATGGATAGTGAGAGTACGAATATCTAATGTCTTTCTTTGCAATAAGAAGTCCAAGTCACTCCCAAAAAAATTCGTAGGCATGGCAGTAGGCGAATTTGGGTGAGTAATGCTAACACAAGGACCTTTGTCCTTGAACTGTCGACGGAGTAGTATCGGCGGGCTACATATGCGATATGTGAGGGGGATGGAATGTCATGATAGGGGTGTGGAGCCAAAAAAGGGGCAGGAATATCCTGATAGGGAGTCAGTTCTGGTGGTGGTTGACATATGAAGGGGGGAGGACTGTCAAATAGTGGAAAATCTGATTTTGGAGAGGTACTCGAGAAAGACAGAATAGAGATAGGTGATGAAACAATAGAGCCAACTGCATGTGGATGATTAGTGTTTTTGTCTTGTGGCATACCTGGATACTGTGAATATTGCTTATGTGGCATAGCCTAATGACCATTATGGATCAGTCAACCCATGTCAGAACAGGACACCGTGGCACCATTGTAACATCTCCTACCATGAAGGCGACCCCCCGGTCGAAGAGGACACTAAACCCACAAATGAACCATCCTATGATAGATCGGAAGGGAACCCCCCAATATTCCATCTTTCGTTGAAGATAGGTGTCACCCCAGTGAAGTTCAATGTGGTCAGGAAACCCTCCACAAATTTTTTTTTCGATGAGAAATCCAGACGACTCTCTTATCCTGTGCCCCTAGACAACGTTGGTAAACATATATAAATTTTCCATGCAGTGGTTGATCACCAATAAGCTAGAGATGTGACCATACCTGTGGGATGAAGGTAATCGTATTGACCAATCATAGGAAATGGATTGGTTGTGGGCAACAGTTAGTTCTCTACCTCACCTTTCTCTAGATAACTCTTCTTGCTGGGACCAAGTTCTGTCAACTATGAAGTCTTTTGGAAGGTCATCTAAAACAATAGATTTAGAACTTAGTTGAGGATTTAGATCACCTATAGGCTAGAGGTTATTTTTCTTTGATAGGATCCATTTTCTTGAATTAGAGTAACATATTAATATAGTTAGTTTACACTTTGCACCATTGCACTAGGTGTTTGCTTGTTGTTTGTTGATATTCTTCTCCTATCATCCATTTTTAGTTTATTGAGTTATCTTTGTCTTGACATCATTGATCCCCTTAGGAATTTTTCATGGAGACTTCGTGGCGTTTGCCCCCAGTTTCCTTTAGGACACCTTACTCCTCCATATCGAGTTAGAGTTCATTCTCCTAGTCCTCCATTGAGTCCTCATTCTGGCACTAGTTCTTCCTATTCTTCGAGTTCTTCTGATTCTTATAATGTGGGTGCGGAAAACCAAGGTGGTAACCAAGGTAACCCCAGAAGCGGAACCTCTACCTGTATGGTATTTAATCATCAATTTCTTCCCTTTATGGTTGGTTTGAACCTCCTTGATTTTAGCCAGCTCAATAACGATCCTCTTCTCCATGACCCGAGTTGGCCTCCTATGCCTACCAAACTTCCTTCTAACATCCCAAATTTCGAAGGAAATCTTGAAGAAGATCCCACAAATCATGTTCGATATTTTCATATGTGTTGTTCATCCAATTCCATCACTGAAGACGACATTCGTATTCGTCTATTCCAATTCACCTTTACAAGAGATGCTCCAAAGTGGCATGTGGACCAACTGCATGCCACCCATTCCACCTTCGCAGCTCTAGCCAAATATTTTTTGTCATACTTCTAGTTACCCCTATGATATCACACTGGTAATGAACTCATGACCTCTTTCCATCAATCTTCTGCCACACGCCTAACTAACTATGAATGGCGTAGAAGGATGAGCATATGTAGGGCTCCTTAATTTGGAGATCATGTTTATATGGATTGGTTCCATAGATCACTTTTGGCCCGCATAGGTAAAGATGTTGCCTCCCACTTCCCCGAGTTTGAGGAAGAAGTGCTCAAGTAGCTTTGAAATGTGATTTGATCTATGCACAATAATGATATGTTTATATTGTCCTTCCCGGTCTGCCTTGGCATGGTGCTGCTAATGCATTGTGGGAATCCCATTCTTGGATCTATGTCACACCTTCAACCTCCACCATATCCTTAGCCTCATATGAGTGATAGTAAACCCAATAGGGACCAGTTCCACTTACACCTATCCCCTTCCTACTCCTTCCCATGGAAACCCTTACCAAGGTTCAAGCATGCCATATGCATATCCCCATCCGCATGAGTCGATGCCAGGGCCCGTTGTAGCTTCACCTAGTTATCCCAGTTATCCCAATGTTGTCACCAATTCCTTCTATCCTTATGCACTTCCTAGAACTCCAGCCTCTCAGAACCAGTGCCCCAACCTCCCATGCCACAAAAACAACCACCTCTTCAAGGTCAATTGTATGGTAAGCCCAATGAAACCCATCCCCGAACCCGAAGCAAAAGAATAAGGGGAAGGGTAGTTAACATTGCAAGAAGTTGAAATAACATTCCAGGAAGTTCAAGTTGATTTTATCAAATTTTCACTCTATTATATCCAATGGCTTTGTGGTGAGTGTAATGGCAGTGATGATCCTTCACATGAAGGCAATTTTTTTTTATCTAAATGATGATGTATGTATATTTAGAAACCCTTTATAAATTCGAAGTTGCTGTAATTATGTGAGTCCTGTTTTGAAATGTACATAGCAAAGGAATTGAAAGAAATAGTGAAATCTCCACCATGTGGATATAATTAAACGTAAGTTCATAGAAACTTTGCAAATATGACACCAAATATAAGTGCGAGATGGAATTGAAAGAAATACTGAAATCTCCACCATGTGTATATAATTAAACGTAAGTTCATAGAAACTTTGCAAATATGACTGCAAATATAAGTGTGAGATTACATGAAACTGAAGGACTGTAAATTGGATCCACCGACTTGTAGGTCAAACCATTTTTTACTACAACTAATAGGTGAAGGTAAAGATGGAGATCACCTTCATCCTGCCAGAAGAAAGGAAAGAAAAAACAGGTGCAAAGAGCGAAAAATTTTATATGTGCAGAAGCACATATTAGTGAAGGTAAAGATGGAGATCACCTTCATCCTGCCAGAAGAAAGCAAAGAAAAAACAGGTGCAAAGAGCGAAAATTTTTATATGTGCAGAAGCACATAGAGAAATTACGACCTTATAGGAGGATATTGTTACTGAGCAGTGGAACAATATGGCAATATGACGGGAGTATAAAATTCTGTAGCTAATAAAACGAAGATCCGAACTGTGCCAAATAGGCGAGGCAACCAACGAATGGAGCATTGATATAAGTGGTGGGTTCAGAGTGCGCATAGTCGTTGCGCTCGTCGGAAAAGCGGTCATTGTTGTCGGGTCCTCCAACTACAGCACCAACAAGAATGTTTGGGTTGGGACCGATGCTATACAACGACTGGAAGCCATCGTTGCAGGAAATCTTTTGGGGATGGTTGTATATGGAAGGCAACGACGAACCCCTGTGATGTATACGTTCTGGAAACTTGGCGCCGTAGCCCACCATGTATGACATTCCCAGAGGGTTGTCTCCCAGTATATAGTCCACCTGTAAAGAAATATAATTTAGAAGATAACGATCACGGGTACGCCTAAAAGCACCGTCTGCGCCCCAAAGGCATAAAAAAGCAGTAGTCAGTTTTTGTACCTGTCTTTTCGCAAGAGTACGTATCCGGGTTGGAGTAGCTATGATGTTCCCGCATCTCACCACTTGGTTGGAAACGCTCAAGTATTTTGCATAAGTAAAAAGCAGGAAAGTTGTGGACGTCACATATTGCAAATTACTATCACTCATGTCGAAGAGCAGCCCCCCTGCAAAATCTCAAATCAAATAAGTTAGCCTAGACTTTAATCATCGGCCAAACAAAACAAATATGGTACGCTCAGCCCCGGCTAGATAAAACTATAAAATTTATAAAGTCAGTATTGTGGATTCTCATGAAGATTAACCTGGTGTGTACTGCGCCTGAGAGGATGGTGTTCCGGGCAAGAGAGAGCAAATGAAGTTGTCAGCATGGCCCTTGTATTCCTCAAGAGACTTGGAATTTTCTGACAGAACTTCCTGCGCACCGAAGGCAACATTTGGGGTGAACAACAAAATTGCTGAAACAGATATAATGATGCGTGCTTAATCCAATATAGTTAGGAGCATGACTGTAGTTTGGTGCATAATTTAACCTTAGCCAAAAGAACTCTGGTTCCTGCATGCTTTTCGTCCCAGCTCAATAAATTGACGTTGTCGTCCGCGCCAAAAGTCTGGCCATTTGATTGGATGTAGGTGAGATATGATGCACTGCCTGACGCTTTTTGCAACCATGCTGCTCCCCACAGTAATTCGTCCTGCAAGCAAAAGATTACGATGTCGTGAGGATCATATTATTATTCTCTATTACTTCATATATATTGTCGATAGATAGATGGAGCACTCACATGATATCCCGAGTAAGAGCAATAGAATGGGCACACTTCGGACTGGAGGGAGTCACTGTAAGCGCCTCTGTGTTTATCCGCGAAATCAAATACCTTGTCTCAACAAACAACAAAGACGGTGAGGTGAATGAAAAGATGAGAATTTGAGCTCTTTCAATCGTTGTTATTATACCTGCGTTGCAGTTTGAAGGAGAAGCTGAGAATAAGTACGGTCCGTTGTGCTGAATACCAATGACGCAGCTGCAAGAGCTGCAGCCGTTTCTGCGGCAACGTCAGAGCCTGGATGTTCAGCATCTATTTTATAGACATTGCGGGGTGTGTCCATGTCTTCGGGCCTCTCCCAGCACTTGTGATCCATATTCGGATCAGCTACCTGTACTTGCACCATTCATCATGTATCAATATGTGTATATCCATTATTCCATATTACATTCTGCAGTGTCAGTCAATATCTACCTAATTCCATAGTACCTGCTACAGTGTCTGTCAATATATTCCATAGTACATGCTACATGACTCCTCTCTTTGTATCGTAAAAAGAATATATGCATTACCTGCACGTAAAGAACACCGGGATGTGCAGCGGCTTTAAGTAGGTAATCTGTGGCCCAACGGATGGCAGTTTTTGCATGGTCGAGGTCATCTCCCATGTACTCTCCGAATTCCAAAACGCTCCATGACAGCATGGTAGTCGTGAAAGCCATTGGCAAACCGAACTTCACATTGTCTCCTGCGTCGTAATATCCTCCCGTCAAATCCACCTGCAATGCAATTTAATATGAAATCAAATGTTAAACGAGGAAACCATCAACACAGCTCATCCAGATGCCAATATTGAATCCAGATTAGAAAACTGTTTAATGCGTGCAGGTGAAGGGATGACTGAATATACGTTTACTGCAGATCCATCCGAACGGGCGGAATCTCCTCGCCATCTCATCCGCTGGTTGGGAGGAAGCTTGCCAGATCTCTGACCTTCGAAGAAAAGAATGGATTTGGTGAGAGCATCTTTATAGTTCTGAGACATAGAGGATGCACGTCCCCCATAATATGTATAATGTGCGGCGGCTTCTACTGGTGTCGCCATTGCCATCAATAGTAAACCTAAAATGAATGCTAGCAAAGAAGATGCACAAGCTTCACTCCCCAGCTCCATTTCTCAAGTAACTACAACCGCCACAATGTCAAATGGGTTGCTCCCTTGCTACACATGGGCAGTTATGCAGCGGGAAGGAGGAGAAAGGTGAATTTATAGAAATTTGAATCAATAAAGTTCAAGGATTGACGATAAAGTCACTCCGCATATCAAGGAGCAGCGGGAATGTAAATAGGGCCACCCATTGACAAACAATTCCACCGTACAGTCTTTTTCTTTCGAAACGGCGGCGCGGGAACGTGAAAACAAAGAGTGCACGGTACACCACACTCCCGGAAATTCAGAAAATGTGGCGCTCATCTTGGAAATCTTGTGAAAAACCCGTAGCTGAGTAAATATAACCGTTTGGGACAATTGCACTAAGGCGAAGAACGTAGATTGTTCTTTGTTCTTTGTTCTTTGGGAGAGGTCAAAGGAATTGAAGGTCAGATGATAAGCAGTAATTTACGAAATTATGGCGTGAAAGTGGGTGACACTAATGACGTTTGTATCGCCCGTGCACATGGCTATATTGTTTCTTTGTCAAGCTCATGTTGTGATTTCTATACACAGCTAAATATCAGCTATATGCGGAGTAGGACGGCGCCATGCTTGTCTGGTGCACACATGAAAGATGATGGATGCGGTGACGCACAAAGGATGAAAAATGAATTGAAGGCCAGATGATAAGCACGGGTTTAAAGGACACTTGAGCAGTAATTTAGGAAATTATAGCGTGAAAGTGGGAGACAGTAATGAAAATAATCAGAGAATTTTAGGGCAAAAGAAAGGATGGAGACATAAAAAAAACTGAGACGTTCGTAGTTTGTATCGCCCATGCACATGGCTATCAACTATATGCGAAGTAGGACTGCACCATGCTTGTTTGTCCTTAGAGCAGGAATGGCGCACACAGATTTCCATACATGACAGGATCGTGATAGGTTCAAAGCATTTTCGCAAATCCAAAAGCAAAGATTTAATCAAACTTAATGAGAGGATATTGTAAAAACTTCGCAAGAGATAGATTGTAAAAATTAATGGAAAAATAGTTGGTTCATTATATATATAATTGAAATATATATATGTATTATTAATATATATGTTTTATATTAACTATAATTAGTGAATAATTTAAATAAATAAGTGAATTATCTTCTTAAACTAACCACTAATAGTATTTTATTTACTTTGAATCCTAACTTTTATATTAATAACCTAATATTATAACTTTAATATATATATATATATATATATATATATATAAATTAATTAATTTTTTAAAACTAACCATTAAAAATATTTTATGTATTAATATTAAAAATAATAATAATATTAAATTAATGAATAGTAATTTGACCTGGGTCCGTAGGTCAAAATTAGTCGTTGGTCGATTTAGCCGTTGGAGTCTCTGCTCAGACTATTTAACATGCTAAGCTGGATTTGTTTCTTCAACTTGTCCTGACGATGAACCACACTGGTTGGTTCGAAACGCGTCGACAAAGATCTTTCCTCATGTGATTTTCGCCGAAGTTCTACTTACAACTAGTTGGTTCATTATTTGATATTATTGTTGAAATAACATTATAGATGTATCTGTACCTTTTTAAAGATCAACTCATCCGTTAAAGAGCACTTCGAATAACGCAATACTTATTTAATTAATAATGCTAATTTGAACCAAATAGATTAGTGGTTAGATATTATTTTTTTTGGTATTCAACTGTTTTAAGTAAGTCATCCATCTATGACCATTTCCATGAGAGATAGTGGTAACTACTAATTTCTCATGATTTTTGAATAATCCACTTAGCACTCATTGCATCCGATGATGCTCACAGGGTGAAGAAGTGGGATTGAAACTAGTGAAATAAATCACATAGCGTCAATCATCACTTTTGGGGCTTGCACCCAATAACCAGGACTTCTCGGGAGGTCACCCATCCCAGATCCCCTTTGGCTCAAGCGCACTTAACTGTGGAGTTTTTCCCACAATCAAGCCCACTTAGCTTGTTACCCCATTTGCAAAACCTTAGCAAGTATTGTGCCTCATGGACCATTCAAGTAGAGTTCCCTTCACTCTTTTTGAATTAAAACACTTATATGGTCAACATTTAAAAGAAAACAATCTAAAATATAATTAAATTATGATTTATTTTAAACTATAATAATTAATATATATGTATGTATATTTTAAGATTTTTAACCATAAAGATTTTCCTCCATTTTATTATAGAATTTTTAAATTTTTAAATAGACTTTGTTATAATACTATGGATAGATATTACTATAGATCAATATTATGGTTTACTAATATCATATATCCAAAAAATCATAACCCATATTTATATGATGTTTTTTTTAATTTATTTATTTAACTAAAGGAGAAGACATAACACAAATAATTTTAAAATATCTCAAATTTTGATTTATGACTACTACTAAGAATGTTTTAAATTTTTTTTTGAAGATTAAGTCTCTACCATCCACCTAATAATTATTGATAGTTAAACTAAAATTATAAAATCGATATTTCAAAATATAAACACCTATCCACTTAATTATTACACCAAGCTCTATTCTTATTACATAACAATTATTTATTTGTCAATCCCAATACAACAATTAAAAATATTTATCTATTTTTAATCCCCTTGTAATCAATAAATGATTTTTCTATTAGACTTGTTATATCTATATATATATATAGATATATATATAATCATGGACATTCACCCCCACTTTCTCATGTACATTGTTAACTTATAAATATGCTATGCTACAGTACTATGCGTCAAATTGATTGAGTTAGAATGGGTGGGTGTCTGAGGAGAAAAGAGGAGGAATGAGAAAGAGTGATTGAGAGTCAAAATGTCAGAGAGATTCAGAAGAGGGTTCAAAAGCGAGAGAGGGTAGATATGGGGTTAGAGGTGGGTTAGAGAGAGAGAGAGAGAGAGTTGTGCGAGATATAGGGAGGAAGGTATAGAAAGAGCTGGATGGGGGATATTGTGAAGGAGGTATTAAATGAGGGATGGAGGGAGGGATAGAGATAAAGGGAGTGGAGAGAGTGAGTGATTTAGTTGTTGTGGGGGTGGGAGAGAGAATGAGAGAGAGAGAGAGAGAGGAAGAGTGAGAGTTAAATAGGTGACAAGGTGGGATGCGAAAACAATGACAGAGGCATAGGGAGTGAGGAAGAGTAGAGAGTAGGATAGAGGGAGGGAGATAGAGATACAATTAGAAGGAAGAACGAATGGGTGAGGGAGACAGGGAGCAGGGGAGAAACAAAGGGATGAAAGGATAGATAGAGAAGGAAGATATATATATATATATATATATATATATATATATATATATATATATATATATATATATATATATCCAGAGAGAGAGAGAGAGAAATGGGGAAGCGATAGAGAAAGAGAGGGATGGAGAGAGATAAGGGGGCAGAGAGAGACAAGGTTAAAAGAGGGTCATTACGAAGTAGGGATTGAAGGAGCAAAGGGGGTATGGAGAAAGAGAGGAAGGGAAATAGAAAAGAAGGTGGTAGAGAAGGAGGGAGGTATAGAAGGGGAGAGGGTGAGTGATGGATACAAAGCTTGTGTAGGGAGAGAGGGGGGGATAGAGGGAGGAAGATAGAGATGTTGAATTTTATAGCTATGATTGATCTTCATAATTTATATTTTTATGCCTTGAAATGTATAATGTAATTGTAAGACTATTCTTCATGTCATTTTATTGATTAGCCCTTGAAACAATTATTATAAGATATGTTCCTCATGTCAAATTCAAAAGATAAAATTTTGTAATTTGAATTTTGAATTTTTGTTCCAAACTAGTCAAGTTGGCCCTCCATGAAGTCATGTCGGAACTAGTGAAGAGACACACCCATTTAGATAGGAAGATCACTATATAAAGATAATTTGACGTCCCCCTCAATGAATCATTCGACCCCACACAAGACAAGATAATTATTGGGAATCCAAGAGAAGAAGAAGTAGGATAAAGAAGGAAAAGAAGGACAAATTCATCTCTAGTATCTATCTATTTCTTTATTGACCTCATCGGTGTGAATTTCTGGGAAATTTCTAGGCATCCTATTTGGGCACGTGAAAATTGTAGATAGGTCAAAATTTTTGGGAGGCTGAGTTTATGCGCATATTCTAAGAGGCTGAAATTCAACCTACGTAGATCAGTGAGGGCTGAAGTTTTAAGGGAATAATTTTGACTTGACTTGACTTAACTAGATTGTTGCTTGACTATGTTTGATCATAGCTTCTTGGTCAATTTAACCTAATAGTTGACTACGCGCATTAGTGTAGGATGTAAAAGTGAAATAATGAAGAAAACTAGAAACTCAACAGCCAAGACACGAAACTGAATAAGAAACTGAATTGGAATTAAAAATGAATCTCCGTGTTTTTATTTCATGGGCATTCGATAGTTTTATATCACCAACTATCGTTACATAACTAATTATTCGGTATACAACTGTCTATTTACATTTACTTAAAGTTACTAATTCGTTGTCAAACTAACAAACTCCACCTTGACAACAATTCTCCCATTCATCATCTTCCCTGCAAGCCAAGAGAAGCTAAACACCACCACAGCTTCTCTACTGTAATCGGCTTTGTGAATATGTCTGCACAATTTTCTCGTGTATGGACCTTTTTAAGAGCTACTTTTCCACCATCGATCACATGTCTCAGAAAATGATACCTTACATCAATGTGCTTGGTTCTGCTGTGATAGGCAGGGTTTGTAGCCAAGTGAATAGCACTTTGACTGTCACAAAGTACATTCACTTTCTCCTGCGTTCTTCCAATTTCATCGAGCAGACCCTTTAACCAAATTGCTTCTTTACTAGCATCTGAAGCAACAATATATTCGGCTTCGGTAGTGGACAATGCAACTGTTTCTTGAAGCTTTGACATCCAACTAATTGCTCCACCTGCAAGAGTAAAGACATAACCTGTAGTAGATCTTATTTTGTCCAAATCACCTACATAGTCAGCATCTACATATCCGCAGACTAATCCTTCACTACCGTTAAAGACGATGCAATTGTCACTTTTGCCTCTTAGATATCGAAGCACCCATTTCACTGCTTGCCAATGTTCTTTACCTGGATTTGCCATGAACCTTCTGACAACTCCAACTGCATGTGAAATGTCAGGTCTTGTAGATACCATCGCATACATTAAGTTGCCTACAGCGTTTGCATATGGTACATGAGACATATACTGCTTTTCTTCATCAGCTCTAGGACTCAAAACCGAAGAAAGCTTAAAATGGGAAGCTAAAGGAACATTAACAGGTTTCACATTATTCATAGAGAACTTTTCAAGTACCTTCTCCACATACTTCTGCTGTGACAACCAAAGCTTACCATTTTTCCTGTCTCTGTGTATCTCCATGCCCAAGATATGTTTTGCTGCTCCAAGATCCTTCATATCAAATGTCCTAGAGAGTTGAGCCTTTAACCTGTTGATCTCTTCCATGCTTTTGCTTGCAATAAGCATATTGTCAACATACAAAGCTAAGATAATGAATATGCCATTGAAACTTTTGAAGTACACACAATGATCATACTCACTTCTTATAAAGTTCTGGCTCACCATGAAGGAATCAAACTTCTTGTACCATTGTCTGGGCGACTGCCTCAGACCATACAATGATTTCCTGAGCTTGCAACTAATCTTCTGCTGCGACCTCATACAAAACCTTCTGGTTGTTCCATATATATCTCTTTGTTCAAATCACCATGTAGAAAAGATGTTTTAACATCTAACTGTTCTAACTCAAGATTAAGCAACGCAGTTAGTGCCAACATAGTACGTATAGAAACAGGTTTTACAACTAGAGAAAAAATCTTATGAAATTCTATACCTTCAACCTGAGAATACCCTTTTGCTACCAGTCGCGCCTTATACCTTTCAATACTACCATCAACTTTCCGTTTCAGCTTGAAGACCCATTTACATCCAACAACACTTCTCCCTTCAGGAAGCTCTACAAGATCCCAGGTATTGTTTTTGGCTAAGGAGTCCATTTCTTCTTCCATAGCCATTTTCCATTTCTCACTATCCGTATCATCTACTGCTTCTGATAACAAGAAGGTTCCCCATCTTCAGTAACCAAAGCAACAGATGAAGCAGAATCTTCATACCTTTTGGGAGTTTTCCTTTCCCTTGTAGACCTTCTCAGAGCGACTGGTTGCTGAACTGGTTCAGAAACTTGCACTGGTTCAGAAGCTTCAACGGCTTCCTTTGTGTCTTCAACACCTTTGTCTCTAGAATTCTCTCCTTCCTTTCGACTGTCATCGAAAGATCTAGCCTCCAATTGAACTCGTTGACTCGGTGATACCTGTTCCTGTTCAATTCTTTCAACATTTGATTTTAACAAAGAGGATTCATCAAATGTTACATCTCTACTAATGACTATCTTCCGCAATGTAGGATCCCACAACCTATATCCTTTCACTGCATAGTCATACCCAACAAAGACATAACATTTCGACTTTAGATCTAATTTTGAACGCTGATTTTTCGGAATAAGAGAATAAGCATCACAACCAAATATCCTCAAATGAGAATAGTCACAAGACTGACCTGTCCAAACTTCTTCAGGAATTTTACAATCAATTGCTACTCAAGGTGATCTGTTAACTAAATAATAAGCAGTAGATACTGCTTTTGCCTACAACTCCTTTTGCAAGTTAGCATTGGAGATCATGCTTCTGGCTCTTTCCATAAGAGTCCGATTCATACCCTCAGCAACACCATTTTGCTGAGGAGTATAAACAACAGTTTTGTGTCTAACAATGCCCTCATCCTTACAGTATTGTTCAAATTCAACAAAAGTGAACTCACCACCATTGTCAGTTCTTAGACATTTAATAGATTTGCCTGTTCTTTTCTCTACGATTACTTTAAATTTTTTAAAGACATTTAATACATCAACTTTCCTTTTTAGCATATAGACCCAAACTCTACGAGAGTAATCATCAATGAACGTTAAAAAATACAATGCACCTCCATATGACACAACAGGGGAAGGCCTCCACAGATCGGAATGAATGTAGTCTAAAACATCTTTACTATTATGATTTCAAACTTTAAATCTCTGTTTACACTGTTTTCCATACACACAATGTTTACAGAAATCTAAATTCAAGGATTTCAGACCGGGAAGAGATTTACGTTTCATCAGTATATGAAGACCTTTCTCGCTCATATGACCCAAACGCTGATGCCACAGACAAGTACCTGCTTCTTCCTTTTCTGACGCAACCGCTGCTTCACTGACTTGAGTACTTCCTTTTAACCTGTAAAGATTTCCGACCTTTTCTGCCTTCATAACCATAAGGGCTCCTTTGAAGACTTTCAAGACGCCATCCTGACCTGTAAACTTATAACCATCTGAATCCAACACTCCCAAAGAGATTAAATTTTTCTTCAAATCAGGTACATGTCTAACACTAGTTAATGTCCTAACTGTGTTATCATACATCTTAATCCTGATATCTCCCATCCCAACAGTCTGACATGACATATTGTTACCCATAAACACAGAACTACCGTTTACATTTTCATATGAAGTAAACCAATTTATATGTGGGCACATGTGATGCGAAGCACCAGAGTCTAACAACCAACTATCAAAACTCTGAGAGACAGTACATTCAGGTGAAGTTTCATCTATCATACACAATTCTTCAGCAGATAAAACTTTGTCTACCATAACTGAATCGACCTGATTCGCTTCGTTCTTCGGGTTTTTGGATTCCTTCCATTTCCAACAGTCCTTCTTCAAGTGTCCAACTTTACCGCAGTTCCAAAATTTTGCCTTACACTTCTTGCCCTTCGATTTCGACCTGGAAGACCCCCTTGGTTTTTCTCCTCTTTCTTTTGAGCGTCCTCTAGCGACCATGGCTTCTGATGCAGCTGTTTCAGTGCTGGATTTCCTTCGTACTTCTTCAGACAGAAGAGCTCCCACGACTGATTCAAACTTCAAAGAATCAGCAGAGCTGAAACTGATTGAAATTACGAAGTGATCCCATGATTTAGGCAGAGAAAACAGCAAGGTTATGGCTTTATCTTCTTCCTATATTTTGACTTCCATATCTGTTAATTGACAAATTAGTGTATTAAAAACATTCAAATGTTCTGCAACGTTTGAACCTTCTTTCATTCGAAGACTGTATAACTGTCGTTTTAGATAAGTTCTGTTGGTTAATGATTTTGTCATATAGAGTTTTTCAAGTTTTTCCCACAGTCCTGACGTCGTAGTCTCTTCAACAATGTTGAAGAGAACTTCATCCGCTAGATATAACCGGATGGTACTGAGAGCTCGGGCATCCAAGTCCTCCCAGTCTGAAGTAGTCATGGTTGTAGGTTTCTTAGTTACCCCATCCAATGCCTTGTGCAACCCTTGTTGCACAAGCAGATCCTTAACCTTCAGTTTCCAAAGAGAAAAATTGCTCTTTCCGGTGAATTTCTCCACCTCGAATCTTGCATTCGACATCTTGGCCATTTTTCCTCCTTCCTAGGGTTTCAGTCTTTTTAGGGTTTTATATTTCCTTTTTTTTTTAGGTTTTCCTTCAACTAAAGAGTATATCTCCTTATTTCTCCAAATAGAAAGAACCTAGGTTTTCCTTCAACTAAAGAGT
Source organism: Pinus tabuliformis (assembly GCA_031772625.1). NCBI lineage: Eukaryota > Viridiplantae > Streptophyta > Pinopsida > Pinales > Pinaceae > Pinus > Pinus tabuliformis. The sequence goes on along the minus strand of CM062820.1, from coordinate 464,559,177 downwards.
ATATCTCCTTATTTCTCCAAATAGAAAGAACCCTAAGGAGTATATCTCCTTATTTCTCCAAATAGAAAAAAAAAAAACCCTTCAAACTTTTCTTTTCTTCAATAATAAAAAAAAACTGTCTCCTTATTTCTCCAAAACCCTTAAAATTTTCTTTTCTTCAATAAAAAAAACTGTCTTCTGTTCCTCCTATTTCACTCACACATTCCTTTAAAAAAAAATTCTGAAACAATTTCTGAATACAAGCCCAGAATTATTTAGCAATGGCTGAAAAGGAAAAATGATACCCGGTCTGGAACGCTGACCTCCTGACAGAGATAACTCTCACGCTGGATGCCTGACAGAGACTGAAACGTGCACCGGTTCTGGAACATTGACCTCCTCTCACATAGGTTCTGAAACGTGCACCGGTTCTGGAACGCTGACCTCCTGACAGAGATAACTCTCACGCTGGATGCCTGACAGAGACTGAAATGTGCACCGGACCTCCTCTCACGTAGGTTCTGAACCTGACAGAGATAACTCTCACGCTGGATGCCTGACAGAGACTGAAACGTGCACCGGTTCTGGATTGCTTTCTTTCACCAGTTTTGGACTCTCGATGGATGCCCTTCCTTCAACGCGGGTTCGCTTTCTTCCACGCTCAAGCTCTGATACCACTTGTAGGATGTAAAAGTGAAATAATGAAGAAAACTAGAAACTCAACAGCCAAGACACGGAACTGAATAAGAAACTGAATTGGAATTAAAAATGAATCTCCGCGTTTTTATTTCATGGGCATTCGATAGTTTTATATCACCAACTATCGTTACGTAACTAATTATTCGGTATAAAACTGTCTATTTACATTTACCTAAAGTTACTAATTCGTTGTCAAACTAACAATTAGATGTATCTTTTTTTGAACTGAAGAATTTCTTAAAGGAAAAGGTTGTTTGGTTTTTCCCTCAAGTGGGTTTTCCCAGGGTAAATCTTGTGTTCTTTTTGTGCCTCTTTGTGCATTGTGATCTCTATTGTCCTTATGACTTTGTGGTTGAATTTCTTAAGTGTAATTGCTTAATGATAACCTATAATTATTAAAATAAGCTCTACATCATTAAAAGTACTTATTAATATTTCAAAAATTTATCCTTGTACCTATTGCAATTTAACACTACTAAATATTGAACCAATTTTTGAAGGCTCTTTGTCTCGCGACAATCATTCAGATCAATAACAACAAAAATAGATTTCGCGAAACTTCAAACATTTTACAGTCATATTTTCTACATCTCCTTGATATTCAGAAGTTTGATGGAAATCATCATCACAATTTGTGGCATTAGAATTTCAATGGAAACCATCATTTTGTCTCATTTAAAGACAACAATTTTTGTTTCATAGAAATCACGTTGCTTAGGAGTGGAAATTGTGATTGTTAGGCATGGAAATTGTGATGGTTGGGCGTGAAAATTGTGACATTCATGCATTGAAATTGCAACATTGGAGAATCAAAATTGTGGTGTTTGGGCATGGAAATTGTGATGTCAGAAGGCTTGCCAAAATTCGGACGAATGTGTGGATTTAAAAAAAAATTAATAGTCTATGAGGATGGTTTAGGTCCATCCTTTTTTCATCCATCGGTATCTAAAATATTCCTAGTTTTGACTAACTATAGCTTTTAAAACCTTACATATAACAAGTATATTGATTGCTAATTGCTTCATCATATAAATTTTCTATAGTTCTATAGATTTTCCATGTGGTTACTTATCATTGGTAGCCAATGGCTCTTGTAAGAGAAATTGAAGCACTTGTTATTTCATCCATTCTGTGAAATGAAACCAATTAATATCATAAAAGGAAAAGAATAAAAACTTATTCAAGAACAAGAAATCCCATTGAAAGTAGGTCTTTTAGACACCAAGAAAAACCCTTTATAGTGAGCATATAAAGGTGAAGCTTCCATTAGATTTTAATATGTTATTCTAAAAAATGATGATGACCATGTAATATTTAAATAATAATGATGATGATGCACATAAGAATTCAAACATTGACTAAGTTTTATGTTATATTTTCATTTTTTTATATAGACTTATTGATAATTGGTTTCTACTATGTTGGGAAATATCATTGAACAATTTTTAATATAATTCAAAATTTTGATCATTAAATATTTTGACCTTTGAAACTTTGATCAAATCATATATGATTTTCAATTTCAAAATTCCTTATGATTTTATGTTGATCTCAAATGAAAGGACCAAATATGAGATTGAGTTTGATTCATGATTTCAATTAAATATTCAATATTGATTTACATAATTTTTTTCTTGTAATATTTCATATACTTACAAGTTTATGTATATCATAATGTCATTCATCCTCTCCTTTGAAAATATATCATTCCCATCATTTTCCCTATAACCACATACCAATAACCTAATAAAAAAAGTGAAAAGAGATATCATTTACCCTTATGCTCTAGCCATTCTTAAAATAAAGACAATGGACAACTTCAAATAGAAAGTTATTACATGTCAACTTTCTTTAATTTAAACTTCAAAATATTTATTGTATTTTATTCATTTTCTTTCATTCGAGATTATTTTGATCATAGACTTGAATTTTAATATTTTTTATGTTCTAAATTTATAGATACTAAATTTCAAATAATCTAGCCAACTACAAAGGGGAAAAGGGGAATGTGTAGAGAAAAAAGTTAAACCAAGTTTTCCACATTTATAGAACTCACATCTTTGTCATTCACTCAACAAATTTGCATGAAAAATGCTTAATGCTAACCATTGTTTCTTGTATTTAAGTGCTAAACAAATACAAAGGCCCATGTAAACTTCTTATATTTTCCATGAACTTGTGATCCTACTATGCTTCCCTATAGAAGTAGCTATTTTATAAATAATGTTCCAAAAAAACTTATAGTTCTACTAGATTTTTGTGATCTAGATAGGTTTCATTGGATAAAGGAAATAAAAATATATCAAAAGAAATTCTATGGATTAAGAAAACAAAACAACAAAAAAAATATTGAAAGAGATTAGGTTCTTCTACCATTGAGAGATATCTTATGGTCACTTGATTAAGAAAATGAATTTCCAAATGAGATAGACTGTAGGGGCATTTACTGGATATGTCACCTTTAAAGAGAGGATAAGATCCAGAAGATGCCTGGCCCTCTACAGACTCTGCCTAAAGAAATAAGAAGTAAACACTTAGATTCAATAAAAAACAAGACCTTGCTTGAACTTGACATTATGCGGAATTTTAACTTGAAAGAGGTGTATGTATTTTCTTATGTTTATGTGTTTTAACTTGATTTGTTTCAGCTGATATTAAACATATATATCATACATATAAGGAAGCAAATAAACATCACACATAATAGCAAATTTAATAAGGAGTTCACCCCAATCTCGTGGGCTACGTCTCCTGTGAGCTCTAGTCAACTTGACTTGGCTCTTTGGGATTATGGCTTAAATAATTTTACAAGTTCCAAACTCAACTCCAAAAGGTTACTGACTAAACCTATGGGTTTAGAAAAACCATATACATCCCTATCATGGCTGTCCTCTTTGTGTAGGCAGATCTAGGCTCCCTTGGACTTGATTCCTTTAGTAGGTGCACTAAGCTTCCCTAAGCTTCTTAATGGCGCAAACTCCTTCAGAATGCTTCAAATGTCTTTAAAACCTCTGCTACTATCTCCAACACATATCTGACATAAACAAATGACTGTTCATTTGCTCAAAATGAGCACGGCATCCCCGATCTATGCCTTCCCCCATGGTTGGCTCTGGGTTGCCTGAAACTTCTCTTCAGCATCTCGGCCTTTAGAAGTCTCCAAATGCTTCTAAAAACAACTTCTTTGGATTCAGAAGGTTCCTTACAATGGAAATAAGCTTTTGTTTCACCTCAAACAGATGAACCTAGCCCAGCACAGCTCAATCACTGATTTGGCCCTAGTGGCCCTGAAAGCTTCCCTGAAGCTAAACAACGAGAAGAATGCCTCCACAGGAAAAGTGAGTTGTAGATATGGATTCAGAACACTAAATTCATTCAGAATGGACCTTCGTTCCACTTTCAATGGTTGCACACATCCCAATGCAGTGCCCAAACTTATTTGGCCCTGGTGGCTCCTCCAACTTCCACGAACTAAAAACACCTACAAACAACCTTAGATGGCTGTGAAACCTATGCCAATGGCTTCAAAAGGTGGAAGAGACCCAAAATCAAAAACAAATTCGTCCAAAAAGGACATTCCTAGCCAAAGTTATGGCCATTTACTCCCAACTGCCAGCGGCCCTTGAAAAACTCCAGTTAGACTTTTAGTTAAGGCCAGATAGGCCTACCAATTTTGGTGCCCTCCGCCAAATTTTCTGCTAACTGACCACTAGTTAACCGTTTGTCAAAAAATCCATGTGAATGTTTTTGAGTTGGCGGTTTAAGTGCCTCAGATTCCACGCTGACTAGCTGTGGACTGGTTGTTGAACGGGTTGTTAACCCACGTTCTTTGCATTGTGACCACGTATATATTATAACCGTTGAACGGTTTAATACATGGTGGTTTAGGGTGGAGCGCCATGGTCCCAACGGATGGGCATATGGTATGGGGGCTGTCCCTTAGGGGCTGGCCCCCTTGGGGCCTCGCCCAAAGTTATTTCAAACTTCAAATATAATTCCCACCGAACCCATAACAAGTTCTGTTGCGCTGGTGCATTGGTAAAACGTATGGCTTCTCCATGGAAGGTTGCGGGTTCAAATGGCTAGACCTCCAAAAAATTTTAACATATGCACAATTCTTCGCTGATGTCACCATGCCATGTGGCGGCCTCCGGGCTTGCCACATGGCAGCCACTGATTCGCTACTCAAAAGGAATATTTCATAGAATATTCTAGGGAATATTTTTAAGAATATATATTTTTTTAATTTTTTTGAAAAAATTCAAAAATTAAGGGTTATTGGGCAATTTTGTTTTTGGCATAACTTCCTCATACAGAGACTATTTTTTGAACTGTTTACGGTGTCGGAATCAAGAGGACGAGCTCTATCTGGTCATTCAGGTTTGAACTAGTGCTAAGCACTTTCATTTTTTAGCATTTTACGACACTTGGTCCTGAGCTCCTGATCATTGTTCAATCGATTAAATAGCAAAATCGAAAAGAAAAACACGCAAAAATGTTGTTCAATCACCAATGGAGTGGAATCTACAAATTTGAAGGAAACAACACCTGAAACACAAAAACATAAGAGAAATCAGAAAAGAAACAACACTTTATCTAAAAATAGTAAATAAATTAATTAATTAAGTTACAACAGCTATGATGTTATTTCCTAAGGGAATATCAATCTGTCAATGGAAGAAAATGATCTCTTGGAAAAATGTTTTGACAGTAGGGACATGAATCTTCAAATAGAAATAAATTATCCATTTCTTCTATTATGAATCTATTAGGTAATGAATTGGATGAAATGCCCTTGTTTCATTAAAATTTCTTTCAAGAATCACTCGTTCATAAATTGACTTTCTTTATTCTCCTAGGATCTACAGAAAACTTTTCTACCTGCAACAAAACATTAAATCATGGAGAAATATAGGTGATCGGTCTCCCTTAATCTAAGAAGTATGCAAAAAAAATAACAATTAGTTACTCTGTAAAACAAATCCATGGAAAGATAAACAAAGAAAATTTTATTTGTCACATGTGGAAGAGAAGTGGTCGACCATACTAACCATCAATGTTTTACTAATAACTTCTTTGTTTTTCATTGGATTTGAGTGATTCCAAAGCCAAGTTAGAGCTACTTAAAAATTTTATCGCCAATAGAAATAGGTTTTAAAAATTCCATGATATGATATGTCAATTTTACTCAGAACAACCTGCATAACAGAGTCATTTTCGATTTCCCAGCTTAGACCAACAATTGATATTTTAAGCATATATTTTTCGTTTGATGACACATTGAGCTGATTCAAATTGGAAATGAAATTAGATTCATTGATTTATCTCCAATAGAAACATATTTTGAGGAAAAGAAGAATTGATGGGTCAAATATGCAAGTGAACAACTAGAAAAATAGAGTTTTAGAATGCAGATTTATGATAGACAGTTAGTATTTTGGTCATAACTTTCTCATTTGATATTGAAATTGAGTGATTAAAATTTCCTTGTAAACTAGATTCATAGGGTAATATACCTTAGAAATAGGTTTTAAAAATATAGTCATTTAGGCCTAAACATTGACTCTCCCAACTATGTTCCTGAGCTGCCTACTAGACACCCTGTCAACGTTTTGGTTATAACTTCTTCGTTTCAAATCCAAATGGAGTGATTCGAATTGGGTTATAAAATAGACATAAAGGGATACTTAGGATAGGGACAGGTTTTAAAAATATTCCCTTTTGTGCCATCAAAACATGACTGTCCTGACTGTCTTTTCAGAACTTTCATGAAGTCCGCAAGCCAAAAAATATGATATTCCAGTAATTTTTCCAAATTGGTGATAAAAATGAATATGAGTGTTTGTAGAAATGCTATTTTAAATATAATACATTTACATACACAAATAAATTAAAATATTTATCACCGATGTTGATTTCCACAGAGTGTTGCAGCAAAAAACTATTTTTACATAATAATAAAAATGTATTTATTTATGTTCTTATTTATTTTATTTTCTACACTAACCTACTCTGCTTTGAAAAATAAATATGTTTACGTATAATAGTAATTATAGTGGAGCCATTTTCGAAATAAGACCTCATGTATGTACATACCCAAATTTGAAAAATTCATGTTAATAAATAGTAGGGTATGAGAAACCAAGTTCCCTTGAAAAGATGGTGTCAAAAATTGTTGAAGAATGGAGTGATGCTGCAAACAAATGATGGAGTGAAACCAATATTCAATATATCCTTTACTTTCTTGATTTCCCATAGCCATCATATCATGAATTTCTTGAGTTTTTCAAATGACTTGTTGATGTAGGTTAGAAGAAACCTCATTTTCTTCCATAACTTCTACAATATTTAGATTTGAAACATTCTTAATCTTAATATAAGTTTTCTGCAATGGTGCATGTGAGATAGAATGGGTGGGAAGGGTAGGTAAATTTTGCAGTTCAACACTGTAAGCATGTTGTACTGGTTTATTATGGTGAGGGTGTGGAATGAGTTGAGCAGGAAATTGTGTAGGGCATGGAGGATTTTAATGATGTAGTTGATTAGGTTGTGTGGATTATTTTGATATGTAAGCAAGATGTTGTGAAAGAGTTGGTGAATAATATGGATGATGTGTTTGTGCTACAAGATGGGGGAGATTAGTCATGCAATCATATGATGAACCATGCCAAACTTGTAGAAAAGATTGATGGGGGTTATATTGAGATTGACATGGTTGCCCTAACATATGAGTATTCCATAATGGATTATGCAAGTAAGAAAATGGAGAGAAAGTGTTTTGAACCATTCATATAGGCCATGATTTTCATGGTTTTGACCTTGTTGCAACTTCCCCATCTCTTTGATATAGCTACTTCCATCCTAGATAAGGAAGAGTGACTATCTATGGATGTTCCTTTTGGTAATGAGGGAAAAACACTTCTTCAATTTCTTGATTTTTTTGAACCTGCAAAACATCCAATTGTGCATTTAGAGAGCTAATAAAATCAATTTTAAATGTTCAAATAAATCATTGATTTCAACTCCTATATCTCCTGTTCTTGTAGTAAATTTGGAAAAGAAAGAAGAAACTTCTCTAGAATTCTTACCAGCCTTAAAGATTCCTCTTGAATACCTTATGCATAATTCATAAACATCATCATATGATAACTGAAAAACATCACCTTTTCCCATTAGATTTAAGAGTTCTAAAAATTCATCTTTGATTCCTTTAAGAATGAGTGTTTTTAAGATCTCTTTTTTCAAATGCTTATGCTTTGATTTTTGAAGGTTGTAATGAAATCACTCTACATAGTCCTCCAAGCTTTCATCTTCCCCTTGTATCATATTGAAAATATATTCACCGGCCTTGCAATAGTCTTGGTACTTCTTCAAGAATACGTTCTTCATGTCCTCCCATGTTTGGATGCAGTTCCCACCAAGGCTCATGAACCATCGAAGAGCTGATCCTTTTAGAGTAAGAGGAAACACTTTCAACCTTTGATCATTAGTAAAATAATCATATCCTCTACAAAGTACTTCAAACTCAAATAAAAATGTAGCTGGATCTTCATTTTTCAAACCATGAAAATTTGGTAGAGCAGATGGGGGAATGATGTACATTTGTGTCACTCCTAGATCTCTGATAGGGAATTCGAAAGTAGCAATGTGAGCCATTTCTTACCATAATAGAAGATGTTCTTCATGTGTTGCTTTGAGGCTCCTCCTTCAAATGTTCCTATCAATTGGTTAGTGTAATGGGCGGTGATTACATCACCACTTGAGTGGAATTAAGAGATTTTTCCAAAATTCTACCTCTAAAATTCCTACTTCTATCAGTGCATGCTATATGACCTAAGCTTGACTACTGAGGGTAGACCCGTCAATGGTTCCCTAGGATGCACACGTAGGTTTTTACCTTCTGTCTTCAATATCCGGCTCTTAAGAAGTCAGGTATGCATCTACAACCAGATATTAGTGTGGTAGTAAAATTTGACTATCTCCCTTGCAACGATGCCAAAATGTTGGGTAAAATTAATTTCTTAATAAATAGATAAAATAACTATTCACCTAGACATTAATTATCAACCTGAGGAGCGTCTTGTTATTTCAAGGCAATCGACAAAATATATGCATAACAATACCAACAACTAACACTAGTTCTATATGATTGTGTTCTATACTATCAAGCTCATTTAACAAGAAATAAAATGTAAGACTTAAATAATACAACTAAGATTAAAAAGAAGAAAGTAAATGACAGGAAAAACAATTATGCTAATCACACAACTTGAATCATTGCTAAATTAAATCACACCTTGCTGAATTGGAAATTTAAGCTATTGCACTCAACATAATTCAAATGATAATCTAGAGCAACAAATCAAATGAAATCTAGAAATATGATGAAATAAGAAATTTGGAAAATGAAACAAACAACAAATTAGCTAAAGGAAAGGAAATCTACTTTAAAGAACAATGATTGAAATTCAAAGAAACAAGCACACAACTAAACTACTGTAGATGTTCAAGGCAGCACCTCATCCAAGGTAGTGGGCCCAACTACCCAAGACTCAGTTCCACCTTGAGAAATAACTCAGATCAGATTACAAATAATGGATGTAAAACTCAATTGATATCTTCCTTCATTAAAACATATGAGAGAAATAATTACATCATAATGAAGATTTTAGCTTTGCCTCAAATTCAACAATTGTTCATCCTCTCATCTCTCATCTCTTATATCTTCTTCTACATCCTATCTAATAATTTTTCATCTTCTACCTCCTCATTATCTCTCCATTATTCCTCCAATTATCCTCTAATTCTCCTCCTATTCTCGTCTTCTCTTTGATCTCTGTTTTCATTTAAATACATAGAAAGCAAAGAGAAGTTACAACAAAGCTGATTACAAACTGATTTCCATTACAAATTTGGATTGTACAAAACAAATTGATCAGCAAGATCATATCTAAAAGATCTTTCCAACAACATTCAACAGGAACAAGTCGAATTTGGTATTGCAATCAGAAGAATTTGGAAAATAGCCACAACAACAAATCTAAGAAAATCGTCTTCGAAGAGCCTTCTGTTTCTCTTAATACAGATCGAATTTGGGAAAACAACTAATCAAAAAACTAATTCAATCCATTCTAGACAAAACCCATTTTTCAGATTTTCCAGATTCTCCTTCATTTGACCGAAACGTCTAATGCAAAACTGTCACTTCTTATTCCAGTGAATTTCTGAGTTGGAATATTTAATTATGAGCTGTAGATCAAATTTGTAATCTGGAAAAGATCTTGTAGGCTAAAATCGCGAGTGATGTTACAACAAATTCATTAATAAATCATCATCAGTAAAATCATGCATAATAATCATCAATTTATTAAAAATAGAGGAGAATAAATAATATTTATCCATAAGAGCATAAATAATTATAAAATGGAATTATATGATAAATTATGATAAATGACGTGATAAAGAATGGTAGAAATGGATGAAATAGGCGTTAAAAAGTGATAATAATAATAACAAATTAGTGGCCCAACATATTTATCACGACTTCTTCATCCATATGAATGTTTGCATAATGGGTTTCACTTTTATATTCTTCATGACCCCCATCCACTTTCGAGCGCGATACTCCAAGATCTATTATCCTCCCAAAGTCTTGCTCATCTACTCTCATATATGCGGTTGACTTCCCTATTGATTTTTCAACAGACTATGACACAACTTGTTGTTGCATGTCACTTCCCTTTGTACCAAAATCTGCTTCCAGGATCTTCCATGCTTCCTCGGAAGACATAGCTTTTGCCACCTTTCTTAACAACTTCTCATCCAATATTTGTTTTATAAAATCCAATACTAAAGAATTACATACTTCATCATATATGTTATTATACTACTTCATCATATATGTTATTATACTCATACTCAATTAACTCTTTACATCGAAGAAAAATTTTACATTTTTAAAACCCAAAAATGAATTTTTTTAACAGTAAATTTTGACAGTGTTACTAGATCCATCCCAATAGATGCATCCTTGACTTGTTCTACTTCATTTTCTTGTCTTTTAGATTCCTCGACTGCAACGAGAACCTTTATGAGCTCTTCAAAATACCCTAACTCTTCCTTTCGATTCCTCTTCTTAATTTGTGTTAGTCTCACTTTGCGACCCACGGCTATCATCTTTCTTCTATCTCATGTCTTCTTCCCTTATTACATGAGGTTGCTTTTCATATCTCTCCCAAAAAAAATAGGTTTTAATATGCCCCATAAGGCACAATATTCACTGTTCACATACACTGAGGGATTTTTTCGAATCCAAAACACTATAATCCATCAAAAACTATTTTTTTTTGCAGATCATCTCGCCTTTTTAAGACCATAAACTCTCTTGCCAATATATATATATAAACTTGCGAAAAAAACCCTTACCTCCAAACCTTTAAAATAGAATCTCTTTTTAGTCCTTTATAAACAACCCCTTTAAAAATATATGAACCTTTGTTTTTTTAATTAAAAAAAAAAACCTAAAAGGACCTTTGCTTTCAAAACCTTCTTAAAGGCGTTGTTGATGACTTTTGGAGAACTGTGTCTTGGGATCATCACGGGGTCTGAAGCTCACTGATAATGAGAAGAGTGTTCTACCTCAATAAATAGAAAATGGTGATGAAATAGAGTCGTTACAAAAGGAAGAATTATCGTTTTTAGAGGAGGAAAATAATAACAAATAGAAAAATATTAGATTAAAATAAAAGAATATTGGAGAAAGGAATTAGATTAATAAACGATTAAATGAAATTGAATCAGCCAAAAAAGCTCATTCAAAGAAGAATAAAACGATATTTGAAATTCGAAATTTTTAATCAAAATAATAAAAAAGGAGTAAAGAAATATTGGAAATTAATGAAGCTTTTGACAATTAGATTTGTAGATACTAATAAATGAATTAAAAAGAAAAGAAAAATTAGTCGTAAGAAATTAATGAAAATATAAGACTGGTAAATATTAACAAAGGAATTAAAAAGAATTGATTTTAGAATTGGTAAATTAAAAGAATTGATTTTTTTTTCGGAAAGAATGATATTTTATAATTTTAATTTAAAATAATTTTATTTTATAATTTTTAATCAAAAGTCTTTTATTTTATAATTTAAAAAAAAAAAATTAGAAAGAAAATTAAATTAAGTTAATTGTAATGACTAATTATATTTAAAGGATAACAAGTTATTAATTAAAAAATATTAAATTGTTAAAAAAATTGGTCATTAAGATTTCAAAAATATTTAAAAATAGTAAAACAAGATTGAAAAAAATAGATTGATAGAATTGGATTAAAATAGGGATAAGGAAGTTTGTTTGGAGTAGCTCAATTGGCAATGACTCTAGAAATGAAGTCTCATCGAATGGGAAGCCTTGAGTTCAAATTTTGTGCTATTCTCCTATCCGGGTGAAAAGTAGGACATGATGAAGATGTAGTCCTCCCAAGCTTATTAACAAAAAATGAAAAATTAAATAAAACTAAAATTAAAACTAAATTAAAAAAAACTAAGTTAACTTAAATTAAATAACTAAAAATCAAATTTAAATAAACTAAAAATTGAATTGAAACCAGATGGAAAAATTATAGGAAAGGGGAACAATCTAAGGGAACCAAGAAAAACATATTAAAGGTAGATGAAAAAGAAGGAGAACAAGAATTAGATGAAGAAAATGAGAGGGAGGGCAAGGTTAAAAGGGGTTAGAACTTAAAATTAGGGAATTGGGTTTAGAGGGCAAGAAAAGAAAAGGAGAGGGAGGGCAGCACTAAAAGGGGTTAGAAATTAAAATTAGGGAATTGGGTTTAGAGGGAAAGAAATGAATCTTGGGTTTCCACTATTGGCTTAAATGATATCCATCATCTTCATGAAAGCTTTTTTTGTTTTTTTAACTCGTTGCCCCTACATTTTCATCATGTCCAATATATCACCTAGAATTTTTTGTTTTTTTAGTTTGGTGGCACTACATCTTCATCATGTCCAATATATCACCTAGACTGGGGAAGGGAATTGAATCCGTGACTTCACATCAAGGAGTGCCTTAATGGAGCACTCGATCAACATTTATCCAAGACCCGTGGACTTTTTTGTAAGGTTAGTGGGACTACATTGTTGAGTGTGAATACATCATCATAATGTCCAATATATCACCTATCTAGGGGAAGGGAATTGCACCCATAATTTCACATCAATGAGTGCCTTAATAGAGCACTCGATCACCATTTATCCAAGACCCCATCGACTTTTTTGTAAGCTTAGTGGGACTACATTGTTGAGTGTGAATACCTCATCATCATGTCCAATATATCACCTAGCTAGGGGAAGGTAATGAACCCATAATTTCACATCAAAGAATGCCTTAACAAAACACCCAATCATCTCTCTCCAAAGCCCACGAAAACTCTTTATAGTACTTCACTAAAATTTAGAAACCACAAAAAACCATTGAGCCCCCATATCAATCACTTATCAATAAAACAACTTGAATATCTAATTAGAGCCCCAATCATGCCTATCCAAGGCTCTTTTGTGGTGTCCCCATTGGATTTTGGGGACCACAGAGAGCCATTGAGCCGACGTATCAATATCACTTGGATATCACGTCAAATTTGAGCCCACGTATGAATAATAAAATCATTCAAAATGCCCACGTGAATTTAATCATTGGAGGGAGGGAGAGAGCTTGCCATATCTCTGACCTTCGAAGAAGAGAATGGATTTAGTGAGAGCGTCTCTATAGTTCTGAGACAGCGATGAGGCACAATGTGAATTACCAGAACTATTTTGTCTTCTTTCCTTTAATTAAGTAATTTCTGTACGTCACACGCACAACGCCCGTCCAGCATGTTATATTTAGCCCAGATACGTTGATAAAGACCCCCTCCCCACTGAAAGTCAGAAGATAACAAAAAAAGTATCCTTTTGAAATTAAAAAAAAAAGGTGGTCAGATCAAAGGATACTTGAGCGGTAATTAAGGAAATCAAAGCGTGATGGTTGAAATTCAGGGCACGAGTGAGGGATGGAGACGGGGAAACTAAAATTTGTTTGGAATTTGTATCCGCAGCGCACATGGCTACGTTATTTCATTGTCTATCTTATTTCATAATTTCTATATTTTTCGGCTAAATCCATATAATGAAAATGGCGTAGACAGATTTTCCAACTATGACACGATCCACTCTAATACCTCATACGTTCAAGCGCTCTCACAAATCCAAGGCAAAGATTTAGTATGTGCTCAAAGACGTCACGCGTTTCGAAAATTTAATGGCTCCACTCCTATACCTTATATGCTCTAAGAAGAAGCTATCTATAAACAAGGAGCCATTGTTGTGGCGCTAGTCCCTGCCGGTTAATAGAAGGGTTTGGTGAGTTGTTATGAAGAGATTTAAGAGGTGTTTAATTTGCATTGTCATTAGAGCTGGTTTGCATTACTAGTGTGTTGTAGGCATGCTTATTTGTATTAAGATTTAGCGAATTCGATAGCGAATTGTTGTATGGACTTTTTGACTTTATGCAACAAGTGAAATATAATGAAGTTTGCGTTTGTTAAGTAAGAATTGTGATAAATGTAAGAATAGTTTTAGACGTAATTTTGCAATGTGTCATGATTTAGAAAGTGTTTAGATTAATAATTAAAATGTAATAAAATTTAAGAGTGAATCATGGAAACCTTGACGGGGAAAAACTATAAAAGGTAATAATAATGCATTATAATGTATGAAGAATTAGAGAGTGTTAAAGTAAGTAATGTATTTTAATAAGCATGGGGTATACAATATATTTAAAAGCATAATAATGAATTCATGGTGCATAAAAGATAGAATTTTGTTATTTTTTTACATTTGAATATTATGGAAATATTCATAAAATGATAATGAGCAAATAAACATTAATATGAATATAAATTTGTTAATTAAATCCGTGGTGGAGAGTGTTCAATATTTAGATAAATGATTGTCGAAAGTCAAAGAAAAACTTAAGCATTTAAAAATTATGGAGTCTTGAACCCATAATTGAAAGATTAGATATCTAGTAACATGTTTGGACATAAGTGATTCCATTGGGGTTAATGTCAATGATTGGGGAATTATTCCATGGTCAAAAGAACAAAAGATATATTTATTTAAAAATATTGTTTATCATAACTTTAGTGTGAACTCTAAATTTGTCCAATTACTAATTAGCAAAGAAAATAAACCCTGCATCTAATCTCTAATTAGTAATTTGTTGCATTTAATTAGTAATTTGTTGTGATGCAAAAGGACATGACTTTTGGTCTTTTTTATAGTTTTGGGTTAGTAAATATAGTATCTAAGTACAATAGCAAAGCAATTTTGATAAGTTTATTTTATAAATTAAAAACTAAAATAAACATATTAAAATTAAAAAAACATTTAAACTCTACAAGTCGAAATGTAAATTGATCATGACCTGCAAGAAAAAATTCATTATCTTTTGGTGTTGTATACTCTTGCTTTTTGCAATATTTGTGTTCCATTTAAGCAAGTTAGTTTTCTTATTGAAATTTTTTCAAAGTATAATGGAGGCACTTACATCACAGATAAACAGATGGCATTAAACATAGTTGTTTTTCTATTTTGTGATTATCTTAATTAGGGAGTATAGTTTAATATAATTCATTTATTTGACATAACATAAACATAGGAGATATGATGACATATAGAATGACGAAATTTGGGATAATTGAAAATAATAAAAGAATGGAGATTGACTATACCAGTTCAAATTACTCTATTTATTAGTTAGAAATAATGTTTTGACACTTCAAATTACTTTATTTATTAGTTAGAAACTATTTATTAGTTAGAAATAATGTTTTGACACTTCAAATTACTCTTTATTAGTTAGAAATAATGTTTTGACAGCTTGATTTTTTAAAAGTTATTATGTTATTAAACTTTATACCTGGTGACAAGAAAGGCTTGCCTTGCCATAAGCTAATTATTGCAGGTTAATACAACTGGGAGAAATGATATTACATGTTATAAATTATGAAAGTCATATTCAATTAATACTGTTTTAAATAAAAAATAGATAACAGTTCATTTCAATGTGCGAATCTTTTTATTCAAAGAATTTTATTTCTTTGTGATTGGAAGTGTAGTCTTTCCATTATGAATACTGAATAATAAAAATATTATAGCAAATTTATACTTAGTTAAAACTATAAATAATTTAATAGTTATAATTAAATATGAATGGATAAGCAGTATTTAATATTATATGGGTAATTTAAATCATAAAATGCATTATTTATTTAAACAATGCAAGATAGAGTGTGATATTACAATTAAATAAAAATAAATAATAATAATATTTTTATATTAGATCAGAGATATTGAAATTTAATTAAACATTAGCATAATGAATCAAGAGCCATAGAGACAAAATAAAAATTGCCAATGCAATTTTTATTAACTAATAATTAATGCATTAAACATTGGCATAATGAAAAAATATTGGACCAGAGATATTGAAATTTAATTAAACATTAGCATAATGAATCAAGAGCCATAGAGACAAAATAAAAACTGCCAATGCAATTTTTATTAACTAATAATTAATGCATTAAACATTAGCATAATGAATCAAGAGCCATAGAGACAAAATAAAAACTGCCAATGCCAATTTTTATTAACTAATAATTAATGCAATGCAACATTCCACTAGATGAATGTTCACATACAGACAAAATAAAAACTACCAATGCAATTTTTATTAACTAATAATTAATGCATTAAACATTGGCATAATGAAAAAATATTGGACCAGAGATATTGAAATTTAATTAAAGATTAGCATAATGAATCAAGAGTCATAGAGACAAAATAAAAACTGCCAATGCAATTTTTATTAACTAATAATTAATGCATTAAATATTAGCATAATGAATCAAGAGCCATAGAGACAAAATAAAAACTGCCAATGCCAATTTTTATTAACTAATAATTAATGCAACATTCTAGTAGATGAATGTTCACATACAAGATGATCATTTAAGAACATAGCATTTGTGTTGTAACATTTTGCCATTCTGTCAATACAATGTCATTTTGCCAGCAATGGCAGCACTTCATTCCAAGTCTGCATATTTCAAAAATTTCAGTTGAAAGGGATCCCATGGAATTTGCAGAAATTTATGCTTCTTTATACTGCTGAATTTTAACAAGATCATTTCCAGACTTTCCTAGAATGGCTGCAACTGTGCGTTCAGATGTTGCAACTTCAACTGTAGTTTTTGTGATAAGCTGACCAACTGCTGTCACACTGCCAAAGGTGATATACAATGCCAAGGACATTAGCACAAAAAAACTGATCAGCAAAAGCACTATGATAGTAGCAATTGACAAAATTTTGCAAATGTTGTGTAGCTTTCAAACCTGGCAGAAGTCTGTTGACAAAGAATTGGGTCCTCAAACTCAGATAAATTTCCAATACTGTTTATATTGCGATTTGACTGAATTTTGAAACAAAGCATATAGTTAGTACTGCAGGGGTTCGTGTTTGTAGACAGATTTATGGTTAATTAACTTAAATAGAAATTTAATTGAATCAAGGAATCTGCTTTTGTTCTAAGAAATCAAAATCAAAAAGTAGCAACAGAGGGACAGTAGACGAATTGTTGGCAAATGTTGGAAAATGTCGGAGGGAGATCAAGAACTGCATACAAAATTGGTGCACTTGTTTGCTGTGGATTGCCTGAAATTTCAATCAGTGATTGAGATTTTCCTGGTCTAACTTCAAGAAGATTAATTTTGGCATGAGAAATCTGACCATACAAAGAAAACAAGATCAGTAAATAAAGTGTGTTCATAGCAAGGCATCAACAATTGAGCTTGTTATTTGAGCATGCAAGAGTCCATGGTTATTTGAGCATTATAAGTTAATGACATTGTGGTTGAATACTGAGGGTTTTTCTTAGCTGTGGTCAGCATGCGCTGTGGTGGTCTGATTGGCGGCCAGCTGTTCCTGCTCAAGATGCTGGAAAGTTCAGCTTGGGTTTTACTGTCTTCGTGGCCTTTGGGTTTTACTATCTTCGCGGCCTTTGGGTTGGTATTGTTACTTGCTTGTTTAGCTCTGCAGTCTGTGTGATTTTTCGTCTGTGGTGGAGTTCCTGGTTGCTCGGATATTGTTAGTTGCTTGTTTAGCTCTGCAGTCTGTGCGATTTTTCGTCTGTGGTGGTCTTGTGGGCGGACAACTGTCCCTCGTCGAGATCCTGGAAAGTTACTCGACTTGGGTTTTACTGTGTTCGCGCCCTTTGGATTATTATTGTTACTTGGTTGTTTAACTGTGCAGTCTTGCCTGCTTCGTAGGTCCAACAGTATTGTCTCTTCGTTTTCCTCAAGAGTCCATGGCTATTTGAGCATTATAAGTTAATGGCATTCTGGTTAAATACTGAGGGTTTCTCTTACCTACATGGCTTTTATGAGCAACATAAGCTAAGTCGAACCAAGGTTTTGGAGGTTGGAAAGGTTGGTTTTGGGGGTGGAAAGGTTTTGGGGTGTTATTGGGGGCCTCGCATCGTTGGAGGTGAAGGGCATCTGGTCCGGTGATTCCCAAGCCGTTGTGTAATGTTGGTATGAATCGGACTGTGTTCGCGCCCTTTGGGTTATTATTGTTAGTTGGTTGTTTAGGTCTGCAATCTCTGCGATTTTTCGTTTGTATTTGTTGTATTGTCTGCGATGAAAACATAATGCGGTTTCTGCCAGCCGTGATGCTGTGAACTTGTCTTAGCTACATGGATTTTATGGAAATTTCTGTAAATGTCGGTTTCGACCGGTATTTGGAACGAGATGACCTGAGTCAAGCTATGGAGTGTATTCAAGGTTTTTTGGTTGTATAATTTATGTGTATGTTTACTTTGGTGCATAATGTTTTTTTAAGTTTGTAATTCTGTTATGGATCTATGGATATTCGACTTTGATATTAGTCCTAGAACGGAAGGTTGCTTTGTTGACTAAAGCTGTATAAGACTAAAACAGATGCCTAAGATGACTTGTTGTAGTTTTGCAATGTTGACAAGATCTGTTTTGATTTGCAAAAACAATTTATTAGAAAGTGAGTATTGTACATACCTGAACCAATTGATCAGTTTCGAAAGCACACCGAGGAAGCTGTTCTCTTTGTAATATTCTAATATTGGCAACTGTTGTGTGCCTCATATCAGAAGTCAGTACAGCAACCCTGCCAATTAGACAACACAATTTCAAAATAAGATCAAGTTGCTGAAACGTACTTTATCATATGCAATCCTATTACTGGTTACAGAACTGTATCTGCGATCAAACTTCAGATTCACGCTAACTAGCTAAACATGAGAATGCAGAAGGAGAGATCAAAAGTGTGAGGCTACAAAGCCATAAACTTTTGGAACAAGGCCTGTAGCATGTGCTTTTCAATGAGGTCTAATAGAAACATTGGCTGAAAATATTGCACAATGCTGAGGATGTAGGCAATTAAATGCAAAGAAACGACTAGAAATTTTAGGCACGGGTTTCATAAAAAGTTTTAAGTCCGCTTGTCGAAGTACTCCAAAGGTAGCTTCTGCATACACAACACTGTGTGTGAAGTGCACTTCAAATGCTATAAAAAATGAAATGGGTTGAGGTAAACTTACTACTTGGACATTCTTTATCATGCTTATTTTAAAATGCCAAATAAACCTTATTCTCCGCCCCGTAAACCTTAATTCGACTTAGGAAAAACGCCAAATATTTCCAAATATCGCCGCGGTCAACCCAAAGTCAGCGATCTATCGATCGCTTATAGTCCCCAGCAGGGACTAATAACTATGTGTCATGATCTTTGTTTTTTTATTCTCGAGTCAAATGAATGCAATTAAACTAAAACAGAATGCACACAGAATGCAGACTAACACGTAGCAAAGTTTTAGAGACATATATGTAAAAGCAAGTGAAGCAGAAAATAAATGTAGTTTCACGTTTAAGTCTGAGCGGTTCTGTTTTAGAAGATAAAGAATTGCAAAAAAGTCATTTCTATCTATATCTGAATCCAACAGAATTTGATGCGGTGCTCCATGCGATGGAAAAATTTGACAACTTAGATAAGCTAACAGAAATATTTGGGAAAGAATAAACACATGTAACATCATCATGATGCTCTGTGACGAGTTGCACTTTGTATCATCAAGTGCAGTTGCTCATGCAAATAAACTAGTTGAGTCAAAACAACAGTCAAATTATGCAAAACTGAAATAACATGGAAGTGTAACCTAAAACATCTCAACTCAATTTTGCATCTAATAATATGTTGAGCCATAAATAAAACAAAGATGTCTGGATAAGGTATTTGCAAAAAAACCTGAAATACTTGCAAACAGAAAGAAGCATCAAATAGTTGCAGATTGCACTTGCCTTATGTGAGCAGGGAAGAACACAATTTCAATATAAGATCAAGCTGCTGAAAGGTGTTTTATCGTATGCAATGCTATTGCTCGTTACAGAATTGTATCTGCAATCAAACTTCAGATTCACGCTAACTTGAGCCTCCTTTTACCCTGATTGAAGCTGTTTTTCTTCTGATGCACCACCAAGTAAAACAGAACGTCAACAATGAACCAGAAGATTCAAACTGATATAAAAGTGGTTTCCAACATTAATGCAATTGATATATCTAGCCATTTAGCTAACCAATGTATGCAAAAGGTATCACCCCATAAACCTTGTTCAGACTCCTTTATATTTGTAGATGCAGAATAACGCATTTTATGAAGATATGTACCAATATCATTAACACGATGTAACTCGTATAGGAACTCAGGTGCTACTTCATATTGATATGACTGTATTGCTTCAACGTCATTATTCTTTAAGCAAAAAAGAAAGTGGTCTATTAATGCATTTCGCAATTCATTTGAAGTATAACGAAAATGTAGAAGCATTTCGAACGAGTCAAATAGACAATCTCCTACAGTATATGAAAATGCATTTAGTCTAAAAAGACCATTTCTTTTTAATACAATATCAATGTTGTCAGCCAAAATGCATTGCAATCTGAATTTGTAATTGTCAACATCTATTATTTCTTCGATTATTTGCAATTGCTTACCAGAGTTGGCTTTTGCAATTGTCTTGTACAGCTTTGAAAAAAATATTAATGAAGTTAGCAAAAACTGAACATGACTCTCATCGATAGGCCACCAAACCCTCCTGAAGCTTCTCAATGCCAAAGTGTTTCCCAAAGAACGATGCCCCTTTTTCAACAAAACTACCAATGCAAACATTTGCAGTTTCGTTGAAAAAGGGAGATCGTTCTTTGGGAAAGACTTTGGCGTTGAGAAGCTTTAGGGGGGTTTGGTGGCCTGATCTCACATATATACATTTAAATATAGATATGTAAAAAGAGGAGATATATATAGTAAACATTAATATTTTAAATAGCAAATAGCGTATTTGTATAGTTGCCATACATACCTCTTCAAAGCAAGTGGTTGGTTTGCCTTTCCTAATTGAGTTATGTGGTCTATTTCTTCAGTTGTTTGTTTTCCTTTTTCAGGATTTATGCTATGTTATAGAATAGGAACATATATTTAGTTCAATTTCAAAGAGCATATAGAAGTAAACAGTTAACAAGGAACATTAAAACCATAGAACCATACATATGTAAAGATAGAATGGATATATACTAAACATTAACATTCTAAATACAAATTGGCATATTTGTATAGTTGTCATAGACATGCCTTGCTGAACATTATTATTCTAAATACAAATCAGCATATTTGTATAGTTGTCATAGACATACCTTTACAAAACAAGTGGTTGGCTTGCCCTTTCTAATTGCGTTATGGATTCTATTTCTTCAATTGTTTCGTTTCGTCTCTAAAGATTTAGGCTATGTTATAGAATAGTAACATATATTTAGTGCAAACTAGAAGTAAAAACTGAACAAGAACATTAAAACCATAGAACCATACATATGTAAAAATAAAAATAGAATGCATATATAGTAGACATTAATATTCTAAATACAAATTACCATTTTTGTGTAGTTCTCATAGACATACCTTTGCAAAACAAGTGGTTTGTTTGCGCTTTCTAATTGGCTTATGCATTCTATTTCTTCAATTGTTTCATTTCCTTTTTCAAGTTTTATGCTATGTTATAGAATAGCAAGACATATTTAGTACAAGTCAAAAGAACATATGAAAGTAAAACTTGAACAAGAAGACAAGATCCATACAAAAGGAAAGGCAAAAAGAATATACTGTGTTTGTTTATGTTGCATGTTGTTGTTCTTTTTTCTTTGTTGTTCTGTTCAATTGAAAAGGGTTTTACTAGCAGAATCTGCATGCATAAATAGATGGGGTCATATCTGCAAATTTATGATAGGATAGTTCTGTTGATTAATTGAAAAAGCTGTCTCTGGCATAAGTTGCATTGATCAATACAGAACGCCATATATGTAAATGTAGAATAGAATGCATACTATGTATGCTGTTATCACTTCGTTTACCACAAAAAGATATTGTAGTATGCTTTAGTAAAATAGATATGGTAAAAGCAATGAGATATTGCAAAAATGTCAAAATTTTGAATTTTGTAAACTGTTTCATGTGTATATCATAGGTCAAGGACAAGAGATATTATATCATGGTCAGACCAATATGCATCCAATACGAAAATTCTATAGTTTATATTGCCTAGATTTTCCGAAACATGGTCAATCAATGATTTGTGCATGCTATTAGTTTTGTCAACTAGGAAATGAAGATTGTAGTTTTGCATGCAGGTTTCTAGCTGCTTTGTTTTTTGATTGCAATGCACCATATCAATATTCAAGTCCCCTAGTATAACTATGATATTGTTTAGATCTAACTGGTATAAGGATTTTGCAATGACGTTGAGGATATTGTTTAGGTTTGCATATGGCAATGCATATATAATGAGTATTGCAATTTCTGATGTGTCAACTTTTATTTTTGCAAACAATGCTTTTACAAAGCAGTCTTCAAAATGGGTATGTTCAAGGATAATGATATTTTACTTTATCAATATCATTACTTCATGCTTAATGCAACTTGAGATGCAATTGAAAATTTTGAAGTCTTCATTTAAGTCGAACTAAGGTTTACGGGGCAGAAAGGGTTGGGGGTCTTATTACGCGCTTTGCATGGTTCGAGGCGAATGGAACGTGGCGCATGTGAGGGGCACGTGGTTGCATGCGGTCTGGTGGTCTGATCGGCGGCCAGGTGTCTGTCCTCGAGATGCTGGAATGTTCAGCTTGTGTTTTACTGTCTTCGCAGCATTTGGGTTGGTATTGTTACTTGCTTATTTAGCTCTGCAGTCTGTGTGATGTTTGGTCTACGGTAGAGTTCCTGTGGTAAATGTCTACGTGAAGCTATGATTCTTAGTTGTATTGTTTAGAGGTTAAGTTCGGCTACTGCATTATAAGTTAATGGCATTTGGATATGGTTATACTATATGGATCTAAACAAAATTCAAGGATCAAGGAATCCAAACAAGGCATTGAGAACCAGATACGAGCAGTGCATAAGCATAATTCCATAACGCTTCTCAAGAAGATCCATCATTATGGGACACTGGAGGTATGATCCATATAAATGATGAACATGTAATATATTCAAAGGGCAGGTTTGGCAAACAAAACAACAATCTGCCTAAGCAAATTGTCCCAAGACTATTGGCAATTGTCGCATGTGAAAGAAGATGTCCAAAAATTACAGATCTTTGATGATTCACAAATTGTGGTGAATTCGATGAATGGAACAAATTGATTGGATAATTATAAACTTCAACCTATATTTCACGAGATTCGACTTCGTTAAACAGAGTATTTAACAGATTATGTTTGAACATGTTTACAAAGATAGGAACATGGAAACTGATGGACTGTCAAAAGCAAGATTACACTTGGTAGCATGAGCTTGGCTCATTCAACAGAGAGTGGAAGGAGAGCTGATGGAATGTGTTTTAAATGCCAATATCTATGTATAATTTTTTATGCCACTGTTTATGAACATATCTAGGACCTGATTCTTCATGAGACAAAACTGGTTTCAAATGTCTGATGTATGTCAGAATGACCATGACAGGGCTGTCATATTGACATTTTTGAAAACTGGTTATGAAGCAACATATCTTCTCAGCCATACTTTTATCACTTCCTATGCTTAAGCATATCTCTATATCTATATTTTTTTATGGGACTGTTTATGGACATATCTAGCAGCTAATTTCTTATGAGATAGAACTCGCTTCAAAGCTCCGATATATGTTAGAGTGACTATGATAGGGCTGTCATATTGACATTTTTGGAAACTGTTTATGAAACAAGATATGTTCCCAGCAATACTTTTATCACTTCCTATGCTTAAGCATATCTGTGAAATGCAGGAACATATATAATAAATGTAATTTTGTTTTCATAATAAAATAATTTTTTCTGTCTGAGCAGAATAAGGTAGTTGAACATCATATGAGAACCAATCTGGTTATAACTAGCTAAGATGACATTTTAATCTAAGGTTTAAATAGACAAAATGTCTTGATTCATCATTATACGGAGCTAGTTGCATGCATTACTCAACTTCTACTTGTTGGGATCATCTCAAATAATATTGTTGTTATGATTATAACAATTGATAATATTAATATTAATATTAATGTAAACACAGAATAAACAATGACAATTTCAGATTTGAATTCCAATATAATTGAGTGACAGAAAAGATATAAATGACTGAATACAGCTTAAATATCTATGTTTTTTAAAACAATCACAGAGTAACTCAGCTATAAATCTAGAGTAACTGAACCATAAACCTACACAATGCAAAAATTAAAAGCCTAACAAATTCACAAAAAGCAATTAATAGAAAAATTGACAAAAAGCAATTAGTCGAATAACAGCGTACCTGGAACAAAGCCGACTATTCAAATTGCTTCTCGTCTAGACCATATTCATGCACAACAGAGCCTGTACCAAGAACCACAGCTTCACCTAAGCCATCTCGGCCCAAATGACAAGGAAGTCACATGGTGCTCGAAGCTGACATTTACGGGAATTTCCATAAAACCCATGCAGCTAAGAGAAACCCTCAGTATCACAGAAAAGCTTATAATCTTCGCAAACGAAACATTTCATCCAATATATAAGCAACAGCAAATGAACAAAATCTAGTACCAATATAGCAAATCTTCAATTCAACACTTGTTAACAAAGCAAATGAACTTAACATTAACTAAATGAACTTAACAAAGTTGTTAACAAAGCAACCTTCCATTCTAGGAGTAATATCAGAGTCGAATATTCATACATGCATAACAGAATTACAAACTTGAACAAACATTATGGACCAAAGTAAACATATACATAAATTATACGAGCGAAAAACGTTGAATACACGCCTAAGATAGCAAACCGTGCAGTTACAAAACAGACTGCAATCTTCAATATTTTAACATTTCAAACAGTTCAAAATCCCCAATTTATTTAGATCTTCATGTGCAAAAACAGTTCAAACTACAAAAGACTGCGACTCAATCTGTACCAAGAACCATAGCTTCGCCAAGGTCCACTCGGTTCAAATGATAACGAAGTCACATCGTGGCTGAAACCCACATTTACAGAATTTTCCATAAAACCTATGCAGCTAACAGAAACCCAGAGTATCACGGCAGCCAGCAACCGCATTGGTCAACCCAAAGTCAGCGATCTATCAATCGCATATAGTCCCCAGCAGGGATGATGGGGTAACTGGACTATAAACCTAGAGTAACTGGACCATAAACCTACATAATGCAAAAATTAAAACACTAACAAATTGACAAAAAGCAAGTAATACAAAAATTGACAAAAAGAAATTAGTAGAATAACACCGTACCTGTAACGAAGCCGAGCGTTTGAATTCCTTCTCGTCTAGACCATATCCATGCACAACGCAGGCTATGCCAGTACCATGAGAAAATGTGCAAATGACGAAATTCGTTAATGAAGTCTGCACACAAAACCCTCAGTATTCAACCAGAATGCCATTAACTTATAATGCTCAAATAACCATGGACTGTTGCATGCAGGTAACAGAAACCCTCAGTATTTAACCAGAATGCCATTAACTTATAATGCAGTAGCCGAACTTAACCTCTAAACAATACAACCAAGAATCACAGCTTCACGCAGACATTTAGCCAAATTTCCATAAAACCCATGCAACTAAGACAAACCCATGCAACTAAGACAAACCCTCAGTATTCAACTAGAATGCCATTAACTTATAATGCTCAAATAACCATGGACTCTTGCATCCAAGTAACAGAAACCCTCAGTATTTAACCAGAATGCCATTAAGTTATAATACAGTAGCTGAACTTACCAAAGCCACAGCACACAGTCGAGCGATAGAACCTGCACCTGGAACAACACAACTGCAACCAAACGTTTGCGATAGAGTTAATCGAGCAGCCAGGAACCGCATTGTGTTTTCACCGCAGACAATACAACAAATACAAAGGAAAAATCGCAGAGACCGTAGAGCTAAACAACCAAGCAACAATAATAATCCAAATGCCATTAACTTATAATGCATTAGCCGAACTTAACATGTAAACAATACAACTAAGAATCATAGCTTCACGCAGACATTTACCGAAATTTCCATAAAACCCATGCAGCTAAGACAAGCCCTCAGTATTCAACCAAAATGCCATTAACTTATAATGCTCAAATAACCATGGACTCTTACATGCAGGTAACAGCAATCCTCAGACCAGGCAGGAACCGCATTGTGTTTTCAGCGCAGACAATACAACAAATAGAAACAAAAATCGCACAGACCGTAGAGCTAAAGAACCAAGTAACAATAACAACCCAAAGGCCGCGAACAGGGTAAAAGCCAAATAACCATGAACTCTTGCATGCACGTAACAGAAATCCTCAGTATTTAACCAGAATGCCATACAGTAGCCGAACTTACGAAAGCCACACCCAGCAGGCAGGAACCCCAGCGCAGACGAAAAATCGCACAGACTGCAGAGCTAAACAACCAAGGAACAATACCCGAGCAGGCAGGAACTCCACCGCAGACGAAGAATCACACAGAGTGCAAAGCTAAACAAGCAACTAACAATACCAATCCAAAGGCCGCGAAGACAGTAAAACCCAAAGGCCGCGAAGACATTAAAACCCAAGCCGAACTTTCCAGCATGTCGAGGAGCAACAGCTGGCCGCCGACGAGACCACCACAGCGCATGCCGACCACAGCTAAGACAAACCCTCAGTATTCAACCAGAATGCCATTAACTTATAATGCTCAAATAACCATGGACACTTGCATGCACGTAAGACAAAACCTCAGTATTCAACCAGAAGACAAACCCTCAGTATTCACAATAATAACCCAAATGCCATTAACTTATAATGCAGTAGCCGAACTTAACCTCTAAACAATACAACTAAGAATCATAGCTTCACGCAGACATTTACCGCAGGAACTCTACCACAGACCAAACATCGCACAGACTGCAGAGCTAAACAAGCAAGTAACAATACCAACCTGAATGCCGCGAAGACAGTAAAACACAAGCCGAACATTCTAGCATCTCGAGGATGGACACCTGGCCACTGATCAGACCACCAGACCGCATGCAACCACGTGCCCCTCGCGCACCACGTGCCATTCGCCTCGAACCATGTGAAGCACGTAATAAGACCCCCAACCCTTTCCGCCCCGTAAACCTTAGTTCGACTTAGGAAATATGCCAAATATTTGCAAAAATCGCCTCCGTCAACCCATGGACAAACCCTCAGTATTGAACCAGAATGCCATTAACTTATAATGCTCAAATAACCATGGACACTTGCATGCACGTAAGACAAAACCTCAGTATTCAACCAGAAGACAAACCCTCAGTATTCACAATAATAATCCAAATGCCATTAACTTATAATGCAGTAGCCGAACTTAACCTCTAAACAATACAACTAAGAATCATAGCTTCACGTAGACATTTACCCAAATTTGCATAAAACCCATGCAGCTAAGACAAACCCTCAGTATTGAACCAGAATTCCATTAACTTATAATGCTCAAATAACCATGGACTCTTGCATGCAGCTAACACAACAGGCAGGAACCGCATTGTGTTTTCACCGCAGACAATAGAATAAATAGAAAGGAAAAATCGCATAGACCGCACAGCTAAACAACCAAGTAATCATAATAACCCAAAGGCCGCGAACAGGGTAAAACCCAAATAGCAATGGACTCTTACATGCAGGTAACAGAAACCCTGAGTATTTAACCAGAATGCCATACAGTAGCTGAACTTACCAAAGTCACACCGAGCAGACAGGAACCCCACCGCAGACGAAAAATCGCACAGACTGCAAAGCTAAACAAGCAACTAACAATACCCGAGCAGGCAGGAACTTCACCGCAGACGAAAAATCGCACAGACTGCAGAGCTAAACAAGCAAGTAACAATACCAACCCAAAGGCCGCGAAGACAGTAAAACCCAAAGGCCGCGAAGACAGTAAAACCCAAGCCGAACTTTCTAGCATGTCGAGCAGGAACAGTTGGCCGCCGATCAGACCACCATAACGCATGCCGACCACAGCTAAGACAAACCCTCAGTATTCAACCAGAATGCCATTAACTTATAATGTTCAACTAACCATGGAATCTTGCATGCACGTAAGAGAAACCCTCAGTATCTAACCAGAAGACAAACCCTCAGTATTCAACCAGAATGCCATCGACTCTTGCATGTAGGCCACACAGTAGCCGAACTCACCAAAGCCTCCACCGCAGACGAAAAATCGCACAGACTGCAAGCAACAATACCCAGGCAGGCAGGAACTCTACCGCAGACCAAACATCGCACAGACCGCAGAGCTACACAAGCAAGTAACAATGCCAACCCAAATGCCGCGAAGACAGTAAAACACACCCCGAACGTTCCAGCATCTCGAGGACGGACACCTGGCCGCCGATCACACCACCAGACCGCATGCAACCAAGTGCCCCTCACGCGCGCCACGTGCCATTCGCCTCGAACCATGCGAAGCGCGTAATAAGACCCCCAACCCTCTCTGCCCGTAAACCTTAGTTCGACTTAGGAAAAACGCTAAATATTTCCAAATATCGCCACGGTCAACCCAAAGTCAGCGATCTATTGATCGCTTATAGTCCCCGGCAGGGACTAATAACTCCGGACTATAGGGACGATAGAAAGTGAGAAGCGCGGTAGCTAGCTCGATCATGCATAGTTTGTAGTGGTTTAGTTTATGTATTTTTATTAAATTTTCTTTAGAACTTTGAATTAACTAATATGATTTATTCTAGGATGATGTGAAAAACTTAATGGATTTTCAAAAATAAATAGCATGGATGAAAATTAAATTAGTAAATTAATTAATATGATAAATAAATTATTATTTTAAAATAAGTTTTTAAAATTACTTATTAAAGTATTATAAATTTAATTAAAAAATAACTATTAGGAATGAATATATATATATAAATTAGAAAAGTGATTATCATAGTTGGACCGAAAAATTTGGAGAGCGCGTGGGCGATTAGCTAGGGTTATAGGCTTTTGCAGAGGTTGTTCTCCATGGAAGGACGCAAAGGAGGGAGCTCCACTCCCTCCTACAAGCAGGCTGTGGCTAGTAAAGGTAAAAAACCAATAGAATATGATAGAGGTCCTTCAGAAGGAAGGAAAATGAAGAGTGAAGAGGAGCAAGATGGTACTAAATCAAGGGAGAATAATAACCCTAAAGAAAATGAGGAAGTAGACAAGGAACAGGGAACAAAAGACAAAGCACAAAAGGGACCATGTAAACCCAAAGCTACGATCACACCCAGAGTAGTTTTAAAGGATCCTGCTATGTAGGCACACATGTAGACATATGCAATCATTTGAAAATTCATGGGCTTATGGTCCATTGATAAAGCTTTACAAACGTGGATTAAATACCACTGGAAACCAAAAGGAATCATAGACCTACGTTTTAGGTCAAAGAGATACTTTACTGTGGTCTTTGCAAATATTGAAGATAAGGACAGAGTGTTTGAAGGAGGGCTATACTTTTATGCAGCAACAGGCCTTTATATGCGACCATGGATTATGAATTTTATCCCAGAGCGTGAGACTTTTACCTTGGTCCCGGTTTGGGTTAGACTCTACTTTCTACTTCTTGATTACTGGCAAACGGAATCCTTATCTGCCATAGGAAATAAGTTAGGGCATTTTGTCAAAGCTTCTGAGGCCACTAGAAGGGGAAAATATACTTCTTTTGCAAGAATATGTGTGGAGATGGATTTCCCTGGAGCTCTACCGGATGAGTTAATCTTGGAAGTGTTTGACGAAGAATGGGTGCAAACAGTGGATTATGAACATATTCCATTCAGATGTCGCAAATTCCATGAGCATGGGCACCTATTTAAACACTGCCCTCTCAGTAAAATAAAAAACAAGAGTAAAGCTAACGCCATGAAAGATACTGAAAGATTTCACAAAGTGGTACATAAAGGAAAAGGAGGCAAAAGAGGGTCGAAGCTACATCAAACAGAAGGGCAACAAGCCAATTAGAATAGTTTCCAACTACTAGAAGAAGAAGAAGAGATAGCAAAAGCAGATCAGGCAAAGGGAGGAAGTCTATTGGAGGAGGAGAACGAAGAAGATGGTGAACAAACACAAGATATTAATAAATAGAAATAAACTATGATGAGTGATGCAGAACCAGAAATGGACCAGGAAATGACCCAGAGTGAGATGGAGATGGAGGACCACAAACTACAGGAGATTCTTGATAAAGAGAACCTAGATCTGGAAGGATTCTTGAAACAAGGAACCAGGGAGGGGGTAGACTCGTTACCTCCAAAGGAGTTCAATAGAGTTCAGCAGCTGTTTATATGGAAAACTCAGACCAAAGGGCTAGAGAAGCAAAGAAACAATGAAAGGCAAGGCAGCGAAGGTGTGAAAACTATGAAAACCACACCAGGATTAGCACCGAGAAACCTAGGAAAGAAAAGAGGTAGGAAAAAACAGAATGAGCTATTGATGGAATGTGGAAATCTAATGATAGATTTAGGTAAGATGAAAGACCTAACCAACTACTCCTTTACAAATCTTTAATAATGAAGTTCACTTCTTGGAATATTAGGGGTCTAGGCAGTAAAAGAAAACAAAGATTACTTAGTAATAGAATGAAACAAGCAGCACCGAATGTGATCTTCATCCAGGAAACTAAATGTTCCATTCAAAAAATAAAAGAAATTCATAGAAAATGGCTCAATCGATTTGAGTTTCTGGAAGTCAAAGCAGAGAATACAGCAGGAGGCATACTCACTCTTTGGAACCCCCAAAAAATTGGCATTATAGATGTTGAGGCATCTAGGGATTATTTATCAGTGGTCATTCAGCCTGTGGGAGATAAGGAAACCTACCTGGTCACGAATGTGTATGGCCCCCAAAGAATGGATGGTAAACTCAAGTTTCTAGATTCTCTGGAGGATCTTAGAGATAGACATGCAGGAATACCATGGATCTTGGGGGGTGATTTCAACATGATCAAATCACTTTCGGAGAAAAAGGGGGAACCAGAATTCTAAGTAAAGACTCTTTGGCATTTCAAACCTTTATAGATAATATGAAGCTAGTGGACATTGTAACGAGTAATGGTATCTTTACTTGGAACAATAAAAGAGGAGGAGAGTCTCAGGTGGCCTCAAAATTAGACAGATTCATAATCTTAGAGGACCTTATGCTCAATGACAAGGAAATGGTGGCAAGAGTTCTCCGCTTTGGAGGCTGATATCACTGGCCAGTTCAACTGGAAGCTCAAGGCATGGTACCCCCAGGAATAGACCTTTTAGATTTGAGAATATCTGGCTTTCCCACCTAGATTTCATCAACAACATTGCCAACTAGTGGTCAGAAGATTTGAATATTCAGGGCACAAGAATGTTCCTTCTTCAAAAAATACTAAAACATATCAAGCTCAGGCTCAAAGATTGGAACAAGAATGAATATGGCAATATTTTTGAAGGAAAAAAATATGTTGAAGGTAAAATGCAGGAACTCAACCAAGCCCTTATCACAGATGGCTTTGATAAAGTCAGAAGTGATCAAGTCACCAAATATCATCAAGACTGGGAGAATTTATGTAAACAAGAGGAAATATTTTGGAGACAAAAATCTAGAGTTCAATGGCTAAAAGAAGGAGAACGTAACACTATATTTTTCCATAGATCCACTATGGCGAATAGAGCTCATAACAGGATTTCTTCGATCAAGGACGAGGGAGGTAATATTCTCAATTCTCATGAAGAAATAGAAGTTGTGCTAGTTCAGCACTTTCGAGGTATAACAAAGGAAACCTGTTCAGATAGAGAACATTCCATTAGGGACTTAACAAGACATATACCTAGGCTGGTGTCTAGAGAGGACAATTTCAACCTTAATAGGCCAGTGACTGAAGAGGAGGTTAGTGAGGTCCTCAAAGAAATGCAAAATGGTAAGGCGCTAGGCCCGGATGGTTTCAATGTAGATTTCTTTAAAGCTTGCTGGAATATAGTCAAACAGGATATTCTAAATGTAGTAGAATATTCCAGGATGAATAGAACTATTTTGAAGGTGCTAAATACCTCCTTTATCTCCCTGATCCCTAAACAGGATTTGGCTAAAACTCCTAATAGGTTTAGACCAATAGCTTTGTGCAATGTGGTTTATAAGATAATATCCAAAGTTGTGTCCAATAGACTCAAACCTCTTCTTCCTACCCTAGTTTCTGTGGAAAAATCTGGATATGTGGAAGGTAGACAAATTCTCAATAACATCATTCAAGCACATGAGGTGGTGCACTCTCTAACTAGCAATAGGAAGGATGGAATGATCA
This sequence comes from Pinus tabuliformis, assembly GCA_031772625.1. Taxonomy (NCBI): domain Eukaryota; kingdom Viridiplantae; phylum Streptophyta; class Pinopsida; order Pinales; family Pinaceae; genus Pinus; species Pinus tabuliformis. The sequence continues at coordinate 464,526,563 of CM062820.1, read as the reverse complement.
TGCAATTGGACATAGCCAAAGCTTATGATAAGCTGAATTGGACCTATATCAGGAAAGTTCTTATTGCTTTTGGGTTTGATAACAATTGGGTTAGATGGGTCATGGCCCTGGTTACTTCTTCCAGCTTTTCAATTTTGGTTAATGGTTCTCCCTCGAAGACTTTTATTCCTTCAAGAGGCCTCAGGCAGGGAGACCCACTCTCTCCCTTTCTCTTCATCCTCATGATGGAAGGACTGGGTCGGTCTATCAAGCATGCAAAAGAAGTTGGTAAGATCAAAGGTCTCCAACTTTATGATAATGGACAGGCCTTGACTTGTCAACATTCTGTTGATGATACCATGCTATAGGGAATCCCCATGGTCAAAGAAGCTCTTGCGTATAAGCAAATCCTGAGTGACTTTGCCATGGCTTCAGGTATGGAAGTTAATCTCTCCAAATCTAAGATTTTTTTCTTTAATACTAATATTGCTATTTAGAGGAATATCTCCAGAATTCTGGGCTTTCAAAGGGAGATCCTCCCATCAAAATATTTGGGAGTTCCTCTAACTGCTAAACCTTTACACAAGAGCATCTAGGAGCCAGTGATTAATAAGTTGCAAGATAAAATCAGGAAATGGACTATTAGATCTTTAAACTTGGCTGGTAGGTTGGTGCTTACAAAGGCTGTCCTTCAATCAATCCCAGTCTTCATGCTATCAGCTCTCCCAACACCAAAAGGAGTCCTGCAACAATTCAAAACCATACAAAGAGACTTTCTTTGGGGCAAGGGGGAAGAAAGAAAAAAATGGTCCTTGGTAGCCCGAGAAAAAATCTGCAAACCTAAAAACCATGGGGGTCTTGGATTGGATGATCCTGAGATTCTAAGTAAGGTTTTAGGGGCAAAATTATGGTGGCGCTGGGTAAAAGACCCAGAGGCTCAGTGGGCTATTATTTGGAAAGAAAAATATGCCAGCACTTGGCAAAATAATGATCACATAAGGATGTCTGGAAATATAAAGGGCTCACATATTTGGAATAAGGCCAAGGAGAATAGGGGCTTAGTACAAGAAAACAACTTCTGGGAAATCAGAAAGGGAGACTTAACTTTATTCTGGGAGGATAAATGGCAACAAGAACCTATACTGTTAAAAGAGGACTTGGGGGACCTCAAGGAAGAGATAAATACTAAAGGGTTATCTAATATAAAAGATTTTTGGGACTAAACCAATAGTATATGAAAATGGAGAACCTGGAGGAACTTTGATTTTAGGGATGACAGCCCCTTGAAAGCTAAAGCAGAGACACTAATGAAAATGTTAGAACAAAGGAAGATTTTAGTGTCAGGGGGGCATGACCAATTGAGATGGGGCAATAATAATGAGGTTACATTTAATCTTAAGGAGGCAAAACTCATACCCCTTGAACTGGATTCCCATGTTCCGGATAGGATTTGGCAAGACCTATGGAGGCATCAAGGTTGGAGGAAAATTAAACCCTTCATGTGGCTGGTTCAAAATAGGAAAATTTTGACCTGGGATAACATTCGGAAGAGGGGTGTCCTGGGGCCTTCCAGATGCCAGCTCTGTGAAGCCCAAGAGGAAACAATGGAGCACTTTCTCAACAATTATATTTTTACCTCCAGGTTGTGGGATTCTTTTGCCACCATTTTCCAACAGACTGATAGGGACAAAGGGAGTATTATCAGCACCCTAAACAACTGGAGAAGAAACTTTTCATATTATGAAGTTCTTGGCTCATCATGGGCTCTTATGCCAAGCTCCATTATATGGAATGTCTGGAAAGAAAGGAACAATAGAATGGAAAGAACGGAAAGAAGCCATCCCAACACCTTTATGAGAAGATCTTAAAATAGATTAAGGAGACGATTGGCACTATAGTGCAAAATCGCCCTAAGAACCCACCTTCAGCAGTAGAATTGAGGATTCTTAGTAAGCTGGGTTTGCAGGGACTTATTCCTCAGGGCCTAGATAGGAAGGTAATAACAATGGAATCTGAGCAAGATTTTTGGCATCCTCCCCCTAAGGGTTTTTTGAAATACAACATTGATGGGGCTTCAAAAGGCAACCCGGGCACTGTTGGTTATGGAGGGGTGTTAAGGGATGAGAACGGAAGTATTCTTTTCATCTTCTATTGCCATTTAGGAAGAGCCACCAACAATATGGTGGAATTAATGGCTATGGAGCAATGTTTAGATTTATTGGAACAGGATAACCGCCAAAATGTGATTGTTGAAGCTGATTCAAAGTTAATCATTAACTCAGTCAAGAGAATCAGCTGGGGTATGAAGCCAAAAAAAGCCTCAGGAAACTGGAGGCTGATCCAGGTCTTTCAATGGATTCAGCGTCACCTCTAGTGCCTTTGAACAATAAGTTTTAAACATGTGCGAAGAAAGGCCAATAAATTTCTGGATCTTCTGGCCAACCAAGGAGTGATTTGCACAAAAAATATGGTTGTGATGAGTTGGAAAGAGTTGCCTCAGAACATATTAAAGGCGAATTGTTATGACCAGGCAGAAGAAGATAGGATGGTGTTTCAGAACAGAGCCATGGAGACGAGGTCTAGATGACTCAGTTTCTTTATGATTAATAGTTTTTTCACCGTCGGGTTTTTAGTGGGTTGTAGGCCATTGTCAGCCTTCGCAACCCGAGTAAGTACATTCATAGAGGCTCTAGGTGGTAGCAGCCTGGGCGAATCTGTTTTCTCGATGATCGACATGATGGTAGGAGTTACATCTTTCATTGGTTCAGGTAGAGTAGATGTAGCAAGAGGCTGGAATCCAGGAACTCTTGGTGGCCTCAAAACCCTGGGTTTTCCTTCTTTGATCGCAATACCGCATCTGGGGTGGTTTTTCGGTGATCACAGGCCTTGCAAGCGGGAAGTGGTTTTTCCGAAATGGGAGAAATTCCATTCAATGAGCTACACGTGGCATAGGGGTCAGATAGAATATTGCTCTCATTGCGCGCTATTGTTCGGTGATGTAGACATGTGCGATATGATCCTCAGCTGTCGGATTAAGCAAGGCAGATCTACGGTTGGGATCGATCAAGCATGTTGGTGGGTCCATGTGGGTAAGCGTCGTGCTTCTAAGTACTGCGAAATCGGCCACAGCCGTTGGATCAGGCGAGGAGGTTCGACGGTTGAGATTAAAGATGCAAGTCAGGAAGATGACGGGAGGCATTAATGCATTTTATTCTTGGCAGGATGCAAAATGTTCTTGGTGGGAATCGTCGTTTTTTGTACGTTCTACAGGTTCGTGGGTTTGTGAGTTATTTGGACATGAAATCCTTATAGATTGGTACATTTGTTCCTCTTCAGGTCCGATTCTTTATTCTCATTAGCCGGCTTTAGCATTGTTTTTCTTTTGAGAGTTTTGAGGTTTTGTTTGTAGGGGTCGGGGCTTTTGCCTTTGGCCCATTAACAGATTGAGATTGGTTTTTTCCTTGGTCCACAACTCCTCGTGGAATGTTGTATTTTATGTATTTTATTTACTGATTAATGAAATAGAAGGTCCGACTCTTGCTTCAGCAAAAGAAAAGGATATATATAAAAATTAATTTTAATATAGTGAGAAAGATTCTATATTAATTAAAATAATAGTTATAAAATATTATTAATTTATAAAGTATTTGTTAGAGATTAATATATAAACTATATAATCACCCAGAATTTTATAATAATATAGTTATAGGTTAAGAACTAATTTCAAAAATCTATTATTAACTTATCATAATTCATAAATTGATAATAAAAAAAGTTACATATTATTATTTAAATATAGGGAAGCTATCAAGGGTATATATCTTTTATTTATATTAAATAACTAATAATAAAGTTCTAGGGTTAAGGTCTTAAAATCTTATATATTTATTAATTTAAAAGTTTTTTATAAAATAGGAAAAGATGTATGGTTAAGAAAGGTTACAAAATAATTCTTAATTTATATAGAGAGGTTACAAAATAATATTTAATTTTTTAATTTATAAAAAGGATGATAGGAGATTAATTACTATGATAAACTAATGAAGATACAGAAGAATTTTAATTATGATTAAAGTTATAAAGGTTCCCATGAATGGTAAAAATAGAAGAATAATAATATTAAAAATAAATAAATTAAATTAAATTAGAAAAGGAAAAAAGGAAAGAGAGAAAGGGGGGTGGAATCATGAAGAGAGCAATTTCTAACCATCATCCCTATTAAGATTTTTGGCATGCCTTTCAATCCCAATAGCCTCTCTAAGCTTCCGATGGTGGAAGCTTAGATCCAAATGATGTGATTAATCTGAAAGACTTTTATCTACATTATAGATCACAAAAGTCTTAGATCTAACACTCTTACATATATTTAGCTAGCTCGATCATGCATAGATTGAAGCGGTTAATCCATGTCTTTTTATAAATTTGTCTTACATATATTTATTGATGGTAAGTTAACAACAATAAAGTTGTTGAAATAAGTGGATAAGCATCATTTTTCACTTTTTAATGTTATTATTTTTTCTTATGGAAGGTGGAGAATGATATCAATCTATTTATTTTGACCACTTTATTAATTTGGTTGTGTTAATTGACAACCTATCTGTATGGGGAGGATTACTATTCCATAGTTGACTATGGCTAAATATACTAAATTTATGGTTGAGGATGGTTTAATACAATCAACATATAATTCACTATGGATGACATTAGTTGTCCAAATCTAACTATTGTAGACTATGATAGCTTATGATTGACTATGGTTCACCATGGTTTTTCATCTTTGATCATGGTTGACAATGGTCAACCAAGGTTAACCATAGTCATCATTGTGATCATAATTGACTATGGTTCACCTTTATTGACTATAGATTTACCTAGCAAAAATAGGTCAATATAGTAAATCTAATCAACTTAGGTCAATCTAGTAAACATATGTGAGATTAGTAAACATAAGTTAACCTAGGTCAAGATCAACCATGTAGACCTAGGTGAATGTAGTAAATCTAGCAAACATAGGTCAACTTACTAGTAAACCTAATAAACCTAGATCAACCTAGTGAGCCAAGTAAATCTAGTAAGCCTAGTCAACCTAGTAAGCCTAAGAAACCTCTCAAACCTAATAAACCTAGGTAAACCTAGGAAGCCTAGGTCAACCTAATAAAGGTAGTAAACCTAGGTCAACCTAACAAACCTAATAAATCTAGGTCAAGCTAGTAAATCTAGTAAACCTAGTACAATTAGGACAACTTATTAAACATATGTCAACCTAGTAAACCTAATCAACCTCAAAAACCTAGGTCAACCTAGTAAACCTTGGTCAATCAAGTAAACCTAGTAAATGTAGGTCAACTTAGTAAACCTATTAAACATAGGTCAACCTAGTAAACATAGGACAACCTAGTAAACCTAAGTCAACCTACTAAACTTAGGTGAATATGGTAAATCAAGTAAACTTGTGTTAACCTAGTAAACCTAGGCACACTTAGTAAACCTAATAAACCTATGTTAGCCTAGTCAACCTAGGTCAACCTAATAAGCCCAAGTCAACCTCTTAAACCTAATAAACCTAGCTTAACTTGGTAAACCTAATACACCTAGGTCAACCTAAAAAATATAAGTCAACCTTGTAAACCTAGGTCAACCAAGTAAATGTAGGTCAATCTAGGAAATCAAATTCATCCTAGTAAATAGTAAATCTTTGTCAACCTAGTAAATCTGGTGAACCTTGTAAACCTACATAAACCTAATAAACCTAGTAAACCTAGATCAACCTAGAAAACCTAGTAAATCTAGTAAACCTAGGTTATCCTAGTAAACCTAATAAATCTAAGTAAGCCTATTAAAACAATGTAAAACTACTCAACCTAGTAAGCCTAGGTCAACCTAGTAAATCTAGTAAACCTATGTCAACCAAGTAAATCTAGGTAAACCTAGTAAAACTAGTAGATCTAGTAAAGCTTGGTCAACCTTGCAACATTGTTTATTGTTCATCACATCATGACATGGTTGGTAGTTCATCACATTGTAGCGTTGCTTGTCACATTGGAAACAATATTAAAGTTAATGCATATGGTGACTATGGCACCCATGTTGACTATAATTGACTTGGATACTCTTATTGATTTGTGTTGATAATGTTAACCATAATCTACCATTGGTAACATGTGTTAACGTGTAAATTAATGTGTTATCAATGTGTTAATGTGTTATTAATTGATAGATGAATGTGTTAATAATACATTTTTGAAGGTAGTTTGGTTGTGAATTTTTATTATGTTAGCCTTTCGTAATATTTTCATGAATTGTTTTCATGAAGTGTTTACCCTTTTATTGTGGTCATATTGCTTTCTTGAAGTATATTTTTATTAGGATTTTATCGCATGTATTTTCTTGATGACCATAGAATATCTAGGTGTATCTAGATTTTGTGTTGACAATTTTATTCTTTTTGGAGATATTATTATGTATTTTGTTGAGATTATTAAGCTAAAACTTAAGATGTTTCCTTGACCTTATGTTGTAGTAGTTCCAGTCCTTTCTTTTTAGTAATATTCCTGAGATTGTGTATTTTATAACAGTTAAGTTCATCTTTGAGGTTGCTTTCCTGTAATTTTCCAATGTTTTTTGGTAGACATAAGTTGTTATATTGCTTTGCAAATGGATAATTTTATCAACATTTTGGGGTTTACATATTTTTGGATGAATTACATTTTAAACCTTTTGGATGTAGATATGTGTATAATTTTTGGGATATTTTTGTTATATTACATGTTTTTTCTTCCTATAAATTTCTTTTTTGTTAATCAAATTACCATAACAATTTGATTAAGTGTGGTTTGCTAGTGGTTGATTTAGCAAAAGGGTTACAACTATTTCTGTCAAGTCACAATGATTCGGATTCAACTTTATTTTTAGATATCAATTCTTGTTATTATTTTAGTAGTTTTCTTACAATTTGTAGAAAATACATATGATGGTTATTTATGAGTGGGTCTCAAGCATTTCCCAGTTTTTGAAGCCTGATTCTATGTCTTTGACAAAAAAAATGTCACCGTGAGTAGATCTCCACTTGAAACCAATTCTTTTAGTATCATAAAGAAAAGCACTCTTGTAAATGACAGAAAGACAAATTGCTCATTCTGTAAGAAGGGACCGAGAAAGGTAAATGATTGGTAGATTGGCATAACCATTCCTTAGAGTAAATGTTTTATGCGTTATTTTATGGGTTCCTATCAAAAACAAATTTTATTCCCACTTTGTATCTAACCTACACTACAACCATCTTCTCCAACCCTTTCTAAAATGAAAGAGGTGTTTATAATTGTTTCTCTTGATTATTAACTATGAAGTTTTAGAGCCACACAGAATACCTATCCTCAAAGATAAATTGGATAAAAACCCAATTAAAGTCTCAGTTGTAACATCTTCTGTTGTAACAACTTCTCAAGTTGCTTCTTCAATTGTAACAACTTTTGAAGTTGCTTCTTCTTCAATTGTAACAACTTCTGAAGTTTCTTCATCTCCTGATCCAATTGAAGAACCTTTAGGGGAAGCTCCCAAGCACACTTATGCCTCCATTGTATGTGTGGAAATTAATATCAATTTTCTCTTATTATTGAAGTTCCATTTGTTCTATTGTAATTATTTTTTTTGATTACAATCAGTTTGTAGTGTTTTAGAGATTCTAACTTCTCAACATTCCTAATGTGTGAAATTATTTCAATTCATTCGGGTTACTAAGGGAACTTCTACCACTACACAGTCTTATCAAACACCTACAAATATGGTTTTTGTTCTACTTTTAGAATGGAAACCTACACCACAAACCACACAACAACAACCACCTCAATTGCTCTTAGGTTCAACAATATTTGACGAAGTGCATCCCAATGGGTCTGATGATATTGTCGGCTCTAAAAATCAAGGCTCGTTATTTTTATTTTTATTTCTACATAACTTACACTTAGGTTAAGAAATATTTGTTATTTTTAATCTTCCCTATATAAATCTAAAGCCATTAAATGTTCTACTCATGTGCTGTTGAACCTTTATTTCTTTTTCCATTCCTTTGGTGATGGAAGATCAATATACATAAGGAATATCTCTTCTAATCTCACCTCTTCTAAATTAGAAATGGAGTTTAGAAAGTTTGGGAAAATTAGACCTGGAGGGGTCAACGTGGTTAATGAGAATGTGGGGACTGAAATTGTCTCTCTATTTGTCTCTTTTTAAAGTTTTGTATGGTGACTTGTCTAGTAGTATAATTTCTTTCATTCTCTCTGATTGTTCATCTATATGAGTTGAGCCAGATTATGTTTGATTGTACTTTGACAAGATACGAGAGTTTGTTATGCCTTTATTGATTTTGAAGACTCGAGTTCTATTCAAAATGCCACAACAATATGTATACATTTATGTTTTAATGTTATTTGTTTCTTATTTCTGTCTTTATGGGTATACATTTATGTTCCAATATTATTTGTTTCTTATTTTCTTTTATGGGAATTTGATTATTATATGTAATTTTTTCTATAACAACAAGCAAGCTTCCCCAATTCCCTTTGGAAATAAGCATATATAAATAGAGTAAAAAAGTAGTAGTCATGATAGTTCACGAGTACGTGAGTATATTATTTGTTCTAATTTCCTTTTGATTCCAAGAATTGGAAAAAAAATTGGTAAATTTTTTATTTGTTATTTTTTGAGCAGGAAGAGATGGTAGCAAAAAGCAATTTTAGAAAGAAAAGGTAGAGTACGAGGAGGGTATGGTACAAGTGGCTATGGAAGAGGAAGTGGATAGGAGTTTTGAAGAGAGTACGCTAACAAAGGAAGCGGGGATATGGTATTCAAGATAGCTTTGACAGTGCTTTAGCATATAGTTTCTCTAGGCAACCTAAACGAGGTGGTGGGAATCGAATTTCCAAATCGATGTTGATTGGACAACTTCATACACATACATGTTTGGAGTAGTTTCCTTTTCTCTTTTACAACTTTTGAGCATATTAGATCATACCAAGATAAGTGATTTTTTCCTGTGTGTTGCTTCTTGTGGTCCAATTTTATCTATCTCATCATAACTATTCATATTTGGTACTTTCCACATGCCAGTCTTACTAATTACGAAATAATGGACATAGATGTTGAATATTTGAAGCTTGATGATGTAAATAAAGTAGATTCCATCATGCACCATTACGTGAAACCACAGTTATGCATTTTGACCACTAAAAAGACCTCTAAGAACATTTCTAGATATGAAAAATGAATTCTAGTGTTTTTTCCGCATCAACATCTTTAGCTCAAGCTTAAGAGTTTTGTTCAAATTTGGTACAAAACAAAGCACTTATGTTCTCACTGATATGTTAAGTTATGGTATCATAATGGTCATATAATAAAGTTACATTGTACTTCATTCCAATAATAAAGTAACTCCAGTCCATATGATTCGACCTATGTACACATGCAAACCCTTGATGCATTACTTTAGGGATCCCCTTGCTTAGTTTCAGGTAGGGTCCCAAAAATTTAGATTTAAACAGGCCACCACCTCCCACAGTGAAACAATTTTTTCATGTTATCCCACTTGACAAGTCGGAGATGGATGGACATCTTGTTTTTTGTTGGTACATCCAGTATGAGAATAGGGAAAAATAATACTTGTTTTCAAACCTAGAGACATAGAGGCTTCACCTAATGAACCTATGTTACATTATGTGTGTTTGTGACATACTAAACAATATCCATAATTTGACTACATATTGGAAAATACCTCCAAAAATCACATTATTTAACCCCCTATAAATACGAACCCAACACACATTCCCAATTTTAAAGACCCCTACTTTCTCTAGATATTATAGGTATCCAATTTTCATTAACATCTTTTATACCCATTTATATTTTTTTTATTAATTTTGAACTCCATATTTTATACCTGCCAATATAAAAACCCCCATTTTTTATACATGTCATTTTTCCTCAATATATATCCCCCAATATGAACACACGTGGTATGGTATTTCTCCCCCAGTGAAGCCCTCGTGCCCAAAGAGCTCCCTTTCAACATTTTTTTTGCTAACCCAACAATAGATATCTTGCCCTTAAGGTGACTCATCAACTATGAGATCAAGGGAAAATACTACTGCATGTTTTAGGACCTAGAGAGGTCACTTTCCATTTTTTTGTTAACTCAACCAAAGATGTCTTTCCCTCTTCATAAATGAACTGTTTAGACACAAATCTAACTCTACTCATTTATTCCTATTGAAATGGAGTTGTTGGATGCTCTTGACCTATCAAATAGTTTGTAGATGCATAATTTCTTATGTCATCTATGGGTTGTAGGTATGTGATATGTGTTCCCTATGCATTGGATGTTCCTTTGTGTCATTGGGGTCTATTGTCTCTTTTGCACCATTTGGGTTAGTATCCACCACAAGAAGTCTAAAAATCCTAGAAACCTAGTAACCTATCAAATGAAGTGCACACAAACATCATGGCTACAATAAAAGTTACCTTACAACATACAATAATTTTTTAATCAAAATGGAAGCCAACTCTCTTGCATAAAAGAGTCTCGAAGTCATGCAACAATAGGGATGATTGATCATGTGTCATGAGGAGGGTCGTCCTCATCTTTGGGGCTGGTGTCCAACCTTCAACATTCTACTTAGGGTCTGTGGTGATATCTCCCCTCCCATTGTTGCCTTGGTTAGGCTCAAGAGGCTTCCCAACCTATAAGATATTCAATGTTAGCACCATGAACTTTTTATTCTATTGAACAAGAAAATGAGGCTAGCTATTTCACTTCTTTGCACTCTTGGGAAACATGGTGCTTGGGATGAATTTCATATTTGTGGAGTGGGAAAAGCAAGCAGGGGTTCTAGATATTGATTTCCTTCTCATGGTGCTAAGAACATCACCCTAGAACATAAGTAGTCGGTTTCGTGCAAAATCTCCATTTTGACCTTCTAGGCTATAAACTAAAAATTAACTTTGAACATGCCATAACAACATTATATTATGTAAGCCTTCCATTAAGATGAATGTTTAAAAAAAAATTATTTCTTTATTTCCAGGTCAAGAGGAGGACTTATATTGTAATTAATTCATGAGGTTGAATTGGGAAATTCAAAAAACTGCAATGGTTGTTGAATTATTTCCATTTTTTGCACAAATCAAGCACTTAGGTTGTGCTAAACCTAAGTATTGGAGCTTCTAGCCCAAGGCTATGTCACACAAGGCCAAAGACTAGACAAAAAGATCCATAATGGGCTCAATGAAAGGCTTCCATATTCTTTTGTCTAAAATTCCATGCTTATGTTTGGATTTAAGCCACAAAAACTTGTCAAGTCTAACATCGAAGATAGGTTAGAACAGATTCATCTATATCCTCATTAATGGCCTTATGTCTCTTGAAATATTTGGAGTGGTTCCAAAGTAATTATTCCCCAGCCCTTGTGTAGGCAACAAAAATTCCAATTGACTCTATGGAACTCAATACTTCCTTCTGAATTGACCCGTAAGAATTTCCAACCTTTAGTAAGAATTTCAAGAAGGGGCACATGGTTAGAAGAATGGTATCCATGGTTCAAAACAAACTCTTTATTGCATACATGGAATTACACAACAAAGGGAAATTGGCTTTGTAATCCATTTGTCAATTTTTTTTGTCAATTCTTTGAATGATCACAAGCTGGATTTCTTAAATTGGTGGAGGCTTGAAAAGAAAAGAGGATCCTAATAAATTTGAAAGGATGCATTCAAGTTCATCCTTATACCATAATCAAGTTTGGAATATTAGTCTGGTTGTATTTATAACACTCGGTTTTTTTCCTCTATATTGTAAAGTCCAAGGCTTCACAAAAAAATTAGATACACTCCATTGTCTTTTACATTAGTATGTTGTTGTTAATGCTGGTTAGAAAGAATGATCTGCAAAGTGCCCATGCAGTGATTTCTTGGATTCATCTTTTAGAAGAGGGATGCTTTAATCAATCCTTGGGACATTTAGTTGCATAGATAACTTAAGGTTGCAATAGTTATTACATAAAGGGTTGGGGCTAACGGAAAAGATTGTCTAAGAGTTATGAAGAGTCAATTTCTTCATATTTGGTCTGATTGATGGATGAGGATGCCTAGGCCTTTGCAAATAAAATTTCAACTACATTTTTTAAAAATCGACCAAAGCTTAGAGGCTTGCGAATGCAAGGATAGAAAGTCATTACACTTTGTTATGGGATATTTCAAACTTTAGATCTTTAAGAGTAAATTTGTAAACATTTAGATAGACCCTTGAAACCATCATTTTTAGTTTCTATTTGGCTAAAATTTTATCCCTTCTCTAGCATGGTTTGGAAAAGGGTGTAGCTAATATAACTTGATGAGGGCTTAAGTCCTACTAATGTATCCCCTAGTAATGCAAAATTTGAGCATTATGGCCACCATCATCATAATAGAAATCTTGTTTATAAAAATGTCACTAAGCAACATTCTTTGGCCATTTTTGTGCTCCATATTAACATTCCACATGGATCTTTCACACACTAGAATTCATCCTTCAGGATTTTCATGTACCAATTTTTCATAGGGTAAATTCATTCTCGAAAAATGAGTCATACAGGAATTCATTCTGGAAAAATGAGTTGTACAGGAAGTGGCTTCTCAGACCTTCTAGCATGTAGGGGTAAAAGCTTTGACTTCTGGAATTCTAGGAGTCCAAACTTGAGAGCTACCATTATTATTTTAGTTTCATACTTATGCATAAAATTAGGCCAAATATCTCCATCCTTCCATTTAGTTTTTATTACTCAGAGTGTAGGCTCTAGAGAGTGTCGAATAAATTTTTACAAATTTCCAATCCATCTCATCCATTGCAGTATAACGCTTTCCAAATTGGGAATGCACATTAGATGTTGATAACCCGTCCCAAAAAACATATTTGTTTATTATACTTTTCTTTTCGGTAATGCTACTACAGATGTTGATGGTGGTCCCTTTAGAAATGTGTCTATCCCCTTAATAAGTATGGTTCACTAACTCCCATATATTTTCTTTCTGGGATTTTTATCCCAAAGCTTTGTGCATTGGAGAGAAATGCCCAATAGATTATTCATTGTATCCGAAAAACCCCGTGAGAAAGAGAAGAGATGCTTGTGAGAACACGCGATCAACACCACTAACTCACGACCTCCAAGGAGCAAATTTTAGACAGAGTGCAAGCACAAAACCCCTACTTAGAATTCCAGTCACTATCAAGCATAAAAGAAGAAAGGTCGAATTAAAACATGTGATGGATCCATTTTAAGTATAATGGATCGAAGTGTTAAATAAGCAAAGATCTCCAAAATTTGGAGAACCCCATATAATCCATCAAGTTATCTTAAGAAATGTTGCCCAGTGCTTCCAAACACGTCATGGGAGACACTTAAATTATGTCTTCACGTCATCTTTAAAATTGTATTGGAACATTACCAAAACCAATGGGTTTTGTCACTTACAGATTTTAACATTTTATCGATAGGTATGCTATCTGCCATGTAGATTGGATCATATAAGTAGTACCTTCATTCTAGTTTCAAATTAATTTGCATAAGAAACATATTCAACATTCTTATTACAATCTTATATTTTTTTCAATTCATTTTATTGGATATAAGTTTATTTTGAATTTTAGAAACCTTTTCAAATATGTAAATGTAAAATATTTGGTAAAAATATTTCAAATGTAAAATATTTGGTATTATTTTGTAAAAATATTTAATTATAATAATTTTATACTAGTTTTATGAAATTTGGTCCGGTTTAAAGTAACATAATTTTACATAACAAAATTTAAGGATATCAATTTTAGAAAAAATAAAAGTAGTATATATTTTTTTAAATAATATAGAAAATTAACTCTTAAATTTTTTTATAATTCACTTTGAATAGTTACTCTATTTTAATTTCCCTTAAATTATTATTAAAAAATCAAAATAATTCTTTCAAATTTTAATTTTAAATTTTAAAAAAATAATATTTACACATTTTTAATATTAATATATTTCTCTTACTAATATTTATGTCAATTTTTAATGCCTAAAATATATATTACTATTAATAGGTCAAGTTTTAATAAAAAATATAGTTTATATATTTTAATGTTATAATTTATTTCATTAAAAATATTAATGTTTTAATATTTTTCAATAAAATAAAAAATTATAAAAATTATATCTTATAAAAAATAATCAAAAACTTTTTATTAATATTAATATATAATGAAGTCTATAAAGAAATTGATGAAGTTAAACATATAGAATTTGAAAATAATGAATATTACAGTCTTAATTATAATGATGACAATTATATATATATCTATATATATATATATATATATATATAGATAGATAGATAGATAGATAGTTTTAGAGAGACCTAATTTGTTTAGGTGTAAACTTATTTTAGAGTGTAAAAAAAGTGTAATTTTTAATTGTTTAGATTGTATTTTTGAATGCTATAGAGATTACATAAACTTATAAGTCCAATAAATTTTTGTTTGATTTCCAAAAAAAACATATACCTACAAAAAGATTAAATTGTAAAATACTAAAACCACTTCAAACATTTTAACCATGAAAACTTATTTTTTCAAAATATATATATAAACAATATATAAAATATGTAAATATATTTTACATAACATGTGCAAATCTTTTTCTCAGCGATGTTTTTGGTATTAATATATTTTTAAATATATTTTAATATTAATCCATATGAAAGTGCTTTATTCATAATCCATATTGGATACTTTATTATATACAATATCAAAATATTTATTTTTAAACTTTTTTTAAACTTTTTTTCTAATGGTAAAACTTCATATATATATCCATATATAGAAAAAAGTTAAAATAAAATATTTTAATGTGGTATATAATATATATCCAATGTGAGTTATGAATAAAATATTTTAATACGAATTAATATTGACGTATATGTTGGTTATAACTGATACTACTTTTCTATTTAGAGAATAGTTTATTTTAATTTTAAGAGGGACACTTGTCATGTCCAAATTGAGCATAGACATACTTACACATCACCTTCACACTGGGTTGTAGAATGAGCCTCTTGGGTTAATGAGAGCTAGAATAGAATACCTCATATTATTTTACATAACACATTTTTATTATCACGGATTGTTGGATGAACATGAAAGAAAGGTTTGAAGAAAACCATTCGCAGAAAGAGCAAGTTAATTCTAGAAAAAATCACCCAAAAAATAGAAATTGACTAGATCACTTGATCTGAAAATAGGTTTGAGGCTCTCTCTTCTCCCATAGAGTCTCGAGAGCAAGTCAACATTCGATTAAGCATGTGAACAACAACAAAAGGTAAATCCGAAAGGTTGTGCAAAAGTTAGTATCTTTAAGAGCATCAACAAAATCTATTACCATTGGACATGATTAGCTAGCCTTGGGAAAAACCTGAAGCTAAAGCCCTACCCATATGGATCCGGATGACCCACTATCGATTATATTTGCAGAAGCATGGCATGGAAAAGATGTGCCACTTATGCTGGTTCAAGAGGTTAGGATTTTGTATAAGGCCTATATTAGAAGCAAATAATTACACTGAGTTCCCCACAGTGTAGTTTTGGGGTTTAGACCATGGATTTCAAGGTGGTCTCTACGCAGGGCAAGAACCAAAAGATGAGGTCGTAAGAGCAATAAGGAATGGATCCAAAAAGATGGTGAACACTTGATTAAATAAGAGAAAGTTATGTAAATGTGAAAGAAATCCCCCTTTTGAAATCTTGAATACTAAAAAAGTTCTATATTGTTATTATTATCGTGGTAGTTTTTTAATCCTATATTCTTAATAGGATCTCTAGAATCTTAATTATTGTTTGGAAATTCAAACTATATATATAAATATAAAATTATTAATGAAAAGATCCTTTACCCAATATAAAAAACAAATTTTCATCTTTTATTAAGTAATTACCCCACTGCCTTCATAAACAACCTATTGAAATTAAGTTAAACTATGAAACCACGATTTTATCGGAAAAATATTGTAAACACATTGAATGAAAACTATATTAATTTGACTTAAATATTTTCACAAATATTTAAATACAAACATGGTACTTTTGATAAAGAGAAATTTTAACTAAACATCGCATAAAAACAAAGCAAATTTTACAATTTTTTATATTAATTGCATAAATCAAATCTTTACCCAAAAACTACATACATAAGATATTTAAGACACCTTAAAAATTTATTAACGGTAATTTATTTAAAAAAAAAAAAAAAATAACAATTTTTTTTAACACTAAAAAAACTTATCATAATTCACTAATCAAACGTATAATTAATTAATAAATAAAAATTAATATAATACATTTCGTTGAATTATAAATCTTTACCTGGAAACTACATAGATAAGATATTTAGGACACCTTAAAAATTTATTAACGGTAATTTATTTTACGAAAATAATAAGAAGAAAATAACAATTTTTTTTAACACAATAAAAAAAACACTTATCATAATTCACTGATCAAACCTATAATTAATTAATAAATAAAAATTAATATAATACCTTTCCTTGAATTTTAAAATGATAAAAGTTGATATATAAATATAAAATTATAAATGAATGTTGTAACTAAATTTATTAACTCCGCGTTATTATTAAAGATTTTTTTTATAAGGATATATGTAAAAGTGAATGAGGGAGAAACTAAAACTTCGATAAAAATTAATCATACATTCCCCCAGAGATAAGAGAAGGCGAAGAACATTGTCAAAGATGATCTTGATTTTCAGGCCATGCAAGCGTATTTCCAATCTATCCAATTGCTTTTAAGTGGCGTTCGGTCAGTTAAATGGCGATGATCATCATCCATTAAACGGCAAAAAAATAGTTTTTATTACTAGGTATATACTTAGCAACGTTTTATCCATTCGAGGTTGTTGTAATTGACTGAGATCTGTAGTAACTAAAGGAGAAACGGAAATCTATGTTCACCATGTGGATATAATTTAGACCTAAGTTCTTTCAAATATGAATTGTGAGACGAGATGAAACTCAGAGATTCTATAAATGCGATCGAATGGATTGTGGGTCAAGCGATGCTTTTCTACAACTAATAGGTGAAGATAGCGATCGACTAGATCATCTCCTTCATCCTAAGAAAGCAAAGTTGGAACATATGCATAGAGGGCAGATTTTATAATTGTAGAAGAAGATAGACAATGTGGCAATACGAGAACCCGAATATAGACTGATGCAGCTACTAAAACGAAGATCCGAGCTGTGCCAAATAGGCGAGGCAACCGACGAATGGAGCATTGATATAAGTGGTCACTACAGCACCGACAAGAATGTTTGGGTTGGGACCGTTGCTATACAACGACTGGAAGCCATCGTTGCAGGATATCTTTTGGGATGGTTGTATATGGAAGGCAACGACGAACCCCTGTGATGTATACGTTCTGGAAACTTGGCGCCGTAGCCCCCATGTATGACATTCCCAGAGGGTTGTCTCCCAGTATATAGTCCACCTGTTAAAATATAATCTAGAAGATAACGATCCCCAATAGGCCTAAAAGCACAGTCAGCGCCCCAAAGGCATTAAAAAAACTGTACTTATTGATTGTACCTGTCTTTTCGGGAGAGGACGTATCCGGGTTGGAAGGAACATCTCACCACTTGGTTGGAAACGTTCAAGTATTTTGCATAAGTAAAAAGCAGGAAAGTTGTGGATGCCACATATTGCAAATTGCTATCACTCGTGTCAAAGGGCAGCTCAAATCAAATAAGTTACCCTAGACTATATCATCTGCCAAACCAAACAAATATAGTACGCTCAACCGCGGCTTTCGATAAAACTATAAAATTTGCACGGTGGATACTCTAAGTCAGTATTGTTGATTCTCACGAAGATTAACCTGGTGTGTACTGCGCCTGAGAGGATGGTGTTCCGGGCAAGAGAGAGCAAATGAAGTTGTCAGCATGGCCCTTGTATTCCTCAAGGGACTTGGAATTTTCTGTCAGAACTTCCTACGCACCGAAGGCAACATTTGGTGTGAACAATAAGATTAGAGAAATAGAATGACGATTTTCGGACATATAGAGGGCAAGTATGATGCGTCCTTAATCCTAGACTTTAATCATCGGCCAAACAAAACAAATATAGTACGCTCACCCGCGGCTAGATAAAACTATAAAATTTATAAAGTCAGTGTTGTTGATTCTCATGAAGATTAACCTGGTGTGTACTGCGCCTGAGAGGATGGTGTTCCGGGCAAGAGAGAGCAAATGAAATTGTCAGCAGGGCCCTTGTATTCCTCAAGGGACTTGGAATTTTCTGACAGAACTTCCTGCAAACCGAAGGCAACATTTGGGGTGAGCAATAAGATTGTAGAAACAGATATAATGATGCGTGCTTAATCCAATATAGTTAGGAGCATGACTGTAGTTTGGTGCATAATTTAACCTTAGACAAAAGAACTCTGGTTCCTCCATGCTTTTCGTCCCAGCTGAATAAATTGACGTTAACGTCGGCGCCAAAAGTCTAGCCATTTGATTGAATGTAGGTGAGATATGATACACTGTTTTTGCAACCATGCTGCACCCACAGTAATTCGTCCTGCAAGCGAAAGAGTACGATGTCGTGAGGATCATATTATTATTCTCTAATACTTCATATATACTGTCCATAGATAGAGGGAGCACTCACATGATATTCCGAGTAAAAGCAATAGAATGGGCACAACTTCTGACTGGAGGGAGTCACTGTAAGCGCCTCTGTGTTTATCGGCGAAATCAAATACCTTGTCTCAACAAACAACAAAGACGGTGAGGTGAATGAAAAGACGAGAATTTGAGTTCTTGCAATCGTTGTTATTATACCTGCGTTGCAGTTTGAAGGAGAAGCTGAGAATAAGTACGGTCTGTTGTGCTTAATACCATGGACGCAGCTGCAAGAGCTGCAGCAGTTTCTGCGGCAACGTCAGAACCCGGATGTTCAGCATCTATTTTATAGACTTTGCAAGGTGTGTCCATGTCTTCGGGCCTCTCCCAGCACTTGTGATCCATGTTCGGATCGGCTACCTGTACTTTTATTCACCATTCATCATGTGTAAATATATGTATATCCATGATTCCATAATACATTCTGCAGTGTCTGTCAATATCTACATGATTCCATAGTACATGCTACAGTGTGTGTCAATATATCCATAATATACACAGATAAACACCGCACGGGCTCCTCTCTTCGTATGTTTGTACCGTAAAAAGAATATCTGCATTACCTGCACGTAAAGAACACCGGGATGTGCAGCGGCTTTAAGTAGGTAATCTGTGGCCCAACGGATGGCATTTTTTGCATGGTCGAGGTCATCTCCCATGTAATCTCCGAATTCCAAAACGCTCCATGACAGCATGGTAGTTGTGAAAGCCATTGGGAAACCGAACTTCACATTGTCTCCTGCGTCGTAATATCCTCCCATCAAATCCACCTGCAATGCAATTTAATATGAAATCAAATGTTAAACGAAGAAACCATCAATACAGCTCATCCAGATGCCAATATTGAATCCAGATTAGAAAACTGTTCAATGTGTGAGGGATGGCTGAATATACGTTTACTGCAGATCCATCCGAACGGGCGGAATCGCCTCGCCATCTCATCCGCTGGTTGGGAGGAAGCTTGCCAGATCTCTGACTTTCGAAGAAAAGAAATGATTTGGTGAGAGCATCTTTATAGTTCTGAGACATAGGGGACGCACGTCCCCCATAATATGTATAATGTGCCATATTATTCAACTGAGCGGCGGCTTCTACTGGTGTCGCCATTGCCATCCATGGTAAACCTAAAATGAATGCTAGCAAAGAAGATGCGCAAGCTTCACTCCCCAGCTCCATTTCTCTGGTAACTACAACATGGGCAGTTATGCAGTGGGAAGGAGGAGAAAGGTGAATTTATAGAAATTTGAATGAATAACCTGAGTTCAAGGATTGACGATAAAGTGCAGATATCACTCAGTATAACTCCGCATATCAAGTAGCTGCGGGAATGTAAATAGCGCCTGTGAGGTGCAGTGCTGCTATTTTGAAGACTAAAGGAGGGAAACAGAATATTTTCAAAGCGCATGAAAACATGCACTAATGTGCAAAAGCCTTGAAAACCTTACCTTTCTGTCTATATGTGCCCCTTTTCACATTTCTCGAGGTCGTCCCATACCTTCGTGGCTCCCGTCGTTGATCTTCCCACTGATATGACGATCTTCCCACTGATATGACGGTCCACACTTCATCCGACTAACTTATACACTCACTCGCTTCGACCAATAACAACTGTTAGATTATTTCCGCCAGATCTAATGGTTATCGCGCATATCGCTTGGGCAAACAAGAGAGAGATACCCCCCGATAAAGCGGTTTCCTTTCTCTCCTTTGCTCCTACGTGATGGGCGATGAATGGAATCGGGCGGGTTCCAACCTTTACCACTTACCGCCCGATGACCATCTGATATAAACCATTTCTGCTTGAATAAACCACTCCTAGGCGTTATCCTTCGAGCACCTCCTCTGCTCGATAGCCGTTTGATCTACCCATCTAAGATCTGACGGCTCAGACTTATTCTGCTCCCGCTATGAATTCAAGCTTCCGGCGATTGAACTCCTCCGCCCATTCCTCTTGATCCAACAGCTCCGGTTCAGGATTACCATAGTTCATCTTCCGCTTCCTGACCAACATCCCGACTGTTGATCCACACCATCCAATGGCCCATATGCCCCCGTACCCTACTTCCCATCAGTCACCCGAGGAGGAAATTTGTTGGCTTTGTTAGTGTTTCTGATAGTCGGACAGTTAAACTGAAATAACAGAATGCATGGCCGAAAGGGTAAAAAACAACAGCACGATGCAGCCGAACCAACAAAAATTATCATGGAACATCGCTGGCACGAGCGAACCATTTGACAGAGCGGCAACATTGTCAAAATCTGATTACAGTGTTTGTGAGCAACAGAGCTCTCTAAGCTCATGTTTTTCTAGTTATGGCATCAAGTAGTTAGAAGACAGAGGGGATAGGTTAAGACATCTCGAGCCTCAGAGAGTTCGAGAGTGTTATAAAAATCCTATAAATCGCTGAAAGTTCGAAGTAATAAGGGTTCAACTTTTGGAGACTGTGGATACTCTGTTCCTTCCAGCGAGTCATCTTCATTCTAGTGATACAAGCTTCTTTTGATATTACATGTTCAATTTCCATCTTCTCCTTTGTTCTAAGTTTTCACTTAAATAGGTTATTCATGTTTTCTTGTGTCTACTGCCAGATAACTGTCATCTTATCTTTGTGTTGATAAATTATATTTGCAAGCTTCCTTTACTTTCTGTAGCTAGCCATTCATATGTGTTTATGTATGTATCTACGGGTACTGTCAGGATTCTCCATCTATTCATTGAATCTATAAACTATTGAGCATTAGTGGTCGAAAGCCTTGTCAAGCTGAGGGTGTTCATGCATGTCTTGAGTGAAAATAGAGTTGAAATAGTCATCTAACTTGATCCAAACCCCAATCCATTCCAATAGTTCATTGAATGATATCAAAGATTTATATGTTACCACGCATCTCCAAGCTACAACCTAGGAGAGTTTCGTGGAGTGCTAACATAATCGGCGTCGTTGCTCGGGAGAGGAGACTAAAGTTTAGCTTTCCTGGGGGACAACACAAATCCAGCTTTGATGATAGACAAAGTTTGGACACTATTTGGGTTGTAGTCATCTATTTGGTGATTCTACTGGAGGATGAACCTCTTGGCGACTCCACTCCATAGTTCTGGCTCAGTTTGTGAGGCATACTCGGAGAAATCCTCAAAAGCCACAAGCTGACCCAGTACTTGACCCTGAGAAAATCATCAAATAAAGAAAGGCATTGCAGAAAGGAGCATCAGGTTCAGGTAGCTCTAAACAATATTCTATATCTCTTCAAGAAAATCATGTAGTAGAACAAATACATGTTGAGTGTGTAGCATCTAATACTAGCAGTGAAGAAAAAATCTCAAATATTCATAGAGCTCCTTATTCTTTAGGTTCTTCTTTCATTGTAAGCCCAAAGGAAGCCTCTCCTCCTATCCATCATACTCCTCTAGTCCTATCAGTCACTCGTCAACTCACTGTCATTCAGACTTCAAGTACCCTTATAGCCTCCACAACTATGACAACACCACAAGCACCTACCAAAATTGAAAGAATCATACCTGCTAGGTATGGACCTTTAGTACTGGCCACTCCTTTGAATGCCATGCCTAGTGGAGAATATCATAAGTATAAGCCTAAGTTCACCGGGACGAAAGTGTTACAGTTGAGAAACATCTTGAATCGTTCTATAGCTATGTTGATAACCTAGACATCAGTGAAGCTGATGTATGGATGAGAGTTTTTGTGCAAAGTCTAGATGGAGAGGCTAGAAAATGGTTTAGAGAACTGACCCCAAGGTCTATAGCAGATATTGAGGCTTTAGATGATGTATTCTTAAAGCATTGGGGGAGATGCAAAGGATCTACTCTACTACCACACTGAGTTTGGTAACTTAAAGAGGGAAAATGGTGAGTTGTTGTTTGATTTTAATAAGATGTTTAACCGCATGTACAACAATATACCAGCTGAAGTAAAACCCACCACTACCTCTGCTAAACTCACCTATGCCAGTGCCTTTGATTCTGACTTTTTTCTACTGTTAAGGGAGAAACAATGTGCTACCTTGGCTGATTTGTAGGATGCAACCTTGGAAGTAGAATCAAACATCATGGCTACAGAGAAGCTCAAGGGGAATGTTGATAGAAGGAGATAGAGGGGTGAATCTTCATCATCTTCAGATCCCAAGATATATAAAATGACCAAGATGATAGAGTTATTAGCCTCTTAAATCTTCAAATTAACGGTGGAGTAGCACCCTGGGAAAGGAAGAGTTCCTAATACCTTTGCTTCTAGAAATCCAAATCCATCTAGAAGAGCTAATGAGCAATTGTAGATTCTGCAAAGAAGCAAAGATGCCAATGAAGACCAAAGGGTGAAGATCCCTTTCCAGAATGTAGTCATGGAAGAAGAGCAGTTTGAAGAAGATGATGAGATCCATTGTCTTGAAGACAAAGGCGATGCCTCCTTTTTGACCTTAGCTGCCTATGAAAAGTCATTATTCAATGACCAGATTAGCCAAGAGTGGGATGGTGGAGCTGTTCTACAAACTGATGATCAACACAGATATGATCTGAGGTCGAAGATGAATAATGCCAAGGAAACTCATGTTCATAGAGTTGTCCCTGCAATACAACAAGCTGATAAGCAGAAATGACCGACAGTTGATCCCATCATCCTCAAAGCTTGATCCGGACTTAAACAAGAATGAAACAATTTACAGAGATAACCATAAACACGAATATGCAGCGGAAATAATACTTCATTTCATTAATGTAAAATACTGAAATATGCTTACAAACAGTAATGGAAATAAACCAGCTAGGGCGGTGGTAGCTTATCTCTGAGAAGAGATGTGGTGGCTACATGCCTCTGAACTGTGTTACAATGAGGCTCGAAGGTCTATTTATTGTTGAGAAACAATGGAAAACCTTTCACATCTCGAAACCTAACCCTAGAAGATGAAATGCCAAATTGTGGGCCCCGTTTGGGTAAATTGGCACATTAATTTTCCGGGGTCGTAACTTTGGCATACGATCTCCGTTTGACGCGTACAATAGCTCATTAGAAAGATCTATCCAAGCACTACCACTTTGGGAGGAAGCATGTTGCCCTAGATTTCTCAAAAAACATCGTTTAGGCCCTCAAAACGGCTCTGGAAGTTCAGGACCCGATAAAATGCTAAAAATAGTAAATTGTGCTACAATTTAGAAAACTGAAAAAGCTGAAAGAGACAGTTGTGGGGGTCCAAATGGGATAGGTGGGTGGCCACCAACATCCACCTGGATCAAAGCTCTAGCTCATGAGGTAAGAGGTCTTGACAAGTCTCCTTCTCCTTTCAGTTTTGAATTAGAAATTCAAAAGCTAAGCATACCTATACCTCTGATTGAACTAGTGAAGAATGAGTTCTTCAAGAGATCTATCCTCGAGGCCCTTGAGCCTAAAGCCATCCAAGCCTCTATTGACTATGGAAATCTGCAAGACGACAAACTAGCTATTTTTCTCAGGTCAATGATTGAAAATTGTGATGACAACTCCCCATCATTCTATGTCTCTTTGACTATTCATGACAAAATCCTTCACAATTGCCTTCTAGACACAGGAGTCAGCCATAATCTAATGCCCAAGGCTGTCATGGATGAGTTGGGTCTTGACATTACCAAGTCTTATCATGACCTGTTTTCTTTTGACTCTAGAAAGGTGAAATTTTTGGATTAATCAAAGACCTAGCCATCACCTTGTCTGAGTTGCCCATGAAGAGTATGATGATAGATATTGTGGTAACAGATATATCCCCCAAGTTTGGCATGTTACTTTCGAGAGGTTGGATCAAGAGATTAGGTGGAACATTGCAAAATGATCTGTCCTATGCTATTGTCACAGTTTTTGGAGTTGAGAATAGGAGATTATACAGAAAAGCTCAGTTGGCTTATATCATCAGTGATGAAAGGAATCCCACTAATCATCCCATCTATGCTGTCGACACTGATTTTGGAGCCTCTATTCTTCAAATTGAAGAATCCCAATTGGCCTCCATGCAACTTAGGAAACTGGTTTGCCATATCACAGAGGAAGAAGGCCCACAAATTTGGGACATGTTCTTTGATGGAGCTTGCTCTAAGGAAGCTGCAGAGGCAGGTGTAGTCCTTGTGTCCCCCACTCAAGAATGCATTCATTTATCTTTCAAGTTAACTTTTCAAGTCACAAATAACATAACAGAGTACGAAGCCTTGATATTGGGTTTAAACACTGCTAAAGAAATGGGCATCAAAGGTCTGAAGGTGTTTGGAGATGTAGACCTTATCATTCAGCAGGTGAACAAAACTTTCCAAGTAAAGCATCCAAGGCTGAAAGCATACAGAGATGAGGTATGGAAGCTCACAGGTTATTTTAATAGTTTCACATTTCTTACATCCCTAGAATGAAGAACCAGCTTGCTGATTCCCTTGCTGTGTCTGCTAGCACGTTTATTCCTCCTTTGCCTCCTAAATTGACTTATGAAGTTCAGGTGAAATATAGACCATCTCTGCCTGACAATGTCAAATACTGGAAAGTTTTTGAAGATGATGATGAAATTAATAGGTTTTTACAAGTCATTGATGAATTTTTTGAAATGCACATTGACCAAGAAAATGAAACCATTGAAGAATGCAACTAGTCCAAGCTAAAGGATGAGATTGGTCAGGATAACATTGTTCAACTGCCTAGTAACCATATACCCAAAGGATTGGTGCCCCTAGAGAAGTTGTTTGATCATAATGATGTACCTTATAAGCCTGCCAAAAAGGAAAATGAGTCTGCAGTTCATAGACATAATGTAGGGAGTCCAGCCCATCCAAAGTACATAAATCTGTCCACTCACTTGTCTTCTGCCCAAAGTTCTGAGTATTGCACCCTGATGAAACAATTTGCTGATATTTTTGCTTGGGAGTATAGTGATCTTAAGACCTATGACACCAACATCATCTAGCATAAGATTCCACTGGAGAAGAACACCATCCCTTTAAGCACAAATTAAGACCTATTAGCCCTCTCTTATTGCCTTTGATTTAAAAGGAAATCAAGAAGTTGTTGGGTGCCAAAATCATAGTTCCCCTAAGGTATTCAAAGTGGATAGCTAACCTTGTGGTAGTAAGAAATAAGAATGGAGAAATCAGGGTGTGTGTTGACTTCAGGAATAACCAATGCTCTAAAAAAGACAACTACCCCCTACTTAAGATGGAACACTTGCTGCAAAAAGTTTCAGGGGCTAGAATCATGTCTTTCTTAGATGGATTTTCAGGTTACAATCAGATTGTTGTACATCCAGAAGATCAAGAAAAGACTGCCTTCACTACTCCTTGGGGCACTTTCATGTACTTCAAGATGCCTTTTGGACTGATGAATGTTGGGGCTACTTTTCAGAGGGCCATGGACATAGCCTTTGTGGGAGAGAAGGACACGTTTGTCCTTATTTACCTTGATGACATAACAGTCTTTTCTAGTAGGCAAGAGGACCATTTGCCGCATTTGAAGAAGGTGTTTCTAAAGTGCAGACGGTTTGGAATTTTTGTGAACCCAAAGAAGTCACAATTTTCTCTAGAAGTAGGCAAAATTTTGGGACATATTGTTTCTGTTGAAGGTGTGAAGATCGATCCAACAAGAGTTGAAGCAATTCAGACATTTTCCAGCCCAAGGTCAAAAAGGGACATTGAATCTTTCCTGGGTAAGATTAACTTTGTCATGTGGTTTATTCCAAACTTTGCAGAGCTAGTGAAGCACATCACTTCCACGCTGAAGAAAGGATCAGAAATAAAATGGACAGATGGTGCAAGAAGCTCTTTTGAAGCCATCAAACAAGCTATCATGGAAGCTCCCACTCTAATCAGCCTAGATTATACCAGAGAGTTTTATGTCTTCTCTTTTGCCTCTTATGATACACTTTCAGTAGTTCTATTGCAGAAAAATGATGAAGGTGTAGAGAACCTTGTGGCCTTTTTCAGCAAAACTCCGAGGGATGTTGAACTAAGGTATGACCTTATTGAAAAACAAGCTTATGCTCTCATAAAATCTTTAAAGGCATTTAGAATTTATATTCTGCATTCCAAAGTGGTTGCTTATGTACCTTCAGACTTAGTAAAAGATTTCATAACTCAGCTAGATATTGATGGAAACAAAGCTAAATGGGTTGTGAAATTCATAGAGTTCAACATAGAGGTGAAGCCCACCAAGCTTGTCAAAGGCTAGGGCTTGGCTAAGCTTCTGGCTAAGGAAAATTGCAGTTTGTTAGACATCAATTGCATGAGTTCAAATTCAGGTGGTGAGTGGACAGAGGAAGCAACAGAAGAGCAAGAGCAGAATCAGTCTTTGACTGAAAATCTAGCCACCTGTGAATGATATTCCATTGTAGTTCATTTTTTGCAGAAGCTAGAAGTCCCTCCAAGGCATAGCTCAAGTCAAGCCTAGGCCATTAAGCTTAGATCAACCAAATTCTGCATTAATAAAAACCTACTTTATTGGAGAGACCCATTAGGGATCCTCTTGAGATGCCTAGACAAAGGACAATTTGTGGAATTCATGCACCAGTGCCATTCTAGCATCTATGGAGGGCATCATTATTGGAAAACCACAACCCACAAGATCCTGAGAACTGGGTATTATTGGCCTACTCTGTTCTTTGATGCGTTTTCTTTTGTGAAGTCTTGTGAGAAATGTCAAAGGTTTGCAGGAAGACACTAGCTAAAATATCTACCCTTGAAGTCAGTACACGCCAATGGTCCCTTCCAGCAGTGGAGCTTGGACTTCATAGGTGAGATCAATCCACATTCAAGTGGCCAACACAAATGGATCTTTGATAGCCACTGATTATTTCACCAAATGGATTGAGGCTATACCCACTAAAAATGCTAATCAACAGGTTATCATAAAGTTCTTGAATGAGAATATTTTCACTAGATTTGGTTGCCCAACCAAACTAGTCACTAATAATGCAGCAACTTTCAGGGCAAAAGAATTGGTGGACATGTGTGAATCCATGGGCATTCAATTGGTGCATACTACCTCATATTATCCTCAAGGAAAAATGGCCTGGCAGAATCATCTAAAAAGAGTCTTGTAAGGATAATCAAAAAATTATTGGAGGATAACAAAAACAGCTACGATTTCAAGTTGAAGTTTGCACTGTGGGATGACAGAGTTACCAACAAGAAGTCCATAGGAAATTCTCGATTTAATCTGGTTTATTACACTAATGCTATTTTTCCTATCCATTTTATTCTCCCCGTGGCCAAATTCTTACAAGAAGAACACGATGAAGAGAATGACATGGCGAGGAGAATGAGTAACTTGGTTGAATTACAGCAGATCAGAGAACAACTGGTTGAGAAGTCAAGAATTCATTAGAAGAAAATCAGAGAAATCTTTGATAGAAAGGCAAAAATGGACAGTTTTCAGGTTGGTGACTGGATTCTCAAATGGGATGCATTGAAGGAAAAGAAGGGCAACCATGGTAAATTTGATGCCTTATGGATGGGACCGTTTGTCATTTCTCAAGTTCAGATGAACAATACTTTCATTCTGCACAATTTGGAGGGGGAAGGTGTTTTTGATGGCTCAGTTAATGGGCGGTTTTTGAAACTTTACTTCATATGAGGCTTTAAGGCCTTAATATTGTAATAGGTTTTTTCAGTTTTTGTTTTCTATGGAAATAAACTCCATGCCCAATGGAACACTAGAAGATAAGTTTGTTTTGGTTGTTACTGGACAGGCAGTAATCTACAGTTCTTGAAACCTCACAGGGAGGCTTTTATCCCTAGAAGGATCCAGTGTTAGCCCTGAGTTGCAGTGCTGCTATTTTGAAGACTAAAGGAAGAAAATGGTCTATTTTCAGAGTGCATGAAAACATGCACTAATGCGCAAAAGCCTCTGAAAACCTTACATTTCCATCCATATGTGCCCCTTTGCACATTTCTCGAGGTCGTCCCATACCTTCGTGTCCCCCGTCGTCGATCTTCCC
Source organism: Pinus tabuliformis (assembly GCA_031772625.1). Lineage (NCBI taxonomy): Eukaryota > Viridiplantae > Streptophyta > Pinopsida > Pinales > Pinaceae > Pinus > Pinus tabuliformis. Next base: position 464,497,889 of record CM062820.1, on the reverse strand, counting down.
ACTGATCTGACGGTCCACACTTCATCTGACGAATGTTATACGCTCACCCGCTTCGACCAATCACCACTGTTAGATCATTTCCATCAGATCTAACGGCTATTGCGCATATCGCTCGGGCAAACAAGAGAGAGGGATACTTGCCTGATAAAGCAGTTTCCTCTCTCTCCTCCGCTGCTACATGGCAGACAATGAATGGAATCGAGCGGGCTCCGATCTTTACCACTTATCGCCTGATGACTACCCGATATAAACCATTTCTGCTTGAATAAACCACTCTTGGGCGTTATCCTTCGACCACCTCCTCTGCCCGATAGCCATTCAATCTACCCATATAAGATCAGATAGTTTAGACTTATTTCGCTCTCGCCATGACTTCAAGCCTCCGGCAATTGATCTCCTCTGCCCATTCCTCCTAATCCAACAACCCCCATTCACGATCACCATAGTTCATCCTATGTCGCCTGACCAACATCCCGACCGTCGATCCACACCATCCAACAGCTTACATGCCCTCGTACCCTACTTCCCGTCAGTCACCTGGGGAGGAAATTTGTTGACTTTGTCAGTGTTTTTGACAGTCGGACAGTTAAACTGAAATAACAGAATGCATGGCCGAAAGGGGAAATAAGAATTGCACGATGCAGCCAAACCAACATAAATGATCATGGAACATCACTAGCACGAGCGAACCACCTGACAGCGTAGCGAAATTACCAGAATTTGATTATCGTGTTTGTTAGCAACAGAGCTCTCTGAGCTCATGTTTTTCTAGTTATGGCATCAAGTAGTTAGAAGACGGAGGGGATAGATTAAGACATCTCGAGTCTCAGAGAGTTCGAGAGTATTGTAAAAAGCCTATAAATGGCTAAAAGTTTGAAGTAATAAGGTTCAACTTTTGGAGACTGTGGATACTTTATTCCTCCTAGTGTCTCATCTTCATTCCAGTAATACAAGTTTCTTTTGCTGTTACATGTTCAATTGCCATTTTCTCCTCTGTTCTAAGCTTGCACTTGAATAGGTTATTCATGTTTTCTTCTGTGTCTAGTGCCAGATAACTGTCATCTTATCTCTGCATTGATAAATTAGATTTGCAAGCCTCATTTACTTTATGTAGCTACCCATTCGTATGTGTTTATGTATGTATTTGCTGGTACCGTCAGGATTCTCCATCTATTCATTGAATCTATAAACTATTGAGCATTAGTGGTCGAAAGCCTTGTCAAGCTGATGGTGTTCATGCATGTCTTGAGTGAAAATATAGTTAAAATAATCATATGACTTGATCCAAACCCCAATCCATTCCAATAGTTCAGAGAACGATATTGAAGATTTATTTGTTACTAGGCATCTCTAAGCTACAATCTATGAGAGTTTCCTGGAGTGCTAACAGGGCCACCCATTAACAAACAATTGCACCGTATGGTCTTTTTCTTTCGAACCGGCGGTGCGGGAACATGAAAACGAAGAGTGCATGGTACACCACACTCTCGAAGGCAAAGGCAAGTTAGAAAATGTGGCGCTGATCTTGGAAATCTTGTGAAAACGCCATAGCTGAGTACATATAACCATTTGGGACAAATGCTGTAAGGCAAAGAACGTAGGATTCACTGTAAGTGGTGCTTTCTTTATTTAGTTGATGTCAAGTGGCAAGTTGAAAGATTGTTAACACTGCTGTACTATTGGAAAAAAATGTTCCTAAATTCTTAGGAGTGGAACTGTGAATGAGACTCAGTGGAATCATAGATGTAATGTATATGAATCTGTTTGTATCAGCCCGCCACCCAATGCATATTCATGACGGGCAATACTGCTCATAAAACCTATATGAGTTGCGTACTTATATGAGTGACGAATCACGCAACCTTAATTTTCACCTTCACGTGTAAATGAAAAGACAAGGACTGAAAAAGTGATTAGATTTATTTTGACTTTCAATTTAATTTGATGGTAGGTTTGGATTAGATACCCCAAACCTACACTGATCTAAGTTTGAAGTGACTGAACAAAGGCTACTTATTTTGTCTTTGACTTTGCTCCCTAATCCTTCATTGGACACTTCAATCAAATAATCGAAATAAAAATGTATATCCAAAACTACTCTAATCACTTCACTTTAACGCAAGTATCATAAACAGTGAGTTATGGTATTAAAAAATAAAAATAAAACAATTCAATGAGTAAATATTAAACGAGTCATACTATTTATAAAGTTCTATAATATATGATATATATTGTTAATATTAATAAAAATTAATATACAAGTTATATATATCTATAAATATAATATTATTCTTAATTATCACATAATATATCATACATTAGTAATACTAATAAAAATTACATATATATATATATATATATATAATATTATTTTTAATTATAAATATTCATCCTCATTTTATTACTTTATTAATACCACATATTCAGAAAACCATAAACAAATTCATGTGACATTTATTAATATGACATGTTTTTTTGGTGAGGTTTTAAACTTAATAATTAAATTAATTAATTAAAAAAAATCATATGAATAATCATTACATGAAGTGAGTTATAATTTTTTTGGCATGTGATACTCATAAGTCATTTTATTAGCTTATAATATTATAACAAGGCCTATTAATATATTAAGAATATCCATAGTGAAGTGGAGCAAATCTCTATGATTAAGAATTTTGTTCCATATTTCTCTATATATGTTTAACTTATATATTATTATTTTTTATAATTAATAATAATAATAAAATAAAACTATAATTTACTTACTTTTAATGATTTATTTTTAATTTTAGCAACATGAGATGTATAATAAAATAAATATGTCTAATCATTATTATAGATTCATTACTACCCACATTTAACACCCATTTAATTTACATACTTTCTTTTTGAGAGTATTCTATAAAATTGAAATTCTTGACCATTCAGGTTATAATTATACTTGTTTATAATTTGAAAAAAAATAAAAAATATGCCAAACCTATTATAGTAATTAACATTTAACATTTTACCCTCTTATGTAATTTCAATTCAATTTCAGGTATAACATTTACTAAAAAAATAGAGGTTGTATTTTTTTGGTAATTAAGGAAATTGTTAGATCTGCGTTCAAACATATATAGTGGTACTTAGATTTAGACCACAAGAAACCAAAACTTGGTTTGGATAATTAGACTATGAGATGTCACTTGTCTTCCAACCGCTTTAGCTAATACCATGCAACTGACAAAGAGAAAACTTCCTAGTTGACAAAATGGGGGAGAAATCATCGAGCTTATTTCATGAAACGCGGGGTGCATGTTTTCAGATGTAAAACAACGGTCGACGACTCCAGGTACACACGGCTTTTTATATTTAGCGAAAGTCGTGAAACATGATGAATGCGGTGACGCACACAGGATGAAAAATGAGAATGATAATGATAGATTGTTCTTTGTTCTTTGGGAGCGGTCAAAGGAATTGAAGGTCAGATGATAAGCATGGGTTTAAATAACACTTGAGCTCCTCTAGTTAAATGGGGGATTAGAGGGGAGCCGGAGCCCCCCCTTCGTTGCGTTGATTCCGCAGTGACGGGGTCACAAGGGGTTTGAGGGGGGTGAGTAGGCCCCCTCTACAGGGTCCAGAGCAGCAGCCCAAGGAAAATTTTTTGGGACCCTATATTAGGTGGGTGGACCTACCTATGGTTTTGTGCATGGTTTTTGCACATGGTTTTATCCGTGATGGTTTTCGGTCCACGGTATTGGATGCTTCAACATGTATATATATGTATTGTAACATTGAAAGGAACATAACGAAAAATCAAGCTGGTAGTCTTGGTTTTGTGATCCAAGGGAAAATCTTTGTGTATGTGTTTTATGTGTTATACTCTCGCCTTTGTTTATTTTCTGTTTTAGAATTCGTATGCAGGTAATTTTTGTACGGGGTTAAAACCTACATTTGGTATCAGAGTTGTTTTGGCTTGAAGGGGACGCCGTTGTTGCTGAGGGGTTTTGCTCGGGTTTGTCGTAGACCCTGTTCAGTGGGAGATTTATGGGATTGATTCTGGTGGTGAAAGAAGATTACGAGCAGTGGAAAGATAGAGATCGAGAAATTTAATGGTCAGAGTTTTGAGTTATGGAAACTCGAGATGGAGGATCTGTTGGTGGATAAAGATTAGTGGATTGTAGTAGATCCGAGTACTAAACCAACGGCATTGTTTGATGAAGAATGGAAGAAGTTGGATTGGAAGGCAAAGAGCACAATACGATTGTGTGTCTTAGATTCATTATTGCTGAATGTATCAGGGGAAGCTACGGTGGAAGATTTATGGCATAAGTTAGGGACTTTGTACCAATCTAAGTCTCTAGTGAATAAACTGTTCCTACGAAAAAAGTTGTATAACCTGAAGATGAAAGATGGAGACTTGATGACAGATAACCTGTTCCTACGGAGAAAGTTGTATAACCTGAAGATGAAGATAAGTGCATTAGTTTGTTGTGTTCTCTACCATATTTGTGGGATAGTTTGGTTATTGCAATTGGTAGCAATGCAACTACCTTGCAGTTTGATGAAATAGTCTCATCCTTGTTGATGGAGGAGATGAGATGGAAAAATATGGAGAGCCAGAATGGTGACGTCTTATCTATATGAGGACGGTCCCAGAACAGAAACAAAAATAAGTCATCGAGTGGGAGATGTAAATCTAGAGGGAGATCTAAATATTCAGGAAAACCTGTAAAGGTGGTGTGCTGGAAATGTGGAAAAGAAAGACACTACAAAAGGGACTGTAAATCTAAATCTCCTGACAAAGGAAAGGGATCTGATGATGCTCCTTTTGTAGAGGCGAAAACCACCTCAGATGAAGGTGGGGATGTGTAATTAGTTTCTTCAAGTACACATGTAGATCATGAGGCATGGTTGATTGACTCAGGTGTATCCTTTCACTTCACTCCCTATAGAGAGTGGTGCTGCGAGTATGAGAAATATGATGGTGGTGATGTCTTCTTGGGGGATGACAGGAAGGCTAGAATCATTAGTCGCGGAAAAGTAAAGTTAAAGTTTCAAGGTGGAAGGGTTAGAACACTTCCGGGAGTTTTGCATCTTCCTGCATTGGCCAGAAATCTAATTTTTGTAAACAAGTTAGATGATGCAGATGTAAAAATAGTTTTCGAGAAAGTGACCTGCAAGATGGTTCGGGGAGCACTAGTATTGATGCAGGTAGTTCGGATTGGAACTCTGTACAAGCTACAAGGTAACACTATTATTGATGGGTGCAATAGTTCTATGGTTCCTGAAAGTGGAGTAGAAAATCTAGTGGTCTCTGAAGAAAAGACCATGTTGTGGCATCAAAGGCTTGGACATATTGGAGAGAAGGGCATTCGAATACTTCATGGTAAATGTATGGTAGAAGGTATGACTAATAGCTCTCTGGATTTTGATTTCTGTGAAAATTGTGTATATGGGAAGCATAATCAAGTGAGTTTCCCCTCTAGTGGTAAGAGGGTGAAACAAATATTAGAGCTTGTACACAGTGATGTGTTTGGGCCTATGAGGATTCCATCACTGGGTAAGTCTGTATACTATGTATCATTTATAGATAACTTTTCAAGGAATACATGGATTTATTTTCTCAAGAAGAAATTAGAAACCTTTGACAGGTTTAAAGAATTTAAGGCTTTGGTGGAAAACCAGATAGAGAAGAAGATAAAGGTGTCGAGGACAGATAATGGTGGAGAGTTTTGCAGCAAGGAATTTGAAGAATTCTGTAAGAAATGTGGTATAGCCTGACAGAAGAATACTCCATACACACCTGAACAAAATGGAGTTGCAGAAAGAATGAACAAGATGTTGATGGAAAGGGCAAGAAGCATGCTCAGTGGTGCTGGGTTAGGACAGGAATTGTGGGCAGAGGTGGTGGAGACAACATGTTACCTGGTCAACAGATCGCATTCATCGGCGTTGGAGGATAAGACTCGACAATAGGTATGGACTGGTAGGAAACCATCTCTTTCACATCTGAGGGTATTTGGATGTGATGCATATGTACATGTTCCAAAGGAGAAAAGAACAAAGTTGGATAGTAAATGTGAAAAGTGCATCTTTATTGAGTATAAGGATGGTTTAAAGGGTTATAAGCTTTGGAACCCAGTAACAAGGAAGGTTGTGTACAACCAAGATGCAGTGTTCAGAGAGGTTAAAGATGTTATTAAACATGAAGTCCAACCAAAGGAACCTGAGAAGATAGAGTTTGAGCTAAAGGAGGAAGAATCAGACTCTATAGCAGAAGTGGAATCAGAATATGAAGAGCCACAAACTCCAGGTGTGAGAAGATCAGTTCGAGAAAAAAGGCAGCCAAAAAGTTATAGCCCATTTGCTTTCTGTTCAAATATTCCCTTATCTATTATTGATGATGATCCTAGAACTGTGAAGTAAGCAGTAGATATAGAGGATGGAAAACTCTGGAAAGAGGCCATGGTTGATGAAATGACGTCTTTACACAAAAATGAGGCATGGGATTTGGTGGAGTTACTGGCTGGAAGGAAACCCATTTGCAGCAAATGGGTGTTTAAGAAGAAGACAAATGCAAAAGGAAAGGTGGAGAAATACAAAGCTCTGTTGGTAGCAAAATGTTATTCCCAGGTGTCGGGAATTGATTTTGGTGATATTTTTTCTTCTGTTGCCAATGTAGCCTCTATTAGATTACTGTTATATGTTGTTGTTTCTTTTGACTTTGGGGTAGAATAGATGGATGTGAAGGCAACATTTCTTCACGTGGACATGGAAGAGGAGATCTACATGAAGCAACCTGAAGGCTTTGCGATGAAGGGTAAGAAAGAACTGGTATTCAAGTTAAAGAAGTCTTTGTATGGGCTCAAACAGTCACCAAGGATGTGGTATCAGAAATTTGATACATTTATACGGGGACTTGGCTTCACCAGAAGCAAAGAAGAACATTGTGTGTATTTTAAATTAATTGGTGACCATGTTATTTATTTGGTCTTGTATGTTGATTATATGTTGCTGGTTGGGAATGACAAAGAAATTATCTAGGATTTGAAGACCCAATTGTCCTCCAAATGCGACATGAAAGATCTTGGTGTTGTAAACTATATTTTGGGCATGAAAATTAAAAGAGATTGGGTAAAGAGGAAGCTCTGGTTAAACTAGAGGAAGTATGTCGAGACAATACTGCAGAGGTTTAATATGCAGGATAGTAAACCGATGAAGGTTCCTATTCATGTAGGTGTGAAGTTATCTGCTAAACAGTGTCCCAAGACACAAGAAGAGGAAGAGGACATGTCTCGTGTTCCATATGCAAGTTGTAGTTGGTAGCCTGATGTATGCAATGGTCTGTACTAGACCAAACATTGCACATGCAGTGAGAGTATTGAGTAGGTTTATGTCAAAACCAGGGAAGGAGCACTAGACATCAGTGAAGCGGGTTTTTAGGTATTTGGGTGGCACTAGTGATTATGGTTTGTGCTACCAAGGAAGATCAGGATTAGACAGAGTGTTGGATATTCGTGGCTTTGTTGATGCAGACTCGGCTGGAGATTTGGATTAGAGAAGATCTACAAGTGGGTATGTGTTTAACCTATTTGGAGGTGCAGTCAATTGGATGAGTAAGAAACAATCTATAGTGGCACTATTAACTATAGAGGCAGAATACAAGGCAGACACTCACGCAAGCAAGGAAGTAGTTTGGTTGTAGAGATTGTGTTCAAATTTGGGGTTAGTACAGGGAGCTATAAGGATAGACTGTGATAGCCAAAGTGCAATTTTCTTGGCAAAGAACCCTGCTTATCATTCAAAGACAAAGCACATTGATGTTCAGTATCACTTTGTGAGAGATATGATAGAAGACAAAAAGGTGTTGCTGGTGAAGGTGGACACTTTGAAGAATACTGCATATGCATTGAAAAATCTGTGAGCTCTGAGAATTTATCTTGGTGTAGAGAAACAATGGGTGTTGCAGGGCTAGATAAATGACTAAGATCTCATGTGGCTCACTGTGGAAAGAAAACAACAAGTGGGAGAATGTTGGGTTGTGTTATATTCTTTCCATGAATAGCTCTCCTAGTAACTGGGGGGTTAAAGGGGGGCCGGAGCCCCCCCATTCGTTTTGCCGATTACGCAAGCGGGGGTTAGAGGGGGTTTGAGGGGGGTGGATAGCCCCCCTCTACAGGGCCGGGGGAAATTTTTTTGGGACTCTATATTAGGTGGGCGGACCTACCTGTGGTTTTGTGTATGGTTTTGGGTGTGATGGTTTTCGATCCATGGTATTGGATGTTTTGGCATGTATATATATATTGTAACATTGAAAGGAACATAATGAAAAATCAAGCTGGTAGTCCCGGTTTTGGGATCTAGGGGAAAATCTCTATGTATATGTGTTTTATGTGTTATGCTCTCGCCTTTGTTTATTTTCTGTTTTAGAATTCATATGCAGGTAATTTTTGTACGGGGTTAAAACCTACAATTAATTTAATTAAAAGAGTTAGGCATAATTACTTTTGAAATAAATCCCAAATTTTGACCTATGAATACTACTAAGAATATTAAAAAATATTATTTGGAGGTTAAATTCCTACCATCCACCTAATTATTATTGATAATTAAATTAAAATTCTAGAAACATTTTTTCAAAATAGAGGTGTCTATCCACATAACTATTTTACTACACTATATTCCTATTATATAACAATTATTTATTTCTCAACCCCAACACAACAATTAAATGTCTTTATTTATTTTTTATAGCCCTATTAATCAATAAATGAATTCTCTATGATATTTAGCATATTCATAAGTATTATAGATTTTGTGTTTACCAATGGCTTGGAGAATATACCATCCATATTCATTTTTGTGCAAGAATACACCAAATCAATTTGTTTTTTTATTGATTCTTTTCTTAGACAAAATGATGCAATGATGTTAAGTTTCAATGCATAATAATTTGGATTATTCCCAATTTCATTGAATCTCATCACTACATCTACATATATTCAAGAATGCCCCTTAGTAAAATTGCTTCACCCTACAAAATACTTTCTAGTCAACTATAGTAGAGATAATTAAATAGTTGGTTGTTTATTACTACTACAATGCACAATCTCAAATCCTAAGTATATATTCAATTCTTGATTTCTTGTCAATTATAATCTAAATAATCTATTAATTCAATATTCAAATGAGGGTAGTTGCAAGATAACGATGGTCACTCATGATGCTTTAGTGGCAATGCAAACATGGAAAAAACAACAGTATGTTCAATGTTAGAGATAATTATCCAATAAATTTGAAAATGGTGAAAACTATGAAATCTAGGAAAATGAATTAGTTTTCTAAATATATAACTTTTATTTATAGGAATTGTTTCTAACTATGCGAATTTTGAGTTTTCCTAAAACTCATATGCTATTTTTTATGCAAAATATAATGCATACGTCTCCCTTTCCGCAACCTTTCAGTACCTAAATGATGGCATCTTGCTATGAAAATTTGTAAAATTATAGATATGATATTTTTCATGTGCACAAATATTTTTTCAAAATTATAATCTTAATTTTATATTATTTTTAAATTATCAAAGTCATTATATCATTGAAATTACAAGGCATTCAATTAGTGAAACCTAAAAAGGTCTTAACTTTATCAACTAATCATTTTTTTAAAGATTTAGGTCTCAATGTCGTCTAGTGCACCTTATGGTTTTTTTTTCAAAAAGTGAAGAACTCCACCATATAAGTTACACAGATGTCTCCACACTTATATATAGCTTCATGGACAACAAATTTATATAGACTATATGAAAATAATGTCAAAAAGAGAAAGATATATACAATTTCTCAATAAGTATTGTTTCCATGGTTTTGCATTCCAAAGAACCAAATTTGTGATAATGAACAGGTATCCAATGAAAAAAAATCATCATTAATGTAATCTTTCCACAAGTAAAATAATAAATTCAAAAAAATTGTTTGTGCATCCATAACGCTAAAAATGCACACACATTTATAGTGGTAAAGACATGTGTGGATCTTATTGCTAGGAATGAACATGCATTCTTTCTATTGAGAACATGCACACATTTCTACATCTAGGAACTTTAGCACATGGAAAATGGTTGAGGTGCAGTTCGGTGGGACAAGAGATAGGGAGGGATACAGGGGCCAAGGGAGATAAAGAGAGAGGAATAAAGAGAGAGAAGGGAGTGAGTTAGAATGGGTGGGTGTCTGAGGAGCAAAGAGGAGGAATGAGAAATAATTATTGAGAGTCAAAATGTGAGAGAGATCTAAGAAGAGGGTTCGGAAGCAAGAGAGGGTGGAGATGGGGGTAGAGAGAGAGAGTTGTGGGAGATATAGGGAGGAAGGTATAAAAGGAGTTGGATGGGGGCTGTTGTGAAGGACATATTAAATGAGGGATGGAGGGAAGGATAGAGAGAAAGGGAGTAGAGAGAGTGTGCGATTGAGTTATGGTGGGGGTGGGGGAGAGAATGTGAGAGAGAGAGGAAGATTGAGAGATAAAGAGATGATTGGGTGGGATGTGAAAACAATGACAGAGCTAGAGGGAGTGAGGGGGATTAAAGAGTAGGATAGTGGGAGGGAGATAGAGATACAATTAGATGGAAGAAAGAATGCGTGAGGGAGACAGGGAGAAAAATAGAGATAGAAATTGAGGTGGAAGAGAGAAGGAGAGGGAGGGGGAAATAATCAGAGAGAGAGAGGGATGAAGGGGGAGAGAATGAGAGAGAGAGACATGAAGTGGGGGAGATAGAGAGGGAATAAGAGAGAGACTAAGAGAGAATAATACACACACAGACAAATATGGGAAATAGATAGAAAAAGAGGGGGATGGAGAGAGAGGGAGGGGGAGAGAGACAAGGTTGAAAGGGGGTCATTATGAGATAGGGATTGAAGGAGCAAAGGGGGTATGGAGAAAGAGAGGAAGGTGGTAGCTAAGGAAGGATGGATAGAAGGGGAGACGGAGAGTGATGGATACAAATCTTGAGCAAGGAGAGATGGAGAGTGATGGATACAAAGCTTGACCAAGGAGAGAGGGAGAGATAGAGGGAGGAAGAGAGAGATGTTGAATTTTGTAGCTATGATGAGTCTTCATAATTTATATTTTTATGACTTGAAATGAATAATGTAACTGTAATACATGTTCCTCATGTCATTGCATTGATTATCCCTTGAAATAATTATTATAAAATGTCTTCTTCATGTCTGATTCAAAAGATAAAATTTGTAAATTTGAGTTTGGATTTTTTGGCTCCAAACTAGTCATGTTGTCCCTTCCTCAAGTCATGTCAGCCCTAGTGATGAGAGACGCATATTTAGATAGGAAAAAACTATATAAATATCATTCAACCTCCTCCTCAAGGAATCATTTGACCTCAAACAAGACAAGACAATTTATGAGAAATTAAGCAAAGAAGAAGTGGGATGAAGAAGGATAAAAAGGACAAATTCAGATCTCTAGTATCTATTTATTTCTCTCTTGATCTCACACTTGTGAATTTTTGGGAAATTTTTGGGCATCCTATTTGGGCAAGTGAAAATTCTAGATAGGTCAAAATTCTTGGGAGGCCTAAATTTGGCCTAGGTGAATTAGAGAGGGTCAGAGTTTGAAGGGAATAATTTTGAATTTACTTGATTTAATTAGATTGTTGCTTGACTAGGTTTGATCATAGTTTGTTGGCCGGTTTGACCTCAAAGTTGACTAGGTGCATTGGATGTATCTTTCATTAAACTGAAGAATTTCTCCAAGGAAAAAGTTTGGGTTTTCCCCCAAGTAAGTTTTCCCAAGGTAAATATTATGTTCTCTTTGTGCATTGTGATCTCCATTTTCCTTATGGTTTTGTCGTTGAATTTCTAAACTGTAATTTCTTAATGATAAAATAGAATTATTAAAAAATGCTCTACATTAGAAGTAATTATTAGTATTTCAGAAATTTGTCCTTGTATCTGTTGCACTTGAACACTACTACATATTGAGACAATTTTCAAAGGCTCTTTGTCTTTCTTGTGATAATCATTTGTAGAAAAAAAATGAGAAAAAGATTTAGTGATATCTCCTTGATATTCTCCTTGTGTTTTTTGCATCTCCTTGATATTCGGAAGTTTGACGGACATCATTGTTGGAAATCGTGGCATTGGAATTTCGATGGAAACCACCATCGCATCTCACATAAATACAAAATGTTTTGTGTCATCGAAATTGTGATGCTTAGGAGTGGAAATTATGATGGTTAGGCATGGAAATGTATATGCCTAGGCATGAAAATTAAGACGTTTAGGGGCTGAAATTACAATGTTCAAGCATCAAAATTGAAGTGTTTTGGCATGGAAATTACGATGTTAGAAGGTTCGTCAGAATTCTGATGAACCAATAGATTTAAATAAATTAACAGGATATGAGGATGGTTTAGATCCATCCCTTTTTCATCCATCGATACCTAAACTATTACTAGGTTTGATTAATTGTAGCTTTTATAACCTTACATATAACAAGTATATTGATTGGTAATGGATTCATGATATAAAATCCCTAGATTTGTATAGATTTTCCATGTGGTTACTTCTCGTTGGTAGCCAATTCCTCTTGTAAGAGAAATTGGAGCACTTTTTATTTCATCCATTTTGTGAAATAAAACCAATTAATATAAGGAAAGGAATAGAATAAAAAAGTACTTAAGAACATGAAATTGCATTGGCAGTATGTTTTTTAGACACCGAAAAAATCCCTTTATAGTGAGCATCCAAAGGTGAAGCTTCCATTAGATTTGAATATGATAATCTAAATAATGATATTGACCATGCAATATTTAAACAATAATTAAGATGATGCAAATAAGACTTCAAAACTTGACCAGGTATTATGTTGTATTTTCATTTCTGCTTGATAGATTTATTGATAATTAACTGTTACTAAGTTGGGAAATCTCATTGGGAAATTTTTTAATATACTTTAAAGTTTTGACCATTAAATATTTTGACATTTGAAACTTTGATAAAATCATATATGATTTTCAATTTCAAACTTCATTATGATTTTATGTTTATGTCAAATGATAAATGATCAAATATGAGATTGAGTTTTATTCATGATTTTGATTAAATCTTCATTGTTGATTTACATAAATTTTATCTTCTAATGTTTCATATACTTATAAGTTTATGTATATCCTAACATCGTTCATCCTTTTTCTTGTAAATATATCATCCCAATCCTTTTCCCTATAACCACATACCCTAACACCACTAGAATAAGTTAAAAGAGATACCATTTCCCCTATGCTCTACCCATTCTTAAAATAAATACAATGGGAAATTTATTACATATCAAATTTATTTAATTTAAACTTCAAAATATTTATTGTATGTTATTCATTTTCTTTCATTCAAGATTATTTTGATCATAATCTTGAATTTTAATATTTTTATGTTTTGAATTCATAGATGCTAAATTTCAAAGAATTTAGCCAACTACAAAGGGGAGTGTGTAGAGTAAAAAATTAAACCAAGTTTTCCACATTTATAGAACTCACATCTTTTTCATTCACCCAACAAATTGGCATGAAAATTGATTAATGATAACCATTTTCTTCTATGTTTAAGTGTTAAACAAATAAAAATGCCCATGCAAAATTCTTATATTTTCCATGAACTTGTGATCCTACTATGCTTACCTATAGAAATAACTAATTTGAAAATAATGTGCCAAAAAAAATTATAGTTCTACAAGTTTTTAGTGATCTAGATAGGTTTCATTAGATGAAGGAAATAAAAATATGTTCAAAGAACTTCTATGGACTAAGAAAACAAAAAAAAGAAGAAAAAAAATGGCAAAAGAACTTAGGTTCTTCTACCATTGAGAGAGATCTTAATATCACTTGATTAAGAAAATACATTTCCAAATCATGAACATGATGTATAACATATCATTAATTAATTACAAGTACAACTCAAAGATTGTACCTCAAATTTATAAACAAAAACATCCCTCACCACAAGGGAACATGTTTTTTGTTATATTCATCAATACTAGTATTGTCTTGTAGACATTATTTTTGGACATGAGAAAAATTTTCAAGCCAGTTCCTTGTAATGTCTCCAGATCTTAAAATATGCCGCTAGTTGGTATAGTTGGAATAAGGAATTACTGGGGGGGTGTGAATCAGTAATATTGAAGTTCTTTCAATTTTAAGTATGAGTCTTCAACTATTTTCACCATGGTTAGTTACTTGTGAGAGCAATACCGATAATAAAAAGGATAAGGAATTCACATGTACATGCAATCTATCACATGAGAAACATACACATATTGACACAAGTATTTTTAGATGGAAACCCAAAGGGAAAAACCCACCAATATGTTTGTTATTATGATGTAAATTAAGCACCTACTTAATTACATAAACTTTTTTGTGAGAAACCACTCACAGGAGACACCAACCCCCTTAAGATAGCAAGCACCTACTTTTGAAGAGGCACCAACCTCATATGAATGCAATTCACCACCTACTCTGGCCATTGTTCTACCTTTCATACAATTTTCAAATGGAAAATAAAGGCAATTACATATACAAATAAATACGAATTTGGTTTGGTACACTTTCATACTTTTGCTCTCGATTCTCTTTTGTCCCACAAGCTCTCTTGGCCTTGTTATCACTCCTTCGAATCTCCAAGGCTGAGAAAGAGTCCAGCTGAGGTAACCACAGACCAATCTTTTGACTTGGTGGCTAGCACTACCAAGCCGAAGAGGGCTCTCTCCAAAGGATCCCAACCAATATGGCTAGATAGATTATGGTTTTAGGCTAGATATGATGTGCAAAGGTTGCTTAATTTGATTTGGTGGGGTTGTTGGAAGAGGATTAGGTCAAAGAGACTAGGTTAGAGCAAACAAGGGTATGATTGCAAACATCTGATGGAGAAATTTAGGTAGGCACTCATACACTTTAAGGTTATGAAGTGAGATGAATAAGACTCGCGAGGTGCTAGAAAGAGCAAGACAATGTATTCTTTCTAAACTTAAGAAAATGGAAAAACTATGAAGATTTCCCCAAAACGGAGCATGTAAGATGTATTCTGCTCATCAACTTGAAAATCGACATATCATAGAAGTGAACTGCAACATGGAAGTAAAAAACATTCAAACATATGAAACATAAGAAGAAACTATGTCAAAATTCTTTACCACAGGTATTCCACAAAAATAGTTGCAACTCATTCATTAAATTCTACCAAATATTGATTACACTAGTGTCTCTGATCAATAGTACAACATCCAACTGATTCCAACCTCTGAAAAGACTTAGAAATACAAGATATAGGCCTCAAAACAAACTCCTCCCAACCTCGGCGGTTGAATCCATGAGGTGAGGAAGATATTACACAAAAATCTGAACTGATAGCTAAATTGTAGGATGGTCCAAGTGACTCATTCCTATCTTGAGTGAACTCATTCATTACACCTCATATGATTGATTTACCTAATGCATTTACCCTAGGTAATAGTAAAAACATGAGAATTACATCCAATTTAATCATTTACATAGGTAAAATCATCATTTGCCAAGGTGAAAATAAAAACAAGAGAGAAACTCAGAAAATTGGGGAAGACTATCAAACGTGCCCTCTCTTTATCAAACACAACCTTTCTTTATCAAAAGCACCCTCCAAGTTTAGGACTTCTTTTGGGTGCCTTCCCGATGTCAAAATTTTCTCCAAGATGGCTTGTTTGAAAGCCCTTCAAGTCTACTTTCTATACATGTCTTTAGTTTTCAAATTGGATCTCATTTACCTTATCAAAAACTCAATCACCCAAGACTAGTAAGCGCGCATAGCCCAAGCTAGAAATGAGGCAGAAAGGTGGTTTTTTGCTGCTTTTTACCTTTTTGACTGTCATGTTTGTCTCCAAATGCCTATCAAATACACAGCGTGCATGTCCTCATAACTCTGAATCCAATGATGTTGACCTTTTTCTCATTAGATGCCCCAAAAAATATCATAGCACCTGAGATGTTGCACATTTGACCTTTTCACAGTGCTAAAAATGCCTCAAAAAACACAGTAATTCACAACTTGCAAAAATTTTCCCAAAACTTGTCAAAATTGTTGGGATGATGCCTGATCATGTGTTTGAGGCATGGAGTGATGCCTCGGCAAGAATGTCTAGCCTCATTTTCTCCTGTTGCTTGGTCAGGGCTTCAATCTTTTATTTTGCAGCTTTGAGTTTTGCCCTGGAAATCCTTTCTCTGTAGGTGTAATGTTTAGTAATCTTCTTTTGAATTTCATTATCCCTTTTGGCCTTGAATAGGAGTTTCTCAAGATGACTGTTTACCCTCTCGAGCGAATACTCGGTTCTCATTCATCATTTTGGAAAACTGTTCATTTAGGGTGAGCTGATTAGCTAGTTTAGCCTCCTTTTGTTTCTCTAGTTCTAGAGCTCTTTTCAGCCCTTTAGTCTTAGGTCTGCTTTTTGGTTCTTGTTCAGGTTCAGGTTCACCATACCTATCATAGGTTTCATTAAGAAATTCCTTGGCTTTCATTTCTTCTCTTTTTTCCTTGATGAGCCAAATCTCCATGACATCATGCTTGGATTGAAGCTGTTGGTTTTCTTCCTCATAATATGAAATATTAAATTTAGACCTCTCTAAGTCGGTTTGGAGCTCCCTGATGTATGCATCTTTTTCCTTAATGACTATGCTAATGTCCTCATTATCATTACGTTCATCTAGGTCAACAAGGTCAAAATCTTGTTATGCCTCATGGAGGTCCTCCTCCTCATGCTTGATCTATGCCTCTGTCATTTTTTCTTTTCATTTGTGTACCTACTTTACTGATGAAGAAGGAAAGGCCCCTCCCATAATCTATGGGAAAAAACCTACCTATGGACTCTCTGATAAGTATGTGCCATTATTCCCAAATCAGACCTCTTAGGCTTGCTAATTTCACCCCTGCTAGGTGACCCAGTCTCAGTGTGAAATGGAGATGATGGTGGTGAGGTGGGTGAAAGAGACTGCTTTGGTGATGATGTATGAACTATAGGCTGAGGTGGAGGAAAGGATGAGATGATGAAGGTGCTTCTTGGTCGTGCTGAATAGGTGGGACAGTGAAAATCTCATTGGATATAAAGGTGTCCCATGCAATGTTAAGCTGATCAAGGTAATGGAGGACTATCATCTTGACGAGGGAGTGGTGAAAGATACTTTTCATTTAATGATCATAATATTTCTTTTGGGTAATGAATGGCATATTTTCAATGCTCCGGTAAATAGTAGGGTATATTGAGCATTTTGACTCTTGTGAAATGCATGAGTAGCTGGATATGAAAGGAATAAAGCCTAGAAAACCTACCCTCACAAGTGAAGTACCTCATGATGATTTTCATCATGGGAATATATTTGTCTAGGTGGTAAGAGAAAAGAAAAATCCTCTTTCTCTCATTCTTGTACCTTGGTTTAAGATATGGCTCATAATAGAAATGATCCAATTCTCCTTGTTTAAACCATTTTCTCCCAACATTTGGGGTCCCAGAGACAATTGATATGATAGCAGGAGATACAGTGAAGGTGACACCAGCAAGGGTTACCTGGTTGTCATGGAGGTTGGTGATGAATAATCTGGTCAACACAGGATAATATTGGATCCTTTTTACTTTCTCACAAAACTCAAAACAACCCACATGCTTAAAGCTTGTCATAATGATGGGAGATGCCATGAGTTCTCTGTTATTGGTTGGCTCATGTCTAATGATTCTTCCTCCTCTCTTAAATATCCTCATCTCCTGTCTTTCTTCCTCACTATGACTTTTGTTCTCTTCTTTTGCCATGAGTTATTGGAGTCAAACCCTAGGGAGATGATGAAATGGAATGTAGGTGTAGAGAGTATGGAATGGTGCGAGGAAATCGAGGAGATGAAAAACAGGGATGTGTGATATGAGGGAGCTAACAGGGGGTAGTTTTGAAATGTAGGAATGGTAGTGGGATGCTAGAAAATAAAATTTAGGAATGGGATTATGTTACTAGGGTTTCGAATTTAGTAGGACACCAAAACACAATGAAACATCATATAATTCAACTGTGGAGGAGAGGAGTGATATGATGTCAACCTACTTGTTTTCTGGAGCATGTTGGTGACACATTTTGAAGCTTGGAGATGATGTAGTGCTCTTTGGGTAATCTCTAGATGTTTTTGGGGAAACACACAACAATCTAGTCAAACGTGTCCTCTCTTAACAGGCGTGCAACACCCTTAAGGAAAACTCAGCGTTTTAAGGAAAACGCGTAGCACCAGTTCAAAACGCACCCTCCAATTTTAAAATGTGCCCTCTACCCCTGTTTTGCACAATTTCTCAAAAATTCCCTTTTGATGGGGAAGCTTTGAGAGTGTAAGAGTGAAAATGAATATTGAATTGATGTCTTTGAAGGCTTTTATACTTGAATGGGTTAGATTTATGCTTTGAAAACCCATTTTCTAATGTTTCATGTCACTTTTCAAATTTTCACTCTAATGCTCTTTGACTTCTGTCTTTTTCCTTTGCAGGTGGATGATGTTGGCATTAGAGTTTGAGTGAACAACTTAGGAATCATAACTTATTACATATAATGAACATAAAAATACATAAATAAATAAAAATATTACATTTCTTTTTTAAAATAAAATTACAATCCGAAACCAAACCCATACTTTGGAATGAAAATTAGAGATCGGGCAGCCAGAGTTACATGTTTGCAAATCCTCTTTGAATGAAAAAGGGATATTATTTCTTTCACTCTCATGCTTTTGCTGGCCTTATGCAGTGAATGGTGTTCAATTGGACCTTGGAGGAATGAAACCTAGTGACCTAATGGGACCTTGCACAAGTAGATTTCAGGTGGACTTATCTAACATAAGACATGATGACATGAGCCTTTAAAATGAATGTATGCTCAACAAGGCACATGAAGGTGGGCAAACAAATATTGATTTTTTGAGAGGAGCTTTAGAGTTAACTTGGGCTACCATCAGTGAGTAAATTTTTACATGATGACCTAGGTGGAATGATAAAAATTTCAACATTGGACACTAATATGAGGTAGAAGAGGAATTTTGATCACTGATGGCAATATGCAAATACTAACTCTAACATCGGCCTTATTTGGGGATGGAAACTCCTTGGAGGTGTCAAGAACACCATAGATGAAGTGCCTAACCATATGGGCCAATACGGTAAAAAAAACTCAAATTGAACACTGAAAACTTCAATCCAAACTATCAGATCATCAGGGTCTTAGGGCCTCCTCCTCGGGCTTCAAACCTTGATGAATTTTGTCGTCACTTGCTAAAAACTAAACTTGAAAGAAACTTGCTACTAAAACAAAATTCAGAACCTATTATATTCTAATTGGTGAAAATGACTGCTAAATCAGGTAAAGGAAAAATGCCAACGAAGCTAATCAAGCAACTGGATACCTAATTGTCCTCTATTTACACTATCTACAAAAAACTTGAAGATTGGCAACTCAACATACAACTGAAGGTGAAAAATATGATTCAAAACAAGATAACCATCATGATTTAATGATTGCAGCAAACTGGTAAAAGGATCTTGAAAAGCATTTGCAAAGGACAAATCTTGATGATCAACAGAAAGATCAGAACAGCTGTCAAGTTGAATTGTTTCCTCTTCATGAGCCAGAGGCAACACATTGGCATGTTCCTCCACTTTTTCCCCTTCTTCCACCATTGTTGATTGGGTGAAATGATCCTTCTAGTGTAACCGATCTAGTAGATGGTTACTTACTGAAATTCTACTCTCACTTACCTCGAGAGGGCAAAATGATGTATATGTAGGCAACTCACAATGAAAACTGAAACCTAGATTTATGTTGATAAACAAAACAACATGCATCTTCTCCAATGGTTACAAAAGACTGTCTAAGGGATTTTGAAAATTATGAAGAATTAGCTTTTGTGAATCAATAAAAGGAGAAGAATAAGCATTATTTCCATATGGACGTAACAAATTAGCAAAAGCATCCTCCATAATATTTTCAGCAGCATAAGTGTCCATATCTATGGGATTGGGGGCAAACTCCTTTTCATGAACAAACCTTTCATTTTCTGAACCTTGAGGAAGATTTGTATCTGCAAGGGGCTCTAAAACAACTTCTTCTTTATCATTGTTCTCCTTTTCATAATCACTTGGAAACTAGAAAGATTATACAATAACATCATCATTCTTAATGGATGGAATATGGATTTGCAAATTAAGAATATGATTTATTTCTTCTTCAGTCAAAGGAGGAAGTACTCTTTGTTTTCTTTGGACAAAACATAAATTTTATTCTTTCCCTCCTAAAGTTTGACAAGGATGTTGAATATCTTCATTTTTCTTTTTTTTTTTTTTTTTTTTTTTTTGTAGGCTAAGGTGGTTCTCATTCTATTACTTCGATCAAAAAGAACAATACATCAGTTCATGAAACAGTATACGCCCGCCCTATACGGGAAACCGGGTCTAAATGCCATCTATAATTCTTGATAGCGGCCCAAAAAAAGTATGTCCAAAGTCTAATGGAGTTTGCTAAATAAACTGTACAATCCTGAAGCTTTCTAAAACTATTCCAAAAACCACTGCTTTGACTGTTCTGCATTCTCCTATCTTTGACGTGAACAAAACTATAGCTACAAAATTTATTACTAGTTCTAAACATATCTTAAGTTAATCGTTGCCCCTCGCAGGTTGTTGCATCGCCTCTGTCACTTGCTCCTGCTGCTCCGGTATTAGAATGTGCTGGATGGTGGTCAACTGCTCCTCCATCCTCATCATAGCTTCCTCTTGTTTCAGCATCGCAACTCTCAGGAAACTCAGTTCCAGGCGGATGTCCGGGCCTCCTTTTGCCAGGTTCACCATTTCCTTCGAAACTTGTAGCAGCGCCTTGGCCAAAATTCCCTTCATCACCCAGTAGAGGTGGAGGGACTGTTTGTAAAGGGACATGCGCCCTCTGGTTTGGCCTGGGTCGTGAAGCAAAAAGGTCCAGTCCTCAACTTCCTCATCAGACTGGTCTTGTGTGGCTTCTTCTTCGAGCTTTTGCATTACCCTACGGACCGCCTGGTTGGAGAAGCGCAGAAAGGCCTGTTCAGCTTTGCACACCCTATCCGTACCAGTCTCTTTCATCTTCCTGCTCCTACCCGGACCCCTCCTGGACGTTTCCCCTGCCTCCTCTCCATGTTTCGCACGCCCCCAGGCTCTCTTGCTGGCTCTGTCATTATCTTTGCCTGATGTTGAATATCTTCATTAATATCAAGAAAAGGAGTATATAAATTTTCATCAGACTATTGATTCATTTCATGTGATTACTTTTGACTATTAAGATGCAAAATTCCTTCATCTTCAAGCAAAGAGGAAGCTACTATATGATGACTATGATCTTGTGTATCAAAGTAACTAGCTTCTTCAGACTGTTGTTGAAGGGAAAAATGAGAGAAGGCTTCAATGATTTCTTCATTATCCATACATTCGATATCATCAATACTTTCAAGATACTCAATGGAAACTTCACTATAGTCACAACAACTTTGTAAAGAAAGGTAAGACTTCACATAATGGTTGGAGAACACATTATGGAAATCCTTTAGAGAACATAAGCTTCCTTCTGGTAACCCTTCATACCATACCCTAGCTTTATCTTCAAGGGTAGCCATAAACAACTTCATGAGAAATTCCTTAGGAAACTCAACCCTTAGTCTACATACATGTACATGAAAGTTTACTAAATGCAAAGTATCATCATCTTCTTGTTCATTTTTAAATATAGGAAGATTTGTAAACCAGTCAATATGAGGCATAGGATTTGGAAATCTAGGGATTTGAGATCGATCCATAGGAGCATACCTGGGATTTCTTCTTGCAGTAGAACTCATCTTGACAACAATAAAGTCATCAAGAAGGTTTTCAAACTACTGGTTCTTGAAAAATGGAGTTGCCATGAAGTGTTGATTTTTTGGATCTTTCAATCAGTGGAGTCGCCAGGTGAATGATTTCAGCCTTTATGTGCCTGATCACTATCCACCATCACCAATAATATCTAAACTTTGTTGTACACCCAGGGAAAATGAATCTTTCGTTCCCCAGCAATGGCACCAGTTGTTATCACTCCTTCAGATCTCCAAGGATGATAAAGAGTCCAGCTGAGGTAACCATAGACCAATCTTTTGACTTGGTAGCTAGCCCTACCAAGCCAGAGAGGGATCTTTCCAAAGGATCATAGCCAATAGGGCTGGATAGATTAGGGTTTTAGGCTAGATATGATGTGCATAGGTTGTTTAATTTGATTTGGTGGGGTTGTTGGAAGAGGATTAGGTCAAAGAGACTAGGTCAGGGAAAATAAGGGTATGATTGCAGACATTTGATGGAGCAAGGTAGGTAGTCACTCAAACACTTTAAGGTTATGAAGTGAGATGGATAAGATAGGTGAATTGCTAGAAAGAGAAAGACAAGCATGTATTATTTCTAAACTAAAGAAAATGGACAAATTATGAAGATTTCCCCAAAACAGAGCATGTAAGATGTATTCTGCTCATCAAATTGAAAATCAACATATCATAGAAGTGAACTGAAACATGGGAGTACAAAACATTCAAACATATGAAACATAAGAATAAACTATGTCAAAATTCCTTCCCATGGGTATTCCACCAAAATAGCTGCAACTCATTCATTAAATTTTGCCAAATACTGATTACACCAGTGTCTCTGATCAATAGTAAACCATCCAACTGAGTCCAACCTTTTAAAAGAATAAAAAAAGAAGATATAGGCCTTAAAACAAACTCCTCCCAACCTCATGGGTCGAATCCATGAGGTGAGGAAGATAATACACAAAAATCTGATCTAATAGCTAAATTGTAGGATGGTCCAAGTGACTCATTCCTATCTTGAGTGAACTGATTCATTACACCTCATCTGCTTGATTTACCTAATGCATTTACCCTAGGTAATAGTAAAACATGAGAATTACATCCAATTTATCATTTACATAGGTAAAATAATCATTTTCCAAGGTGAAAATCAAAACAGGAGAGAAACTCAGAAAATTGGAGAAGTCTATCAAACGCGCCCTCTTTCTGTCAAACGTGCCCTTTCTTTGTCAAACGTGCCCTCCAAGTTCAAGACTACTTTTGGGTACCTTTCGGGTGTCCAAATTTTCTCCAAGATGGCTTGTTTGAAATCCCTTCAAGTCTACTTTCTAGAAATGTCTTCAGATTCCAAATTAGATCTCATTTGCCTTGTCAAAAACTCAATCTCCCAAGACTAGTAAACACACAATGCCCAAGCTAGAAATGAGGCATAAAGGTGGTTTTTGATCTTTTTGACTGACATGTTTGTCTCCAAATGCCTAGCAAATGCACAGGATGCATGTCCTCATCACTCTGAATACAATTATGTTGACATTTTTCTCATTAGATGCCCCAAAAAAGAGCGCAGCACCCTAGGTGTTGCGTGTTTGACCTTTCACTGTGTTAAAAATGCCTAAAAAAACACAACAATTCACAGCTTGCAAAAATTTGCTCAACACTTGTCAAAATTGATGGGATGACGGCTGATCATGTGTTTGAGGCATGGAGTGATGCCTTAGCAAGAATTTCTAGCCTCCTTTCTCCTCTTCCTTGGTCAAGGCTTCAATCTTCTCTTTTGCAGTTTTGAGTTTTGCCCTGGAAATCCTTTCTCTGTAGGCGTAATGTTTAGCCATATTCTTTAGAATTTCATTATCGATTTTTTCCTTGACTAGGAGTTTCTCAAGATGACCATTTACCCTCTCGAGCCAATATTCCCAGTTCTCATTCATCATTTTGGAAAACTGCTCATTTAGGGTGAGCTGATTAGCTAGTTCAACCTCCTTTTGTCTCTCTAGTTCTAGAGCTCTTTCCAACCCTCTAGTCTTAGGTCTGCTTTTTGGTTCTTGTTCAGGTTCAAGTTCACCATACCTATCATAGGTCTTATTAAGCAATTCCTTGGCTTTCATTTATTCTCTTTTTGCCTTGATGAGCCAAATCTCCATGACATTATGCTTGGCTTGAAGTTGTTGGTTTTCTTGCTCATAATATGAAACAATAAATTTAGACCTCTCTAAGTTGGTCTGGAGCTCCCTGATGTATGCATATTTTTCCTTGACAAATATGATAATGTCTTCATTGTCATTATGTTCATATAGATCAACAAGGTCAAAATCCTATTCTGTCTCATGGAGTTCCTCCTCCTCATGCTTGATCTGTGCCTCTGTTAGTTTTTCTTTGCCTTCGTGTACCTGCTTTGTTGATGAAGGAAAGGCCCCTCCCACAATCTGTGGGGAAAACACCTACCTATGGCCTCTCTGATAAGTATGTGCCATTCTACCCAAATCAACCCTCTTAGGTTTGCTAAATTCACCCCTGCTAGTTGACCCAGTCTCAGTGTGAAATGGAGATGATGGTGGTGAGGTGGGTGAAAGAGACTAATTTGGTGATGACGTATGAACTATAGGCTGAGGTGGAGGAATGGGTGTGGAAGGATGAGATGATGAAGGTGCTTCTTGGCCATGTTGAATAGGTGGGACAGTGAAAATATCATTGGATATAAAGGTGTCCCAAGCAATGTTAAGCTGATCAAGGTAATGGAGGACTATCATCTTGATGAGGGAGTGGTGAAAGATACTTTGCATTTTATGATCATAATATTTCTTTTAGGCAATGAATGACATCTTGTCAATGCTCCGATAAAGATAGTAGGGTATATTGAGCATTTTGACTCTTGTGAAATGCATGAGTAGCCGGATATGATAGGAATAAAGCCTAGAAAACCTACCCTCACAAGTGAAGTACCTCATGATGATTTTCATGATGGGAACATATCTGTCTCAGAGGTAAGAGAAAGGAAAAGTCCTCTTTCTCTCATTCTTGTACCTTGGTTTAAGATATGGCTCATAATAGAAATGATCTAATTCTCGTTTAAACCATTTTCCCCCAAAATTTGGTATCCCAGAGGCAACCGATATGATAATAGGAGATACAATGAAGGTGACACTAGCAAGGGTTACCTAGTTGTCATGGAGGTTGGTGATGAATAATCTAGTCAACACAGGATAATATTGGATCCTTTGTACTTTCTCACAAAACTCAAAACAATGCACATTCTTAAAGCTTGTCACAGTGATGGGAGATTCCATGAGTTCCCTAGTAATGGTTGGCTCATGTCTAATGATTCTTCCTCCTCTCTTAGATAGCTTCCTCTCCTGCCTTTCTTCCTTACTATGACATATGTTCTCTTATTCTGCCATGAGTTATTGGAGTCAAACCCTAGGGAGATGATGAAATGGAATGTAGGTGTAGAGAGTATGGAATTGTGTGAGAAAATTGAGGAGATAAAAAATGGGGATGTGTGATATGAGGGAAGTAATAGGGTGTAGTTTTGAAATGTAGGAATGATAGTGGGATGCTAGAAAATGAAATTTAGGAATGGGATTATGTTACTAGGGTTTTGAATTTAGTAGGACACCAAAACACAATGAAATACCATATAATTCAACTGTGGAGGAGAAGAGTGATATGATTTCAACCTACTTGTTTGCTAGAGCATGTTGGTGACACATTTTGAAGCTTGGAGATGATGTAGTGCTCTTTGGGAAATCTCTGCATGTTTTCGGGAAAATGCACAACAATCTGGTCAAACACACCCTCTCTTAACAAGTGCACAATACCCTTAGGAAATACTCAGTATTTTAAGGAAAATATGCAACACCAGTTTAAAGCACACCCTCCAGTTTTAAAACGTGCCCTCTGCCCCTATTTTGCACAATTTCTCGAAAATTCCCGTTTGCTAAGGATGCTTCGAGAGTGTAGGAGTGTAAATGAATATTGAATTCATGTCTTTGAGGGATTTTATACTTGAATGGGTTTGATTTATGCTTTGAAAACCCATTTTCTAATGTTTCATGTCACTTTTCAAATTTTCACACTAATGCTCTTTGACTTCTGACTATTTCCTTTGCAGGTGGATGATATTGGCAATAGACTTTGAGTGAACAACTTAGGAATTGTAACTTATTACATATAATGAACATAAAATTACATAAATAAATAAAAATATTACATTTATTTTTTTAAGTAAAATTACAATCCAAAACCAAACCCATACTTTGGAATGAAAATTAGAGATCGGGTAGCCATAGTTACATGTTTGCAAATCCTTTTTGAATGAAAAAGGGATATTATTTCTTTCACTCTCATGCTTTTGCTGGCCTTATGCAGTGAATGGTGTTTTATTGGACCTTGGAGGAATGAAACCTTGTGACCTAATGGGACCTTGAACAAGAAGATTTCAGGTAGACATGACTGACATAAGACATGATGACATGAGCCTTTAAAATGAATGTATGCTCAGTAAGACACATGAAGGTGGGCCAACAAATATTGATTTTTTGAGAGGAGTTTTGGAGTTTGAACTTGGGCTACCATCAGTGAGTAAATTTTTACATGATGACCTAGGTGGAATGATAAAAATTTCAAAATGGGACACTAATATGAGGTAAAAGAGGAATTTTGATCACTGATGGCAGTATGAAAATACTAACTCTAACATCGGCCTTATTTGGGGATGGCAGCTCCTTGGAGGTGTCAAGAACACCTTAGACCAAGTGCCTAACCATATGGGCCAATGTAATCTCTCACAACCTTGACACTTTCAAAGAATTTCAATTATAAGGGCTTCCAAAAATTTGATGTTTTGAAATATCCACGCTCTGATATCTACCTACTCTGAGGTCTAACCGTCGATATTTTGGCCTTCCAAAATTTCATCCACTGCCCTGGTTTGCCCTCTTGATATCAAGTCCCAAATTTTGGCCCTTCTCCTTTTGGGTCTTTGTTAAATAAAGTACCAAGGAAATAAACTGCTGAGGTCCAATTTTCTGACCGTCGATATGTTGGCTACTCCAATATTTCGACTTGCTTAGGACTAACTTTAGAAGTCAATAAATTTTGACCCCAATCGCCATTCATGGACCTCTACATACCATTGGAAAGCTCTTTCATAGCACATTTCAGAGGAGAAGTTATGATGTAGGATTTGAGCCAATTTTCTACTTGAGAAATGGCTACAAACATTTTGTTGTTCTTTGCACCTTGGCCTTTCTCTTGTGCCTAGAAACTTCAACTCCCAACCACCACAGTCATCATTTTATGGCTTCTCCAATAAGCCTGCTACTATGGTGATTCTCTACTAGAGACTGAAGTAACCATAAGAATACCCATAAGAATCTACTGCCACAAACCTCCATGCTGATCTGGTTACATCCATGCCAACACATTTGCAGCCACTAGCCATCCATACAATGCCAACTGTACAACAATATCTCCCTTTGGAATTGATGGCAACAACATAAGATCCCCCTGAAACTAGGCATGTTCTTCTTCATTGTTGTTCTTCTCTGATGCATCAATAATATTCTCCCCCTTTGGCATCAATAACAAAGGATTCCCTTGAATACTCCCCCTAAACAACTGCAACCTACTCTTCAATTGATCCTGCATGCTGAGTAGCTTCCAATACACATTATAGTTGAGTCATTTGGGAGGAGAAGTCATAACTCCTATTTTCTCCCTGAGATATTCAAAGGGTTTTCTTCCCATAGTCTTAGTAAATGTATATGCAATTTGGTCTTTAGTGGCTACATATTCAAGTCGAACAACATTGGCTACAACCTGCTCTCTTAAAAAATGAAACTTGATATGGATATGCTTGGCCTTTGAGTGCATGACAAGATTCCTAGAGATACTGATGGAACTAGTATTATCACATATGATTGGAATATGATCAATCAATTCTAACTTAATGTCCTTCAAGTTTTTCTTCATCCATAAAATTCTCGAGCAACAAGTGGCAGTTGCAATATACTCTGATTCAACAGTTGATAAAGAAATGGAGGCGTATTTCATGCTAACCCAAGACACTAAGAAGCTTCAAAAAAAGAATGTTGCACCTGAGGTGCTCTTTGTGCCATCAATATTTCCTACCCAATGAGCATTATTATAGACCTTCAAATTAAACTCTCTTCTTTTAGCATACCACAATCCATAATCAGTTGTTCCTTGAAGATATTTGAAAATCCTTTTTACAACAATGACATGACTTTCATGAGGAAAAGCTTGAAATTTGGACAAAAGTCCCACTGCTTGCATGATGTATAGTCTTGAACTTGTGAGATACAACAAGATTAGTATCATTGATCTGTACTCAATATGATTTACCAGTGGGGTTTCATATTATTTGTACAATTTGTAGCCTATAACCATAAGAGTGCTAACTAGCTTGCAATCTTCTAGCTGAAACTTCTTCAAAGTTTCTCGTAGGTACTTGGATTGGGAGATAAATACCCCATTTTTTTACTAAGAAATTTGCAGTCCTAAGAAAAAGTACAATTCTCCCGACATGGATATTTTAAACTCTTTCTACATATAGTTTGCGAATTGTTTTCCCAATTGTTCCAAATCACTGTGAAAGTTTATGTCATCCACATAAAAAACTAAAATTAGGAGATTATCATCTTTAGAATTTATGTATAGGTTGTTGTATAAAGTACCTTTCTTAAATCCTTGTTTCTAAAGGTATCAATCCGTTCTTGCATGTCAAGCTCTCGGAGCCTGTTTGAGTCCATATAAGGCCCTTTTCAGTTTCCACACAAACTCTTTATCATCGGTGAGCGTGAATCCTTCTGGTTGCTCAATATAAACCTATTCTTCCAGATATCCATTGAGAAATGCAGACTTGACATCCATTTGATGTACCTTGATACTTTTATGACTGGAAAAAGCAAGAAACATTCTAATAGCTTCCAGCCTTGCTACTGGTGCAAAGGGTTCCTCGAAATTTATTCCTTCTATCTGGGCATACCCTTTTCAAACTAATAGAGCCTTGTTCCTAATTACTCAAGCTTGCTCATTTAAATTATTTTTGAAGACCCATTTTCTACCTATGTCATTTTTCTCTTTGGGTCTTGGAACAAGCTCCCAACTGCTATTTTTTTCAATTCAGGCAAGTTCTTCATTGATGGCTGTCATCCAGAACTTGTCCTCACTTTCTTAGCTGATATTTTTAAGCTCAATTTGAGATAGTAGAGTAAGATTTGCATAACTTGAACTTCGAACAAATTTCCTCCTAGTATGAAGACTAGGTCTTTGGTATCCAATAATTTGACTATTAACGTGTTCTTTCTGTACATACCTGGAAGGTGTTTTCGGCCTTGAAGTTGTGCTCATTTCTACATATTTGTTATACGAATCTATTTCACCTTGATACAAGGGCCTGATGTCTGAACTATCTTCTCCATCTGAGTTCATGGTTCCTTTAGAGGAATCAAGTTGTGAATCTACTTCATCTACTACTACATCAACGTAATCCTCAACCCTCTCTATTCATTTATTGTAGCACTTGTATCCTTTGCTTCGAGAAGAGTACCCAAGTAATATATCCTCATCGACGTGTGAATCAAACTTTTCGGTATTTTAATCATTACTTTTGATAAAGCATTTCATACTAAACACTTTGTAGTTTTTAACTAATGCATGTCTCCCCTTCCACAACTCATAGCATGTTTTATCACTATTAGGCCCAAGTTATGTTTTGTTTGATAGGTACATTGTTGCTTGTGCTACTTCTCCTGAGAATATGCGAGGTACATCTATTTCATCCATCATAGTTGTGTCCATTTCCTCGATTTTTTTGTTCTTTCTCTCAACTACTCCATTTTGTTGTGGAGTTCTACCCACAGAATATTGCCTCCTTATGCCATGCTCTTCACATTATTCTTCAAATTATCTTGAAATGTATTCTTCTCCTCTATTTGATCTTAAGAATTTGATCTTTAGATCTTTCTTATTTTCTACTTGAGCTTTAAATTTTTTAATTTGTTTAAACTCTTTTGATTTTTCCATGATTTTTGCTTTAAGATGACGATCCAAGTGGCCCTAGTAAAATCATCAATAAGCAACATAAAACATATTTCTCCTCTTGGGATTTTTTTTCTCTATTTTGGTCATAGATATCTTGGTGAATTACCTCCACTCATCTAGATGAAGATAATTTTTTTGTATTGAAACGAGTCCATGTATTCTTACCAAATTGACATGACTTGCAGATTGAATTATCAGGTCTTGACAGCCTTGGAAAAGCTCTTACAACTTCCAACTTACTAACTCTTATCATATTGTCAAAATTCATATGAGCAAGTCTCTTATGCCATAACTCGGCTTGATTCGACTTGCTCAAATATCTCCTTACTCTTGATTCATCAAATACATATACATTATTGTGAGTTATGACTGCTTTTCCCACCATCTTTCCATTTTATTCATTTCACATCTCATATTCCTTGGATTGAAAGGTCACATTAAATCCATTATAACACATTTGACTTACACTAAGCATATTATGCTTGAGACCTTCTACATACAACAGATTTTGGGCTTTAGTCTTTTCATGAAGACTGGCTATGCCCTTACCGTTAATTCTTGCTAGGGAATTGTTGCCAAAAGTGATATTGTTCCCTTTGTCCTTTTATTTGAGAAACCCAAATTTTCTCTTATCCCAAGTCATATGCTTGGAGAAACCACTATCCACATACCATTTGTTTTCTTTATTATGTGATGATAGAGCAAGTCCACATTCCATTCTCTTTCCATATTTTCATTTCCAATTTTCCTTATCTTTTCGAGAAGCTGGTTGAAAAGTGTTC
This sequence comes from Pinus tabuliformis, assembly GCA_031772625.1. NCBI lineage: Eukaryota > Viridiplantae > Streptophyta > Pinopsida > Pinales > Pinaceae > Pinus > Pinus tabuliformis. The sequence continues at coordinate 464,467,150 of CM062820.1, read as the reverse complement.
TGATACTTAGATGGATGCTCAATATTTCTTTTGATATCACTTTCCTTGTGCCAAAAACTATTACATTTGAAACATTCAACATCATTCATTAGGGGAGAGAAGGCATTTCAATTTCTAAGAGTAGAGTTTTGAGATTTAAGATTCTGATACTTATTGTATCTGAAATTTTCATCTCTTTCAACTTTGATTTTTCTACAATCAGCATCCTTATGTCCAAAGATGTTACATTTATAATAATGACCATAAAATTAATGAGAGTACCTGATGTTGGAGGATTCATGATTTTGTGCATGAAGATACCTCTATTGTCTGGTTGATTGATTCATTTTCCACTGGTGTGGTTCCTTGGTCTAGATGGAGTTATTATTGCAATGATGGGATCCTCTATGGATTGATCCCTTTTTGTCTTCATTGATTCTTTCTTGATACAAATTTTCATAGCTCTGAGGTTCCTCAGATCCTGTGGACCTGAAGTTCATCTTTCCCATAGAAGATTCTTGTGATCCAGAGTATCCTATGCCTGTTTTGTTTCATGAAGACCCCTGACTACTTAGAATTTGATCTACATTTCTTGTTCCTTCTACAAATTTTTCATTTATGTATTTCTCAATATTCGTTTTCTCACGATCTGTTCTCAGAGAGACGACCTCTGCCTCAAGACTTTGATAGTTCTCTTCCATTCATGGATCAAATATTGAAGAAATTATTCCTTTCGTTTAGCTTCTTATAGTTTGAATTTCAAGGAAAGAATTTCATATTTTCATTCTTTTGAGATCGTTTCCTTCTTTACCTTGAACAGCTCCTATTTTAATTTCTTGTTCGCTTCTTCTAGTTGCTCACATGTTCCTTGTTTCTCTTCTAGTATAATTGATAAAATATCTTTTATTTTAATGGATTCTTAAATTCTTTTTTATAAACAAACTCCTCATTGTTGGAGTTGTACATATCTTCTTCGACACGCTATAGTTGTTCTTTTAGCCACTTTTTATTTCTACTTGCCTTCTTTCACTCATCAAGAGCATTGATGAGTTCCCCTTCAAGGTCCACTACTCCTTCTTCTTCTCTCTCTTCAGAGTCAGTAATATTTTTCTTTTTCGACTTTGCTCCAAATGCCATAAGTAAATACTTATATGAATCATCCTCTGAAGAGTTTTCGTTGTCTCTCTCTAGTGTTGAACTATCCTCTTTGGAGTAGAGCCCCTTCTTCTTATAGAACATCTTCTTCTGATGTTTCTAAGATTTGCTTCTAAATTTATGATCATCTTCATTTTTAGACATTTCTTTCTAAGGGCACTTGGACGAAAAATGTCCAACTCTCCCACAGTCAAAGCATTTAAAGGGAAACTTCCCTTTATATTTTCCCGAGCCACGATTCACTTTCCTAGAAAACTGAGCTAGCTCCTAATCTGATTCACAGTTGTAGCAATCTTAATAATATTTTTTCTCCTTGGTCATCTCGGACACTTTAAACATTTCCTCCTTGGGTTCAAACTTCACTCTTCCTACTCTCATCTCATAGGTTGTGAGAGTACCAACCAACTAGTCCATCTTGAGATCCTTTAAATTAGTCATTTCTTAAATAGCAGAGAAATTTTCATCAAATATCATGGGTAGTGATCTTAAGACTTTTTGAACAATCATATCTTCCTTGAATTCTTCACCAAGTCCTCTAATCATATTGGTTACTTCATCAACTCTGAGGAAGTATTCTTCTATGATTTCTTCTTCACTCATTTTTAAACTTTCAATACTCATTCTAAAGGTTTGGAGTTTGGCATTATTAACTTTTCCATCTCCTTTATGACTCTGATTGAGCTTCACCCACACTTCCTTGGCATACTTATAATACATAACCTTTACGAGTTTAGATTGACTCAGGCCAAAGAGAATGACATTCTTGGTTTTAACATTATTTCCATACAATTTTTTGTCATCTGCATCAGAGGGAGGGACATCAAGGACATCATAATATACCAATATAAAGCTCCAAACATATACTCCTAGGGACATAAGATATGATTCCATCCTAACCTTACAGAATTCATAGTTTGTCCCATCAAATACTGGTATCTTTCTTGAGTAAGCATCTTGACTCTCTTGCCTAGACATAATTCCTTATGGATCTACCTTCCAATGGTTATACTTTTCTTGAAGGAACATGGCTCTGATACCAATTGTTGGAATAAGGAATTGTTGAGAGGGTGGGGGGGTGTGAATCAGGAATAGTGAAGTTCTTTCAATTTTAAGTATGAGCCCTTAACTCTTTTCACTATGGTCGGTTACTTGTGGGAGCTCTCATATGCAATAAAGATAATTAAAAAGATAAGGCATTCACATGTATATGAAATCCATCACATGAGCAACATAAATATATTGACAGAGGTATTTTGATGTGGAAAACCAAAGGGAAAATACCACTAATTTGTTTTTTATTATGATGTAAATTAAGCACCTACTTAATTACATCAATTGGTTTGTGAGAACCCACTCACAGGAGGCACCAAACCATTTAAGATAGCAAGAACCTACTTGCGAAGAGGCACCAACCTCTTATGAATGCATGATACCACCTTCTGTAGCCACTGTTATACATTTCATACAAATTACATATACAGAGAAATACCAATTTGCTTCACTACAATATCATACTTCTGCTCTCGGTCCACTACTATTTCAGAGGCTCTCTCAGCCTCACATGACCTCACCCTATCCTTCACTCACAACCACATATACTCTACTATTAGCCTTCTATTGCACAGGTCCTCTTTAGCACTCTTCTTTAGTTCAACACTTGGGCCAGTTACTCAACTTTCACACAATATCCTCCAATCTCGTTAGCACATACAAAACAATATTGTATTCCCTAGTTTCTCAATGAAAATCCTGAGTTTTGTTCCTGGCATGGCACTCGATTCTTCTATTGCATCACTTTTTACAAATTTTGTCATTATATTAAAACATAATAATGGGCTTCGTTCACTTTACCATCTCACTAAGTGATTCTCCATGTTGATAATTTAATCTCAGTTGACCTGCAAACTCCACTAAGAATCCCCATGCTTATTCATGGCTCACAGAGCTTGATTATACTTCTACATGACTTATTTTTTCTTCATTTGTTTTTATAAGACATGCATGGAGGATTAGAGATGAATTCCTTTCAACATTGAGACAAGCCCAACCATTCTTCTCTGAAAATCATGGTCCTTGTCACCTTGACCCAATGATCTCTATAGTCACCATTAACCTAATCAACCAACTCCTCTATGTGCATTTAATCTCAAGCTGCCGACTCATTCATCCTTTATGACTATGCACTGCAATAACAAAGCCCTTGCATATCATAACTTTGATTGAAAAGGCCTTACTAAATCACAAAATCTCGATTGGCATTTAACTCCTTCTACTTAACCCTTTATCACATTTCCTCCATAGGACCACTTCTTGTGACCCATGGCTTCATACTCCTTTGTCTTGAAATATTGGAGCTCTCATATTACATAACTTTTATTTAAAATGATGTTACGAAATTGCAAGTCTTTAATCTTCCTTTGGCCCCTTTTGCTTAGGCCCTTCTTATTTTTCCTCCATGGGACTAGGTGTTATGACCAACGACATAAAATTTAGGTGCTAAGGAATTTAGGCTCCTACTGGGGGCCTATCACCCTATGTTATCACTCTCTCCCTTGGTTCTTTTGGGCTTCCACAACCAAGCACCACCAATTATCAAAGGCCCTTTATAGGATCAGAACTTTTCCACAATCCAATTTCAGAGGAGTTATGAAATATTTGACCTTTGATATATCTCCATAGCACTTAGGTGCTTAGCCTTCTCTGCACCCTTTTTCCTTTGGATCTCCCTCGACCACATGCCATCCAATATCAGAAGCTTCCTCCATCGCAAATTTTTCAAATTACATTTACGGAGGAGTTATAAAATTGTGACCTCTAAAATTTTGACCTCTGAGATGACATGACGTTGATGTCATTATCGTCACGTGGCTTATACTTAGTGGCGACACATGTCACACGAATTTTCCCTATTAGGCCACCTAAAATGTCAAATCTGATTTTGACATGTCCTTTGTACTACCACGTCATGTTGATGTCATTATCGTCACGTGGCTTATACTTAGTGGCGACACATGTCACACGAATTTTCCCTATTAGGCCACCTAAAATGTCAAATCTGATTTTGACATGTCCTTTGTACTACCACGTCATGTTGATGTCATCTCCCTTGTTGGATTCTAAGGGGAAATAACCTATTACCACGTTTCCTATAGGAGGAGAGAGAAAGAGTCCATTGGTATTTTAGTTTTTCATTGAAATCCTTTGTAAATATCATTTCTCACAACCGCGATGCCTTGAAAGAATTGTCATTATAAGGACTTATGAAACTCTAATTTTATGAAATATCTAGCCTTTAATATCTTCCTACTCTGAGGTCCGACTTCCAATATTTATACCTTCCAAATTTTCTCCTATTTCCCTCATTCATCCTCCTGATATCGGGTCCCGAAATTCAGCCCTGTTCCTCTCGAGTCTCTTGTAAATAAATTGACAATAAAATAAACCATTAAGTTTCGATGTTCCAACCTCTGATATGATGTCTGCTCCGATATTTTGACCTACTTAGGACTAACTTCAACAGTCAATAAATTTTGATCACAATGGCCATTCATGGACTTCCACATATTGTTGGAAAGCTCTTTTAGAGCACTTTCCAGAGGAGAAGGTATGATATAGGCTTTGAGCACATTTTCGACTCGAGAATTTGCTGCAAACATTCTATTTTTGTTTGCACCTTGTCCCTTCTCTTGTGCATGGAAACTTGGACTCCCAACCATCATAGCCATCATTTTATGGCTTCTCCGATAAACCTACTACTATGGTGATTCTCTACTAGAGATTGTAGCAACTATAGGACTTCCCTTAAGAATCTACTGCCACAAACCTCCATGTTGATCTGATTGACATTAATTCCAGCACACTTGCAACCACTAGCCATCCAGACAATGCCAATTGTCCAACAGGAATGGCCCTTTACAAATGACATTATCAGTGATAGAGACATATGTTTTCAAGTTCAGAAAGAATGGTGAATCCATGTTTTGTTTACATCAAACAATAGTAAATAAAGAAAAGGAAAGGTCAATACATTTGGCATCATCTAACCCATGTAGAAAGACAACAACATCCCAAGGAGCTGGAACATAATAGAGACATCCAATCTTGTAATTATCAACATACCAATAAAGAGTGCCCTAAGATTGAGTTGTGAATAGAAAAAAAATAAAGAAGAAGACATCAAATAAAATAAGACAAGAATCTAATGAACATTACTATAATGTTACTCACTATTCTATGGAAAAATATATTTTTCATCTGCATCAACTTAAATTTTGGACATGTTGAATATAGTCATTGATATGTTCACTACAATAAAACATGCAATTTGTGCCATATTTAGCACCAGATTTTAGTGAATTTTTTTCCTAGTTAGGATGAGTAGTCTGGGACTAAAACTACCTCTATTGTACAGTTTTTAAAGCGTCCTTTTTTGTGCCATATTTTTCATTCTTTTTTACACCATAGTTTGCATCCTCTTTTACATCAGATTTTGCATCAGGATTTGCCTCTGGTTTTACGACAAGTTTTACTTCTAGTTTCATGCCATTTTTTGCATATGTTTTTTCATCATTTTTTCTTCCTATTTTATGCCATTCTTTGCTTCCAATTTTATGCCATCATTTGCATCAAGTTTTACACCATATTTTTCATGCAATTTAATGCCTTTTTTTGCATCTAGTTTGTGCCAATTTTTTCATCTAGTCTTACGCTAGTTTTTGCTTCTAATTTTGTATCTATTTTTTATCTAGTTTTGCACCATTGTTTGTGCCTATTTTTGCACTATTTTTTTCATCCTTTTTGGTGTCTAATTCTACATCCTTTCCAACATCCAAAATTTCATCATTTTTTCTTCCTCATTTTGTGTCCACATTTGCATCTCATTTTCCACCTAGGTTTAAGTCTAAATTTTCATCTAGTTATGCATCATTTTCGGCATCCAATATGTTTTCCTTTGTTTCACCATTTTTTTAGCTCAATTTTTCATCCTAATTTTACACTAGTCTTTGCATTCTCATTTGGCATCTAAATTTGCATCCTTTTTTGTTTCTTTTTAGCACCCAACTTGGAATCCCCTTTTGCATTCAATTTTATGTCTAGTTGTGTTTCATTTTTTTCACCTAGCTTAGTGTCCGTTTTTGTGTCTTTGTTTCCATCTTGGTATCCTTTTTTATGCCCTTCTTTGTTCCCTTCTGTGTCTAGTGTTGCAACTTTTTTCACTTCTAGTTTAAAATCCTCTTTTTTTCCTTGTTTTCTTCTTGTCTTGACGCATAGTTTAAAATCCAATTCTACTTACATTTTTACATCCATGATTACATCCACATTTGGCTTCTTGTTTAGAGTGTACTTTTCATTACATTTATGACCCCCTTTATGGGTTCATTTTACTAATTTCAATTACATAGTGAGATATATTACAATTTCTAAACATAATTAAATTAGATATCACAATTAAAATTGATAACATAAGGTTTGTGTTAGATCTAAGACTTGTGTGATCCATAATGTAGAGAACAATATTTCAAATTAATCACATTGTAAGGATTGGGTCGACATTTCAAACCAACTAATGTGGTTCCTCTTGAGGATGAACCACATTAGTTGGTTCGAAACATCAACCCAATCCTTACAATGTGATTAATCTGAAAGATTGTTCTTAACATAAGGTTTGTAAGTAAATTTGAAGGAAATTGAAAACATCCATCCAAGAAATAACAGTATCATCATATATAATAATTCTCCATAAAAAAATCATTGGCAAATTTCAATAAACATATATGACTACCAAATCAACACCTATCACGTATATCATTATTCTAAGGTAAATTCACCACATCCATACATAAATAGTAACGTAATTATACATAATAACTCTCCATAAAAAAACATTGATAATTTTCAACACATTTATAAAGTAACAAGATAATACTAAAAATATCACCGTTGTCTCTAATCAAATCAGCTAAAATTCAAATGTATGATTACCAGATAAAAATCTTTCATGAACATCATTATTGTAAGGTAAATTCAAAAATTCCATCCAAAGATAATAGTACAATCATACATAATAGTTCTCCATCAAAATAAAGTTGATAATTTTCAAAATGTACATAGGCATATAAAATTTAATTTTATAATGTAGTGATATGTTGTGAGAAAAGTAGTGAGGCTATGAGCCTTGATCACACCATTATTCAACAAATGAAAGGTCGAACACACAAGTGGGAGTATCGTATTCATAAATTTTGTAACCAAATGTCGTTGGCATCATATATATCAATTTTGTAGCCAAACAATGCTGGTATCATATACATAAGGTTAGCGACCTTGTAAAATAGCTAAGATATGGAGAAAAGTCCAAAGGTTGCCATATTATTTAGACGATATCATATACATAAGGTTAGAGGTCTTTTAAAATACCTAAGATATGGAGGAGAGTTCAAAGGTTTCCATATGCTTTAGATGATCCACGCCTAATGTTTGACCTTTCAAAAGTACAACTTGACAACAGAGAGTGGCTGTAGCTGCTATGGATGTTTGTATTATTTCATGTGGTGGTGATGCCTCAGATGTAGGATTCAAGATTGTTTCTACTATTGTCATTAGTATTGAAGCCTCAAATACAGGAGTCAGAGGAGAGGAACAAGAGAGGTAACCAATGAAGGAGATGAAAAGAACGTAGTAGAAGTGACACATGGAATATACTAGGGGTATGAACGTGACATATACTAGATATATGGAGGGGATGGGATATAGAAAGGCCTCAACATGCACATATCCTTGCGCAACAAGAGAGGCCACTCACAAATTCTAATGATGTAGCTATGAACAATGGAAATATAAAAGCGTAACATTAAAATTATGCATGCCTCTCCCCTCCATTGTGAATCTATATTTCTCATGTGTGAATCCATTGGATGGACCTGCATTATTAAAAAACTTGTATTAGTTATGTCAAAATGGTATGGATTACCATATACCATGGTGATAGTTTTAATAATACATATCTAGCCATTCAATATAGCTGGGATGATTCTATAACTACTATGGACATATACATTTCACAACAATAAAAACACTTTATTCTTGGAATTAACTGAAGTAAGTGAATAAAACTTGGTAATCAAACCTTAATGCTTCTTTTTCTTCTGAGTTATGGAGCTCTTATTTTTTTTAGACCTGCATTATAAAAAACCCATGCAACCGAGTTGTAGATCTAGCTATGGATATATGCATTCCAGAACAATAAAAATCCATTATCGAAAATGCTTGTGTTATTTATGGATGTAAGCACTCCAGAACAACAAAAACCATATATCTAAAGCCCCTATGTTAATGAATTAGGTATAGAAATCACTTGTATCATCAAATTAGATCTATCAAACTCCTGTATCAGCAAAACTAGATCTAGGAAACACCTGTATATGTGAACTAGATCTTAGCAAACCCTTCTAGAAAATATCTGTATTAGCAAACTGGATCTATCAAACCCTGTATGAGCAAACTAGATGTAACAAATCTCTATATGAGTGAACTAGATGTAGCAAATATTTTTATTGGTGAACTAGATGTAGCAAATGGATATATGCAATCCACAAAAATAAAAACCTAGATATATTGGCAGAGTCTATAGATATATAAGGAGGGAAAAAAGAGAGTAGGAAGGAAATTTAACAAATGAGGAAAAAACCATAATCTAAGGAAATTCAAAAATAAATAAATAAATGAGGGAAAAAGAGAATCTGGAGAAAATATAATTATTAATTATTTAATTAAAAAAATTAGTTTTTTTCTATTTTTAATACATAATATATGATTTATTTCGAATTTAGTTATATATTAACGCCACTGCTTAGCCTTATTTATTGAACTACTAATAACCTTATTTTCATTCAATTTAAAAAATGTTTTGTTTTTAATAATGGTTTCTAATAATTTATTATATTTATATTTATAAATATTGATATTTATAAAAAATGTATATATTTATTCCTTTTATTGTTTTATTATAATTTTGACTAATTAAAGTGAATTTTTCTTTTTACTTTTTGTATACGTAATATCTAATTAATACCATTAACCCCATGACTTAGGACTTTTCATAACTTATTTTCATTCAAATTAGAAAAGAATGTTCTTAGTTTTAATAATAACTTCTAATAATATACTTTTAATATATTCATCTTTATAAATATTTATATTTTTCCTTATGTTGTTTTTTTATGTTTATATATGTTTAAATAACTTTATTTTATTTTATTGGTTTTGGACTAATTAATGTTGGCTTTCTTTTTTATTTGATTTTTCCATTGAATTCAAGCATTTTTGCATTATTTATTTCTTCCATCTATGTCTCGTCCATCTATGTCATGATGATGAGTTTGGAACATTGACCCCAAAAATATTGTTGTGATTAATTCGAAGAAGTCATTCTCTTAAAAAATATTCTGGATTATATTAATATTTAATTTCGATATCATCATGATTTTTCATTCTTAGATTAATTTAGGTTGAAGGTACATTCTCATTCTCTAAAATACAAAAATCTATATTAATTTAGGTTGAAGATATATTCTATTTTTCTAAATTATAGAAGTAGAGTAGGGTAAAATTAATATTAATTTAGGTTATTCTATATTTGTGAAATACAAAAGGAGATTGTATTGATTAAAATATTTGTCTTTACTCTGAATCTACCAAGCATAGAGAAGGATTGAACTTCTAGTGATGTAAACCTCTTTTTGAGTGCAAAACTTAAGAAAATATTTGCACCTTGAGAGATTTGATCCCTCTCGACACTTGATAGATTTGGAATATATATATATATATATATATATATATATATATATATATATATATATATATATATATATATATATATATATATATATATATATATATATATATCTGTGTGTGTGTGTGTGTGTTGGTTGTATCAAATGCCAAGAGGGATCAAATTTCTTGAGATGAAAACTCATTTTGAGTGAAAATTTTGAGAAAATGTCGAAAGATGTGATCCCTATCGATACTTAATAGATTAGTAATTAAGATGGACATATGCTTGTTCTTTTTAATACTATTTATATTATATATAAATTTCACATCTCTATCTATAAAAATTCTTATTACTAATTTTATTATAATCGTTATAATACATATAACTACATACATGTAAAGAGATTTTTTTAGATATGGCTTATTACTCTTTTTATTTAACTTTTTAATGTAGTATGCATAGCATAAAGTATATAAATAAGGAGTGTGCACATGCTTAGAAAAAGAGTTTATTGTAAGTATTAGGTTATTATATGTTTATTAACTAAATTTAAATTTAAAGTTTTGAAATGTCATACTTACAAATATGAATCTCCCCTCTATGGAATGACTAAGACATGCCAAGTCAGAGAGTGCATGGCCATCATCCCATCAAGAACTCACATATGAGGATGTGGCCATGCACCCTCCCTAATGTCATTAACAAGCCATCATGAAGTTGCTTGGAGGATTGTTTGACATCACTCCAATTTGGTGTCAAATCCCTCTGGAACTAGTATTGGTTTAATGGTTGCAACTGAGTTGAAATTAATATTAGTTATGTTATTGGGGTATGTATTTCTAGAGCCATCATTGGTTTCATTATCAACCTATAAGCCTATGTAGAACACTCATAATTTGTAGGTGTGGCCATTTTCTCCAAGAGCTAGTCATAATTTGCACAAGGTAGATGTTAATTCAAGCTACAAGGCCTTGTAATGTATTCAATTATTAGAATTCAAGGGTTATTGTTCGTCAACTACAATAATGCGATAGGAGGTTTTCTTTAGGGATACTAATTTAACACTGTATAATGGATAATTTGCTACCCTTTGTTTTTTCCTTTATTTCTATTGTTCTCTCCCAATGCATCCCCTGAGCATTAGTTACATTGTTTTCTCTTTTCTTTTTTTTCGTGTCAACTTTAAACCCCTCACTTAGACTATTATAGTCGGGGTTGGCTAGGTTCTCCTTCGCTTTGGATATATTTTTCAGGTAAGGAACAATCCTTCTCCTTTAAGTTCTTCTCTGAATCCATCCTTGAGAAAATCCCTCATCTCCCAAGTTCCTCTCCTCCTTGGCTTCCACTACCCTTCACTTCCATCTCTTAAGAAAACATTCATATTTTAGTAAGTTTGTGTTATCATTGATTCAAGCTTACAATGCATTGTTGATGCACTCAAAGCCTATGTGGAGTGGCCCACTACATAAAACGAGGCTTTTGAGCCCAATAGAAAGTTTAAAATTCAACACCTTTGTATTTCATCCACACTCACTGAATATTCATGACAAAATAATGGCAGTGAAACATGACATTGTAGGAAAGCATAAATGTTTGATAGATATCGAAGTGGCTAGAGAGGTAGCATATTGGGTGCTTAACACAACACACACTAGAGGAAGATACAACTAATACATGTATATTGTTGATATCTACTAGCATTTGAAAATTCTAATGGATACTCTATTGCTGGATCACAATGAGGCCAAGGAGGAGCTTTTGCTCATGTTCCATGAGTTACAATTTCCCATGAAGAACCTAAAGAAGCACTTGAATCAAATTGAAGATTGTTTGGGCCTTCCTACATATCCAAGTTATGCATAAGGTAGTAGCAAAGAGCTAATCACAGTGGAAGAACCAAACTCTTATAATTTTCAATAATGGGTTATATTCAATTGGTTGGGAGGTTAAACTAGTTAGTTATTTCTCATATTCCTGCGTTGACTACATGTACAACCAAGAAAACTAAAACTTATGCCCAAACAACCACCATTAACTTGGTTCAATCCACAGAACTAGGTAGACCACAATAACCGGGCAGTGAAAAGAAGAAGAATAAGAAAACTATTTTGAATGAGTAGAAAGAACCATAAGCCCTAAACACCAATTCCATGAGCAAGAAAGAGCGAAAGCTAAAGTTCCCACATAAGATTTTTGTTAGGGGCCATATGAAACATCATTTTCCACATTTGGATGAGGTCAATGAGAACAATACTTAGTGAAATCCCACCACACAACCTATTGTGTTGAACAATCCTTTCCCACCTCAGCAACAATGCCAAATCATGATTGTTGCAAATATTGCACCTCCACAAGGGGGAAATGTAGGGCATTCTCCTAGTGGGGATGCACCTGTGACCATTATGTTATGTGAAGAAATGGTAAACTTGACCATGAGAAGAAAAATAGATGAAATAGTCATGCAAACTTGGATGCAAATGCAGATTCAAAAGTGGAAGTAAATATGGGAGCAATAATAGGTGAAAAACTTGGCACAAATTGTGGTGAAACAAAAGTGGATGCAACAATGGACACAAACTTCAATGCAAAAAGGATGAAAACTTGGATGCATAATAAGATGTAAAAAGGAATGTAAACATGGACACAAGCATGGGTGAAATAGTGGACACAAAATTAGATGCAAAAGTGGATGCAACAAAAGTAGATGCAAAAGTAGGTGCAAAATAAGATGAAAAACATGACGTAAAAGTCAATGCAAAGGGGGACACAAAAACATACACAATATTTGATGAAAACTTGGACAAAAAAGAGGATTCAAATGTGGATGAAAAAGTGGAAGAAAATATGGGTGCAATGATATATGAAAAACATGGAAGAAATTTTGGCTCAAAAAATATGAATGAAAAAGTGGATACAACAAAAGAAACAAATGAAGATGCAAACTTGGATGCAAAACAATATGAAAAAAGGGATGCAAAAGTGGACGCAAATGTGGGTGCAACAATGGACAAAAAATTGGATGCAAAAATGGATGCAACAAAAGTAGATGAAAAAGTGGATACAAAATAAGATACAAAACCCCATGCATAAAACTAACACAAAAGTGGATGCAAAAAAGAGGCAATATTTGATGCAAATTTGGATGCAAACGTCGATGCAAAAGTAGAAGAAAACACAGCTTCAAGAGTAGGTACAAAAAATGACAAAAGTTATGGTAAAACAAAAGTGCATGAAATGATAGATACAAAAAAAGAAGAAAACTTCGGTTCGAAAAAAAATTCAAAAATGGATAAATAAGTAGACATAAACATGGGTACAATACTGGATGAAAAAGTGGATGCAATAGAAGTTGATGCAAAAGTAGATGCAAAATGAGACTTAAAACTCGATGCAAAACATAACGCAAAAGTGGATAAAAAATGGACGGAAAAATAGATGCAAACATAGATGAAAATGAGGATGCAAATGTGGATGCAAAATTAGAAGAAAAAGTGGGTGCAAAGGTAGGTTCCAAACTAGGTGCAAATTGTGGCACAACAAAAGTGGATGCAATAGTGGACAAAATAATGGATGCAAATGAGGATGCAAATATGGATGCAAAATTGGATGCAACAAAAGTAGATTGAAAACTAGACACAAACCTTGACACAAAACTTGGTGCAAAAGGGGATGCAAAAATGGATGCAAAAAATGATGCAAAAGAGGATGCAAAAAATTATGCAAAAGTTGATGAAACTGTAACAAAATGTGGATGCAATAGAGGATGCAAAAGTAGGAGAAATAAAAATTACGTGCCAAACTTGACGCAAGACCTCATGCAAGACCTGGTGCAACACCTGGTGCTAAACTTGGTGCAAGGCTTGGTGCAAAAACTGGTGCAAATTTTGCTTCAAATTTTGCACCATATTTGATAAATGGATGCAAATAGCACAAAAAATGGTCTCTAGATGCAAAAAGGAAGCAAAAAGGGATGCTAATCACGTCGTTTTGTTGTAGTGGTTTAGGAGAATTCGAAATAAAGGTGGGCGTAAAGAATTCCAAAAACAAAAATATGTGAAGCCTAGGAATAAGAATACTACCTACATGATGGTATAACCCAACAACCCAATTGCTTAAAAAATGGAAAAACATAACAAAATTTAATAAAATATAGGGGTGCATATATATATATATATATATATATATATATATATATATATATATATATATAAGTGAAGAAATAATCAATATTTTATAACATCGAGTGAATAAATAGATTGAGATTTTATAACATTCTCTCTTTTTGTGGTCTTTTTCTTCAACGTCTTAACCTTAACCCACTCACCATTGAGATGATAAATTTTGCTATATGGTGATATGATTTATGCATCACTCTATTATGGAGAATCATAATGCATACACTATTGTGTAACAATTATACTTGAAGAGGATAGAGAATATCGGAGTTGTCTTGCCTAAACTATATTCATTATATGGATTGTTAAACATGAATCGATGTAATTCTTGCAACTGCCTAAGTATTTGAACCCAAATTAATTAAATGAGGTATAGCTTATATTAAAATTTCTATTGTCTCTAGTTTTAGGGAAAAAATAAGCACAACTCCAACAAATACTAATAATAAGGTTGAGACTGACTTTCATGTCTCCCTACAGGGTTTCACCACCTATTATCTTGGATTGAATTATTCTTCAACTGGTGCATAAGTTTTGAAACCACTTAGAGCTAATATGACTCCCTAAGTTGGCATACTAATTGGTACTTGTAATAAAATATCCAATGAGATATTCTCCTCTATTAAGTTGACCCCTCTAGAAGTTGCATATCATTGAATCTGCACTTTTCACCCTCCATTTTAGGATAAAATCCATAGGAGATAATTTTTAGATTCATCAGGAGGTTTTATGCGCATACATCACCCATGACTGGATGATTTTAAAATTAGCTCTTTCCAAATCTATATTTTGTTTCTGGTGTTTCAAAAATGGTCAAAAAATATTTTTGACGTTGTATAAGCATCTAATTTGGGATTGCGATACTAACATATTTCAACATCAGAGTTCAAGTCACCAAGAAAGGTAGAGGCCATTTCAAGGATGAATAACTAAAATTGTTTAAGCTCAATTACATGTATCTATAAAGAGAGAAATTATATTAATGTCCACTATCCACTTGAAGGAAACTAGATTCATTCCCAAGAAGAAATGCATTATTTTAATGTTATACAAGAACAAAGAATTAAGAACGTAAAAGTGTGGATGATCAAGTACATTTATCCAGAAAGAAACAAAGAAATTATATATATGACAACTTGTACATAACCAAAACCATTCCATGAAGAAATGCATTATTTATTTTCCAATAAAAACCTCAAGGGGAACTGCAAAGGTTGCTTCCCCACATTTGTGGATGGCATCCCTGGAAAACCTATCAAATAAGGCTAGTGTGCATCACATAGAAATATAGGAACCAAACACCTGCTGGAACAGAATAATCCAAATTCCCAACAACATTTGCAACAACACCTTGAGATAACCATTTAGGCTAGAAATGCATTAGTTTGATGGTAGATAAGAACATTGTTTAATTTTTAAGGGTAGGGTCCTAGATGTAACAGTCTGCACATGATGGCAAGATTCACTATGTAGTAGATACTTGAATATACTTTTATCGGTATGTAACTTACCATAAAAGGGTATAAAAGATTTTATTTCTAGCCAGGAGAATCAAACCTGACTTAAAAAAGCCTTAAATTTATTTACTTTTAAAATTCACAAGTGGTGCTCCTAGATGATCGTGAATATGTTCCTTGGGCATGAAAGTCATCATATTGCCTGAAAAATCCATCCTTGGCGAATGAAAGTTGTCATATTACTTGACTTTAATAATAATATGCATTTTTTTTCCTTCAAAACTCAGTAGAGTGTTTCTCTTAAGAGATTACTTGTTAAGATCTTCCTTGGAAGATGAAAGTCAACACATTACCTCAGAAAACCTCTCACAATTTGGCCAAGTATGAACTGGAGAGGCATAAGACTTACCGTTGTTTGTTATAATATTAGTAAATATAAATACAAACTCTCTAGTTGTATAACTACAAAACAAGACAATTTAGAACTCAAGTTCTTTCTACTATGCAAAGAAATATGTAGTCCATAATGTTAAGTCTGCTAGCATATTGTATAGGAATATTGTAGCTCTTCACTTGTGGCACATAAACATTATAGCTTCTCACTTTTGTATTTTGGCATCAAGCAACCATAACTCATTTCTCATTTAAATCGATCACCTTTCATCTGAATGTAGCCATCAAAAGAATATTTTACATAACATCAGATATCTCAAAGAAATATTTTATAAAGTCACAAGAAATATTTGTTGAGGTCCTCCCATCGCTATTAGTGTCACCATCTTTCTTGCTAACCTGATTAGGTGATCTATATCAAGCCACACTGCCTAAGGAGGAGGGTGTTTCCTTTTGAAGATTGAATATGAAGAATTTAGCAGCACTGCCTAAAGATATTGATGATGAACAATTAGTGACAACTTACTGACACTTGCAAAGAAATGTTCTAGAAAATGCACATGTTAAAATATTAGAGAATATGTGGCCTAAAGAATATCAATATATGAACGCATAGCAAAATAGCATACTTCATATCTAGTTGTAGGCCATAAAATTAATTATGCATAGGATGGTCGATATTGTATATGAAAAATGGGAACTATTGTCAATTCATGAAGACTTAGGGTTTGAACCATGCAAACAAGGACAGCGCAAACTTTCTTACAAAAAAATAAGGAAAATGCCTTTGGCTCCATAACATTTCATAAGGATGTAGGACTGAATCACTTTGAAGTTAACATGGACATCTCTCTTAACAATACAAGTACAAAAAATGTAGAGTGTTGAATTACTTGGCACAATGATGCCATGAAAATGAATAATCTAGAGCTAGAATCCATGTTTCACAATGTATATGCACACACAATTTTTTTTTTCTAGATATCAAGTTTCCTTTATCAAATAGTGGAATGTATTAAGGAATCATCATTGACGAGTCTAAATTTTTAGTAGCAACTTTGGAAATGGAAGAGAAACTAGAAGAAACATTAATGCTTAAAAACATGAGGTAATATTGTTGGCATTCTCACATTCTACGTTTGGTATATGCACAATGGCTACAAGATTTATAGAAGTGTATAAGAAATTTGTCCTTGGACATGGAAACTGTGATTGATAGGAAAAATATAGTCTATTAGAATTAATAGGAAAATATTAGAATCATCACTTACTGAAAAATGTACACGCATTGTCATATAGGTGAGAAAGGATAAAATTACTATGGATTTTCAGATACATATGAATACATTAACTGACTAAAAATTATTATTATAAGCTTCATGACTTGAAAATTTGATATATTTGAGAATCATTGTTCCTCTTGTTCTATTGCAGTTAAGAGCATCTTAAAAAATGCATTATTCTCAGTTTAATCTTGAAGAATGGGTATGAAAGTTTCTTCTAAAGCATGGTCCTGCATATTTAGCCATTGACTCCATACCTGGATATTAAACTGCCTAGATGGGAAAAACATATAACTCTCCCTTTTAGCCTAAATAAAAAATTACCAAACGAATTTCAATAAAAAAGGGGTAAAGGTCATATATCCTTTACATAATATTATGTCCAAATGAATATTCCATGCATATTCAATATTGATAATGTCAAATGAGACACCTTATCAAAACGATGCTCCAATTCTAAAGGGGAAATATTTATAGCACATTGAGCTTCCATAAAAAACGCATGCTAGATATTAGACAAGGACATATGTAGATAAGTAATTTGTGTTGAAGCCTTATCCACATATATTTTAAAGTCACCAGGTACAACACTTGCATTGTAAAAACATAATAATGTTGTCTTGTTTCATATAGTGAATAATAAAAGTTGTACAAAGTTAATAAGAGGAAATATTTTTTATGTCATAAAATTGATCTTTGTTCTATCTCCCTTATTGTGTCTTTCCATGGACATCCAAAACTTCCACTTGTAAAAATCCAAACTCTTTGATGAATTTATTCTAACCTAATTTAGTCTTCGACAGACAAAATTACTTGAGCATGAGTTAAGGATAATCACTTTTCACAAAATAAAACTATTTATGATCATTCAAGAAAGGGAAATGACTATTTCCAAGATAGAAGCAAATGCAACCTTAACATTCAAAACATCCTTCTTGATCATGTGTTCACTTCTCGTTTGTTGTAAGAACATCCCAATGCATGATCAATCTTCATGTTTATATTTGAAATGCTAAGTTTTGGAGAGAAACACTCAAACAAACTTACCTTCAGTTCAAGAATGACAACAACATAGGTTGCATGAGTAGACTCTAACTATAATAAATCAGTTATACCTAACTGAAAGGTTTGATGCTCCAGGAATCCAGGTTCAAATCTATAATGAAAGAGTGTGTTTTCGGCTATGTTATTCATCGAACACAAAATTAGGGAACAACCACTATTTCTCTTTGAGTTAAGAGAATTTCATGAACAAAGACCTTAGTGAGGGAGACAAATATTGGGTTTTGGTGTCAAATAACCTAAATGACATAGTACAAGACACTGTACTAAAATAAAAAACCATAAAGAGACCTAATTGAGGCCTTTTTTGTTTGAAGTGAGTGTTGGAATCAATGCGTCAAGGTTTATCCTTGCTTGGGAAACCTCGGATAGATTAAAAATTCTCATAATAGAAGCAAAAGGAATAAATAAATCAAGTCGAAAATAATAGAGTTAAGACCCACTCTACAAATAACATAGTGTAATAATTCACGGAGTAAAATGAGTTAAATAAACTTATTGTTATTAGATGGGTTACAGGGGGAAAACATTGGAGTGGGCATGCTCCTAAAATTTCGAACAATAATAGCTTGCATTAGATGATGTCCTTGCAGAAGTGATTAACATCATCATCTTATTGGTAAGGAAAATTTGGGAGACTTTGGTAATCAAGCTATGAATAACGATAAGAGTAAACATCAGTCGTAAGAAATAAGTAGGGTTCACAATCATATGAAATTTAAATACCATAAAAGGAAAAATAAATTAGGGGAGCATGTTGTGTCTCTTTGCCACAACCAAGGAATCTTGAACAACATCCCATTTCTCTACTAAGACAAACACCCTCATCCATTTTGAGACTAACCCCAGTTGAAAGATGTAAAATTTCTAGACTTCGGAGGAAGAATAGCTCAAAATGACAGTTAGTAAGCGTAGTCATTCCCTAGAAGGCTCTAGGATCCCAGATCTCTTAGTCGTTCAATGTGAAAAATGCCAATATTGTAGGTGAAATACTATATTTTTTGGGTGATGTGGCAATATTGGAGTTATAGAATCTATGACTGGCACAAATTAATGAGTTAGTTAATTGAGGTTGCATAAATGAAGGAGTCAAGTAATATTTCACAAGAGATGGATCCAATGGTAGAAGACGTTTAAATTGTCTAACATAAGATTAAAAAGGCATAAGGAAGACAACTAAGAAAGGAGGGGAGGTCATTCCAAAGGAATGCCTTATGGCGTAATTATAAACCCTTGCAATTAATATTATAAATGTAGTGGATTAATAAACCTAATGGATTATTAATATTAAAACTCAAGGGATTAATATTATAGCCCTAAGGGATAAATGTGCTTGACTATGTTAGGGTTTATAATATTTATAGATTAATACATCTTAGTTATGGTTGACTATCGTTGACATGGTCAACTATTGTCAACATGAATGCCATGGTGAACCATACTTACCTTAGGAATCATGGTTTATCTAGAAGTGGCCTATAATGAACCATAGTGGATGGCCATGGCTGACCATGGAGGCTTATTGTGGAAGGTTAATAATATTAATCTTGGGGTTTATAATATTAATCCTAGGGTTTATAATCTTAGGGTTTAATATATTAAACTTATGGTTTATAATCTTAGGGTTTATATTAATAATATTAGGGTTTATTATATTGGGTTTTATAATGTTAAGGTTTTGTATTAGTGTTTAATATTATAACATAGGAATGGTACAAAAATCTATCCAACATTGCATTGTCACAAACATTGTCTCAATACGACAATCATTCTAACAATCATTGTAGCATTGTTACATTACATTGTAATTTATTAAACATCGCATTGTGACATTACAAAATTGGGGTTTAATATTAGGATTTATAATATTCAGGTCTTTAATGTTTGGTTTATAATATTAGGGTTTAATATTGGATTTATAATTTATAACACTCATATTTAATAATAGGGTTTATAATATTAAGCTTAAGGTTTACTATATTGGGTTTATATGCCTATGGTTTAATATTAATCCTAGGGTTTATAATATTAATCCCTTGGGTTTATTAATCCATTAGGTTTATTAATCCCTTAGGTCTGTGATATTAATATTAGGGTTTATAATCTAAAGGTTCATAATAATAGGGTATATAATATTAATCCTAGGGTTTATAGTATTAATCCTAGGGTTTATAATCCTTGGGTTTTATAATGTTAGGGTTTTTTATTAGGGTTTAATATTGTGACATTTGAATGTAAAATTATATATCCAACACTGCATTGAGACAATCATTGTATCAATGCCGCAATCAGTCTAACAATCATTGTCGCAATGTTACATTACATTGTAATTTATTCAATGTCCTATTGCAACATTACAAAATTCGAGTTTAATAATAAAGTTTATAATGTTCAAGTATTTAAAAATGGGTTTATAATATTAGGATTTAATATTGGGTTTATAATTTATAGTAGCGATGTTTAATAATATGATTTATAATATTAACAATAAGGTTTATTATAATCTGTTTATATTCCTAGGGTTTAATATTAATCCTAGGCTTTACAATATTAATCTGATGGTTTAGTATGAACCCCTTAGGTTTACAACCCCTTGAGTTTATTAATCCCTTGGGTTTATTAATCCTTTGGGTTTGTAATCCCTTAAGTTTATAATATCAACAACCTCTGGAGTTTATAATATTATTAATCATTTGAGTTTATTAATCCTTTCGATTTATAATATAAATAATACTTTGGTTTATTAATCCCCTGAGTTTAGAATATTAATCACTATATGTATAATAATATATTAGAGTTTATATTCTTAGTATTTATAATATTAATGTTATATTTGATATATTAATATTAGGGTTTATAATATTAATCTAAGGGTTTAATATTAATCATATGCTTTAAAAACATTTGGCCTTATAAGATTAATCCCAGGGTTTAATATTAATCTTATGGTTTATAATATTAATAATCCATTGGGTTTATTAATCACCTGGGTTTATAATATTAAAAATCCCTTGGGTTTACCAATCCCTTAGGTTTATAATATTAATCCCTTGAGTTTATAATAGGGTTTATTAATCCATAGGTTTTATAATATTAATTCCTTTTGTGTTTTACTCCATTGGATTTATAATATTAATAATCCATTAGGTTAATTAATCTCTTGGGTTATGGTTTAAAATATTTATATTATAATGTTAGATTACATTGGAATTTATTCAACGTCGCATTATGACATTACGAAATTGGGGTTTAATATTAGGGTTTATGATATTTGGGTTTTTAATATTGGATTTATAATATTAGGTTTTCACATTGGTTTTATAATGTATAATAGTGAGGCTTAATAATATTATTTATAGCATTAATCTTAGGGTTTATTATATTGAGTTTATATTCCTAGGGTTTAATATTGATCCCTTAGGTTTATAATGTCTTTGGTTTATTAATTCTTTGGGTATATAATATTAATATTAGGGTTTAATAATATTCTCTTGGGTTTAGAATCCCTTTGGTTTATAATATTAATCCCTAATATATATAATAATATTTCAGGGTTTATTTTCTTAGTGTTTATAACATTAATGTTTTTTTTCATGTATTAACCATATGGTTTATAATATTAATACAAGGGTTTGTCATTAATCCTATGATTTATAATCCATTGGGCTTATAATATTAATCCTAAGATTTAATTTTAAACACGTTAGGTGTAAAATCCATTAGGATTGTAATATTATTCTTAGGGTTTATATCCCTACAATTTAACATTAATCATAGGGTTT
This sequence comes from Pinus tabuliformis, assembly GCA_031772625.1. Taxonomy (NCBI): domain Eukaryota; kingdom Viridiplantae; phylum Streptophyta; class Pinopsida; order Pinales; family Pinaceae; genus Pinus; species Pinus tabuliformis. The sequence goes on along the minus strand of CM062820.1, from coordinate 464,445,091 downwards.
ATAATATTAATCTTTTAGGTTTAATATTAAACCGTTCGGTTTATAATCCGCATAGTTTATAATATTAGTTCCCTCATTTTATAACATTAATAATCCATTGGGTTTATTAATCACTTGGGTTTATAATTTTAACGATCCCTTAGGTTTTTAATATTAATCCCTTGGGTTTATAATAGGATTTATAATATTAGTCCCTTGGGTTTATAATATGTTTTTTTTGTAATCTTGGTAGGACCTTTCTTTTCATTATCATTCAAAAAAATAGGTAGGTTACATCCATGTGTTGAATGGTTAGGTGGTCTCAACCTACTGGAGGGAAACTAGGTCAGTTGGCCACCTAACGACATGATAAGACATCCAAAACCAGAATAGATTAAGCAATAAATTATGCCTTATTGTTGGTTGAAAAACCATAATTCACTACATAAATCAATCTCGTCCTTTTCATTGAATCCTGGAAGATCCATCCATAACCTACTAGACCCGGATTTCCCTTGGATGCACCATCAAAACTTAATTTAATAAAATCATCTGGAGGAGTAGAGAAGTGTTGAGGAGATGCTACAGGGGAAAATATAAGTTTCCATGAGCTTGAGGCAATCATAGAAGGGGACATATTCAAAAAAGTTAGAATTATAGCTTCATTAAGAGCTACTAGTTAATCATTCATATGTCATTTCTCTGCTAATATTTTTTCTCTAATATTTTGGACTATCCCTTGCCAGACAAACATCGGGGGTTTATGGTGATCTTTAAAAATCATGTTGTTTATTTCCTTCCAAATATCCCAAAAGAGGAATCCCAAAGCCAGTACCCAAGCTTGGTTGAGCACCGAGCACAAAAATATACCTTTTCTCCATAAGAGCAGGGTTTCCTTGATGGTTTGGGAGTCTCTATCCATGTGGCCAAACAAGGTTCCTAATTGTCTCCATTGATGATTAGAAAAAGAAAAAGAGTTCAAGAGGTGTTTCGGGTCCTCATTTTGTTGACCATATAAAAAACAAAATGATGGACCATGCATATCATGTTTTTGAAGTTATTACCAAGTGAGGATTCTCCCTATATAAACCAACCATAAGAAGTAAGTTATTTTGGGCCAAAACCATCCAGACCATATCTTCTTCCATAGTTGGTTGTCTTGATTTTGAATATCCTCCGATTAAAGTTTGTATGCTTCCTTAATATTAAAGATACTCTGGGTAGAGTAACCCCATCTAAGAATGTCTGGTCCATCCAGGATGGTGATTTTTCGTGATTGTAATTATTTGTCCAACTGTTGCCATTGATCTAATGTGGGTGAATTAGGTCAATCCTGATGTGTCTTCCATTTCCTCCATCTCTAGGGCACTAACGAGGGTTTCCAGAATTGTTCCACCTGCTAATAATTATGACTAGTTGTGTAAAGAAATATCTCCCTAAGGTCTTGCCAATTGAACAACTTCTCTCTCTATTTCCATGAATATTGCCAAAATAGTGTCGTTTTCCATTTCTGACTTCCCAGAAAACATTTTAGGTGATTAGATCTCTATTTCTAGCTGTCAAGTTCCATATTGAAGAGCCCTTAGGAGGATCCTGGTATCAGAGAATGTCCTTTGTCTGTAGCGGCATGTTGTATTTTCTGGTCCATGTTTTTTTCCATAGGTCTTGTCCTCCCTTGATCCAATGCCACCATAATTTAGCACCCATGACTTTATTCAGAATGAATGGATCCCTGAGGCGTAAACCCCCAGCCATCTTAGATTTTGTGAGATGGAGCCACGAAACCAAAGCTTATTTATTCAATTATTCTCCACCACAGAAGAACTTTTTAAAAATATATATCATAGAATTGGAAGAAGATTTAGGGGCAGCCATCCTAGAGAGCTGGTAGATAGAGATCGACTTAGGAGAACTACTTTAGGGAGTACAATCCTACCTACTATATTGTGCACTCGAAAATCCCAATTGCTCAGCTTTGTTTGAATCTTTTGGAGCATGCCTTGCCAACACAAAGTTTCTAAGGAGGTAGACACCAGAGGCATTCCCATATATTTGATAGGTAATGAACTGATCCCAAAGCCAAGCACCTAAGAAAGGAAGGTTTTTATTTTCACAGGGGTATTGAAGAAAAATATATTTGACTTTTCATTATTGATTTAGGTGCTTGAAGTTGACATGAAATCCTACTGAATAACTTTGACCCTCCTCACTTCCCTTAACAACACTTGATAGAATAACATAATGTCATCCACAAATTGTTGGTGGGTAATGGGAAGATCGTTACCCAAAGGATAAAGACCCTTGATTTGGGATGATTGAGCCGATGATCCCTCGGCTACTATAGTAAAGAGAAAATGGGAGATTGGGTCATCTTGTCTTAGGCTGCGGGAAGGTTTGAAGGTTTAGGAGGGAGAAACATTTAGCAAGATTGAAAAAATAGGAGATGAGATAAGAGACGAAATATAATTCAACAAACATTGCTCAAAGCCAAAAGACTTAAGAATACTGATAAGTTAGGTCTAACTTAGCTGATCATAAGCCTTAGATAGGTCCATCTTGATCATCATGCCAGGAATTTTTCGCTGCTTCAAGAAATGGGCAAGTTCTTGTGAAGTAATAATATCGTCTAGGATTTGACGGCCTTCCACAAAACTAGTTTTTTCAGGGGAGATAAGGCCAAGTAAGAGAGGCTTGAGATGCTTAAAAATAACCATGGAAATGATCTTGTAAATGAAATTACACAAGATGATTGGTCTAAAGCCCTTAGGGTCTTCAAATTTGTTTGTTTTAGGAATTAAAGTAGTAAACGTTCGATTGAATCCCAAACATACATTCTGGTTATGACGAGATTCCTTAACCACCTCCAGAATATCTTTATCGATGAAGCTCCAAGAAACCTGATAGAATTCTCCACTGAACCCATCTGACACTGGTGCTTTTTTAGCCATCCCTTTGACAACATCATTTGTCTCCTCTAGGGTAACCACTCACATGAGATCCAAATTATGGTCACGAGAGATGAGTTGTGGAACATGTCGAGTTATTCTTCAAATAAATTCTAATCTATCCTTGGGAGGTTTCGACACTAGAAGTGGTTTACCACCAGTCTTTCCATATCTTCATGTTGAATGACTTTGTTCCCTGAACCATCCTTCAGGGATAATATTCTATTATGTTTTCGATGTTGGATCATAGCTTTGTGGAAAAACCAAGTATTCTTCTCCCCTTCACAAAGTTTTTATATTTTAGATTGTTGCTTCCACATAATTTCTTCTTGTTTCCTTCTCTCCTCCATTTGGTTTACTAGTTGTCCCTCCTCCACTGAGGGGCTCCCAGATCAGCCTTCGCTAATTATTTTTTGTTATATTTCTTGCAAATTATTATGAAGTTGATCTTGATCTTTCATAATGTTACCGAAATCTTCTTGATTCCACTCCTTGATTTGGGTGTTCAGGTCCTTTAATTTTAGCTGAAAAGTGTGCATGTGCTTCCTCCCTTGGATTGAACTCCCTTTCCACCTATTTTCCACTTTTTGCATAAACAAGGGGTCCCTCAACCAGAAATATTCAAATCTAAAAGGACAATTTTTACGCGTTGTTTTTAGGTCAATCTCCAACTGGATTGGCCATTGGTACAAACCCATGCATGGGAGAATGGAGGTTTCGAGGAAAATATCCCTACTAATAACCTGCTCCGTCACTAGAAATCTATCAACTTGTGAAGCTACTTGATGTGTGCCTCTACATTGATCGTTCCAAGTATACACCCCATTATTTATTGGTAGATCCACTAAATGCATCTCCTCAATTTTTTCCTAGAATGGTTTCTTTTCGGCATCCATATGGCACAAGTCGCCCTTATTTTCTTCCAGCGATGTGATCAAGTTAAGTTGCCTCCTAAAATCCACATCTCCTATGGGAATAGTCTTCTGAGTTTTCTGATATCCTAAAGGAAAACCCCTTTTTTCCCTCGAATTTGAGGCCCATATACCCCTGACAGTAGGGCCCAATCCGAGTACCAATGTGTTAGAATTTTCTTGAGATAATTTGAGGCATACCAACCCAGTCTTCAATTGTAATTTCAGTAGGATTCCATAAGATAGTGAGCCCTCCGGCACTCCCTTTGGAATCTTCGGCTACTTCCTCATACTGGGGTTTGAAATACCTAACCATTTCTTTTAGTCTAGTCTCCGAGATTTTAGTTTCTTGGAGAATCATCATACTTAGTTTGTCTCTTTTAAGTCGGTCTTTCAAGTACCATTGATTCCCTCTACTATTGAGGCCTCATACATTATAGGATGTAATAATCATTTGTAAGGCTTACTAATTTGGTGGAAGAATGTGGATAGTAGCACCACTCTACCCGAGTTCACCAGCAAATCACCCATCATCTGTATGGATGCTCACAAATTATTTCGGCTGCTTTTCTTACCTCCTCTTCTAGATACACTTGGCTATGCGCCTTGGCTTGGGTGAGAAACCAAGTGATGTAGTTGATCCAAAGAGACTGAGCCTTGCTTAGCTTGATATTATTGAGATTTTTCCTTTCATAATTTCTTTTGGTCTTCATGAATGAATCTTTCATCCAGATTCCTCCATTCATTCAATAGATGTTTCATGATATCTTATTTTACACTGAGATCCTCCTTCATTCCAACTATTTCCATACTGACTTGATATTTATTTTTCCCATGTCCATCTTTTTCCCATGATTCCTCCTCAACTTTCCTCTTAGCTTTCTGGCCACCCTTTGGAGGGGCGTTAGGGTTTTATTTACTAGTTGGATCTCGCACATCACTAGGATTTTCATCTTCCTACATCAAGGTATCGTAGCGATTATGGTTTTTAAGAGCCTTGCAAGGCTGCTATTTGTCTAACCTGACGTATTTTGTGTATTGTGCTTCTTTTCTTGGACTTCCTAGAATCCATCTAAATCTTCCTGAGGTTTTGCTACAACTTTATCTTTCTGAGACTCCATAAGTTCATATTGATTTACGGGAAATTATTTGTACAAGTGTTCGTATCCATGACATCTTCTGCAACGAAATTGAATGTGCTCGTTGTCCAATGGTTGTTGCCATACCTCATTCTTGTACTCGAGCTTGATAAATTTTAGGAGGGGATCAGTTATATTCATTTACACACAGATCTGAGCATATGGGGTATACTTTCCTCATCTTGGTTAATCTCCAACCTTAACAAAACTTCTAATGGAGATTCCAATTCCATCCAATATATCTAGATCCCATAAATCCACAAGGAGGGAAAATAATCTAACCCATACTAGGGCTTCCATAAATATTTCCTGATTTGGGTTATAACATTCCTCCAAATGTCGCATGAAGAGACTAGCATTCTAGTAGAAGTAGGGTTTGTTTTCAAAAACCCTCTCCTTATCTTCAAGGCTCGTAAAAATCACTGTAAAGAAACTCAAAGCCCAAAAATTTAGATTTATATGACCTTTTGGTTTCCATTTCAGTTGGATCCATTTAACCAGATCTCTTTCAAAGAGTTAAATTCTTATAACCTTGCATATCAGTGCATGATATTTCATAAATTTTTTGGTAATTCTCCAATTTATTAATGGGAATCACAAATTGAGGTTTCTTCATTCCTCTTGGCAAACATTGTCCCTAGATTCTTTCTTGCCATTGGGATCCCAAGGCTGGGCTACCTTTTCTTCTTCCTTCAGCTCTCTTTGTGGTCGTGGCCCCTTTTTGGCTGCTCGTTTCTCTGAATGATATCCTTCGATATGAGGGTATTTGTCACGCCCGTATCTCGATTGTAGTATTTTAAAAACACATAGGTGGGTGTGGAACTACCACATTTTTTCCTTTCACCAATACTTAAATGTACGGGCTACACCTAATGAAACACTTAACCAATTATTTACTTCAAGTGTTATTATCAGAGTGCAAATAAATTCTTCAATTAACCATTCATCAATATAAATGCACAACGGAAATCATCAACACACCATCATAAGTAGGAGGGGAAACTCCGAGAAGTCATATTTGTCACGCCAGTATCCCGATTGTAGTATTTTAAAAACACATAGGTGGGTGTGGCACTACCACATTTTTTCCTTTCACCAATACTTAAATGTACGGGCTACACCTAATGAAACTCTTAACCAATTATTTACTTCAAGTGTTATTATCAGAGTGCAAATAAATTCTTCAATTAACCATTCATCAATATAAATGCACAATGGAAATCATCAACACACCATCATAAGTAGGAGGGGAAACTCCCAGAAGTTAGGGTTTGCTTTATATATATATATATATATATATATTATAATTCAATTATACAAAAAATTATACAATTCGGTGCTACCAACAACCCTTGACTTGCACACCTTTATTTTACAAAATCATGACTGCAAAATGCTGAAGTCATGCCTCGTGCACGCTCACCCAAACTGTTGAACTACCTATAGAACTACCGTGCCCATCTTTCATCGTTTCAGTTCACTCGTACCCTCGACAATCCTTTCTGTAGTCTACCTGCACTAGCCAAAACATTGACACACTATTGTGCCTCCTCGTGTAGCCCTGAATGTCCCCATTCACTCTATTGCAACTCTACTCAAACCACCATTCACTTAGTGTTGTCACAACTAGGGTCACTACCCGCACCGGCCTTTTGGTATGCAATGTCATGTCTCTCTACCTATAACTCGTTGTAGCGTCTCAAGTCACCTAACTATCTAGCGCCCAACTCTCGGCCAGTTGGGCGCTAAATAGTCAGGTGACACGAGATGCTACAACGATTTGTTGTCGAACTATTTAACTTGACACTGTCATTGTATAACAATTTCGAACTTCTTTTCTATTTTCCAGAAACCCAACTCTTACTTTGTTGATTGTGGTCTTATACCTGCATTTTGCATGTGGCTTCATCCCTTCTCGCTATGCAATTCTTTTGTTTTCGGTCGAGTTCGATGATGGATGAACGACAAGAATTCTCCTCTAATATGTATGCTGCTACCATTTGGCAACACCAAAGGTCGCGACCTTTCATGGCCAGTCCATCCTCCATGTACACATCAGCCTACCCATATATGTATGTCGGCCCAACTTGTATAAATATATATCATTGTCCCATCACATTTTTATCACTGCCACTCACGTCAGCCTAGCCACCTACTCACTTGATCTCCATACTTCGGTTCCACACACTCCATATCTCACCCATGGGTGCCTTGCCAGGTCGTGCACCCAGTCGAATTCCCATCTCGGTTCACCCAACGCGCTCACCCATCGCATGCTCCCATCGTACATCTGAAATTCCACCTCCGAATCGCCTTTAACTGAATACGGGTGCTTGTCAACTCGAGGCGCTGGCATCCTCCACCACTCCGAAAATGTTGTCATCCTCAGCAACACCATCTTAGCAACCTCCATCGCTAAGACATATCCATATATGTGGGCAGCCAAATATCTCCACCCATGACCTACTTCATGCTCCAATCGCATCAAACTATGCAAGAAAATCATGTTCTGGATCCCCCTATGATGGTGATTAATTGGGAAACTAATCAAACCGTAACATCGCCTCCACAAGAACGCATTCTCCTCACATCATCATGACTATCTTCACATCCTGCTGTCAATCATGTGCATCTCACCCCATGTTCCTTATCATAAAATATAGAGGACTCACTGCCATGAGAAAAATACAATTAGCCTCATCCTCATGTCAGTTTAAGAAGAGGTAGGGGATGGGAAAGCTGATGGTTCTCCATCCTCCTTTTCTAACAGCTCAATCCATCTATTCGGATCTTCCTCCTCCAATCTCTACATGTATGCTTCCCAACTCTCCTCCTGAGTCTCTGGTCTAGAATCCCCATTTCCTTCCATTGCCTCTAGCATGCCTTTCAAATCTAGGATACTATCAAAGAATGATCTAATAACCTGTGACTGCTCCATGAGTTTTGCCTCTATAGTAGACAACCTCCCATCAAGCTCTCTGTCTTGCTTTATGTCCTCTGCATTCATCATTGTCAATTACATCCAGCTATCATAACTGCCATGGTTGGCACCCCCAAAGGTTCATCATCTCATCCGTTGTAAATGTACAACTTCCTCATATGTGGCATAATCAAAGCCTCATGATGTTTCAAAAATTCCATACCCAATACTGCCTCATAATCATCCATCCGCACAATTGTGAAGTCGATCTTTCTGAACCACTCACTAATTTTCAGATCCATGTTTTTTGCGATACCAATGACTTTGTCAGGTGGAAAGTTCAATGTTTTAAGACGAGCTTGGATTGGTGAGAACTTCAATCATACTTTTCTTGCAACTTCCTCCCTGATGAAGTTATAGGTCGCACCACTCTCCACCACTCTCCACCATAGTGAGTAAAGTGCCTTGCCCAACCTTCATGCTAACATAGTCCAATTTTTTCCTGTCATGATCCTGCCTTGGAACAACCTCTATGGTTAATGCAGATCCTAAAATTAGCATCACACCAACTATTGGTTCCTCTTTTTTCTTCCTTCCATCAGTTTTTACTACTACAACCACCATCAGTTTAGAAGGAAATTTCTTCACCATGTGGTTCTCTCTACACAACCAACATTTCAGAGGCTTCTTCATCTTTGACTTGTCATTCGATCTTGAATGCTCCTCCTTTGTAGTTTTCTCCTTCGGTTTATCGAACTTCGTCTTTCTCTCTTCAGTCCCTTCATCATAATGTTATACCAGTCGATCAACTGCAGCAAATGCTTCTTCTAGAGTTTTGATCTTTTGCCTCTTCACCTCATTGCATGCCTAAGGTTTCAATCCTATAATGAAGTTGAATACCTTGTCTTTCTCTTCCATTTCAGGTAGTTCCAAGGTCGCACTAGAGAATTCTCGTTGATATGCTTGTAGACTCCCTATTTTCTTAATGTATTTAATATTCGTCCTTGCATCCCAAGTCTCATCTTATGGGCTAAAATGAGTTTGCAAAGCCTTCTTCATATCATCCCAAGTAGAGATGTCATCAACATCACCACTATCAATCTGATCCAACTTCCATCTCCACCACATATAAGCATCCTTAGTAAGGAATTGAGCAGCTACTTTGACCTTGGATTCATCATTAGGGATTCCCAAGCACTCCAAATATTGCTCCATATCCCATAAGAAATTTCCAAGTGCTTTGGCAATCCTCATCCCGTCATAAGAATCGGGTTCCTTGAATTTCACATGAGCAGCCCCTCCAATCAGTCCCTGCCCAACTACTTTCTTGAAAACAATTATTTCATTCTGAGCATCATCAAGAGTTTTCTGCAACTTCAATATTTCACCCAAACATTGATCTCATGCGGCCCCAATGTCCTTTAATTCCTTCTCTGTTTGTATAAACTTCCATTCAGTATAATCGTATCGGGCATTGAGGTTATCATATGCCTCTTCCAATGTCGTGAACTTATCTTGAAGTTTGGCATTCTCGGCTTCCAATGAAGTCATCTTCGAAGAAAATTCCTCCATTCGGTACAATAACATGTCCATAAAAATTGTTCTAACACCCTTGCTAGATTCACTTGTTACCTGAGATTCATCTACATTGTCAGCCATTAGTTTTGCTTGTGATATTTTCAAGACGATACACTAATCCATTCAACTTCAACTGTGCAACTTGTCCCTATCAAGCTTCTTCAACTTCAATCAAAGCCCTGCGAAAAGTGGGGCTTCGATACTAACCATAACAAAGTGGAAGATGTATTTGTACTTCAAATCTTGAATCAAGCTCTGATACCAATTGTCACACCCGTATCCTAGTTGTAGTCTTTTAACCATGCATAGGAGGTTGTGACACTGCTACACTTTTTCTTTTCACCAATACTTAAGTGTATGGGCTACACCTAACCAAACGCTTAACCAATTATTTACTTAAAGTGTTATTATCGCAGTGGAAATAAACTCTTTAATTAACCATTCATTAGTATAAATGCACAACAGAAATAATGAACACATCATCATAAGTGGGGTGGGGGGGGGGAACTCCCAGAAGTTAGGGTCTCTTGATATAAATAAATAAATAAATAAATATATATATATATATATATATATATATATATATATATATATATATATATATATATATATATATATATATAGATATATATAAAAGTTATGTAATTCAATTGTACATAAAATTATACAATTCGGTGTTTCCAACAAGCCACACACCTTTATTTTACAAAACCGTGCCTGCAAAATGCTGAAGTCATCCCCCGTGCATGCTCACCCGAACTGTTGAACTACCTATGCCATTACCATGCCTATCATTCATCATTTTGGTTCACCCGTGCCCTCAACAATCCTTGCCGCAGTCTACCCGCACTACCCAACACTTCAACGCACTACTATGCCTCCTCGTGCAGCCCTGAACGTCCCCATTCACTCTCCCGCAACTCTGCCTAAATCACCGTTCACTCGATGTTGTTGTGATCCAGGTCACTACCTCGCACCCGCCTTTCGGCATGCAGTGTCGTGTCACTCTACCCGCAGCTTGTTGTAGTGGCTCAAGTCACCCAACATTTTGGCGCCAACTCTTTCCCAGTTCACTGTGCATTCAAAATATTTAACTCGACCCCACCCCTGTATAACAGTTCCACACTCTTGTTTGGTTCGCCAGAAACCCCAACTCTTGCCTTGCCGAATTCAGATCTACACATACACTCTGCCTACAGCTTCGGCCCTTCTTGCTCTGCGATTTGATTGTTTACTCTTGCTTGTTTTCGATCGAGTTCGATGATGAATGAATGACCACTATTCTCCTCTAATATATATGCGTGCTATCAAGTGGCAACACCAAGGGTCATGACCTTTCATGCTTGACCCATCCTCCATGTACACGTTGTCCTGCCCATATATGTATGTCGTCCCAACTTATATAATTGTATATCATTTCCTTGTCGCATGTGTATCATTTTCACTCTCGTCACCCTAGCCACCCACTCGCTCAATCTCCATACTTCGATTCCACACACTCCATCGCTCATCCACAAGTGCCTCGCTCGGGTGTGCGCCTGCCTAAACGCCCAACTTAGGTCATCTGACAAGCGAGCTCGTCGCATGCTCCCATCGCACATTTGAAATTCCACCCCCAAGTTTCCTTTAACCGAATGCGACCGCTCATCAACTCGAGGCCCTGACATGATCTCTCCCCTCCCGCCTAATGCGCTCATGCCCCTATCAGAGATGCACAAGAGGACAACGTCACAGGGTTTGCAAAGAGACACTTGTGCGAATGATTCAGATTTTGTAGGTTAAAACTCTACTTTTGTAAACATCATAGTATTTTTACACGAATGATATCCCTTCAGTTTATACTATTAATCCCTTGTGGTTTTAATATAAATTGCTTGGGTTTATATTATTAATCCCTTGGGTTTATAGGGTTTTTAATATTAATATCATAGGTTTGTAGTATTAATCTCTTGAGTTTATAGCATTAATTCTTTAGGTTTATTAATCCCTTTGGTTTATAATATTAATTATCCCTTTGCTTTATTAATACCTTTGATTTCTAATATCAATAACCCCTTGTGTTTATCCTACTATTTATAATAAGAATAGTATTAGCATATTATTATAAATTATTGTTATAATATTAACAATAGTAGTGTTAAATATTTGGGATTTCGTATAGGGTTAAAATATTAAGTTTTAGTAGATGCTTAAAATATTAAATTTAATATTAGGGTTTATATTATTAAGTTTAATATTAGGTTTTATAATATTGAGATTTAATATTACGGTTTATGATATTGGTGTTTATAATATTAGATTTATAAAAAATAATATTAATAATATTTATTTTTTAAGTTGAGTACATCTTAAGTGTGCATAATGGTTAAAAGCACGTGTTTCTTTTGTAGAGTATGTATCCCTTGACTGTAACCTTAAGAGATAAAAATAATATTAAATTGTAATTTTAGAGTTTATATTATTAAAGTTTAATATGAATTTTAGTATAAGTTTAAACTACTAAAATTCAAACATTGGTTTTAAAATATGATTTTAATATTAAATTTAATATTAATATTACATTTAACATTAATATTTAATATGAGTTTTAGTATAAGTTTCAAATATTAAAATTCAAATAAATTGGTTTTAATATTAGATTTAATATTAATATTACATTTAACATTAATATAAATTACATTAATAATATTTAAAATCTAGCTTTAAAATTTAATATTTTTACCTAAATTATAAAACCTAAATATGACTTATATAATATATAACAAACATCGCGTGGATGTTCTGGTTTATATTATTATGATTTATTTAGTTTAACTTGATTTGTCGGTCATTAAGTCAAAGGCAGGTAATACGCCATAGAGCTTTTGTGGTCATGTAATCTTTATGAGGATGATGGTTAGTGTATTAAAATGAATATAGTTTATTAAAGGTAAGGAATGTTAAATCGAAAATTTTTGTGATTTATAATGTAGAGAACAGTTTTTTGGATTAATCATATTGTAAAAATTTAATTCTTACAATGTGATTAATCAGAAAATTTATTAATTTCAAGAATGTTATTTTTTTTTTTATGTATATAGAGTTTTTGTAAAATGAATATGGTTTATGGGATATTAGGAAATTACTTGATGTTAAGAAATTATTTAAAAATTTTCCGCATGGTAGAAAATTATTATGAAAAAATGATCATCATTATTTTTATCATCGTAACTTTTACATTATAATCGAGGGCCACTCAAACATTCCTAGGAGAAGCACTTGTGAACCAAATTGGCATCGACAACAGAAAATGAAAGAACAAACTTATGGTCGTTCGTTTAACCAGGAGTCAACTTTGGCCGGAACGCAAATGTCTGGTGACAATTTTTCAAAGAAATTTTATTATGGGAGTGTTTTAATTGCTTTTGTGGAAATAGATTCAGTCTTATTAAAAAAATTTAAAACATCTAAATTCTTGAAAATTTTCTAAAACTCCCCCATTTTTTGAAACAACTATAACCCAAATTAACTCCCCAATTTTTTGAAACAACTATAACCCAAATTTTTATTTCCAAAATTTCCCGTCAAATTTTATCAAGAATTATACTGAAATTAGGAAACTTCGACTCTCAAGCTACTCTCAAACTTTTGTGCAGACCCCCATATATAAGTGTGTAAATAGTGTCATAGCGTCAGGGAATATGCAGCATCACCATGTCCATACAAAATTTCCTGTCCATATGACTGGCCAGTCAAGGTGTAGCAGTCACGGAGGTCAATGGCACAGAATTGGAGAACTTATTTACATATTTGTAAGAATGTAAAATGGAAAGGGATCTGTTACTAAGCAGTGGTAAAGTTAGCGCAGATATCTTCAAGTGAGAAGCAAAGAAAATGTCAATCTATTCTCACGAATCAAAGTCTAAACGTCTGTACATATGAATGAAAAAAGACAATATAATTCGAGCATAAAAGAAATTTAGTAGTTAAAATTGACAGAACTAAGAAATATGAGCTTCGACGACACCGAAACATATAGTTGAAATTGAAATGCATCTCCCTAATACAACCCTAAAACTGACTTCCCTAAAGATTTTTGAGTCTATCTCCACAAGGACAGTAGACTCAATTTTTGGGTAATATTTAGATATTACTTAACCTTATAAAAGTGAACGCGTAGTAGAGTTTTTTTCCACTTCTAGCAATGTTCACCACGACACAATTTTTCACAAGTTATTCAGACTATAAGCTCCGTACAATGAGACTATTAGTCATAATTGACAAATGACCTGTACGTAGCACTGGGTTGCCAATTTTGTGGAATAACGTTATTTGCAGTAAGCGTTTTTCCAGTTGAAAGAGATTGCAAGCGAATAGAGAATGGAGCTTGTAAAGGGCCGCTATTCAAACACCAATTTGCACCCCACGTCTGTTGCATTCCTTGCCATGTATCAGAGTTTGCCTGCATACATGAGCATATAAACATTAATTTATTTGCAACGATATATTGCTACACAGGAGTACAATCGAAGTAATATTTATAATAACAAACCTGCTTTAGATCGACTGCTCCAAGATCGCCATCTCCATCTTCGTATTCGATAAGTACAGCGAACCAGTAAGTAGTTGCACCTTCGTTGACGTGGAATGCAATATTCTTCCCCGGATACTCGCAAGGCACACTATACAATAACATCAGAAAGGAAAGGTGCAGTAATAAAAAAAAAATGATACAAACATCGTAAAGGAGTTCAACTCAGCAAGTCCTGTAATCTACGACCGAGTACGGGTAGATGAGTACCGTTGGAACAAAATAGAGACGACTCCAGCGTTAAGCAGATCCGAAGATGTACCAGGAGATGCCATGTCGCTGAACGCAGTACCGCTGAGATCAAAGTGTATTTTGCCAGAACCTGAGCAGATTCCACCAGGACATTCATCTGTAATAACCACCGTCACCGCGCTTTGAGAGCACAATCCATTCCCCGTGCACTTTACCTGGTGACATGAAACATACAATAAGCTAACTTTTCATCAAGAAGTCATGAAACTTTATAAATACCGAAACAGACCTGATAGCATGCTCCGCATCCTTTCCCGTCTTTGAAGAGGGCAGGACTTCCTGCAGCTATTTTTGATTGGAAAGGGATCTGTTTCACCAGGCTACCATATCCACATGCCCCACCTGTTACAATGGATTAATTTTATTTTTTCACTCGCACGTTCATATCCTTGAATGGCTCCGAAAGCTCAGGAGATAAATAATATAAAAAATAGCACAAACAACCTTCACGTGCGGTTTAGTGGATTGAATACTAGAAACTTCAATATTTAAAAATTAATTTAGAAATAATATAATAAACAACTATCGGCCTAAATAAAGAACTTAACATTGCCCTTACCCTCGCTTCCGTCTCCGTTTGGACTGCCATACCATGTAGCGGTGGCTGGCTGCCAATCACCTTCTTCTTCTACTAACTTATATTGATTGAGATTTTCACCAAGAGCAATTACAGAGCATATAAACATTAGGCAAGCTACCTCATAAGCCAAACAGAGCGTCATCTTCCTCATTTCTGAACCGAAGGTAGAAAGCATAAAAGCTTATACTACGCTGGATTCAAAGCCTCTGCAATGCAATGCCGTTAAGAAAATGGAAAAATAGCGCATATTTATAAGACCTTTAGAACTGTAGTAAGTTGGTCGGTTTTCAATTTAAATCAATTGTCAACTAATTTGTTTTTGCAGCTGCATATTTGTCACTCATTAAAATTATTTCCGTCATGCAAGGCCCACCCGTCCTTTTATATTTAGGGAACACCATGTGAATACGGATGCGACGATGACTAAAATTAAAATCCTAAAAGAATAGACCGTTTTTTCGTTGGGTGTTGTCAAATGAACCGTGTGTAGTAATAATCCTGAGTGCTGGGAAGTCAAAAGCTCAGCATAGATTAGGGAGATTTGAGCAGCCATTGTAATTGGTGAACTTAAAGCGTGAGAGGAGGCGATGATAAGGGATGCCCCCGTTGAATTCGAAGCTACGAGAAAGGAAGTGAGAGGGAAAAAATGAACAAATGCTTGTAATTTTTATGGGACAAGGCACATGGTACGTTGTTCCAGTGTCGGCTTCTTTATCTTGGCCCAGTACAGGAGTGTTAGAAATTAGAAGAATTTGGTAAATTCAACATAGATGGCATCTTGTTTGTCTTGTATTGAAAATAGCTTATCGACATTTTCCAAGATGGCACCATCCACAAATATTTACTTAAAAGTCACTAATATTTACTCGAATACGCGTGGCGAGTTCAACGCACTATGACAAAACTTAATAAATTTTCCGTAAAATGTTATTAAAAATAATTACACCGATAGGTGAATTTATGTTTTGTTTGAGTGGATTGTTAAGATTTCATAATCAGGGAATATTCTTTCTCCCATATTTTTTTTTTTTTCAGGAAGAAAGAAAGAAGGATTTTATATTATCAGATAAAATTATATGACACAGTTTATGTTTATATCAACATTCTTAGAATGTATGTGATCAGAGATCTTCCAATTTCAATATTAAGGGTATGTGGTGTAATCTAAATCACATGCTAAATGCTCAGAGAAGATGATCATAGTTAATGAAAGACATAATATTTTAAAAGTTCTGAGCTATTTGTAAAAAACGATATTATCAAATCATGCAGTCCAGGCAGTACGCCCCATTTCCTCAACGGACAACAGTGTACCTTATGTCCCATGTCCTCAATGGACAATAGTATAACTAGATAAAAGACATACACAAAATTTTACAGAAAAGAGTGAGGACAGATCTAGAGATTTAACTAGGAAATAGGAAATCCCCCATATCAAAAATATTTTGTTCCCAAGTGATCTCCAAGTACCATTTGCCGATCAACCCTAGTAATCCATTTTTGGACAGTCTATCAGCTTTCTTGTTCAGGTTCATGCCAATATGATGGATCGTGGAGCTGCCGTGGATCTGCCATAGAAGTTCAATCCGCTCCAGCGATTCCTGTAGCATGGGATTATTTATGGAGGCCTTCGCCAAAACCTGATCAATGATGATCTTTGAATCTCCATAAATATGTAAATAAGGATTATCAAGGAATTTGTTGAACCATAAGAGTCCCCATAGAGCTAAAGCTTCTGGCTTTGTGTTGGTGCCACAACCTCCATTCCAATAGACCTTGTAAGACAAATCAGCACACATAGCAATCCAAAAACCACATGCACATGAATTCCTTTGTGCTGCCCCATCAAAAAACCCCATTGGATATAGGAACTGTATATTGATTTTCTTGTGTGGTCTGTTATTAGTGCATGGGGATTGAGTAGAATATATAGAGAGATTAGTGGTGATTCTTTCAACAACCGAATAGAAATCCTCTGGAGAGTTCTGGAAAATGTAACTATTTTGCGAGTTCCAAATTGCCCAAAAGAGGAAAAGTGGGATGGCTCTCCAGGAAGATTTCTGAGCACTCCACCATTTTAGAGAGTCCTTGATGCAATTATGGTGAATATACAGGAAACTAATGAGGGAAGATAGCTTTTTCCATACCTGAACAGTACAATGGTAATGAAGAAAAATATGATTGTTGTTTTCGGCATCATTTTTGCAAATAGTGCACATCCTTGGACCGTGCCATTGCCTTATCTGCAGATTCTCCCATACAAGATTCCTGTTGTGGTAGACCAACCATGTGAAGATGATAATTTTAATTGGATTTTTTTTTTTCCAAAATTCATATAAAATTTGGTGCTCTCCTTGTCTAGCGGCCAAATTGGAAAGGGTAGAGTATGTGTCAGCCACAATGATATTATCATATGCCATCTTTCTTGACCATATGATTCTATCCTAAGTTCCTGTATGGCAAATGTCGAGGTGCTTCATAGCAGAAATTGACTGATTACTCCAATTCCATTGGTCCAAAAAACCCGAGCTCCTATGCCTTTTTCCATATGGGGAGCGGTCCTTGCCAACCATTTATGACTTGTCCCTAGAAATATATGCCACGCCTATTAAGGTGGTGAATAATCCTCTTAGAGATAGAGCATTCATTTCCAGCACCCAACGTTGGGTCAATACCGATAAGGATGCGGTTGCCCGATTGAAACTTCCATGCAAGATGGTGGATAAATATTTTTTCAATTTTTGGAAAACTAAGCTAGATAGCCGATCTCGGTTTGATGCCAATGGTGCCATCCCTGTACCAAAAACTGAAATCTTTATCCTTAAGATACTTGTGTTGTATGATCTTACTCCATGTGCCAGATACAAATAAGCCCCTCCAAATGGATTTTATCAGCAGTGATCCGCCAAAACGACGTAGATCCATGATTCCCCATCCTCCCATACCCTTAGGGAAAGTGATGTTGGACAATTTGGTCAAGTGGTATTTTTTTCTTTCGTGACTTCCTCCCAGATGAAGTTAGCCATCAAGCAGTTTAGACAGTTTATGATGGATGCATGAATGTAAACTAGGTGAGCCCAATAAACCCCCATCTGAGACAAGACTACTTAAGTGAGAATAACCTGCCACCTCAGTGAGACGCATCTAAACTCCCACCCAAAAATCTTTTTGAAGAAACGATCAGCAAGCCATTGCCAATGAGTGATTTGTAGCAAGAGGGTTTGATATGATATTCAAGGTATTTCAAACCATTTTGTATTGGCATTGCCTCAACGCCAAATAAACCTTTGATATATGAAATAGTCTCCAAGTCAGATTGTCAATGATATAAGACTGATTTGTTAACATTTATATGCAAGCCAAAAGTATTAGCAAATCTACTGAAAATGTGAAAGAGACATAACCAAGAAAAACGACAGAGCATACCCATGATGAGAATATCGTCGACAAAGAGATTATGAGAAATGATGATGTTATTTCCCATCTTTAGTGGCTCAAATTGGTCCTCCATAACTGCTTTTTTAATATGAAAACTTAAACTATCCATTGTTAGGATGAATAGTAGTGGGAAGAGGGAGCATCCTTATCAAAGACCCCGGCCAGCATGGAAATTTTTTTTTGGATACCCATTTATGATAATAACGTAGTTGACACTATCCACACAAGCCATAATCCAATCAACACATCTGGGTCGCAATCCGATTTTGTTGAGGACAAGCCGGAGAAAACCCCAATATAGGCAGTCATATGCCTTCTGAAGGTCAATATGTAAGATAACAACATTTTGTTAGGATATTCCGACACATAGGAAATAGTTAAGTATAACTTGGTCTAGTGTAGAGTTAGGTAAAGTGTGTTTCTTTACTATATACTTTTGTAACTTACAATCTGATGGTTCATTCTTTCCTCGGTATTACCGACACTTGATCCATGGCTTAACACTCGATTGGTCCATGATCTCTATTTAAAGAGCATGGAGGGTCATTTGTAGGGTAACCATTCATGAAATAAGCTTATGTAAATTTTCATTCTTTTATTAATAAATTACATGAAGTGGCCACGTTGGCTCAGGTCGTGGACTGTTTCCCTCTTTGAGGGTTTTAACCATGTCAAGAATGCTGGTGTATTGATCTGTGATCTATTTGTGAGTGGTGTCCTTTGGTGTTTTGTTTGAGGAACTTATCCTGTAAATTCCTAGATGGTATCAGAGCCAAATTGAGGGCCGCATTCGTTGGTGATCCAAATCTGAAGCCGGTAGAATTGCATCCGACTGTCATTTCCTAGATCAATTGTTTCTGGTTGCTTTCGGTCTGAGAGGGCTACTCTATTGTGTTAGGAGCATCTGTTCTAGTGAGAAACCCCTTTCGTTTCATGTGAAAAGGTTTCCGGTAGCCCTAGCTACATCATTTTTAAGATATGGAGGTATACAGTGTTTATTTGCAGTTTCTAGTTATTTTCTCTCTGTTTATTTTGGTTTATTTATCTCTTTGTTTTTATTACCAGATCTACACCTTTCATTTCTGCGTATGCTCTTTGCCCTGTGACTCTATGTGATCTTTGCAAATCAAAAATAGAAAGGAATTTTTTTTTTTTGCATGCATATGTTGTTTTTCGCCGCACCTTAGTGTGATCCCGGAAAATCAGAAACATTGAGGAAAATTGTTAGCTTCCAGGTAAAGCTAACTTCAAATCATAAGGCTTGTTTTTTTTGTATGGCCGTTTTGGGTTTTGTGGTTTTTGTTTTGTAGGCAAAAAAGAGCTTTCTCAAGTAAGCACGCACCGTGAAGATTCAGTGACTTAAAAAAAAAACTCCCTTCCTCTTTTCTAAAAATTACTAACCTTTTAAACTAGCTCACTTGGTCCAAAGTTACTTTATGAGAATAGAAGTCTTGAGTTCAAGTCTTTCTTTTTGTTGAGTTACTTTTCAAAAAACACATGTAACTTATGTTTTAAAGTTACTTTATGTAAAAGTGTTCTCACCCATTATAAAAGGTGAGTCACTTATAATTCTAAAGTCTCTTTATTTTTTATTTAAGCTACAATTTAGTGGGTAGCTCATAAAGTACCATTATAAAAGTGACTTTCACATATTTATAAAAGTGAGTGATATAATTTTTTTTTTTAAAGTGAGTTAATTAGATTAAGATTGGAAAGGGGGCGTTTTTCTTTTAAATATAACATTATCGTTCATTTTCGCATATTCTCGCACTTCGTCGGCATCTGCAACTTTTCTTCAAAAAGCCATAACTTCTTCATACGGAAGCCGTTTTCAGAGCCGTCTTTTTTTAATCAGCCTAATTTTTCGAGATCTTTCCATTGGAACACTTACTTTCAGCATCTATAGCTTCAATTTCTGTTAAAATGGAAACTCCATGCTAAGTTATTCTTGACAACACCAACCACTTCCAATGGTGGTCCTACATTGTGGATTTACTTAGATGTAAAGGTCTTTACAGAATAGCCTCAGGCCAATAAACGAAACCAAAAGATGAAGATAAGGCAACCAAATGGGAAAATAGGCAAGATCAAGCACGTGGGTTTATAGGGATGTCTATTTCTCCAGACCTTAGATTCCATATTGCAGAACTTGATACTCTTATTGAAGCAATGAAACAGATAACTAAAGTTTTTGGAATTAAAAATGAATTTAGAGCCCATCAACTCGAAAATGAGTTGCTTACATTGGACCCCAATAATTTTTCTTCCATTGAAGATTTTTTGTCCAAGTTCAAGACCCTTAGACTTCTCTTGGAAGGTGTTAAGGTTAAGAAAGAAGATGGTAACCTTATCTATTCTATTCTTACTAAGTTGGAACTAGCCCACTCTGTATTTGTTTCCACCTTCCATTCTACAAGAGAAGCCTTCATTTCTCAAGGACAAGACTACAAGTCCCCTTCCTTTAATGTCTTTTGTGATTCTTTAATAAGAGAACAAGAAAAACTCTTACACCATGGTCTTCTTAATCTTGGAAACTCTTTTACAAAAGCCTTAGCTGCCCAGCAGCAACCAAATTCAAAGAATCTTAAGAAGTTGTATCCTAAAAAGAATGGTCCTAAACCAAACAAGGGTACTAAGCAATTTCAGTCTCAAAATGAAAAATCATTTCAACAAAATGATAAGGCAAATAAAAACAAAGGTAAGAAGACTGATAGACATTGCCACTTTTGTAATCGAGATGGCCACTTAGAATCCAAATGCTTTAAGAATATGGAAGCCTTGGAAGCAGTAATGAAGAAGAATAACATCCATTTGGAGCACTCTTCAACTTCAACTTCATCTTCAGGAATAACACTTTCTTCATGTGGTTGTCAAACATCTCGGTTTAGATATGCACTAAATGTATCTTCTTCTTCTAATTCTCATGAGTGGCTCATTGATTTTGGAGCTTCTTATCACATGGCCAAAAACAAAGCGATGTTTTCTTCTTTAAATGATTGTAACACCAAAAATATATATGTTGGTGATGATAGATCTCTTAGTGTTGTAGGGACTGAAACTGTTCATATAGACAATGGTCAATTTAATGATGTATTATTTGTTCCAACCTTATCTTGCAACCTTCTATCTGTATATTAGATAAATCATTTAGGTAAAGGTAAAATCGTTAAATTTTCACCTCACGATGTTGTAATTAAGGACCTAAACGATCCTAGACAGATTTTAGCTACTGGCATTGATGATGATTCTACAAGGTTGTATAAGCTTAACAAATTTGGGTCATCAAATCTTCCCTCGGTATTTGTTGCTCATAATGATGAAGTGAACGAACTTTGGCATGAACGATTTGGTCACTTAAGCTATCGCTCCCTTCAGAATCTATGTAAAGAAAATATGGTGATAGGTCTTCCAATGGTATCTTGCAGAGATGGTGTTTGTTCTGGATGTGTACTCGGAAAAAATCATCGGGATAGTTTTGAAAAATGCGCCTCTTGGCACACCTCAACCCCTTTACAACTTGTACATAGTGATTTATGTGGTCCACTTCTAGTTATTTCATTCTCTGGCTATAAGTATTTCTTAAATTTCATTGATGATTTCCCCAAACACACTTGGGTATACTTCTCAAAATTCAAGAGTGAAGTATTTAACATGTTCTTGGACTTTAAGGCCTTTCTTGAAAAACAATCTGGACATCAAATTCTTAAGCTAAGATCTGATAATGGCGGAGAATATGTTAAGAAAAAATTCATCAAATTTTTCACTGAGAATGGAACTCAAATGCAACATATTGTTCCATATACTCCACAACAAAATGGTGTAGCTGAAAGGAAGAATCACACCTTAAAGGAAATGGCTAATTGTATCATTCAATCTAAAGGACTTAGTCTTAATTTTTGGGCAGAATAAATTAACTGTGAAAATTAAATAATAAACCACACTCCTACTAAGGTTTTAAAGAATATCACTCCAGAAGAAGCATGGAGCTCAATTAAGCCAGATGTAAGTCACTTTTATGTTTTTGAAGTGAAGCATGGGCTCATATTCCACATGAGAAACATAAATCTTTAGAACCTAAGAGTGAAAAATGTATTTGTTTTGGATATTCTGAAGATGTCAAAGGATACAAACTTATTCCACTTAAGTCCAAAAATGTTATCATTAGAAGAGATGTAAAGTTTGCTGAAAATATATCAGCCTACGAGCCTAGTTCGACAGATGTGCCACCTCTTTCTATCCCTTCTACTTCTGAAAATATTTCTTCTTCAGATGATGACAACGAGGATGACATCCTTCCCCACCTTCTCAAGATCCTCCTTCAACTCCTCAGCTTCCAAAATGGGTATGTGCTATTTGGGATGCGGCAGGTTCTCTTGCCGGTGATACTACAGATCAATGATGTACACGTTCTTAGTTCGATAGAACCTCTTCTTTACTAGCTCAAGCTTTAGCTAATTATGATCCTGACACCTTTGCATAAGCTTCAGGCCATCCAAATTGGGATGCAACAACGAATGAAGAATATCATTCATTATTTGAAAATGATACATGGGATCTTGTTCCCCTTCCAAAGGGAGGAAAACTTATTAGATGCAAATGGGTTTACATAACCAAGTATGGACGAGATGGAAAAGTTGATAAACATAAAGCTTGTCTTGTGGCTAAGGGTTTTTCACAAGTTGAAGGCATTGACTATACTAAAACCTTCTCTCCTGTTGCCAAAATGAACTCTATCTGCCTTGTTCTTTCCCTTGCTGCCTATTTCAAATGGGAAGTCCATCAGATGGATGTTAAATCTACCTTCTTGCATGGGGACTTGCATGAAGAAATCTATATGAAACAACCTACTGGCTTTATACAAACAGACTCCATCCTTGTATGTCGGCTTAATAAATCCCTTTATGGTCTCAAGCAAGCCCCTCGGGTTTGGTATGACAAAATGGATAGCTTTCTTTTAGAAACTGGATTCTCTAGGTGTCATTCTGACAATACTGTCTACACCAAGAAAGTGGGCAAGTCTCTTATCACTCTTATTCTTTATGTTGATGATCTTATCCTTACTAGTAGTGATCCCAACCTTATAAACCATGTGAAGTCCAGCATTAAAAATAAGTTTGAAATGACAGACTTAGGACACTTGCATTATTTTCTTGGTCTTCAAGTCTTGCAATCCAAGGAAGGTATTTCCCTTTCCCAGTCCAAGTATGCATGTGATCTTCTATGCCATTTTCACATGGAAGACTGTAAGCCAACCCCTTCTCCCTTTCAGTTTGGAGCCAAACTTTCAGTCACTTGTACTTCCCTTGAAGTTGATGCTACCTTATACTGTCAACTTGTAGGAAAAATTTTGTATCTGACCCATACTCGTCCTGACCTTTCCTTTGTTGTTGGCCTTATTTCTTGGTTTATGCAAAACCCACATGAAAGTCATTGGAAAGCAGCTAAAAGAATACTTCATTATGTTCGAGGTACAGTTCAATTTGGGATTCATTACAGTGCAGAAGCATCTCCTCTATTGGTTGGTTTCACTGATTCTAATTGGGCTGGTGACCCTGATGATCGGAAGTGTACTGCAAGTTATGTGTTCACTCTTGGTTCAAGACTTATTACATGGGCTTGCAAGAAACAAAGTGCCATTTGTCTTTCTTCAACAGAAGTAGAGTATCGTGGTGTCGTAGAAGCTAGTAAGGAAGCCTTGTGGCTTCATCAGATCCTGTCAGAGTTTGGCTTTCAGCAGCAGCATCCAACTACACTTTGGTGTGATAATCAAAGTTCCATTCAACTATGCAAAGATCCAGTCCAACATCAGTGCAACAAACACATTGAACTGCACATGCACTTCATCAGAAAGCTCATTCATGACCATGTTCTTGAAGTGCAATATTTTTCGACAGATGATCAAGTTACAAACATCTTTACAAAGGCTCTTACAAAGGCGAAGTTTACTAAACTTCAATTTATGGTTGGAGTTCAGGAAGTTGTCACTAAGGGGGGATAGGATCTAATGCCTCCTTCCTTCAACTATTGTGTCATATTTTTACATCCTTCAATCCTATCCCATGTTGTTCTTAAGTGGGGATGTTAGGATATTCCGACACATAGGAAATAGTTAAGTATAACTTGGTCTACTGTAGAGTTAGGTAAAGTGTGTTTATTTACTATGTACTTTTGTAACTTACAATCCGATGGTCACGATATGTAGTGATCTGATGGTTCATTCTCTCCTCGGTATTACTGACACTTGATATGTGGCTTAGCACCCGATTGGTCCATGATCTCTATTTAAAGAGCATGGAGGGTCATTTGTAGGGTAACCGTTCATGAGAGAATATTATGTAAATTTTCATTCTTTTATTAATAAATTGCCTGAAGTGGCTGCATTGGGTCAGGCTGTGGACTGTTTCCCTCTTTGAGGGTTTTACCCACGTCAAGAATATTGGTGTATTGATCTATGATCTGTTTGTGAGCAGTGTCCTTTGGTGTTCTATCTAAGGAATTTACCCTATAAATTCCTACACATTTAGATGCCTCGTGTGAATCGCGTGCATGCCTTCCTGTGCATTTAAAACAGTGTCATGGATAAGCCTACCAAGGAGAAATCCATGTTGTTCAGGAGTGATATAGCGAGAAAGAGTATTGCGCATGCAGTCAACAATGGTCTTAGATATAACTTTGTATATGACGTTGCAGAGAGAAATAGGCATGTAGTTAGAGAAGCCCTTTGTAGAGTTGTTTTTAGGAATGACGACGATATATGTAGAGGTGATATGGTGATCTATAAAGCTCGAGGTCCTTGATTCCTCTACTATGCCCAAAAGATCTCCTTTGAAGAGTCCAAAAAAGTGGGTGAAAAGTTCAATCGTCCATCCATCAGGACCAGGGCTTTTGTCACCCTTAAATGATTTGAAAACATACAATAATTCATCTTCAGTGACTTCCTTAAAGAAATCATCATTTTTCTCTATATCATACATAATCGGATAAGGATCAGTTCCCCAAACTAGGTCCTCCGTAGTGATATTTTCATTATTGTCATATGCCTTTTGAAAATATTGTACAGCGACATTACTGATCCCTTCTTGTGACCAGTGAATATGACCATCAGCATCATTAATCTCTCAGATGAAGTTTATATTGCAACGATGATTTGCATAACGGTAGAAAAATTCGCTGTTGCAATCGCCTTCTCTTATCCATATCTCCCTGCTCTTCAATCTCCATGAGGATTCCTCAATAGAAAGGAAATTCTTCTTCCTAAGTTCCAGGGAATGAATACAGGATTGAATATCAATAGAAAGACTGTGGGTGGACATAAAGGGTAGAATGGAATCCAGTTCACATTGTATGTCAATGAGTTCCTTTCTATTTTCCCTGATCTTTTGTTTCTGCCAGTGTTTGACATTCCCACGGAGGGAGTCAAGTTTATCAAGAATGTTAACCATGGGGGAAATGTCAGTTACACAAAGTCGACCCCAAGTTTCCGTCACTAGTTTGTTAAAATTAGGATCCTCCAACACGAATCTATTGAATTTGAAAGGGATGCCCGTGCGAATATCCATTTTCCTCCATTGTAGAGTGATAGGTTCATGGATCAGAAAATGATCCAGTCTCTTAGAAACATATGCCATGCCAGTACAACCATTGTCCCATTTGGGGTAAATTTTTGTAGGGAAAATATCCACAAAGTTATGAAAAAGAATAATATCTTGTATCTTCCCATCTAGGGGGTCTATTTTACTGCAGCATCCCAAAAATTCATCTAGAATGATAGTACAATTTAGGTCCCCAGCGATAATGAGAGAATCCAGATCCATCATCGTAGAAGATAAAAAATGATCCTAGAAGATGCATCTATCTCTGTATGGTGCATATATGTTGAGGATGTGCACACGGCCAGGAAGGCCGCGAATGCTACCTTCTAGAAATATAGCCGCAAAACACTTATAGGCCTTTATATTTATCCAGCGAGGGTCCCATAAGGCCACCAATCCACCAAAGAGATCCGTAGCAGCGATAGCAGATATGTATCAATTCGGAAACATTTTCCGAAAATATTGAATAGTATGTGGAATATTATGCATGGTTTCTTGAATGAGAATGATGTAAGGATGTGGAGAGGATAAAATATGTTTGAGAGCCACTTATTTAGGGGCAACAGCGAGAACCCGAATATTAAGGGAGATAATGCATGTCATGGAAGGTTGTTTTAGGGAAACCGTGCTCTAAGGGGCCATGAGGGGGAGATGTCAGCAATAGGAACATCAACTAGAAAATGATCCATGGGGGAGGAAAATGGGTTTGTCTTGGGGCATCCCCAAAAATGATGGCTACCTCGGTTTTGTTTCTGTTGGACAGTAATATAACCCACTGAGGTAGGGCTGATGTGGGGAGAGGTAGAACCCCCAGGTTTATGGATAGTGAGAGTACGAAGATCTAATGTCTTTCTTTGTAATAAGAAGTCCAAGTCACTCCCAAAAAAATTCGTAGGCATGGCAGTAGGCGAATTTGGGTGAGTAATGCTAACACAAGGACCTTTGTCCTTGAACTGTCGACAGAGTAGTATCGGGGGGCTACATATGCGATATGTGAGGGGGATGGAATGTCATGATAGGGGTGTGGAGCCGAAAAAGGGGCAGGAATATACTGATAGGGAGTCAGTTCTGGTGGTGGTTGACATATGAAGGGGGGAGGACTGTCAGATAGTGGAAAATCTTATTTTGGAGAGGTACTTGGGAAAGACAGAATAGAGATAGGTGATGAAAAAATAGAGCCAAATGCATGTGGATGATTAGTGTTTTTGTCCTATGGCATACCTGGATACTGCGAATATTGCTTATGTGGCATAGCCCAATGACCATTATATAGAAATTTTGAATAATTTAACACATATTCAATGGAGATTATCCTGATCATGTACTATTGCGGAAAACATACACAATACATAAGCTCCTCTACGTTGATCATCAATATAGCAGCATCAATAACGATAAAACATCAAGAGCATTCACACATTAACACAGTATGTATCCTGAGGAAAGCATCTTGTTAAAAACCCCAACTATCTGTATATTAATGATTCAGTCATGTAACATTACACAACATAATACTTCTCACAAGTATCTCCACCTCTGTTACACACAATACAGCTCAGATCTGATCTCCAAATCTCTTCCACTGCTTGCCTGCCTCCACTGCTCAATACCTGCTCAAGAACTGATGAGAATGGCTCACCAAACTCGTTTTTCACCTGCAAAATAGTCACTCACTCTTTGTTGGACGTGAGCACAAGCTATAATGTGGGAAAATACGTGAGCAAACTCATTGGCATACTCAATCCCTTGATTGTGCAAGATCTGGTGCACAACTATAGTCACAACTGATAGCAATCTAATTCTCTACCACCTATCCCTGTTGAACTGAACATGCACTGACATGCAACTGAGTTAACTGATGTATTCATTAGTTGTATTATGAGTTAATAACTTGTGAATTAATTAATAACTAATTCACCCAACTCATCTCTAGTCTATTTGCCAGTTAGACTAAATACAACTAGTTTAACAAAGCTAAACTGAACACAACTCCATCAACTCCACAATCAACTCCACCAAACTCAACTGATTGAGTTCTAACTGAAGTCATGCATGCAACAACTCAACTGACTCATAAGAAAAGCGTATTTCCTTCTGACAGCTGCATGTGCCACATCTGTAGCTCAAACTGAAGTGCTCCAAGAGAATAAGATTAAGTTTATAGTCCAAATATTATTGTGAGATAATAATATTTGACTTTTCTATTTTTGACAGCCAGTCTAAAAATAGACTTTGATCACTCACACTGTGATCACTCACACTTTCATCAAAAATAGAAGTCCATCTATTTTTTCCCAACTTGATCAATCATCCATAAACAACAACCTGCAATCCATAGACATGATCCATATGTCTAAAAATAGACATAGTCTAAAAATAGACTTGCGCCAAAAATAGCCTGCGGGCCCAATTAGTGAAGGCGACTCTTTTCACTAAGCTCCATCATCTTGTTGCAATCTCAACACTCCCTCTCGATAAGATATGGATTATCAGCAACCCCTATCCTGCCTCGGTGGTACTCGAATTTGCTCCTGGTGAGAGCCTTCGTCAGAATATCAGCATCCCGATCCTCCGCTGCACACAATCTCTGATATGATGGTACCTGATGTCAATATGTTTAGATCGATCATGAAATACAGGATTAGCCGAGACTTTA
Source organism: Pinus tabuliformis (assembly GCA_031772625.1). NCBI lineage: Eukaryota > Viridiplantae > Streptophyta > Pinopsida > Pinales > Pinaceae > Pinus > Pinus tabuliformis. The sequence continues at coordinate 464,416,531 of CM062820.1, read as the reverse complement.
ATGCAACTCTGGTTATCACAGTAAATCACAGTAGGATCCAAATGAGAACCGAACAAACCAACTAGGATCTTCCTCATCCATATAGCCTCGCATGCAGCCAAACTTGCTGCCATATACTCGGCCTCCGCTGAACTGAGTGCCACGGATCTCTGTTTCCTGCTGTACCAAGAAACTGCTGTCGATCCAATACTGAAGACCCCTCCTGATGTGCTCTTTCTGTTTGTTGGGCTCCCTGCCCAATCTGCATCCGTGAAGCCACATAGCTTCACCTCATCCTCTTGTCTGTACCACAAACCATATCCCGATGTGCTTCTCAAGTAGCGCAATACATGCTTGCCCGCCTTCCAGAAGAGCTTGGTAGGCTTAACCATAGCTTGTGAAAGCTGGTTAACTGCATAGCATATATCAGGTCGTGTATTGACCAAATACATCAGCGACCCCACCAACTATCGATAAACAGTGGCATCCACTTCTTCTCCTAAAGTGGCATCCTCCTTCCTCCAACCTCCAGGAAGAGGAGTATCAACAGGCTTGCAGCCATGCATGTTGAACTTCTCCAGTATCTCCCGAGCATACTTACCCTAAGAAACAAACAGTCCACCACTACGCTGCCATATTTCCAATCCCAGGAAATAGTGAAGGAGGCCCAAATCCTTCATCTCAAACTCTGTAGCAAGATCCTTCTTGCATGACAGTATCAACAGCTCATCACCCGTTAGAACCAAATCATCAACATACAGTACAATGATAAGCAACTTACCCTCCACCACAATCTGGTATAGGTTCGGATCCGCCTCGCTCTTGGAGAATCCAAGTCCTGTGAAATAGTTGTCTATCCGTGTGTACCAAGCACATGGTGCTTGCTTTAACCCATACAGCGCTCTCTTGAGCCTGCACACATGCGACTCGCTGCTGAAGACTTCAAAGCCTTCGGGTTGCTCAATGTACACCTCCTCCTCAATGACTCCGTTGAGGAACGCAGTCTTCACATCCATCTGATGAATGTGCCATCCCATCTGCGCTGAGAGAGCAAGAATCGTCTGTATGGAAGAATACCTCGTGACAGGTGCAAAGGTCTCGTCATAATCGATCCCCTCAATTTGTGAAATGCCTCGGCAACAAATCTTGCCTTGTACTTCTCCACACTCCCGTCAGCTACCTGCTTAACTTTGTAGATCCATCTCGAACCCACCACTGATTTCCCTTCCGGTCTAGGAACAATCTCCCATGCACTGTTTCTGACAATAGAATCATACTCTTCCACCATGGCGTCTACCCATGCGGGATCCTCCACAGCTTCCTCGAAAGAGGATGGCTCAGTCACAACACACTTGCTCATAAGAGCCATGTATCCAGTGTACCGATCAGGTGACTGTCTCTGCCTGCGTTGGGCTGTAGGTGGTCCTACAACTTTCTCTGCATCTTGAGCCAGTCGCTCAGCTTCTGTCAAGTGCTTTCGCCCTCTGATGGTTGGCGCTACATGGGTGGTCTCTTCCACTCCATGAACCTCGTCCTGTGGCTGATCCACGTCCTGAAGCTCATCCTTAGGAACTAATAGCTCCTCATCTGCATGCAATTGTAGCTCCCTCTCAAGCGAACACTTCATGGCTTTCTCCTCCTGAAATTTTATATCCCGTCGCACAACAGTTTTACCACTGTCTGGAAAATACACACGATAGTTGTGGGGCGTATCAGTGTACCCCACAAATATCCCAACCTCTACGGTCGGCTCCAACTTCTTCCTGGCATCCTTCGTCACATGCATGTAAACGTTAGCACCAAAAATCCTCAAATGAGAAAGATCAGGCTTCTTACCAGAATAAGCCTCCTCGGGTGTACTCATGCCAAGTATCCTATGAGGACAACGGTTCTGCACATAAACTGCTGTATTGCATGCTTCCGCCCACAAGTGAAGGGGTAGGCTCTGATCATGCAACATTGCCCGTGCAGCACCCACAATCGTTCTGTTCTTCCGCTCAGCTACCCCGTTCTGCTGTGGGTTATGGGGAGCTATGAGCTCTCTACGAATCCCTTCTGTCTTGCAGAAATCCTTGAACTCGTCCGAGATGTATTCACCACCATTATCGCTCCTAAGAGCCTTCACCTTCTTCCCCGACTCCTTCTCGACCAGTGCTTTGAATTCACAGAACTTTGAATATGTCTCACTCTTCTTCTGCATGAAGAAGATCCAACACTTACGAGAGAAATCATCAACAAAAATCACATAATACCTGTGTTTTGCTGTCGAAGAAACTGAGAAAGGTCCACACACGTCTGTGTGAATTCTCTCAAGGATCGTCGTGGCACGACTATCCTTCTCGTGAAAGGTGGCTTTCACAAACTTCCCCAAAGTACACCCCTTGCACTGATCTGACTGCGCAAGTGTGCCTTTAGGAAGCCCTGTAGTGATTTGCTGCAGTATCTTCAAGGCTCCATGGTGAAGGTAACCCAATCTCCTGTGCCACAACTCGCCATCATCCCGGCTCACCAATCCTTCTGCCTTGCCTGCCATTGCTGCGCATCCATCTACATGCAACTGATAAAGGTTCCTCACTCGAACCCCTATCTTCCGGGTCTCACCAGTTGTCTTGTTGCGCAGGAAGGCCTTTCCCTCGCTGAAAACAACATCATACCCCTTGTCTTCTAACATCGCCACTGAGATGAGATTCTTCTTCAATCCTGGAACATGCATGACTTCCTTCAATACAAAAGGTTTACCAGACTCCCTCTCAAAGGAAATGGTACCGATACCGGTCGCACTGTATCTACCATCATCGCCCATCTCGATGTGCACTCCAAGATCTTTGTCCTCCAGATCAGAGAACAAATCTCTATCTCCCGTCATGTGAAAAGACGCACCACTGTCCAAGAACCACACTTGAAACCAAGCATGCGATCAATGAAAAATCAAGCTCAAACTGAGAAGCTAAGGCCTCTCCCCCTGCAGATCCAGCAGCTTGCTTGTTCTTCTTCTTCTGCGGACAATTTGTGGCATAGTGTCCATGCTGGTGACAGTGAAAACACTTCACCTTGGACATATCCTGCTTCTTGCCTTTCGCACCAGACTGAGAAGCTTTCTTGCTCTTCCCTTTCTTTGCTTTGGCAGCCAAAGCACAATTCTCTTCATCAGCTCCATTTGACGAAGATCCGTCCCTGGTACTCCGCCTGATCTCCTCCTGCACAAGATCTGACCATAGTCTTTCCCATCCTGGCAACTTCTCCCGACCATTGACAGAGTCCTGATAGGAATGCCAACTCTTTGGAAGACCAAGGAGAGCCAAGCTCACTAAGTCCTCATCATCGACAGTAACCCCCACACTTCCCAGCTCATCTCGACACTGAGTGAACTTCGTGAGATACTTGGGAATACTGTCACCCTTCTCGCATTTGATGTTTCTGAGTTTATCCTTGAGCGCCAGGTCGCTCTTGCTTTGGAATAACATTTGCAATCCGTTGAAAGACATTTTAACAACACTGCTGCAAATTCGATTTCCACCAGCTCAAACTACCCCAGAAGCAGAACCTCTACCTGTATGGTTTTTAATCATCAATTTCTTCCCTTTATGGTTGGTTTGAGCCTCCTTGATTTTAGCCAGCTCAATAACGATCCTCTTCTCCATGACCCGAGTTGGCCTCCCATGCCTACCAAACTTCCTTCTAACATCCCAAATTTCGAAGGAAATCTTGAAGAAGATCCCACAAATCATGTTCGATATTTTCATATGTGTTGTTCATCCAATTCCATCACTGAAGACGACATTCATCTTCGTCTATTCCAATTCACCTTTACAAGAGATGCTCCAAAGTGGTATGTGGACCAACTGCATGCCACCCATTCCACCTTCGCAGCTCTAGCCAAATATTTTTTGTCATACTTCTAGTTACCCCTATGATATCACACTGGTAATGAACTCATGACCTCTTTCCATCAATCTTCTGCCACATGCCTATCTAACCATGAATGGCATAGAAGGAGGAGCATATGTAGGGCTCCTGAATTTGGAGATCATGTTTATATGGATTGGTTCCATAGATCACTTTTGGCCCGCATAGGTAAAGATGTTGCCTCCCACTTCCCCGAGTTTGAGGAAGAAGTGCTCAAGTAGCTTTGAAATGTGATTTGATCTATGCACAATAATGATATGTTTATATTGTCCTTCCCGGTCTGCCTTGGCGTGGTGCTGCTAATGCATTGTGGGAATCCCATTCTTGGATCTATGTCACACCTTCAACCTCCACCATATCCTTAGCCTCATATGGGTGATAGTCAACCCAACAGGACTAGTTCCACTTACACCTATCCCCTTCCTACTCCTTCCCATGGAAACTCTTACCAAGGTTCAAGCATGCCATATGCATATCCCCATCTGCATGAGTCGATGCCATGGCCCGTTGTAGCTTCACCTAGTTATCCCAGTTATCCCAATGTTGTCACCAATTCCTTCTATCCTTATGCACTTCCTAGAACTCCAGCCTCTCAGAACCAGTGCCCCAACCTCCCATGCCACAAAAACAACCACCTCTTCAAGGTCAATTGTATGCTAAGCCCAATGAAACCCATCCCCCAACCCAAAGCAAAAGAATAAGGGGAAGGGTAGTTAACATTGCAAGAAGTTGAAATAACATTCCAGGAAGTTCAAGTTGATTTTATCAAATTTTCACTCTATTATATCCAATGGCTTTGTGGTGAGTGTAATGGCAGTGATGATCCTTCATATGAAGGCAATTTTTTTTTATCTAAATGATGATGTATGTATATTTAGAAACCCTTTAAAAATTCGAAGTTGCTGTAATTATGTGAGTCCTGTTTTGAAATGTACTTAGCAAAGGAATTGAAAGAAATAGTGAAATCTCCACCATGTGGATATAATTAAACGTAAGTTCATAGAAACTTTGCAAATATGACACCAAATATAAGTGTGAGATGGAATTGAAAGAAATACTGAAATCTCCACCATGTGTATATAATTAAACGTAAGTTCATAGAAACTTTGCAAATATGACTGCAAATATAAGTGTGAAATTACGTGAAACTGACGGACTGTAAATTGGATCCACCGACTTGTAGGTCAAACCACTTTTTACTACAACTAATAGGTGAAGGTAAAGATGGAGATCACCTTCATCCTGCCAGAAGAAAGCAAAGAAAAAACAGGTGCAAAGAGCGAAAAATTTTATATGTGCAGAAGCACATAGAGAAATTACGACCTTATAGGAGGATATTGTTACTGAGCAGTGGAGTATAAAATTCTGTAGCTAATAAAACGAAGATCCGAACTGTGCCAAATAGGCGAGGCAACCGACGAATGGAGCATTGATATAAGTGGTGGGTTCAGAGTGCGCATAGTCGTTGCGCTCGTCTGAAAAGCGGTCATTGTTGTCGGGTCCTCCAACTACAGCACCAACAAGAATGTTTGGGTTGGGACCGTTGCTATACAACGACTGGAAGCCATCGTTGCAGGAAATCTTTTGGGGATGGTTGTATATGGAAGGCAACGACGAACCCCTGTGATGTATACGTTCTGGAAATTTGGCGCCGTAGCCCACCATGTATGACATTCCCAGGGGGTTGTCTCCCAGTATATAGTCCACCTGTAAAGAAATATAATTTAGAAGATAACGATCACGGGTACGCCTAAAAGCACCGTCTGCGCCCCAAAGCATAAAAAAGCAGTAGTCAGTTTTTGTACCTGTCTTTTCGCAAGAGTACGTATCCGGGTTGGAGTAGCTATGATGTTCCCGCATCTCACCACTTGGTTGGAAACGCTTAAGTATTTTGCATAAGTAAAAAGCAGGAAAGTTGTGGACGTCACATATTGCAAATTACTATCACTCATGTCGAAGAGCAGCCCCCCTGCAAAATCTCAAATCAAATAAGTTAGCCTAGACTTTAATCATCGGCCAAACAAAACAAATATAGTACGGTCAGCCCCGGCTAGATAAAACTATAAAATTTATAAAGTCAGTATTGTGGATTCTCATGAAGATTAACCTGGTGTGTACTGCGCCTGAGAGGATGGTGTTCCGGGCAAGAGAGAGCAAATGAAGTTGTCAGCATGGCCCTTGTATTCCTCAAGAGACTTGGAATTTTCTGACAGAACTTCCTGCACACCGAAGGCAACATTTGGGGTGAACAACAAAATTGCTGAAACAGATATAATGATGCGTGCTTAATCCAATATAGTTAGGAGCATGACTGTAGTTTGGTGCATAATTTAACCTTAGCCAAAAGAACTCTGGTTCCTGCATGCTTTTCGTCCCAGCTCAATAAATTGACGTTGTCGTCCGCGCCAAAAGTCTGGCCATTTGATTGGATGTAGGTGAGATATGATGCACTGCCTGACGCTTTTTGCAACCATGCTGCTCCCCACAGTAATTCGTCCTGCAAGCAAAAGATTACGATGTCGTGAGGATCATATTATTATTCTCTATTACTTCATATATATTGTCGATAGATAGATGGAGCACTCACATGATATCCCGAGTAAGAGCAATAGAATGGGCACACTTCGGACTGGAGGGAGTCACTGTAAGCGCCTCTGTGTTTATCCGCGAAATCAAATACCTTGTCTCAACAAACAACAAAGACGGTGAGGTGAATGAAAAGATGAGAATTTGAGCTCTTTCAATCGTTGTTATTATACCTGCGTTGCAGTTTGAAGGAGAAGCTGAGAATAAGTACGGTCCGTTGTGCTGAATACCAATGACGCAGCTGCAAGAGCTGCAGCCGTTTCTGCGGCAACGTCAGAGCCTGGATGTTCAGCATCTATTTTATAGACATTGCGGGGTGTGTCCATGTCTTCGGGCCTCTCCCAGCACTTGTGATCCATATTCGGATCAGCTACCTGTACTTGCACCATTCATCATGTATCAATATGTGTATATCCATTATTCCATATTACATTCTGCAGTGTCAGTCAATATATACCTAATTCCATAGTACCTGCTACAGTGTCTGTCAATATATTCCATAGTACATGCTACATGACTCCTCTCTTTGTACCGTAAAAGGAATATATGCATTACCTGCACGTAAAGAACACCGGGATGTGCAGCGGCTTTAAGTAGGTAATCTGTGGCCCAACGGATGGCAGTTTTTGCATGGTCGAGGTCATCTCCCATGTACTCTCCGAATTCCAAAACGCTCCATGACAGCATGGTAGTCGTGAAAGCCATTGGCAAACCGAACTTCACATTGTCTCCTGCGTCGTAATATCCTCCCGTCAAATCCACCTGCAATGCAATTTAATATGAAATCAAATGTTAAACGAGGAAACCATCAATACAGCTCATCCAGATTCCAATATTGAATCCAGATTAGAAAACTGTTTAATGCGTGCAGGTGAAGGGATGACTGAATATACGTTTACTGCAGATCCATCCGAACGGGCGGAATCTCCTCGCCATCTCATCCGCTGGTTGGGAGGAAGCTTGCCAGATCTCTGACCTTCGAAGAAAAGAATGGATTTGGTGAGAGCATCTTTATAGTTCTGAGACATAGAGGATGCACGTCCCCCATAATATGTATAATGTGCGGCGGCTTCTGCTGGTGTCGCCATTGCCATCCATAGTAAACCTAAAATGAATGCTAGCAAAGAAGATGCACAAGCTTCACTCCCCAGCTCCATTTCTCAAGTAACTACAACAGCCACAATGTCAAATGGGTTGCTCCTTTGCTACACATGGGCAGTTATGCAGCGGGAAGGAGGAGAAAGGTGAATTTATAGAAATTTGAATCAATAAAGTTCAAGGATTGACGATAAAGTCACTCCGCATATCAAGGAGCAGCGGGAATGTAAATAGGGCCACCCATTGACAAACAATTCCACCGTACGGTCTTTTCTTTCGAAACGGCGGCGCGGGAACGTGAAAACAAAGAGTGCACGGTACACCACACTCCCGGAAATTCAGAAAATGTGGCGCTCATCTTGGAAATCTTGTGAAAAAGCCGTAGCTGAGTAAATATAACCGTTTGGGACAATTGCACTAAGGCGAAGAACGTAGATTGTTCTTTGTTCTTTGGGAGCGGTCAAAGGAATTGAAGGTCAGATGATAAGCAGTAATTTACGAAATTATGGCGTGAAAGTGGGTGACACTAATGACGTTTGTATCGCCCGTGCACATGGCTATATTGTTTCTTTGTCAAGCTCATGTTGTGATTTCTATACACAGCTAAATATCAGCTATATGCGGAGTAGGACGGCGCCATGCTTGTCTGGCGCACACATGAAAGATGATGGATGCGGTGACGCACAAAGAATGAAAAATGAATTGAAGGCCAGATGATAAGCACGGGTTTAAAGGACACTTGACCAGTAATTTAGGAAATTATAGCGTGAAAGTGGGAGACAGTAATGAAGATAATCAGAGAATTTTAGGGCAAAAGAAAGGATGGAGACATAAAAAAAAACTGAGACGTTCGTAGTTTGTATCGCCCATGCACATGGCTATCAACTATATGCGAAGTAGGACTGCACCATGCTTGTCTTGTCTTTAGAGCAGGAATGGCGCACACAGATTTCCATACATGACAGGATCGTGATAGGTTCAAAGCATTTTCGCAAATCCAAAAGCAAAGACTTAATCAAACTTAATGAGAGGATATTGTAAAAACTTCGCAACAGATAGATTGTAAAAATTAATGCAAAAATAGTTGGTTCATTATTTGATATTATTGTTGAAATAGCATTATAGATGTATTTAAAGATCAACTGATCCGTTAAAGAGCACTTTGAATAACACAATACTTATTTAATTAATAATGCTAATTTGAATTAAATAGATTAGTGGTTAGATTTTTTTTTTTTTTGGGATTTAACTGCTTTAAGTAAGTCATCCATTTATGACCATTTCCATGAGAGATAGTCGTAACTACTATTTTCTCATGATTTTTGAATAATCCACTTAGCACTCATTGCATCCTGTGATGCTCACAGGGTGAAGAAGTGGGATTGAAACTAGTGAAATAAATCACATAGCGTCAATCATCACTTCTAGGGCTTGCACCCAATAACTAGGACTTCCGGGGAGGTCACCCATCCCAGATCCCCTTTGGCTCAAGCGCCCTTAACTGTGGAGTTTTTCCCACAATCAAGCCCACTTAGCTTGCTACCCCATTTGCAAAACCTTAGCAAGTATTGTGCCTCATGGACCATTCAAGTAGAGTTCCCTTCACTCTTTTTGAATTAAAACACTTATATGGTCAACATTTAAAAGAAAACAATCTAAAATATAATTAAATTATGATTTATTTTAAACTATAATAATTAATATATATGTATCTATATTTTAAGATTTTTAACCATAAAGATTTTCCTCCATTTTATTATAGAATTTTTAAATTTTTAAATAGACTTTGTTATAATACTATGGATAGATATTACTATAGATCAATATTATGGTTTACTAATATCATATATCCAAAAAATCATCACCCATATTTATATGATGTTTTTTTTAATTAATTTATTTAACTAAAGGAGAAGACATAACATAAATAATTTTAAAATATCTCAAATTTTGATTTATTACTACTACTAAGAATGTTTTAAAAAACATTTTGAAGATTAAGTCTCTACCATCCACCTAGTTGATAATTAAACTAAAATTATAAAATCCATATTTCAAAATATAAACACCTATCCACTTAATTATTACACCAAGCTCTATTCTTATTATATAACAAGTATTTATTTGTCAACCCCAATACAACAATTAAAAATATTTATCTATTTTTAATCCCCTTGTAATCAATAAATGATTTTTCTATTAGACTTGGTATATATATATATATATATATATATATATATATATATATATATATATATATATATATAATCATGGACATTCACCCCGACTTTCTCATGTACATTGTTAACTTATAAATATGCTATGCTACAATACTATGCGTCAAATTGATTGAGTTAGAATGGGTGGGTGTCTGAGGAGAAAAGAGGAGGAATGAGAAAGAGTGATTGAGAGTCAAAATGTTAGAGAGATTCGGAAGAGGGTTCAGACGCGAGAGAGGGTAGAGATGGGGTTAGAGGTGGGTTAGAGAGAGAGAGAGAGAGTTGTGCGAGATATAGGGAGGAAGGTAGAGAAAGAGCTGGATGGGGGATATTGTGAAGGAGGTATTAAATGAGGGATGGAGGGAGGGATAGAGATAAAGGGAGTGGAGAGAGTGAGTGATTTAGTTGTTGTGGGGGTGGGAGAGAGAATGAGAGAGAGAGAGAGAGAGAGAGAGGAAGAGTGAGAGTTAAATAGGTGACAAGGTGGGATGCGAAAACAATGACAGAGGCATAGGGAGTGAGGGAGAGTAGAGAGTAGGATAGAGGGAGGGAGATAGAGATACAATTAGAAGGAAGAACGAATGGGTGAGGGAGAAAGGGAGCATGGGAGAAACAAAGGGATGAAAGGATAGATAGAGAAGGAAGAATATATATATATATATATATATATATATATATATATATATATATATATATAGAGAGAGAGAGAGAGAGAGAGAGAGAGAGAGAGAGAGAGAGAAATGGGGAAGTGATAGAGAAAGAGAGGGATGGAGAGAGATAAGGGGGGAGGGAGAGACAAGGTTAAAAGAGGGTCATTACGAAGTAGGGATTGAAGGAGCAAAGGGGGTATGGAGAAAGAGAGGAAGGGAAATAGACAAGAAGGTGGTAGAGAAGGAGGGAGGTATAGAAGGGGAGAGGGTGAGTGATGGATACAAAGCTTGTGTAGGGAGAGAGGGGGGGATAGAGGGAGGAAGATAGAGATGTTGAATTTTATAGCTATGATCGATCTTCATAATTTATATTTTTATGCCTTGAAATGTATAATGTAATTGTAAGACTATTCTTCATGTCATTTTATTGATTAGCCCTTGAAACAATTATTATAAGATATGTTCCTCATGTCAAATTCAAAAGATAAAATTTTGTAATTTGAATTTTGAATTTTTGTTCCAAACTAGTCAATTTGGCCCTCCATGAAGTCATGTCGGAACTAGTGAAGAGACACACCCATTTAGATAGGCAGATCACTATATATAGATAATTTGACGTCCTCCTCAATGAATCATTCGACCCCATACAAGACAAGATAATTATTGGGAATCCAAGAGAAGAAGAAGTAGGATAAAGAAGGAAAAGAAGGACAAATTCATCTCTAGTATCTATCTATTTCTTTATTGACCTCACCGGTGTGAATTTCTGGGAAATTTCTAGGCATCCTATTTGGGCATGTGAAAATTGTAGATAGGTCAAAATTTTTGCGAGGCCGAGTTTATGCGCATATTCTAAGAGGTTGAAATTCAACCTACGTAGATCAGTGAGGGCTGAAGTTTTAAGGGAATAATTTTGACTTGACTTGACTTAACTAGATTGTTGCTTGACTATGTTTGATCATAGCTTCTTGGTCAATTTAACCTAATAGTTGACTACGTGCATTAGATGTATCTTTTGTTGAACTGAAGAATTTCTCCAAGGAAAAGGTTGTTTGGTTTTTCCCTTAAGTGGGTTTTCCCAGGGTAAATCTTGTGTTCTCTTTGTGCCTCTTTGTGCATTGTGATCTCTATTGTCCTTCTGACTTTGTGGTTGAATTTCTTAAGTGTAATTGATTAATGATAACCTATAATTATTAAAATAAGCTCTACATCATTAAAAGTACTTATTAATATTTCAAAAATTTGTCCTTGTATCTATTGCAATTTAACACTACTAAATATTGAACCAATTTTTGAAGGCTCTTTGTCTCGCAACAATCATTCAGATCAATAACAACAAAAAATAGATTTCACGAAACTTCAAACATTTTACAGTCATATTTTCTACATCTCCTTGATATTCAGAAGTTTGACCGAAATCATCATCACAATTTGTGGCAGTAGAATTTCAATGGAAACCATCATTTTGTCTCATTTAAAGACAACAATTTTTGTTTCATAGAAATCGCGTTGCTTAGGAGTGGAAATTGTGATTGTTAGGCATGGAAATTGTGATGGTTGGGCATGAAAATTGTGACATTCATGTGTTGAAATTGCGACATTGAAGAATCGAAATTGTGGTGTTTGGGCATGGAAATTGTGATTTCAGAAGGCTTGCCAAAATTCGGACGAATGTGTGGATTTAAAAAAAAAAATAGTCTATGAGGATGGTTTAGGTCCATCCTTTTTTCATCCATCGGTATCTAAAATATTCCTAGTTTTGACTAACTATAGCTTTTAAAACCTTACATATAACAAGTGTATTGATTGCTAATTGCTTCATCATATAAATTTTCTATAGTTCTATAGATTTTCCATGTAGTTACTTATCATTGGTAGCCAATGCCTCTTGTAAAAGAAATTGAAGCACTTGTTATTTCATCCATTCTGTGAAATGAAACCAATTAATATCATAAAAGGAAAAGAATAAAAACTTATTCAAGAACAAGAAATCCCATTGAAAGTAGGTCTTTTAGACACCAAGAAAAACCCTTTATAGTGAGCATGTAAAGGTGAAGCTTCCATTAGATTTTAATATGTTATTCTAAAAAATGATGATGACCATGTAATATTTAAATAATAATGATGATGATGGACATAAGAATTCAAACATTGACTAATTATTATGTTATATTTTCATTTTTTTTGATAGACTTATTGATAATTGGTTTCTACTATGTTGGGAAATATCATTGAACAATTTTTAATATACTTCAAAATTTTGATCATTAAATATTTTGACCTTTGAAACTTTGATAAAATCATATATGATTTTCAATTTCAAAATTCCTTATGATTTTATGTTGATCTCAAGAAATGATCAAATACGAGATTGAGTTTGATTTATGATTTCAGTTAAATATTCATGATTTCAGTTAAATATTCAATGTTGATTTACATTTTTTTTTTGTAATATTTCATATACTTACAAGTTTATGTATATAATAATGTCATTCATCCTCTCCTTTGAAAATATATCATTCTCATCATTTTCCCTATAACCACGTACCAATAACCTAATAGAAAAAGTGAAAAGAGATATCATTTACCCTTATGCTCTAGCCATTCTTAAAATAAAGACAATGGACAATTTCAAATGGAAAGTTATTACATGTCAACTTTCTTTAAATTAAACTTCAAAATATTTATTGTATTTTATTCATTTTCTTTCATTCGAGATTATTTTGATCATAGACTTGAATTTTAATATTTTTATGTTCTAAATTTATAGATACTAAATTTCAAATAATCTAGCCAACTACAAAGGGGAAAGGGGAATGTGTAGAGAAAAAAGTTAAACCAAGTTTTCCACATTTATAGAACTCACATATTTGTCATTCACTCAACAAATTTGCATGAAAAATGCTTAATGCTAACCATTGTTTCTTGTATTTAAGTGCTAAACAAATACAAAGGCCCATGTAAACTTTTTATATTTTCCATGAACTTGTGATCCTACTATGCTTCCCTATAAAAATAGTTATTTTAGAAATAATGTTCCAAAAAAACTTATAGTTCTACTAGATTTTTGTGATCTAGATAGGTTTCATTGGATGAAGGAAATAAAAATATATCAAAAGAAATTCTATGGATTAAGAAAAAAAAAAAAAAACAAAAAAAAATATTGAAAGAGATTAGGTTCTTCTACCATTGAGAGATATCTTATCGTCACTTGATTAAGAAAATGAATTTCCAAATCATGAAAATTATGTATAACATCTCATTAACTAATGACAAGTACAACTCAAAATTATATCTCAAATTTATAAACACAAAAATCCCTCACCACAAGGGAACATGTTTTCCATTATATTCATTAATATTAATACTACTAATGTCTTGTAGACTTTATTTTGGATATGCGAAAATTTTTCAAGTGTGTTCCTTGTAATGTCTTAAGATCTCAAAATATGTAGCCAGTTGGAATGTCCCTTTACAAATGACATTATCAGTTATAGAAACATCTGATTTGAACTTTAGAAAGAATGGTGAATCCACATTATGTTTAAATCAAAAAATATGAAATAAACAAAAGGTAGAAAGAATGGTGAATCCACATTATGTTTAAATCAAAAAATATGAAATAAACAAAAGGCAAGGACAATACATTTGGGATCATCAAACCCATATAGAAAGACAACAACATCCTAAGGAGACAGAACACAATAAAGACATCCAATCTTGTAATTCTCATCATACCAATAAAGAGTCCCCTAATATGGAGTTTTGAATAGCCACCAAATAAATCAAAATATTTAAAAGAACATAAGATAAGAATATAATGAACATTAGCATATTATTACTCACTATTCTATGGAAAAATAAGTTTTTCTTTCGCATCAACTTAAATTTTGGACATGTTGAATATATATATATTGATCTGTTCAAGAGAATTCAAAATAAAGGCGTGTGGAAAGAATGCCAAAAACAAAAATATGTGAAACCTAGGAATAATAATATTATCTACATGATGGTATAACTCAACATCCCAATTGCTTAAAAATTGGAAAAACATAAAAAAATTTAATAAAATACAGGAGTGCAAATATATATATATATATATATATATATATATATATATATATATATATATAGATATATATATATATATATATAAGTGAATAAATAATGAACATTTTATAACATTCTCCCTTTCTATGGTCAATCTTTAGTGTATTAACCTTAACCCACTCACTATGGAGATGATAAATTTTTCTATATGCTGATATGATATGTACATCACTCTATTCTTAAGAATCAGGATGCATACATTGTTGTGGAACTATTGTATTTGAAGAGGGAAGAGAATATGGGAGTTGGCTTGCCTAGAATACATTCATTATATGGCTTATGAAACATGAATCAATGCAATTCTTGAAACTGCCTGAAGAGTTGAACCCAACTCAATTAACTAAGGTACAATTTATATTAAATTTTCTCTTGGATCTAGTTTTAGGGCATCAATAAGCACAACTCCAACAAATACAAATATTGAGGTTGAGCCTAACTTTCATGTCTCCCTACAGGGTTTCACCACCTATTATCTTGCATTGAGCTATTATTCAACTGGTGCATAAGTTTTGAAACCACTTAGAGGTAGTATGTGACTCCGTAAGTTTGCATATTAATTAGGACTTGTGCTAAAATCTCTAATGAGATATTCTCCTCCATCAAATTGAACCCTCTAGAAGTCACATAGCTCTGAATCCACACTTTCCTCCATCCATTTTAGGATAAAAATTTGTAGGAGATAATTTTCAGATTCATTAAGAGGATTTGTGCACGTACTACATCCATGTCTCACTCCTGGATGATAGTGAATATATAAAAGCCTTTTTTATATTCTTTTAAAATTCACAAGTGGTGCTCCTAGATGATTGTGAAAATGTTACTTTGACATGAAAATCATCATATTGCTTGAAAAATCCATCCATGGTGAAAGAAAGTTGTCATATTACTTGAGTTTAACAATATCATGCATTTATTTTGCTTCAAAAATTAGTAGAGTATTTCTCTTAATAGATTACTTGTTAATATCTTCCTTGGAAGATGAAAGTCAACACATTACCTTAGAAAACCTTTCACAATTTAGACAAGTATGAACTAGAGAGGAAGACCACATACTGATGTCTAATATAACATTAGTAAATTTAAATATGAAATCTCTAGCTGCATAACCACAAAATAAGGAAATTTAGAAATAAAGTTCTTTCTGATAAGAAAAGAAATATGTAATCTATAATGTTAAGTCTACTAACATATCATATAGGAATATTTTAGATTTTAACTTATGGTACAAAAGCCTTATAGCTTCTCACTTGATTATATTGGCATCAGGCAATGATAACTCCTTTCTCATTTAAAACGATCTTCTTTCATCTGAATGCAACCATCAGAAGAATATTTTCCACAACATCAATTATCTCAAACACATCTTTGATGAAGTCAATACAAATATTTGTTGAAGTCTTCCCATCTCTATTAATGACACATCCTTTCTTGTTAAGTTGATTAGGTGATCTATATCAAGGCACGCCGCCTAAGGAGGAGGGAGGTTTCCCTTTGAAGGTTGAATATGAAGAATGTACCAGCACTACCCAAACCTAATGACAATGAACAATTAGTAACAACTTACTCAAAAAATGCAAATGTTAAAATATTAGAGAATATGTGGCCTAAATAATATAAATATATTAAGGCATAACAAAATAGTTTATTTCATAGCAATTTGTAGGCCATAAACCTAATTGTGCATAGGATGGTCCATATTGTGTTTGAAAAATAGGTACTATTGTCAATTCATCGAGACATAGGTTTCGAACCATGCAAACAACGACACTCTAAAATTTCTTCCAAGAAAATAAGAAAAATGCCTTTGGCTCAATAACATCGCATAAGGATATAGGACTATATCATTTTGACATTAACTTGGACATCTCTCTTAACAATACAAGTACAAAAAGTGTAGAGTGTTGAATTACTTGACACAATGATGTCATGAAAACATATAATCTCTTGCGAGAATCCATGTTTCACAAAGTGTATGAACACAAAGAATTTTTTCTAGAATCTAGATATGAAGTTGCCTTTATCAAATAGTGAAATGTTTCAATGAATCATCATTGATGGGTCTAAATTTTTAGTAGCAACATTGGAAATCGAATCAAAACTCTAAGAAACATTAACACTTAAAAACAAGAGGTAATATTGTTGGTATTCTCACATTCCACTTTTGGTCTATGTGCAATGACTCCATGACTTATAGAAATGTACAATAAAATTGTCCTTGGACATGGAAAGTGTGGTTGATAGGATAAAATATAGTCTACTGGAATTAATAGAAAAATATTAGAATCACCACTCACTGAAAAAGGTCTACGTATTATCATATAGGTGAGAAAGGATAAAATGACTAGGCATTGTGAGATACATATGAATACATTATTTGACTAAAAATTATTATTATAAGCTTCATGACTTGAAAAGTTTAGGTTTTAAATATATACACAAAATGGATCCTAGTTAACAACGAGTTCATAGAATCATAATCACCAAAGTTAATTCAAAGTTGGAGTCATTTCCATGTATAATGAAAAAAGTAATGAACTCATTCTTCATTATGTACATCAAAGAAAAGCGCCAATGCCTTATTTCAAATTTATACTCAAGTATAGAAATATTACAATCTAGGGAGTTTAGTGGCCCCTCCCAACAATTTGAGATAACATACACATAAATACTTGAATAACATACAATTCTCTAACTCAACCCTAATTTATAATAATTCCTTTGAGGAAACTATAACCCACAAACTAGTAAATAATTTGATCTAGTGAATACTATATTTCCAAGAATACATTACAACATAATATATACCTTAGCAGCAACAAAAAATTTTCTTCAAGTTTGCCAAACTTATGAGACCCTCACTGAGATATGAACTAATTTTGGGGATGTGATCAAGACAGAAGAAAAATAATCCCATATATGAGACTTCTTAGAATGTTCCCACATAGAACACATAAAATAATTCGTTCAGGGGAAAACTAGTGTCAAAATGAAAATAATAAACCTAAGGAGAAATAAATCATATTTTCTTGAGAGAAAACAAAAAATCAGTTGTAACTACAAACTGTCCAAGGGTAGATTTAATGTATACTTTTTGAGCCAGAAGAACAACAAAAAATATACAAAAACAACCAATAGATGTACTTTAATGCAAAAGAATTTGATGACAATAATTTGAAAGGTAAAGGAATAATGATGCTAAGGAATATTGGAAGTTTTCCTCTAAAAAATGTTATTCCACACTCGTTAATAAGTCTTGAAAGTTGAATTCCAATGAATGAGAGGAGGTTAAATTTCTAAAAAATCAATCTAGTTCATGGACTTCAATATATCATTGATAGAAAAAGGAATATTGCATCAAGAAAAATCACATTATGCGGTTAGGAAATAATATAAAAAGAGAAATGTCTATCCCATTCTAACAATATTTGATTCATTTACAAAGTTTAATATTATTGGGTGGTTTGGGAAAAATT
The DNA here is from genome assembly GCA_031772625.1 of Pinus tabuliformis. Classification (NCBI taxonomy): domain Eukaryota; kingdom Viridiplantae; phylum Streptophyta; class Pinopsida; order Pinales; family Pinaceae; genus Pinus; species Pinus tabuliformis. The sequence goes on along the minus strand of CM062820.1, from coordinate 464,398,510 downwards.
GAGTACAATGATACTTGTGTTGTGACTGGAGTCATCATCCAATAAGAAGGAAATGCTCAAAGAATTGTTAGAGTCTTCTATCATCAAGACTCTCATACTAGCAAGCATTAATTTATTTAAAACACATATTTACATGAAGGCAAGGATAGCTTGAATCAAAATTATATTCAAGAAAATAACCCTCTATGTATGAAAACTTATGACTTACATCTAGAGCCATGCTATGTGTGCCATATTTATTATCCCAATACATGTTGTTGATATGGTATAGCTGTTGTATACTCAAAACCTTAAAACAAAAAAAACTAGATTATGAATATTAGTTAATGAAGAAACTTGAAGAAAAGTTCCCTCACATATTGGAGTATATTATTATTAACATATATGATATATCACTCACTGGCACAAATTGTGTGTAATTTCAGACAAATAATTCTTTGGATTTTGATGTATGACCTGCTCCATAAAAAAGAATGAGCTAGGATTAACATTTGATCCAGAAAGAGTTAGGATTAATATTTTTAGTTCTTGGAATTCTAGATAATTGATCTGCCTTCAGAGTTTGAATGGGTCACTTTCACTTTCACCGAGGGTGTACTTCCATATTGATGTTGTACCTTAAATTTTTCTATACCAAATTTTATTTGAATATGTATTCAAATTTGAATCTTTCTACTATGTATAAAACACTATTTGGTCTTCTCCAGACTAAGAAAAGAAAGCCATGTGAGGATTTTTATTTTCTAGAACAAGGTAGAAGCCTCATAATGTATTTGAACTATTAGAGAATAAATACCAGTATGCGAACATAGAAGTGCACTCACTTTAGCCAAACATACAAAAAAATTCTAAAGAAACCACTGATGTTTGCATACTATTTGGAGAAACCATTGGTGTTTTCATATTATTCAAAACCCCAAACTATGAAGGATATATGCATAATAAGACACTCTTCCTTAATACAAAGAAACAAGGCTGGACGATGACCATTTCTTGTTTCCAACAAAAATATATAGTAAACCCTTTCATTTTAACCAGTTGCAAATTCTGAATGACCAAAACCTAGTTTTCCTTTCTTTGGAAGGAAGCTTGTCCATAAGGACGAGAATAAACTAGAAGAGGGAGAAAAGGATGCAATAAGAACTTATTTTGATTTAAGCGTCAACTTCATAAGAGGGTAAAAGCTTGGAGTGACCATTCTGTAGCCATGCCCCTTTGTTAAAGAATATGCACTTGTGACATAACATGTAGATACATCAAGAAATCATTATGGTATTTCAAAGAAGTTTCCAAAGTCATTGAGAAACATGCAACTTAGTTTGTGTGTTTCTAAACGAATGTAACCAACGTGGTTACATAAAATTATTCCAATATTTTTGTGTTGAGCACCATGTGAACTTGATATCTATTCTTAGCACAAAGACGTTGAGTGAATGGATAGGATTTTGCGATATTGACTCAGAGGGAAATGCATAAATGTTGATGGATGCTCTTGTGTTGACTGAGAAGGACTATGGCAAACAAATAGAGGCCAATGTTAGGGCATTAAATAGTAAAAATCACTCTTGGCATGTGTTTACTAATTCATGATTTTTATGAGAAGTTGTAGAGATGAATTTGATGGATGATGTTCATCACTGAGATAGGAAAGATGTATTACAAATAAATATTCTATTTGATGATAATTTTAAAACCCTTTTATTATTGATGGTTAACCAAAAGTATTGCAAGGTGAAACATCCCAATTTATCATTTTCTAGAAAGGATATGGATAAAATTTGATTGGAAATAAAATTGTTGTCATCCTTGTTTATTGTTGGCAAATAAAATCCATTTTTTAAGGTACTTTTGAGCAGAAGATAAACGTGATAGAGCATATATAGGCAGAGGACTAGATAAAAGGATCACTTTGAACACATCTGATAATTAATTGATATTTTAATTCATGTTTCCAGGAAACATTTAAGAATTTAAAGGATCATCTCCATAATTTCAATGATTCATAAACACCTTTGAGGTAGTATTTGGGTATTAAAGGAAACATACAACAGAGAAATTTCTAATCTAATATTTTTGGTAAAAAATAAGAAAGGTGCACAATTCAAGGTAGATGTTGAATATTTTTAGGCAAAATAATCAGTTGGAAAAATCGTGTTTCCAGAACATATGTCAACCAATCCTTAGTCCAATATCACTACAACAAAACAGGCAATTTGCGCCAGATTTAGCACCAGATTCTAGTGCATTTTTTTCTCAATTGGGATGAGCAACCTGGCGCTAAATCTGGCTCTATTGTACAATTTTTAAAGCGTCCTTTTTTGCACCAAATTTTGCATCTTTTTTACGCCAAATTTTCCATCATTTTCTGCATCATATTTTGCACCAAGATTTTCATTTGGTTTTACAACAGGTTTTGCTTCTAGTTTTGTGCCTTTTTTTGCATCTATTTTTGCATCATTTTTTGCTTCCTCTTTTGTGGAATTCTTTGCTTCTATTTTTGTGTCATAATTTGCATCGATTTTTACACCATCTTTGACATCTTATTTAGCGCCTTTTTTTACATCCAATTTGTGCCAATTTTTGCATCTGGTCTTATGCCATCTTTTGCTTCTAATTTTGTACTTATTTTTACATCTATTTTTGTGCCAATTTTTCTGCCTTTTTTTACACCATCTTTTCCATCCAATTTTGCACCATATGTTGAATCTGATTTAGTGCCAAATTTCGCATGCATTTTTGCACCATTTTTTGCATCCACTTTTGCATTTTATTTATCTCCCTTTTTTGCATCCTATTTTGCACCATATTTTGCATTTAATTTTGCATCATTTGTTGCATCCAATTTAGCATCATTTTTAACACCATTTCTTGCATCCAATTTTTCATCCTCTTGAGCATCTAAATTTGCATCCTATGTTGAACCATATATTGCATCCACCTTTGCATCCCATTTTGTGTCTATTGTTACGTTCACTTTTGAGCCATTTTTTCGTCTACTTTTGCATTTGTTTTTGCACCAAGTTTTGAATGATTTGTTGCATCATTTTACATCCAATGTTGCATCTCAATTTGCATCCAAAATTGAGCCATTTTTATGCCCATTTTTGCACCATTTTTTATTCTTTTGTGTCCAATTTTGCACCATTTTTTATGTCCAAATTTGCATCCTTTTTGGTATCTAGTTTTTCATCCTTTTTGGCTTCCAAATTTGCATCCTTTTTTCTGCCACATTTTGTGTCCACATTTGCATCTCATTTTGCACCTAGATTTTAGTTGGAATTTTCATCTAGTTATGCATCATCTTTGACATCCTTGGTTTCACCATTTTTTAGTCCCATTTTGCATCTTGTTTTGTGTCTTTTCTTACATCCTTTTTGCATCCTAATTTTACACTATTCTTTGCATCCTCATTTTGGTGTCCATTTTTGCATCCTTGTTTGCACCCAATTCGGTATCCTTTCATATGCCCTATTTTGTTCCCTTCTTTGTGTCTAGTGTTGCACCCTTTTTTAATTTTACTTTAAAAACCTTTTTGTGTCATTGTTTGCATATTGTTTTGATGGCTAGTTTAACATCCAATTCTACTCCCAATTTTTCATCCATGGTTAAATCCATTTTTGGCTTCTTGTTTAGAGTTTTACTTTTATTTCCATTTATGACCACCTCTATGGGTTCATTTTACTAAGTTCATTTACATAGTGAAATATATTAAATTTTCTAAATATCATTTTGCTGTAGGATTTAATGCATGGTTAGATGAAAACAAAACCCTCTCAGTTTATCTCAGAAACCTAGGACAAACCAATTAAGAGAAAGGTTGTTCTAAGGCTTAGGATTCTTAGTAGATCAAGATGTAGAGTATAGATTAAGAAAAAGAGAATGAATTCTTGTGAGTCCTCGCATGCAGGTCTTCTTGGAGTTTTTCGTATAGCCAAGAAGCGCTCCTAGCTAGCTCCAAAGCTTGGTCCTACACATAAGAGAGAGAATAAAGCAACCTTCACAACATAATATCTTAATAATCAAAACTATAAAAAACATATAAATATTATTGAATAAATAAATATAAACCAAAAACCCATGCATACATTAGTTAAATAGAAGAAGTAAAGAATGAATAGAAACATATGGAAGGAAGAACAACTGATCTATATGAATAAAGGAGTTGGAGGAAAGTTACAACAATCAAATATAGTTGCAACATCACCTCGCCCAACTCATAGCTCCAAAACTCTCCCTCTCAAGACAGATCTCAAGAGCGTGACAATACAAAATTCCCATCATTTTTTCAATGGCCAAGCCTCTAATATATAGGAAAGTGGAGGCTATGAAGATTTCCAAAATTCCTCATTAGTTCAATTTGGGAAAAATCTTTTGGGTGAATAACGTTTCCTCATATAAAAAAGGAATTTTCCACTTTTTAGATGCTTTTGTGCTTAGGAAAAAGCTTCCCCATGCTTTATGGCTCTTTCCCACTTTTGTATGCTTTTATTTTTTAGGAAAAAGCTAAAGATGAGGATAAAGAGATTACATTCCACCATATGTTTCCGAAAGTGACCAAGAATGTCAAATTCAAATTGCTTATGTTTTAGTTTTTTTTTAAATATATATTTAGTTTTAGTATTTTTTTTTTTCTAGAAAAATATATTTAGTTTTTGGTATATTTTTCTATAAGAAAAATTATATTTTGTTTTTATAAAAATGGATTTTAAACATTCCATTCATGCTAAATTTGTGATTTTATGATAGGAGTTTAAATTATATATAGTAAAGTAACTTAATGTCATGTGTCGTGTTGCTGAGATGGGTGTTATACATCTCTTTCTTGCTAAGTTATAGAATGTGTTTGGGTTTTCTTAATGCAATAAAACTAATTATGTTCTTCATGATATCTTGAAATGTTCATCTTGAACCAGGCTAATAAAACAATAAAGTTAAAATAGGTTTTCCTTTGTCCTTTATAGATCTTTGTCCCCATTAATCTTGGTCTTAATAGATTAATTGTCTTGTGGTGGCCTTGAGTGGTCACTTCCATTAGTTGCATGCTTTGTAGTTTTCAGTTAGTGACATTTTTTAGGCTTGATAATATGTTATTTAATTTATCAAAATGTGTTATTGTCCATATTATTGTTAAATATTAATATTAAATATGCTGATTTTTAAGCATGTTTTAGCAAAACTTTCCCAAAATGTTTATAGATTGTATTTTATAATGCAATGATTCTTTGCTTGATGAAATTGGTTTGGATATTTTTTTTAATGATTCATTGATTGATGAAATTGTTATGGATATTTTTTTTAGTATATTAAATTGTATGTGATAAAGTCAAAAATCACCTCTTTTTTAGATTTTCATTGATCAATTTCCCTTAAGGCCATCAAGTTCACCATTTGGTCCCAGGTTAAGGAAATATAGGAGTCATGAAGTGGAATTGTCCAAGCACTTAAATCTTGAGACATGTTTCTTTTTAGTCACTTTATACTTTCTTTCTATGTAAATTTTTGATGAAAATAGTCTTGGAACATGAGGGGCGTCAATAGTAAGTGAAAACAAACTCCTAAAAGAAAAATGGTATGCAAAGCACCCATAAATAATGTTGATATAAGAAGCAAAAATATTAAGTGAGGTTCAACCTCATATAATTAGAAAATGGGGGAGGAATTTCCAAGTAGTAGTGATTGATGCTTAGAGATACTTGGGTGGAATGGTTATTATTTGAAATGATTAAGACATCAAGGTTGCCAATATGTTTACCTCTTTTCGCATTATGACAATACAATTTTAGTTAATTGACATTGAGGACTACTACCATGTATCCAATGTCTATGACTCCAATATCGCAAATGGAAAACCTCTATTTCTAGCACAAGTAATTTATACTCCCCATCTCCATGGATTGTTGGGAGTGACTTCAATATTATAAGTGTCTCGAGGAAAAGAAAGAATGAATCGAAATGTTTAACAAGATATTTTGTAAGCTATACCATTAAAGCCACAAAGTAGTCTCCATTAAAGTTGTCAAGAAATGAGTCTCCAACCCACACATGTGGATCAATGAGATGTAATACATGTGTGTGTGGTTACGAACTCAATACACCTCTATAATAACTCCACAAACTTATGTATTTCACTCTGTCACATAAATTGACAGTAGTGTGACATAAGTAAACCAAGAGTAGACATGAAAGCCTTAGGAAACAAACATTCCTTAGATCCTCAATTAGGTGCTTAAATGATGAAGTGAAAATGCAAGGAGAAAAGAAGAATTCATGATTTAACCATCACATACATGTGATCAAGTGTGACTAGGAGTGTATATATTCATATATTTTCCAAAGAGGGAGTGAATACATGAGTTACCATTTATTGGCCCTTATTTTTCTTTCTTTTTCATTTTCTTATATATAGGACTTAGGGAATAAGGTTTTCATAAGTTTGGCACAACTCATAGATATAAGATTTACATGAATTTTCACTTCAACCTTAGAGTTTAGACTTAGATAAATCAATATAGTGTATGTTTAATGATTTTGGCTTTCACTTTTTTGTTGTATTTCATCACAAATACAAAAGGGGAAATATTTTGCCACAAATCTATGAATGCTTAATCATAAAGTCGTCATGTGATGAAAACAAATTAATGATGTTATTCTCTACGAAAATGATGGGTATTCTTGAGAAAATCTTATGCTTGTGGATGTTTCCTCCCTGGTTGAGAGGGAGTGAGGGTAGACACCATGTTATCCATGTGTCATGTACTATGGCTAGGATTAACAATCGTAAGCCTACTAAAGGCACTAGTAGGGATAATGGTGGATTGGATAAACATCTGGGACCAATATTCTTTGAGAATTTGGACATTGACTAGGACTAATCGCCATAAATCAAGTACATTAATCCAAGATAAGAATAGTCATGAGGATTGACATTTTCTGGTGTCAAATATTATGATAGTGGATTAGGAAATGATCATGTGAGGACATACCTGGTAAACATCTTGGTGGGGTAAGTGCCTTGAAAGGCAGTGGTGTCCAAATTTATGCCTCCCAACATTGTGCTCTGATCTAATGGAGAGATAAACTTGTTAGTCAAGGCCTTACTATTTTGAAAATTTTGGCTATGATGATGTAAATCATCATTGATGCTTATCAATCTAGATCCCTTCTTATATGAATATTTCAACTTGAGAGTACTTTTTTGTCTCATTATGAGTACCTCGCTAGTTTAGAGGGAGGGACATCATCTTCATTATTGCCATCATCACCACCATCAATGTGATCATTATTGTCATCATTTCATTATCATCATAATCACCATTCATGTCTTCTTCATGATCATCATCATCATCATGATTTTGTATATTGTCGTCAATTGTTCATAATTATAGGTATCATAAGAAATATCACCAACCTTAGGACACATGATATATGAAAGAAAAATAACCACTTTATTTTTTAGAAATGATTGATGATCATCAACATCACTACCATTATCATCGTCATTATAATTGTCATCATCCCCATCATCATAACTAATATAAGTTTTATCATAATTTTTGTCATCTTCATCACGAACATCATAATCATCATTCATGCCATTATTATTCTTGATTATGACCAAGATGAAAATAATGATAATGATGATCAGATGATGATGACTTGGAAGATGACGCCAAAGATAATTATTATGATTTTTACCATGATAACATTTAAAAATTGGGAGGAATGGCCAAGGTCATTAGCATCATCATCATTGTCATTGTAACTCCCATCGTCTTTATCATCATTGTCATTATCATAACAATCGCAATTCATGTCATCGTCATCATCTTCATTATCATCATCGTTATAATTATTGACATTGTCATCAGTTGTTCATAATTTTCAATGTCATAAGAAATATAATCAATGCAAAAGATATGATGTGTGTTGGAAAATGGATGAAAAAGTAAACAACAAAATGGGGGTAAAAATAGACGTAAATTTGGATGAAGAGTGGACACAACATAAGTAGATGCAGAACAAGACAGAAAAATTGAACAAAAGTGGATGAAAAAGTAGATGCAATAGTTCATACAAACTTGAACACAAAATAGGACTCAAACATGGATGAAAAAGTGGAAGAAAACATGGGCACAATAGTAGGCATAAAACTTAGCATGAATTGTGGTGAAACAAATGTGGATACTCCAATGAATGTAAAAAAAAAGGGACACAAACTTGAATGCAAAAAGGAGGAAAACTTGGATGAAAAAAGGGATGTAAACATGGGCCAAACATGGGTGCAATAGTGAACACAAAATTAGTTGCAAAACTAGACAAATCAAAAGTGGATGTAAAAGTAAATTCGAAATGGGATGCAAAAAACATAAACAATATTTGATGCAAACTTGGACACAAAAGAGGATGCAAATATGGATGCAATAGTGGAAGAAAATGTGGGTTGCAATGATAGGCATAAGATATGGCACAAATAATAGCACAAAAAAGGTGGATGTAATAATAGACACAAAAAAATATGCAAACTTAGATGCAAGACAAGATGCTATAAGGGATGTAAAAGTGGATGCAAACGCGGGTGCAACATGAGAAACAAAATTGGATGCAAAATATGGATGAAATGGAAGTACATGCAAAAGAAGATACAAAATGAGATGCAAAACCCAACACAAAAGTGGATGCAAAAATAGATGAAATATTTTATGCAAAAGAGGATGTGAAGATGGATGCAAAATTGGAAGCAAACGTGGGTACAACAGTATGTGCAAAACATGGAACAAATTTTGTCACAACAAAAGTAGATGTAATGATGGATGCAAAAAAAGAAGCAAATGAAGATGAAAAATAGGATGCAAAAAGGGATGTAAAAGTGGGTGTAAACATGGGTGCAACAATGGATGTAAAATAGCTTTTGCAACTTATATGAAAGAGCAATTTTGTCCCAACAATTAGACTTGTAGCATAAAGAACATGGTTAATACATATGATTCGACCAAAAACTAGTTACTACCAAAATTCAACCAAAAAAAATATTACTGCATAAAAATAGAATTAAAAACAAAAAAAATAAAAACAAAAATTTCCCAAATTAAAAATAAATAAATGATAAACTTTTTTTTACCAAAATTTAGTGATTTTTTTAGTGCTAATACTAACATCACCATTACAACAAGATATTTTTTTAGTGCTAATACTGCCATTACAACAAGATATAAGAGGGATATAATGCAAAAAGTTTAATAATAATATATATGTAGAAGATGGTCTTCAGACTGGTGAATTCATGATAATCAATGGGACTACAGTCAAAATAATTGGATGTTATTTACTTTTTTACATAGATTGTCAAAATAATTGCATAACTCGATTTTTTTTAACCAAAATTTACCAAAAACTTTGCTAGTGCTAACATTAGAACAACCATTACAACAAGATATCTTTCTAGTGTTGACAACACCATTATAGTAAGATACCTCAAGAGAGACAGAAAATTTAAAAAGTATGATAGTAATATGTATCCAGAAGATGGTAGTGAAACTAGTAATTGTTCATTCTCATTATAATAATCATTGTCATCATCATCACCATCATCCTTGTCATCGTTATTGCCATCATTACATTATCATCATAATCACCATTCATGCCATCATCATCAGCTCCATCATCATCATCATTATGGACATTGTTTGCAATTGTTTATAATTATAGACATTGTAAGAAATATCATCAACCCAAAAAATGTGATCAGTGCTAGAAAAGGGTTGTTTAGGACACATTGATATACGTAAGAGAAATAACAACTCTATTTTTGAGAGATGATCGATGATCATCATCATCACCACCATTATCATCGTCATTGTCATTTTTATCATCCCCATCATCATCATTAATGTAATTTCTATCAACATTGTTGTAATCATCATCATCATTCATGCCATTATTGTTTTTGATGATGACCTAGATGAAAATGATGATGATGACACCAAAGATAATGCTTATGATTATGACAATGACAACATCTAAAATTGGGAAGATTCGCCAAGGTCATTAGCATTGTCATCATCATAATCATTGCCATCATCATCATTAATGTCATTGTAACCACTATCGTCTTTATCATCATAATCACAATTCATGTCATCGCCATCATCTTCATTTTCATCATTGTCAATATTATTGACATTGTCATCAATTGTTCATAATTGTCAATGCCATAAGGAATATCATCAATGCAGAAAATAAGATGAGTGTTGGAAAAGGGATGCAAAAGCGAACATAGAAATGGGGGCAACAATAGAAGTAAAATTGGATGAAAAGTGGATACAACATAAGTAGATGCACAACAACATGAAAAACCTAACACAAAAGTGGATGCAAAAGTAGATGCAGTTGTCAATGCAAACTTGGATGCAAACATGAAGGAAAAAGTGGAAGCAAACATGGGTCCAATGGTAGGTGTAAAACTTGGCACAAACTGTGGTGAAACAAATGTGGATGCAACAACGGACACAAAAGTAGATGCAAAAATGGATGAAACAAAAGTGGATACAATAGGGGATGCAAAAACGTACACAATATCTGATGCAAACTTGAACACAAAAGAGGATGCAAATGTGGATGCAAACGTGGAAGCAAATGTGGTTGCAATGGTAGGTGCAAGATATGGTGCAACCAAAGTGGATGTAACAATAGACAAAAAAATATGCAAAATAAGATGCAAAAATGGATGTAAAAGTGGAAGCAAACATTGATGCAACAGGAAAAACAAAATTGGATGAAAAAAATGGATACAATGGAAGTAGATGCAAAAGTAGATACAAAACGAGATGCAAAACCCAATGCATAAACCTGACACAAAAGTGGATGCAATATTTGATGCAAAAGAGGATGTGAACATGGATGCAAAATTGGAAGCAAACGTGGATACAATAGTGAGTGCAAAACATGGTGCAAATTATGGCATAACAAAAGTGGATGTAATGATAGATGAAAAAAAAGAATCAAAGTATGATGCAAATGAAGATGTAAAAAGGGATGCAAAAAGTGAAATTTAAAATGGGTGCGACAGTGGATGCAAAATTGTATGCAAAAGTGGATGCAATAGAAGTCGATGCAAAAGTAGATGCAAAACGAGACACAAAACCCGATGCAAATCTTGGTCCAAAATTGGATACAAAAAGGGATGCAAAAATAGATGTAGTAGTTGATGAAAACCTAGATGCAAATGAGGATGCAAACGTGGATGCAAAATTATAATCAAAAGTGGGTGCAAAAGGAGGTGCCAAACTAGGCGCCAATTGTGGCACAAAAATATTAGATGCAATAGTGGGTACAATAATAGATGCAAAAGAGGATGTAAATATGGATGCCAAACAAGATGGAAAAGTGGATGCAACAAAAGTAGATGCAAAATTATATGCAAAACTAGACACAAAACTCGATGTAAAACTTGGCGCAAAAGTGATGCACAAATGGATGAAAAAATGGATGCAAAAAATGATTTAAAAAAGGATGCAAAAAAGGATGCAAAAGTCGATGCAAAAGTTGATGCAAGTGTAGGTGCAAAAAGTGGATGCAAATGAGGACGCAAAAGTATGTCAAACAAAAATAGATGCCAAAATTGATGCAAAACCTGGAACAAAACCTGGTGCAAAGGATGACACAAAACTTGGCATAAAATTTGGTGCAAAACGTGGTGCAAAACCTATTGCAATACCTGGTGCTAAACTTGGTGTAAGATTTGGTGCAAAACTTGATGCAAATTTTGTGTCAAGTTTTGCACCATATTTGATAAATGGATGCAAATAGCACCAAAAATGGGCTCTAGATGCAAAAAAAGAAGTGAAAAGGGACGCTAATCGCTGGTTTTGTTGTAGTGTATTGAAGGGATTCAGGCCTAACAATCTCAATCCTCTTGCAATCAAACATATATGTTATAATTTGTAAGGAAAGACGGTGGAAGTCTATGGAAAATGGTGACTTTAAGGATTCCTACTTCAAAGGATATTTGACCAACAACCTTAACAACTCACATTTTTCAATCTGATCCATATTTGGTTTGTTTTTAGAATATTAATTAGTTTTAATTCCTAGAAGTTAGTTTTATGTTCCTAGAAGATGGTAAAATCTTGAGCATGTAATTTGTATTTAAGAAATTCTTTGTAATTTGAAGAGGGTTCATAATTTGAGAGAAAAAACCATTTGTATGTATAGGAGATATTTTTAATATTGATTAGATTTTCTGAGGCAAAAGTACATGGAGAAATTTCTCAATGATTCCTGCGTTGGTTATAGTTTGTTTTTAAGTGAATGAATTTCCCTCTCTGTAATTCGTGAACTAATTATTCTTGATATTTGAATGAAAGTAGATGAAAAGAGAACTCATCTTTGATGCTCTATTTTGTTGCATACAAATATAATCGCCCCATATTTCTAAAGTTAAAGAAAAATTCATTCTTTCTTAATGCTCTTTTGTACTGGACTGTACTTCTTGATTCACCCACCATACCACAACTAATTAATGTCTAATATAAGGTTGTCTAACTTGCTTTTGAGAGTTATTTGTTCAAAAACCAGTTCTTAAAAGTCCTTTGATTGATATCGTATTATTTTGAATCCATGCCCAATGTATTTTCTCTCTATCCAACACTCTATAAAACCTTTACCCTACCAAAGATATGGCCATTGTGTTGATTATATCACCATATGTTGAAGTGACATTAAATAACTTATTCATAGAGAGATACCTCTCTCGATTGAAGGGCCCAATTCTTATCTCCAAGACTGGTTCAACGTTACCTCAAAATTTTCCTTTCACAACCAGGGAAATTACAAAGTGATAAGATTTAGATGCCATTTTTGGGGAGGTGAAGTCTTTAAGTAAATTACTCTAGAGAACGACAATGTTTCATATCTGATCATTAATGGTGAATAAGGATTATGCATAATTAGGCTTTGCACCATTCACCTTTTCACTCCAATCAAGATTCAAATCAAATTCAAAGACTCCACTAAAGGATGAACCTTGTTGACAGAGACATTAAAGGACACTAGGAAAAATTAATATCAAAGCTTTAGTTTTATTCGAGATGTAATATTTTTTTTATCAATTAATTGTTTTCCTTTCGTGAACATATCAAAATAGTAATTTCTTTCTCCATCTAAATAATGTTCGTAGATATGCACTTCTATATCCTTCTTAAAAAACTGTAGAAATACCCTCTTCTCGTATGACCGATCTTGACCAAGATTCTTCATTTGAGCCATATGATTTCCATGACCAGTCTATTGAGCATCATGCAATCAAGATTGATATTATACCTCGTGTACATTATCTTATTCCCTTCAATATTCAAGAGAGATATAGACCCTTAATATTTCCAAATACCTTCCATGATTTACCTCTCACACATTAAAAATGCTTCCCTATCTTTGATGGATATAATCTTACAACTGAAAAACTTATTCAAGCCTTTGAGAATTTCATAGAACATTTTGAAGTTAAGCATGATGATGTTTACATGACAAAATTTTCTCGTTTGTTGCAAGGGGATGCTAAGGAATGATTCAAAAATTTAGAGACTAAATCAGTTGGTTGATGGTAGGAATTGAGTGATCTGTTTCTAAAATTTTGGGGCGAGAGGAAATCTAGGAATCAACATCTTTCACAGTTTCATGTCACAAAGGAACAAAGGGATGCAACTGCCTCTATGTTCAATAGGAATTTTTTGAGTTTTTATCACAAGATGCCAATAAACAAATAACTGAACCAATGCGAATAAAAAATCAGTAAACGTCTTATATCCTTTCTTAATATTATGTAAAAATGCATATTCTATATTGATAGGGTCAAATGAGCCACCTTATCAAGACGATGCTCCAATTCTAAAGGGGAAATATTTATAGCACGTTAAGATTCCAGAAATAAGGCATGCCATATATCAGATAAGGACATATGTAGAGATGTTAGGAAACTAACTCACAAAAAGATAGAAAATATAGATCAACACCTTAGAATTCGGCCTCTTCGAGGGGGAACCTCCTTTACATTACACAAATGAACAATTCTTGGATGATACAAATGACAAGATCTCCCTTCTATATATAGGAGTCTAAGGGGTCATAATATAATGAGAGCCGACATAACAATAATAATGTAAGGGCACAATAATAACAATAGTGGGATTCTATGGGGCACAATAATAAAATTATGGGGACTACATGGGCACAAAAATATAATAAGGGGGTTGTACGAATAACAATAAGGGGTTACACTAATAGTATAGGGACCTAACATGCCCCTCTCCTTCAAAAACTGTTTCCTCAACGCTTGAGTAGTTCTTGATGCTTTTGTATAAAATTCTTGTCCTCACACATGGAATCTTGAGCGAGTAAGTTCTTCCACTTGATGAGATACTCTAAAATTGATTGATTTCGTAGGTGTCAGGTTCTTTTTTCTGTGACTGCTCCAGGTTCCAATATGATTTTTCCTTCCTCGTCAAGTTCTAGCAATATTGTTTGAACTGGGATCTTTCACAACTTTTTAATGAGTGGACACACTTCTTCGTCCTTCTTCCATTCATCCCTTGCTTTGTTTAGCCTATCTGGTTGGATAATAGAAATAGCACATAACAATGCTTCCACATCCTCATCCTTTCTTGAGAGTGCATCTGCAACAACATTTTGGTTCCCTTTTTTGTAGATGATTTCAAATTCATAACCCAACATATTTGTGACACATTTTTTTTGTTCTTCTAAATATAATCTTTGTTCTAAAAAGTATTTAAGACTATCATGATCCATTTTTACCTTGAAGTGTCTTCCCATTAGGTAAGATTGACATTTCTTAAGTGCATGTAGTATTTCCAACATTTCCTTCTCATAGATAGCTTGCTTGAGATGTAGCCATAAAAATACCCAATCCCCTATGTCAAAACTTATTTCACTATGATGTTGATGTGCCTTTTGTTTCATTCGATTTTGCACCAAAGCGGTGTTATCCTTTAAAAGTTGGAGAACTTGTTGTTGATGCTTGATGTGATCTTTCACTTCTTGAATCTTTTTCTTCTTGATATGTCCTTTTATCTTGAGAGTTTGAGGAGTGGAAATTTCTTCCAATGCATTACAAGATATGTTCAGATTCATTTCTTGATGCTCGATGTGATCTTTCACTTCTTGAACAGTTTTCTTCTTGATATGTCCTTCTATCTTGATAGTTTGAGGAGTGGTAATTCCAGCCAATGCATTACAATATATGGTTGGATTCATTTCTTATTTCTCGATGTGATCCTTCACTTC
The DNA here is from genome assembly GCA_031772625.1 of Pinus tabuliformis. Taxonomy (NCBI): domain Eukaryota; kingdom Viridiplantae; phylum Streptophyta; class Pinopsida; order Pinales; family Pinaceae; genus Pinus; species Pinus tabuliformis. The sequence goes on along the minus strand of CM062820.1, from coordinate 464,383,216 downwards.
TTGAACCTTTTCCTTCTTGATATGTCCTTCTACCTTGAGAGTTTGAGGAGTGGTAATTCTTGCCAATGCTTTACAAGATATGGTCGGATTCATTTCTTCTTTCTCTGGGGATTTTTCCTAGTGTATATCCTCTTCTTTTGATGTTTCTTGATCCTTTTCTTCCTCCTCTTCATAATCTATGTAAATTAATTTCTTCTCAACACACTTATGACCTTTAGTGTATTTTCTATCACAACTGTAACAAAGCCCTTTTGCTCTTTTTTCTTCCAATTGTTGTGGTGTCAACCTTGTAGGTTGTGGAAGGCTAGGAGAAACAACACTTCCATCTTTATAATTGTGAGGGGTAAACTTCCTTGTTGCCATAATTTTGCTTTCCACTTTTCTTGCCAACCCGAATGCCTTATCCAATGAATCAGGTTCCCAAAGACGAACCTCATGTTGAATATTATACTTTAAAGTCCCTATGGAGACATCAATCCTCTACTTCTCTCGATTATCATTTCCCCTTATATTCAATTTTTGAAATACCTTAATAGGATCTGCCATTGAACACTTTTTTTTTGAGATTTATCAATTGGCTAAGGAAGGTGTTTCTCTTTGTATCCTCATAATTTGCTACCATTTCCTCCATGAAAATTGACCTCGTAACAAGTGGTTTATGAGAACAAAGGCCTTTATACCATAAAAGTTGACTTGGTTCTAAATATGAAGATGCAATACATACGTTTTGTAATAGTTGCACCTCATGTAGATCAAAATATTGCTCCATCTGTAGTATCCAGTTTACTAGATCCTTGCCATCAAACTTCCTCATATCGCCTTTTCTTGATTTTAGGAGCTCGATCTTGAGTCCAAAATTGTGTCTTGCAGTAGCCCTCTGAGTCCTGTTTCTAAGTCCGCACGTCTAATCAATATTGGATTCGGCAAGGAAGAGTTATGCCAAATCACCCACGATGACCTAATTATAGATTGGTTAAGTAGAGCGAACTTGTACGAAGTACCACGTGTCAGGGTTTCAACCCTAGTATCTGAAACCGATACACAGAAAACTACAGTTCGTCCTCTTTCTGAAGCTTCTTACTAAATTTCAATTTGATACTTAGAGAGAAAGTTATGATGAGTTTCCCAAGATCACATGTTTAGGATGTAATTCGGGAGCCTGCAGAAACCCTAAATGTCTTGGACTTTATCTCTAAAAATATACCAAACCAAGATTTGAAATTTAGGCCCGAGCTTCACCAAAATTGTGTCTCAAATGGGTTTTAATATTAGAGTGTGAAACTTCTAAGAAAAACAAGTATAGCAAAAACTCCATCATGACCTGTTTGAGATGGAATTATGGAGTTTTCAAAAACCCTAACTTCCTCAGATCATATCTTAGAAAATATAGTGAAATAAGATCTGAAAATTAGATGTGAGGTTCAGAATGATTTCAGGTCAAATGGGTTTTTGTTTTAGCTCCTGAAACTTCGTAGAGAAAAAGTTATAATGAAAATTCCACGATGACGTGTTTGGAGCAATGAAACCTTATAATCCAAAGCTCTGATAACAAATGTTATGAAACCAACTCACAAAAAGATAGAAAAGATAGATCAACGCCTTAGAAATAAGCCTCTTTGAGGGGGAAACCTCCTTTACATTACACAAATGAACAATTCTTGGATGATACAAATGACAAGACCTCCCTTCTATATATAGGAGTCTAAGGGGTCATAGTATAAAGGGAGCTGTCATAACAATAATAATGTAAGGGCACAATAATAACAATAGTGGGATTCTATGGGGCATAATAATAACAATATGGGGACTAGATGGGCACAACAATATAATAAGGGGGTTGTACTAATAACAATAAGGGGTTACACTAATAGTATAGGAACCTAACAAGAGAAGTAATTTGTGTTGAAGCCTTTTCCACATATATTTTCAAGTCACCAAGTACAACACCTGCATTGCAGAAACATAATAATGTTGTCCTGTTTTAGAAAGTGAATAATAAAATTTGTACAAAGTGAAAAACTGAAATATATTTTATGTCATAAACTTAATCTTTGTTATATTTTTCAACAAACAAAAATACTTGAGAATCAATTAAGGATCATCATTTTTCACTAGTTAAACTATTTATGATCATTCAATAAAGGGAAATGGCGTTTTCCAAGATAGAAGCAAATGCAACCCAAACATTCAAATTTTCCTTCCTGATCATGGGTTAAGTTCTCCCTTGTTGTAATAAAATCCCAATCCATGATCAATATTCACATGCATATTTTAAATGTTAAGTTTTGGAGAGAAGCACTCATAAAACCTTACCTTCACTTCAATAATGGAAGCAACATAGGGTGCATGAGTAGACTCTAACGATAATAAATTAGGCATACTTGAGTGAAAGGTATGATGCTTCGGGAATCCAGGTTCAAATTTGTAATAAAGAAATGTTTTTTGAATCATTCTATTCATGGAACCCCAAATTAGGGAAAAACCACTATTTCTCTCTAAGTTAAGAGAATTACAAGAATAAAGACCTCGACAAGGGAGAAATATATTACGTTTTGCTACCAAATACCCTGAGTTACATAGTACAAGACTCTGTACCAGAATAAAACCATAAAGAGACCTAATTGATCCCTTTTGTGTTTTAAGTGAGTGTTGGAATCAATGCATCAAGGTTTCTGTTGGCTTGAGAGACCTCAAATAGGCTCAAAACGATCATAATAGAAAGAAAAAAAAATCAGGTGAAAGGAAGACAATTTAAATTCAATGTACAGAGAACATAGGGTAATAAGACACAGAGTAAGAGGATTTAAATAAACTAATTCATGTTAGATGGGTTATAGGGGGAAAAATGGAGTGGCCATGCTCCCAAAATTTTCAAGAGTCCTAACTTGCATCGGATGATGTCGTTGCAGAAGCAGCTTACATCATCATCTTACTAGTAAGGAAAATTTGGAAGACTTGGGTAATCAATCTATGAATAACCATAAGAGTAAACATCAACTACAACCAATTAGTAGGGTTCACAACGATATGAAATTTAAATACCAAGAAAGGAAAAAAAAAATCAGGGGATCATGTTCTACCTCTCAGCCACAACTAGAGAATGTTGAACAACATCACATTCTCTACCAAGATAAACACCCTCATCAATTTTGAACTAACCCTAGTTGAAAGATGCGAAATTTCTAGACTTTCAAGGAAGAATAACTAAAAATGACAGCTCGTAAGGGTATTCATTTCGTGGACGGCTCCAGGATGCCATAGTTCTTAATCTTCAGTGCGAACAATGCCAATATTGTAGGTTCACTATTGTATTTTTGGGTGATGGGACAATAGCAGAGTTGTAGACTGTATGACTAGCATAAATTAATGAGTTAGTTAGTTAAGGTTGCATAAATGAATGGGTCGAATAACAGTTAACAAGTGGTGGATCCAATGGTGGAAGACATTTGAATTGTATAAAATCATATCATATGAGCATATGGAAGATAATGAAGATGAGAGGGGAGTTCATCCGAAAGGAATGCCTTATGGTGTAGTTACAAACGCTTGCAATTAATATTATAAATTTAGTGGATTAATAAACCCAATGAATTATTAATATTAAAACTCTAAGGATTAATATTATAAACCTAACACATAAGTGTGCTTGACTATGATATGGCTTGTAATATTTATACATTAATACATGTTAATTATGGTTGACTATTATTGACATGGTCAACTATTGTCAACATGGGCATCATACCAACAATAGTCAACGTGACTACCAAGGTGAACCATACTTACCTCGGGTATCATAGTTTATCTAAAAGTGAGCTATAATGAACCATAGTGGATGGCCATGGTTGACCATGGAGACTTATTTTGGATGTCTATGGTTAATAATATTAATCTTGGGGTTTGTAATATTAATATGGGGGTTTATAAACTTATGGTTTAATATATTAACTTATGGTTTATAATCTTAGGGTTTATTATGTTGGGTTTTATAATGTTAGGGTTTTGTATTAGGTTTTAATATTGTGACATAAGAATGGTAGAAAAATCTATCCAACATCACATTGTGACAAATATTGTCTCAATGTAACAATCATTCTAACAATCATTGTAGCATTGTTACATTACATTGCAATTTATTAGACATCGCATTGTGACATTACAAAATTTTGGTTTAATATTAGGATTTATAATATTTGGGTCTTTAATATTTGGTTTATAACATTAGTGTTTAGTATTAGATTTATAATTTATAATAGTGAGATTTAATATTAGGGTTTATAATATTAAGCTTACGGGTTATTGTATTGGGTTTATATTCTTAGGGTTTAATATTAATTCCTTGGGTTTATTAATCTCTTAGGTCTATAATATTAATGTTAGTGTTTATAATCTAAAGGTTTATAATAATAGGGTTTATAATAATAATCCTAGGGTTTATAATCCATTGGGTTTTATAATGTTAAAGTTTTATACTGGGGGTTTAATATTGTGACATTCGATGCAAAAAAATATATCCATCGTTGCACTCATACAATCAGTGTCTCAAGTTGACAATCATTGTTGAAATGTTACATTACATTGCAATTTATTCAATGTTGTATGGCAACATTACAAAATTTGGGCTTAATATTAGGGTTTATAATATTCATGTTTTTAAAAATGGGTTTATAATATTAGGATTTAATATTGGGTTTATAATTTATAATAGTGAGGTTTAATAATATGATTTATAATATTAATATTAAGGTTTATTATATTCTGTTTATATTCCTAGGTTTTAATATTAATCCTATGGTTTATAAACCCTTGGCATTATAATATTAATCCTAGGGTTTAATATTAATGGGTTAGGCCTATAATCCCTTGGGATTATAATATTAATATTAGGGTTTATATTCCTAGGGTTTAATATTAATCCTACGGTTTATAATATTAATAATCCATTAGGTTTTTAATCTTTACAATCCCTTGGGTTTATGAATCCTTTAGGTTTATAATATTAGTCCCTTTAGTTTTTAATATTAATTCCTTGGTTTTATAATAGGTTTTATTAATCCATTGGGTTTATAATAATAATTCCTTGGGTGTTTTAATCCGTTGCATTTATAATATTAATAATCCATTGGGTTTATTAATCCCTTGGGTTAGGGTTTAAAATATTTATATTACAATGTTACATCACATTGCAATTTATTCAACGTCACATTATGACATTGCAAAATTGTAGTTTAATATTAGGGTTTATAATATCAAGTTTTTAATATTGGATTTATAATATTAAGGTTTAATATTGGTTTTATAATTTATAATAGTGAGACTTAATAAGAAGATTTATAATATTAATCTTAGGGCTTATTATATTAGGTTTATATTCCCATGGTTTAATATTAATCCGTTATGTTTATAATCTCTTTGGTTTATTAATTCTTTGGGTTTATAATATTAATATTAGGGTTTAATAATATTCCCCTCAGTTTAGAATCCCTTAGGTTTATAATATCAATAATACTTGGAGTTTATAATATTATTAATCCTTTGGGTTTATTAATCCCTTGGGTTTCTAATATGAATAATCCCTTGGGATTATAATATTAATCCCTAATACATATAATAATATTTTATGATTTTTATTCTTAATGTTTATAATATCAATATTAATTTTCATATATTAATCATAGGGTTTATAATATTAATCTTTTAGGTTTAATATTCAATCCTTTGTCTTAAATTTGCTTGGATTATAATATTAATAATCCATTGGGTTTATTAATCACTTGGGTTTATAATATTAACAATCCCTTATGTTTTTAATATTAATCCATTATGTTTAGAATAGGATTTATAATATTAATCCCTTGTGTTTATAATATTAATCCTTTGTGTTTTTAATATAAATTCCTTGGGTTTATAAGATTTTTAATATTAATCCTCTATGTTTGTAGTATTAATCTCTTGGTTTTATAGTATTAATTCCTTAGGTTTATAATATTAATCCATTGGGTTTTTAATATTGATTGCTTAGGCTTATGATTTAGTTTTTCTTATAATATTAATTCTTTGGATCTAGAATATTAATTATCCTTTAGCTTTATTAATCAGTTGCATTTATAATATCATTAATCTCTTGTGTTTATCTTATTATTTATAATAAGAATAGTATTAGCATATTATTATAAATTATTATAATAATATTAATAATAATAGGGTTTAAGTGTTTGGGTTTTAGTATAGAGTTAAAATGTTAAGATTTAGTAGAGGCTTAAAATATTAAGTTTAATATTAGGGTTTATAATATTAAGGTTTAATATTATATTTTATAATATTGGGATTTAACATTAGGATTTATAATATCAGGTTTTAATAGTAGTGTTTATAATATTAGATTTATTAAATTTAATGTTAATAAATAATATTAATAATATTTAATTTTTAGGTTTATTTTATACTATGAAGTTTAAAATACTAGGTTTTAATTTTAGAGATTATAATATTAGGGTTTAATATGGGTTTTAGTATAGGTTTAAAATATTAAAATTCAATTATTGGTTTTAGAATATGATTTTAATATTTGGTTTTAATATAAAGTCTAATATTAATAATACGTTTAACATTAATATAAATTATATCAATAACATTTAAAGCCTAATTTTAAAATCCAATATTAAAATCTATTATTTTAAATCTAATTATCACTTATATAATTATTATAACTACACGGATAGGCTTCCCCCTTATTACAATTGGCCACTTTAATCCTTTTGTTATTATTTATTTATTTATGAGATGGTCAAAATTACAAGATGTCACTAGATTCTCGTCATCGCCACTACATCAATGAATAGAATTAAAAGTGCTAAATTCCTTGCATGTCTAAATCATATATTTAAACCATACTTAAATTATTTTTTTACTAAACATGATTAAACATATATTGTGCATGTTGTTGATAACCACATATAATAATTAGTTAGATATGAATTGAAAAATTAAAATTTGCATTTAGTTTGAAACATGTATTTTTTGTATTGTGAAACATATGCTTATTGAACTGTTTTCCAAGCGTTTTTTCAATTAATGTAACAGTTACCTGGGTGGTTTCTTATGGAATGCGAATTCCCTCTTATACCTTTTCATATTTTCAAGCATATGCATGTTCAACCATTTTCCAAGTGTTGTCGACACCTATAAAGATTACGTGCATGGTTGCCTATGCGTTATGAATGCCCTCGTCATTTGAAGTTTGTTGCAATATTAATTCAGCAATGTATTTTGTTAGTGGTTTTATATGACATCTAACAGATCACTAAATCTTGGTGCATCATCAAATCTAGTCATCCTTGGCTCACTGGATAGCTGAAACCTGTGCAAGAAAAATCTGTGAATTATAACTTTTTTGAGTGCTCCCCAAGATTAAGGAGTTGCTTATTTCATATTACAAGATCATTTTTTTTATAATTTTTCTAAAAACTTGCAATATTAGCTGTTTTCTTTCACATTATGACAGATCGGGATTCAGATAATCATTTTACATAAAAACCTGATTGTTAAACGAAATAATTACTACTAAGAATGTTTTAAAATACATTTTGAAGATTAAATCTCTACCATCCAACTAATAATTATTGATAATTAAACTAAAATTCTAAAATCCATATTTCAAAATATAAACACCTCTCCACTTAACTATTACACTAAACTCTATTCCCACTATATAAAATTTATTTTTTTGTCAACCCCAATACAACAATTAAAAATATTTATCTATTTTTAATTCCCTCATAATCAATAAATGATTTCTCTATTACATTTTATATATATATATAAGATTTTTAATCATGGACACTCACCCCCACTTTATCATGTAGATTGTTAATTTATAAATAAGCTATGTTATAATACTATGGGTCAATATTATATTTTACTAATACCACATATCCAAAAAACCATAACTTCTATGTGTATGACATTTTTATTAATTAATCAATTTAATTTAAAAGGCACGACATAACTACTTTTGAAATAAATCTCAAATTTTGATCTATGAATACTACTAAAAATAATTTAAAATATTATTTGGAAGTTAATTTTATACCATCCACCTAATCAATATTCATAATTAAATTAAAATTCTACAAGCAATTTTTCAAAATAAAAGTGCCTATCCACATAACTATTTCACTACACTCTATTCTTACTATATAACAATATTTTATTTGTCAACCCCAACAAAACAATTAAATGTATTTATTTATTTTTTATAACCCTATTAATCAACAAATGAAATCTCTATCATACTTAACATATTCATAAGTATTATAGATTTTGTGTTTACCAATGACTTGGAGAATATATCATCCACATTCATATTTCTGTTAGAATACATAAAATCTAATTTTTTTCTTGAATATTTTCTTTGAGAAAATGACGTTGGGGTTTGATGCATGATAACTTGGATTTTTTCCAATTTCATTGAATCTTGTCACTACATCTGCATATCTTCATGAATGCCCCATAGTTAAATTGCGTCACCTTACATAATACTTTGTAGTCAACTACAGTAGAGAAATTGAATAGTTGATTGTTTATTATTGCTCCAATGCACAATCTCAAATCCTATACTAAGTACTTATTAAATTATTGGTTCCTTGTCAATTATAAACTAAATAATCTATTAATTCAATATTCAAATGAGTTTAAGTGCAAGATAATTATGGTCACTCATGACACTTTAGTGGCAATGAAAAGATGGAAAAAACAATAGTATGCTCAATGTTAACTTGGAGGGATGGTTAGATATAATTATCTAATAAATTTGAAAATGCTGCAAAAATGTGAAATCTAGGAAAATGAATTAGTTTTCTAAATATATAACTTTTATTTATAGGAATTGTTTCTAACTATGTGAATTTTTAGTTTTCCCAAAACTCATGTTATTTTTCATCCAAAATATAATGCATATATCTACCTTACCATAACCTTTCAGTACCTAAATAATGGAATCTTTCTATGAACAATTGTGAAATTAGAGATATGATATTGCTCATGTGCACGAATATTTTTTCAAAATTATAATCTTAATTTTATATTACTTTTAAATTATCAAAGTCATTATAATATTGAAATTACAAGGCATTCAGATAGTGAAACCTAAAAAGGTCGTGATATTATCAATTAATCACTTTTTAAAAGTTTTAGGACGCAAAGTCCTCTACTGCACCATATAGTTTTTCTTTTTCAAAAAGTGACGAACTCTACCATATGATTTACATAGATGACTCCATACATATCTATAGATTGATGGAAAACATATTTATCTAGCCTATAAAAAAATTATGTCATAAATAGAAAGATATATAAAATTTCTCAATAATTATTTCTTCTATGCTTTTTTATCCCAAAACACCAAATTTATTATTATGAACTTGTATACAAAGAAAACAAATTATCATTCATGTAATATTTCTGCAAGTTAAACAATAAATTAAAAAAAATGCTTGTGCATCCATAACACTGAAAATGCACACATATTTATAGCGGTAAAATTGTGTGTGTATATTTATAGCTAGGAATACACATGCGTTCTTAATATTTACAACTTACACACATTTTTGCATCTAGGAACTTTAGCACATCGAAAATGGTTGAGTTGAAATTCAGTTGGACAAGAGAGGGAGGGATATAGGGGCCAAGGGAGATAAAGGGAGAGGAATAAAGAGAGAGAATGGGGTGAGTTAGAATGGGTCAGTGTTTGAGGAGCAAAGAGGAGGAATGAGAAAGGGTGATTGAGAGTCAAAATGTGAGAGAGATCCAAGAAGAGGGTTAAGAAGTGAGGGAGAGTGGAGATGGGGTTAAAGAGAGAGAGATGTGGGAGATATATGGAGGAAGGTAGAGAAAGAGTTGGACGGGGGCTATTGTGAAGGAGGTATTAAATGAGGGGTGGAGGGAGGGATAGAGAGAAAGAGAGTGGAGAGAGTGTTTGATTGAGTTATTTTGGGGGTGGGAGAGAGAATGAGAGAGAGAGAGGAAGAGTGAGAGATAAAGAGATGAGAAGGTGGGATGCGAAAACAATGACAGAGATGGAGGGAGTGAGGGAGAGTAATGAGTCTGATCGAGGGAAGGAGATAGTGATACAATTAGAAGAAAGAAAGAATGGGTGAGGGAGACAGGGAGAAATAATAAAGATATAAATTCATGTGGAAGAGAGAAGGAGAGGGAGGTGGAAATAATGAGAGAGAGAGAGGGACAAAGGGGGGATAGAGTGAGAGAGAGACAGGGAGTGGGGGAGAAAGAGAGGGGAGAATGGATAGAGAAAGATGGAAGAATATATATATATATATATATATATATATATATATATATATATATATATATATATATATATATCCACATAGAGATTGAGGGAGAGAGAGATGGGGAAGAGATAGAGAAAGAGAGTGTTGGAGAGAGAGAAGAGGGGAGAGAGACAAGGTTAAAAGGGGGTCATTACAAAGTAGGGTTTGAAGGAGCAAAGGGGGTATGGAGAAAGAGGGGAAGGGGAATAGAGAAGAAGGTGGTAGTTAAGGAGGGAGCTAGAGAAGGGGAGAGGGAGAGTGATGGATACATGAGGAGGGAGAGAGGGGGAGATATAGGGAGGAAGAGAGAGATGTTGAATTCTGTAGCTATGATCGATCTTCATAATTTATATTTTTATGCCTTGAAATGCATAACATAATTGTAAGACATGTTCTTCATGTCATCTCATTTATTATCCATTGAAACAATTATTATAAGATGTGTTCCTCATGTCAAATTCAAAAGATAAAATTTTGTAAATTGAATTTTGAATTTTTGGCATCAAACTAGTCAAGTTGGCCCTCCCTCAAGTCATGCCATCTCTAGTGAAAATACACACCCATTTAAACAATCAGATTAATATATAAAGATAATTCTACCTCCTCCTCAAGGAATGATTCGACCCCACACAGGGCAAGATAGTTTTTGGGAATCTAAGTGAAGAAGAAGTAGGACAAAGAAGGAAAAGAAGGACAAATTCATCTCTAGTATCTATCTATTTCTTTATTGAGATCACAAGTGTGAACTTATGGGAAATTTTTGGGCATCCTATTTGGGCAAGTGAAAATTCTAGATAGGTTAAAAATTTGGGGAGGCTGAGTTTATGCACATATTCTAGGAGGCTGAATTTCGGCCTACGTAGATCAGAGAGGGCCAATGTTTGAAGGGAATAAGTTTGACTTGACTTGATTTAACTAGATTGTTGCTTGACTATGTTTGATCATAGCTTCTTGGTCAATGCTACCTTAGCTTACTAGGTGCATTAGATGTATCTTTTGTTGAACTGGAAATTTCTCCAAGCAAAAGGTTGTTTGGTTTCTCCCCCAAGTGGGTTTTCCAAGGGTAAATATTGTGTTCTCTTTGTGCATTGTGATGTCTGTTGTCCTAATAGTTTTGTGGTTGAGTTTCTAAAGTCTAATTTGTTAATGATAAACTATAATTATTAAAAGAAGCTCTACATCATTAAAAGTAATTATTAATATTTCTGAAATTTGTCCTTGTACCTATTGCAATTTAACACTACTACATATTGCGCCAATTTTTGAATGCTCTTTGTTTGTATTGCAACAATAATTCGTATTAATAATCACGAAAAAGAGATTTCGTGAAATGTTGAACATTTTACAGTTATATTTTCTATGTCTCCTTCATATTTAGAAGTTTGACGAAAATCGTCGTCGCAATTCGTGGCATTAAAATTTCTATGGAAACCTTCGTTTCGTCTCATTTAAAGACAATATTTTATGTGTCGTCGAAATTGCGATGCTTAGGAGTGGAAATTGTGATGGTTAGGCATGGAAATTACGACGGTTAGGAATGAAAATTGTGACATTCAGGCATTGAAATTGCGACATTCAAGCATCGAAATTGCCGTGTTTGGGCATGGAAATTGTGATGTCAGAAGGCTCTCCAAAATTCCAACGAATGTGTATATTTAAAATATATATATATATATATATATATATTCTATGAGGATGGTTTAGGCCCATCCATTTTTCATCCGTTGGTACCTAAAATATTCGTAGGTTTGACTAAATATAGATTTTACAACCTTACATATAACAAGTATATTGAGTGGTATTTGCTTCATGATATCAATTCAATATATTTGTATAGATTTTCCATGTGGTTACATCTCATTGGTAACCAATACCTCTTGTAAGTAAAATTGAATCATTTGTTATTTCATCCATTCTTTGAAACAAAACCAATTAATATCAAAAAAGGAATAGAATAAAAACATATTCAAAAACATGAAATCACATTGAAAGTAGATATTTTAGACACTAAAAAAATCTCTTTATAGTGAGCATCCAAAGGTGAAGCTTCCATTATATCTGAATATGTTAATCTAAACAATGATGATGAGCATGCAATCTTTAAATAATAATGATGATGATGCATATAATACTTCAGACATTGACCAAGTATTATGTTGTATTTTCATTTTTGTTTGATAGATTTATTGATAATTAGTTGCTAGTGTGTTAGGAAATCTCATTCGACAATTTTTAAGATACTTTAAGGTTTTGATCATTAAATATTTTGACCTTTGAAAAATTGATCAAATCATGTATGATTTTCAATTTCAAAATTCCTTATGATTTTATGTTGATGCCAAATGATAAATGATCAAATATGAGATTGAGTTTGCTTCATGATTTCAATTAAATATTCAACATTGATTTACAAAAAAAATTTCTTGTAATATTTCATATACTTATAAGTTTATGTATATCCTAATGTCATTCATCCTCTTCTTTGAAACTATATCATTCCCATCCTCCTCCGTACAACCACATACCAATAACCCACTAGAATAAGCTAAAAGAGATATCATTCCCCCTTATGCTCTAGCTATTCTTAAAATAAAGACAATGGACAATTTCAAATGGAAAGTTATTACATGTCAACTTTCTTTAATTTAAAATTCAAAATATTTATTGTATGTTATTCATTTTGTTTCATTCGAGATTATTTTGATCATAGAATTGAATTTTAATACTTTTACCTTATGAATTTATAGATACTAAATTTCAAAGAATTCAGCAAACTACAAAGGGGAACGTGTAGAGTAAAAACTTAAACCAAGGTTTCCACATTTATAGGACTTGCATCTTTATCATCGACTCAACAAATTAGCATGAAAATTGATTAATGATAAACATTTGTTTTATATTTAAGTGCTAAACAAATAAAAAGGCCCATGCAAACTTCTTATCCTTTCAATGAACTTGTGACCCTACTATGCTTCCCTATAGAAATAGCTAATTTGTAAGTAATGTGCCAAAAAAACTTATAGTTCTACTAGCTTTTTGTGATCTAGATCAGTTTCATTGGATGAAGGAAATAAAATTTTGTCCAAAGAAATTCTATAGATCAAGAAAACAAAAAATTAAAAAATAAACTGCCAAAAGAACTTAGGTTCTTCTACCATTGAGAGATATCTTCAGATCACTCTATTAAGAAAATGAATTTCCAAATCATAAAGATGATGTCTAACATCTCATTAACTAATTAAAATTACAACTCAAAAATTATACCTCAAATTTAGAAAGAAAAAAAATCCCTCACCACAAGGGAACACGTTTTCTGTTATATTAATCAATACTACTAATGTCTTGTAGACTTTATTTTGGAGATGAGAAATTTTTTCAAGCCGGTTCCTTGTAATGTCTTCAGATCTCAAAATGTGTAGCTAGTTGGAATGGACCTTTACAAATTACATTATCAGTTATAAAAACATCTTATTTCAAATTCAGAAAGAATGGTAAATCCATGTTATGTTTACATAAAAAAATAAGAAATAAGCAAAATTCAAGCCCAATACATTTGACATCATCCAACCTATGTATAAATACAACAACATCTTAAGGAGATGGAACCCAATAGAGACATCCAATCTTGTGATTCTCAACATACCAACAAAGAGTCCCCTAACATGGAGTTCTGAATAGCCACCAAATAAATAAAAATATTTAAAAGAACATAAGACAAGAATATAATGAACATTACCATAATGTTACTCACTATTCTATGGAAAAATAATTTGTGCATTCGCATCAACTTAAATTTTTGACATGTTGAATATATGTGTTAGCCTCCTGCTGCAGCAGGTATTCATTTTTCATGATTAACATTTTTACATGCCAAATATGTCATACTTTGCTGGCTGCAATGTTCCATATTTCGAGAACAGACCAAAGAAGATGCCATGAAAGTGTCATGGTCCGAATGCCACTGCTGTATTCCATTTTTGGTAAGATTTTCAGTTAAGGGAAGGCCAAACAACTAAATCTTGGTCTCCCTAGATTTCAATTTCCTGTTGTAGAATATAGAGAATGTATCTGTCTAAACAGCTAAATCTTTGCAGATTTGTAGATAAGTAGAGAATCAAAGGGACCCAACTGTTTAATCTGGGCCCTAGCAGAAATAAGTGTAGATTTAGATAGGAAAAATTGAAAAAAGAAAAAATTGTAAAGCTGGGTCTGCAAGTCTAAATGCACCCACCCATAAAAGAAGAAAAAATGTTAAAAAAATAGGCTGGGTAGGTAGCTGTGTGGTTGCAGAATGATAATTTGTGATCAGTTTTGTGGTACAAAGTATTTTATCTTTTCAAATCACAGTGCAGGCAGTTTTTATGCAAACGGGCTCAAAGGTGAACATTACTAACTCCCCTTTCTTCTAAATTCCCCAAAGCCACTTACTAACTTCCCAAAGAGGTCAAGATCTGCTTGCCTCTTAGTCTCATCATACTCCATATCAGTTGCCTTGGTGAAGATCTGCTTCACTCAAGGATCTCAGTTCTCTACAAGTTCTTTTTCCCAAATTTAGCCTAAGGTCCCTGACCTTAGCGCTTACTGGTCACCTTCATATTAACTACTAACAGTATTATATAAATCCCTATCAGTTTTCCCATTTCCCTATTAAACTATGCATACAAAACTCCCCTATGTAAATATTCCCTCCTTGGCAATATAGCCATGTTTTTATAAGTCCGGGAAAAAATGGTCCATCTGGGGCTGTTTTTAGCCCAGCCGAGTCAGAACAGGGATTAATCTGACACCTGGTGAGACTAATAACCTCTTCCCTAACCCTAGAACCCTCAAAAACCCCCTTTTTCTGCCCCCAACCCAAAGTTTTGGCATTAAATATTAACCCCGCCACATATAACTCCCATAACCCGCATAAACCATTGTTTAAACCCACCCGCGCGCTATATTTAAATAGGAATATTCCCGCAAAAATCCCCGCCCACTAACCTGCCGCCGCCTCGCATCTACCGCCAACCATTGGATCCCCCGCCCCGCAGATCAACGGCTGGCGGGCCGTCCCATCTCCAAAATGCCCGAGCTTTAGCGTCCGGGAGATGGGCGGTATTGCCACCGTAACTCCCACCACGCGTCAAGCATTGGGCTGTGGCAGAGACCTCTCCCCCAAAACCACCTTTGTCCATAAGCGGTGCGCCCAAAATCGGAAACCGCCCCTGCCTGTGTCACCCGCCTGCCCAGTGACGTCACCCCCTGCACAGTCACCGCTTACGTCACCCCCTTCCAAGTCACTATGTCGAGTCACTTGCCTGCGTGGCCTCCTGCCATGTCACTGCCACGTATCTCTGCCACCGTACCTGCCACGTCACCATCCGTACATGATGACATCATGTTGATGTCATCCCGCCACGTCGTCCTGCTGACGTCACCCGCCGTACAATGTCACATCATACTAACGTCATCGGCACTTTTTTGGCACGAAGGGCAAAAAAACGCACTTCGGAGCCCCGGAATCCAATTCTGAGGCAGTTTTTGATGAGCGATTTGCGCCTAGTCGCTAGATTTTTTGGGCCTGAATGGGGAATCTTCAGGGAATCTTTTCATTCTGCGGCCCCCAGCAAGCCCGAAAGGCGCTCAAATGACCCATTTTTCTTCGCGAAGCTTGCCAGAAGGAGGAGAAAACAGTTTTGAAAGAAACAGAGGCCAAACAGCGGTCATTTATTTTGTGAATAAGACCCACAGCACCTCAGAACAACATCAATTTATTGCCGAAGGGTATCAGAGGAAGAAGGAGAGCCAAAGAGTATCAATCGAAGATTTTTTTAGGGCTCGAAGCACTTAAAAATTGATGAGCCCCCCAAAAAGTCAAATCAAGAGGAGTAAGCCCATCCTAGCTCTCAAATCACATTCAGAGGCATTTCAAACCGCCGAACAGCAAGGGTGCAAAGACCAATGCACAGTTATGACAGATGAAAAGCACAGAGCCACCAGGACAGATATTAACTCATTTTGATACAGCTGCCCCCAGCAAAGCTCAAAGATATTTTCTGGCATTTATTTCTGGATAGGATTAGGTTAAAGTAATCAATTTTCTGTCAGACCTGTTAGGTCGTCTATAATAAATAATTTTGGATAAATATTCCCTATATATACCACCCTCTGTATTGTTTTAAAGGGTCGGTTGGTTGATAGTTTTTTCAGTGGAGACTCGCACTGTATACTTGATATGTTTTCTATAATCAAAGACTGTTGAAAAGCTTGGAGGGAAGATTGTCTGCTCTGTGTTTAATGGTTTGAAGAAGTGAATTTGGAATTCATGTGCTGCAACATGGCTCAATAAGTTTTCCTAACTCTGTTTTTTCCATTGATGTACCGTCTAAATAGCAAAAAGAAAGAATAGTCTAGAATTGGTTTAAACTGCCCTCTATGCTCATTTTTTGCTGTTTCTTTATGTTTTTCCTTTGGATCAGTCATGAATATGAATTCCCTTCGGCTCATATTTCCCCTAATCCATTCATCTTTGACAGTTGTCTAGGAATTCTTAACTGCTCCTAGATAGAGTTCATTCACCTTCCCCCTTTAAAGCATAGTGAGAGATTCTTTGTTACCTCTCATTCTTTATCCCTCATTCCATCCTTTTAAGCTTTAAGTGTTGTTTCATGAGCAGCTACCTTGCTCCTTATTTCTCTTGTGACCAAGAAAACGCACCAGCAGTCCGACTCCTTGACTCCACGCCCAATGGTTTGAAACTTGCCAGACTATGTTTTGCCTCTCTACCTGAAAACATCATCCTTCCCACCAAAAAACAAAACAAAACCCTTGGACTCGATAACTAGCCTAAAATCATTTTAAACAAAGCTAAATCATAAAGAGAGAGCCCTCTCTGATTGCAGGTTGGCTAGAACCTGCAGTCCAAAATTGGTCTGTGGTTACCTCGGTCGTATCCTTTTCTGGAGCTTAAGGACAACCTGAGTGATAACATAATGGTGACTCCGCTGGGGAACTTCCTCAGATAATTTCACAAAGTTTCACAAAGAAAGTTGGAAAGCTCCACTGGGAAGAACCAAACCTTCACAACCATTTTTCAAATCTAGTTCTGATCTTTGATGGTGGACAGAGATCAGGCACTCAAAGTTAATATATCCACCTGGCAACTCCACATCATCCTCATAATAAAGACTCCACTAGAGAAATGAACCCAAAAGAAATTTATGAGTAGATCAGGCTTTTGACCTGGATTATGATCCAAGAGATCATGTTCTTTCTCTTCCATAAAATTTTGCTGTACATATTGTTTAAATTCAACTTTTATGATTTTCCTTTTGAAAATGTTGAAGAAAGCCCTCCTTGCACATTAGAACAACAGCCTCTAAATGCTGCTGATGCTCACCTTATAGTCGAGGGGGACACTACTGTCAAAACAAATCATCCTATCCCTGTTCACACCAATCATTTAGCCCCTGTACTCAATCCCCTGCCTCGTAAGGTTCCTGATAGATATAAGCCACTCATTTTGCCTCCCGTGCTTAATCCTTTGCCCAAAAATCATCCCATGTATCTCCCAAGATTTGATGGAGAGAATGGAGTTACTGCCCAAAAGCATATCCAGGCTTTTGATGATTATTTGAACATTTTTGAAGTAGAAGATGAGGATGTTAGTGTTAGGCTGTTTGCCCTTTCTTTGCAAAGTGAAGTTAGGACTTGGTTTAAAGCATTGCCTGAGGCAAGCATCTCAAATCTCCAGCAGTTATTCAAACTCTTCCTTGATAGATGGATGATCAAAGTCAATTTCCTCATGCTCATAGAAGAATATAATCAGTTAAAAAGGATTCCAAATGAATTTGTTCAGCAATTTTCTGACTGATTCAATCAAGTTTATCATTCTATACCATTGAATATAATACCTCCCCCTGATTTGGCCCTATTACATTATCCAGCAGCATTTGATCTAGAAATAGAATTCCATCTGAAAGAAAGGAGCCCCTCTACTATGCAACAGATGCAGAACATGGCAGTAGATGTAGAGGTTAATCTGAAAGTTAGGGAGGGGAAGTTGAAAGCAAAAAAAGGGGATGAACTTGATATCTTTGTAAAGAAAGCAGAGGAATTAAAGCAGATGTGCACAACAGAAGTTGAACGTTTAGAGCACCAGAACAGATCTGTTTTGCAAAAGGAAAGGAATGATATTCATAAACAAACCTGCCACAAAACAGATGACATATTCATATCGCCATACATGATGGAGCAGTCTGTTGATATAATGTATGAATATAATAGCTTCTCTTCTTTCAACTGTCTGCCCAAATATGATCAGTATGATGATGATTGTGAGCCTAACGACCAAATCAGCCTTACAGAGGAGTCAGACATTATTTTGGCAGAAAGCACAGTTCAGGTTCAGCTGCCTGAACACAATGATCAGAATGCCCATCTCAGCCATGAAAAAAAGGAAGAAAGCGCAGAATGTGTTGATTTCAGCGAAGGAGCTTTACCATTTTGTTTCAAGTCTTTTCAGTTTATTAGGGAAAAATATCATGCCGTTAATAATCAAGTGTCACCATGTTCTGGTACTGATCAGCTAGAGGAAAGTCCAGGCCCTGCTCCTAAAGCATTAACACTAGATTTGCAGCCCCAAAGTGCCAGTGAATGTCAGATTGAGGAAGACTCAGAAGCGGCAGCATGTGACCAAAAAATCCAACTGGATTTCCTGCCTATCGGTTTTCAACCATCTCAGATATTTGAAGAAGAAAAAGAACAGTCAGCACAAATCTGTCAGGTGCCATCTGAGCAGGCTTTCAAAGAATTACAGGTTCCATCCCATGTTTTGCATAATTCATCTGATGGCAAGCTGTGTGATGAGGTAAATCACTGCTCTTCTCCGCTAGAAGGCTGCAAAGGACAATATCAAGATGTTGATGGTTCCCCAAATTCAAAGCATGATAGCTATCCCAAACTTTTGTACAGTTCTTCAAGTCAGTCCAGCAATAATGTATATATGCTCCAGGACCCTTTTGTACAGTTTCTTGTTTCAGCAAAGAAGGTCAGCAGCTTCCTGATCTTCTCAAAGATTAATAAAGCCATATCAGATTGCAAGATCTCCATTTCAGGTAACAGCAAGCACAAGCAGCAGGGGCCATTCATATTTATAATGCATAAGTGGCTGCATTGGCTGTTTCATTTCACCTAACGACAAAGTAAGTACTGGTTAGGATAGGTAGGTAGGATTAATAAGGCAACCGGCCAAGCAAATTTTGCAGAATACAGCAGCAATTGAAAACAAGGCAGTCTGACCTGCTGTTCTTGGCTTTTCACAAGGAAAAGCCATCCCCAAGTGGAGCCACTGTTAGCCTCCTGCTGCAGCAGGTATTCATTTTTCATGATTAACATTTTTACATGCCAAATATGTCATACTTTGCTGGCTGCAATGTTCCATATTTCCAGAACAGACCAAAGAAGATGCCATGAAAGTGTCATGGTCCGAATGCCACTGCTGTATTCCATTTTTGGTAAGATTTTCAGTTAAGGGAAGGCCAAACAGCTAAATCTTGGTCTCCCTAGATTTCAATTTCCTGTTGTAGAATATAGAGAATGTATCTGTCCAAACAGCTAAATCTTGGCAGATTTGTAGATAAGTAGAGAATCAAAGGGACCCAACTGTTTAATCTGGGCCCTGGCAGAAATAAGTGTAGATTTAGATAGGAAAAATTGAAAAAAGAAAAAATTGTAAAGCTGGGTCTGCAAGTCTAAATGCACCCACCCATAAAAGAAGAAAAAATGTTAAAAAAATAGGCTGGGTAGGTAGTTGTGTGGTTGCAGAATGATAATTTGTGATCAGTTTTGTGGTACAAAGTATTTTATCTTTTTAGATCATAGTGCAGGCAGTTTTTATGCAAACGGGCTCAAAGGTGAACATTACTAACTCCCCTTTCTTCTAAATTCCCCAAAGCCACTTACTAACTTCCCAAAGAGGTCAAGATCTGCTTGCCTCTTAGTCTCATCATACTCCATATCAGTTGCCTTGGTGAAGATCTGCTTCACTCAAGGATCTCAGTTCTCTACAAGTTCTTTTTCCCAAATTTAGCTTAAGGTCCCTGACCTTAGCGCTTACTGGTCACCTTCATATTAACTACTAACAGTATTATATAAATCCCTATCAGTTTTCCCATTCCCTATTAAACTATGCATATAAAACTCCCCTATGTAAATATTCCCTCCTTGGCAATATAGCCATATTTTTATAAGTCCGGGAAAAAATGGTCCATCTGGGGCTGTTTTTAGCCCAGCCGAGTCAGAACAGGGATTAATCTGACACCTGGTGAGACTAATAACCTCTTCCCTAACCCTAGAACCCTCAAAAACCCCCTTTTTCCGCCCCCAACCCAAAGTTTTGGCATTAAATATTAACCCCGCCACATATAACTCCCATAACCCGCATAAACCATTGTTTAAACCCACCCGCGCGCTATATTTAAATAGGAATATTCCTGCGAATATCCCCGCCCACTAACCTGCCGCCGCCTCGCGTCTACCACCAACCATTGGATCCCCTGCCCCGCAGATCAACGGCTGGCGGGCTGTCCCATCTCCAAAACGCCCGAGCTTTAGCGTCCGGGAGATGGGCGGTATTGCCACCGTACCTCCCGCCACACGTCAAGCATTGGGCTGTGGCGGAGACCTCTCCCCCGAAACCACCTTTGTCCATAAGCGGTGCGCCCAAAATTGGAAACCGCCCCTGCCTGTGTCACTC
Source organism: Pinus tabuliformis (assembly GCA_031772625.1). Lineage (NCBI taxonomy): Eukaryota > Viridiplantae > Streptophyta > Pinopsida > Pinales > Pinaceae > Pinus > Pinus tabuliformis. The sequence continues at coordinate 464,362,147 of CM062820.1, read as the reverse complement.
GCCTGCCCAGTGACGTCACCCCCTGCACAGTCACCGCTTACGTCACCCCCTGCCCAGTCACTATGTCGAGTCACCTGCTTGCATGGCCTCCTGCCACGTCACTGCCACGTATCCCTGCCACCGTACCTGCCACGTCACCATTCGTACATGATGATGTCATGCTGACGTCATCCTGCCACGTCATCCTGCTGACGTCATGCTGATGTCACCCGTCGTACAATGTCACATCATGCTGACGTCATCAGCACTTTTTTGGCGCGAAGGGCAAAAAATCGCACTTCGGAGCCCCGGAATCCGATTCTGAGGCAGTTTTTGATGAGCGATTTGCGCCTAGATTTTTTGGGCCTGAATGGGGAATCTTCAGGGAATCTTTTCATTCTGCGGCCCCCAGCAAGCCCGAAAGGCGCCGAATGACCCATTTTTCTTCGCGAAGCTTGCCGGAAGGAGGAGAAAACAGTTTTGAAAGAAACAGAGGCCGAACAGCGGCCATTTATTTGTGAATAAGACCCACAGCACCTCAGAACAGCATCAATTTATTGCCGAAGGGTATCAGAGGAAGAAGGAGAGCCAAAGAGTATCAGTCGAAGATTTTTTTAGGGCTCGAAGCACTTAAACATTGATGAGCCCCCAGAAAGTCAAATCAAGAGGAGTAAGCCCATCCTAGCTCTCAAATCACATTCAGAGGCATTTAAAACCGCCGAACAGCAAGGGTGCAAAGACCAATGCACAGTTATGACAGATGAAAAGCACAGAGCCACCAGGACAGATATTAACTCATTTTGATACAGCTGCCCCCAGCAAAGCTCAAAGATATTTTCTGGCATTTATTTCTGGATAGGATTAGGTTAAAGTAATCAATTTTCTATCAGACCTGTTAGGTCGGCTGTAATAAATAATTTTGGATAAATCTTCCCTATATATACCACCCTCTGTATTGTTTTAAAGGGTCGGTTGGTTGATAGTTTTTTCAGTGGAGACTCGCACTGTATACCTGATATGTTTTCTGTAATCAAAGACTGTTGAAAAGCTTGGAGGGAAGACTGTCTGCTCTGTGTTTAATGGTTTGAAGAAGTGAATTTGGAATTCATGTGCTGCAACATGACTCAATAAGTTTTCCTAACTCTGTTTTTTCCATTGATGTACCGTCTAAATAGCAGAAAGAAAGAATAGTCTAGAATTGGTTTAAACTGCCCTCTATGCTCATTTTCTGCTGTTTCTTTATGTTTTTCCTCTGGATCAGTCATGAATATGAATTCCCTTCGGCTCATATTTCCCCTAATCCATTCATCTTTGACAGTTGTCTAGGAATTCTTAACTGCTCCTAGATAGAGTTCATTCACCTTCCCCCTTTAAAGCATAGTGAGAGATTCTTTGTTGCCTCTCATTCTTTATCCCTCATTCCATCCTTTTAAGCTTTAAGTGTTGTTTCATGAGCAGCTACCTTGCTCCTTATTTCTCTTGTGACCAAGAAAATGCACCAGCAGTCCGACTCCTTGACTCCACGCCCAATGGTTTGAAACTTACTAGACTATGTTTTGCCTCTCTACCTGAAAACATCATCCTTCCCACCAAAAAACAAAACAAAACCCTTGGACTCGATAACTAGCCTAAAACCATTTTAAACAAAGCTAAATCATAAAGAGAGAGCCCTCTCTGATTGCAGGTTGGCTAGAACCTGCAGTCCAAAGTTGGTCTGTGGTTACCTCGGCCGTATCCTTTTCTGGAGCTTAAGGACAACCTGAGTGATAACAATATGCATTGATCTATTCAGGAGAATTCAAAATAGAGGTGGGTGGAAAGAATGCCAAAAAAAATATATGTAAAACTTAGGAATAAGAATACTTTCTACATGATGGTATAACCAACACCCCAATTTCTTAAAAATTTGAAAAACATAACACAATTTAATAAAAGACAGGAGTGTGTGTGTGTGTGTATATATATATATATATATATATATATATATATATATATATATATATATATATATATATATATATATATATATATATATATATATATATATAAGTAAAGAAACAATGAACATTTTATAACATCGAGTGAAGAAATATATGAACATTTTATAACATTCTCTCTTTTTGTGGTCATTTTCATCAGTTTATTAATCTTAACCCACTCACTGTGGAGATGATAAATTTTTCTATACACTGATATGATATGTACATCACTCTATTCTTAATAATAGAAATGCATACACTATTGTGTAAATATTGTATTTGATCAGGGAAGAGAATATGGTAGTTGGCTTGCCTAAACTACATTCACTATATGGCTTATGAAACATGAATCAATGCAATTATTGCAATTGCCTAAATAGTTGAACCCAAGTTAATGAAATAAGGTACAGGCTATATTAACTTTTCTCTTGGCTCAGTTTTAGGGCATCAATAAGCACAACTCGAACAAATACTAATATTAAGGTTGAGCCTGACTTTCATGTCTCCCTATAGGGTTTCACCAGCTATTATCTTGCATTGAATTATTTTTCAACTAGTGCATAAGTTTTGAAACCACTTAGAGGTAATACATGACTCCCTAAATTACCAAATTAATTGGGACTTGTGCAAAAATATCTAATGAGATATTCTCCTCCATCAATTTGAACCCTCTAGAAGTCACATAATTTTGAATCTACACTTTCCTCCATCCATTTTAGGATAAAAAATTGTAGGAGATAATTTTCAGATTCATTAATGGGTTTTATGCACATACAACATCCATGTCTAGCTAATTTTAAAATTATCTTTTTTTTATTATTATAGTGGAATCGGCAATAGGGGCAGCCTTGCAACTCGCATTAAATGAGGTCGATTCTGACCGCTACCTCTATAACCACTGGGAGCCACGCGCGCCCCTCTATACAGCTCCAGGGTTAGTCCGGGGGATTTGAACTCATGACCTTCAGTACGGAGGCCGCCTTTCTAATGAACTTCACCGCATTGTGATTACCAACTCGCCTACCCCCGTGGGGCTATTAATTTTAAAATTATCACTTTCCAAATCTATATTTTATTTCCCATGTTTAAAAAATTGTCAAAAAATATTTTGAGGTTGTACATGCACCTAGATTCTGATTGCGATGCTAACATATTTCAACATCAAAGTGCAAGTCACCAAGCCATGTGGAGACCATTTGAAGGATGAATAAGTAAAATTGTTTAATATCAAGCACATGTATCTATAAAGGTATAAATTATATTAATGTCCACTTGAAGGAACCTAGAGTCATTCCTAGGAAGAAATGCATTATTGTAATGATATACAAGAACAAAGAATGAAGAACACAAAATCGTTGAAGCTCAAGTACATTTATCCAAAAAGACACAAAGAAATTACATATATGGCAACTTAAACATAACTAGAACCATTCCATGAAGAAATGAATTATTTTATTCCAATAAAATCCTCAAGGGGGGACTCTAAAGGATGTTTCCCCACATTTGTGGATGGCATCCCTGGAGAAAATATTAGATAAGGCTAGTGTGCATTACACAAAAAGATAAGAACCAAACACATGTTCGAATAGAATAAGTGAAATTCAGAACAACATTTGCCACAACCACTTGAGATAATACTTTGGGATAGAAATTCATTATTATGATGGTATATAAGAACAATGTTTAATTTTCAAGGCTAGGGTCTTGGCTGTAATAGTCCACACATGATGCTAAGATTTAGTATGTAGTATATACTTCAATATACTTTTTGGCAGGCGGAAAGAGTCGATAGTGCAGACACAAATCAACCTCCCTAGGAGCCTAAGACTCTCTAGTGACAAACAAGACAAACAAGAGCAATCCTTCTCTAAACATGCATTTACTATATGGGAAATCACGTGTTTAGATCCTACCTGTAATCCAACGCTGTTGTAGCAGTCCAGCTCCGCTGATCCGGATGAGCTCCTCCTTCACTTTGAAACCTGCATACACTAACAATCAAACGATTAAATAGCACTTGATAATCTCATAGAATAAAAGATATTTAACACATAGACCAAGGAGTACATGAAACAACTCATAAATAACAAGTTATTGAGAAGAATGGACTCATTTGCATTAATAGGTAACAAAAGGAAAAAATACAACCTGAGCCTTGGTGTTGTGCAAGTCCCTCCCAGGGTCCATCAAGAGTTCTCCTTTACTTTGACAAAGCTCACCCACTTCCAAATAGAACAAGTAAAGATGGCAATCTCTCCTCACAAGCTTCTAAATGGGAGTCCTAATTCCTGCAGCATTTACCCTTAGAAATGTATAGCTTCCAACCTCCCCTCCTTCTGACCCAATGCCTGTATTTATAGTGCTCAAGAGGAGGTTAATCACGTCCACCATCAATGGGATAATCCCCTCTTTGGATGGGATAGCTACCTTATTGATGGGATAAGTTCCTCTTTGGTAGGGGTGCATGAACCATCTGGAGGCGCTCAATACACGTCGAACAACCTTCTAGAATGCTCTATAAATGACCACAAGTAACTTTTTAAAGATGAAACTTGCGCATTTTAACCTTTACAGGGGGACGCACCTGCCCCTTTACATACAGAGCGTCCAAAGACGCAGCTTTTGTGAACATTGGGTGCGTCCCCGCAGGTAAGGTTGAGAGAACCTGCGTACCCAGAGATAAATACATTTATAAAGACTTTCTCTCTTTTTTGGAGTTTGACATGGAGAGCAGAGGTATAAGACTTGCCTAAGAGGATAGCATGACTGTTGATAGAGCCATACTAACTGTAAATAGTCATGGTGACATTTTTTAGTGTAACAGATTGCCCCCTAAAGTGCGAAGCCTGTAATAGATTAGGGTTTTGTATTATCTAGGAAGGGTGAAGCGCTTTATCATTTCAAGGATTATCTCGTGGAGAGCCTGGTCAGAACCTGCAATTTTCAACACAAAATACATGTATAAGATTATATCATCACTGAGGTAGGCATTCCCATACTCAGATTAAAACTTTAACTAACAGACTAACTACTCTGATACAGGAATGATCTTGCAGTACATCATAATCATAGACTTTTGTAGACACAGTATGGGCGCAGCCATATGTTTATGATTAGTCTACTTAGATAATGAATACAAAACTCCTCGCAGCCTGGTGGTGGAAACTAGATCCAGGGTCTTCATTTCTACTTCCCGAATTGGTACGATTCTAGCCATGCAAATAAATGAGTTGATGTCGAACATGGTAGAAACCACTTGATTACCAGTCGATGATGTAAACTGTTAACAAGCGTGAGAGAGACCACCAGTAATGTCAATGGTTCTCAAAGTACCCAGTACAATCCATGAGATGTGAATGAATGAGTTGATGTCGAACATTTCACGAAATCCTTCGATCGAAAGTCAATGATGTAAACTGACGTCAAAGGCGAGAAACCTGCCATTGATGCATGCAGACTTCAAGGTACTGACGATTTCTAAGTCATCTCTCTAGATAATGTGCTGATGTCGATAGAAAGCGACTCGTTGCAGGCAAGCCCGTAACACGAAATCATTGTTCAAGTTGAAGAAATGTTGCTGTAAGGACTGACTCAGGGATGGTCAAATGGATGATAAGTATTTTGCAGATGAAAGTTTTGTTTGCAGACCTCTTGAACACATAACGACACAACAGATGGCTTGGTGATAAACGACTCAAAGTTAATCCCCGGAACCCAGCTGAAGACTTTCAAAGTGGTTTGATCAACTGTGAGGTAAAGGATTTCCCAAACCAGGTGAATGAAAAGTGTCGTGTTCAAGAGTGGTAATAAAGTTTCTTCTGAGACAAAAGGTAACAAATAGGCTCATTCTTCTCTCTTTTCCCCCACCATTTCTGGCAAGTACCTCTTTATTTTTAACAAGCTTGAGGAGGATAACATATGCTTGATTATAAGCTCATCCTTCGGATGAGTCCAACCTAGTTTTGATTCGAACCCTAGGAAGGAGTGGTTCGTTCCTGTTTGTAATTGAACAGGTCCTTTACTGTGAAATGTTTAACGAGCCTAGTATAGGAGAAACTCGGCGTTTTTCAATTTTAGAGAGTCTGAAAAACTTAAGAAGACTCCAAGTTGAACTTTTTCGTAGATTTGTGTCCCTCAAGCCCGAAAAAGTATAAAATAATACCTGGGGGAACCGCTTGATCTTGCGACCAAGGAGTACTTTCATAATTAGTGCCACTGACCTGAAAAGTAAAAAGCGATCAAGGACACGTCGTTTTATTTCCGTATCGAGTTTGAAACGACAAAAACCCGGCAATCTTTTCCTGATTTTACGGTCAGAAAAGAGCTATAAGGGGACCGTCTTTTAATTCCATTTTAACGAGTGTAAAAGAAACGCTCGGCAATCTTTTCATTTTTTAGGAGTCAGAAAAGGGCTTAAAAGATGACTCTGATATTTTGGTTCGTGAAAAATGACAATTTTCCCTCTAAATCCCTTTGTCCTGCACAAAAACGACACATTACTCATACCTGTTTAAGATAGGCAAAAATACATCGAAAAACATCCTTCCATGGTGAAAAATGAACAAATTCATCCAAAAAACCTATAAAAAGACTTTTTACCATGTCATTTTTACCATTTTACTGTTGAGGTTGAAAAAAGGGCTTTTGGCAAGAAACTTCCCGTGGTCGCTGCGGAAAATCCGACCGTCAGAATCGAACACCGTCTCTTCCAGGTATTTTACAACATCCTCCTCTTCAATTTCATCCGATTAAAATTGTGTTTTAGGTTTTAGTTTTGATTTTTGGGGGGCTTTGGGTTTCAAAGTGCGCTCTGCGGGGGACGCAGGTGCCCTTCGGGTGACCTGCGTCCCCCAACTTTTTCCTGTACAGGAAAAAGGTCGGGGGACGCAGCCCACCTTCAGGCCAGCTGCGTCCCGACGCCCTGTGTTCTAAACGCGGGGTGCGTCCCCCGCGAAAGGCGGAATTTGAAACCCCAAACTCCACAAGCAACCATTTAAAATTTCCCAAATGAATTCTAATCTTTGTTTCTTGGTGTGTAGGGCACTCACCATGTTGGATTGGAGAGAAAGAGAGCACGAAGATGTTGATTTAGCCGCAATTGAACATCAACCTTCCATTGATGCCCTAAAAGCATGCGGGCTATATAAATACTGGGCCATACCTGGCATGAGGGCTCAGGTGAGATTCTTAGAATGGCTGGTTGAGAGATGGAACGTTCAAGAGCAATGCTTTTACATAGGAGGGCACCAGCTCGAGATAGAGCCCTCTGATGTATACTTTCTCACTGGCTTGCCAAATAGAGGCGAGCAACTCAATCTAGCCGGGACTAGGCCGGGTGGCCAATCCCTTGCTAGTCTTCGGGCAGATTGGTGCACACCCAATGCACACCATGCGAAAGGCGTGGAAATCAAACACATCTCTCTGCGTGAACTCAAAGTTATAGCTTTCACGGTTACCAGAATTTGCGGCGCGGCCGCTTTACATATTGCCTCCGGGTCCCAAATGCGGATGGCGATTGACTGTTACCAAGGCACCATTTTCAACTGGTGTGATGCTGTGTCGGCTAATATGAAGAGCCAACTGACTAGGGTAAAGAACGGACAACTGAAGACCTTTGGATATGGGCCTGTAGTTGTGAGCTTTGCCTTAGAGAGAGTTCTGATGCTGATCCCTCAGCAACTCACTGTTGATATCTGGGGTCCTCGGGAGCCAAAGCTGATACGATGGGTTACGGTGATGGCCCGGCATCCTGACGAGGGCGCGGCGGTTGTTCGATTCTTTGATGGTTATTTTCACTGGTTAGAGGACCAGGTTTTTTCGATCCAGGACTTTCCGTATGCCGGAGTAGATTTTCGAGGTGATCCGGACATGGTTCTTCCACAGGGAGAACAATGGGATGACAGAGGTACTTTATTTTTCACAAGTTTTCAAATTATGTATTTTTTTGTTTTTTATATATATCGTCTCAAAACTGACAGTAAAAAATTTTCAAAATGCAGATGTTGGTCCACAGCGCCCAGCCAACCTCCGGCCTTTTGAGAGGAGACATCCAGTTGCACCGGTACCGGCCCCACAGGACGCGGCTGCAGAGTCACTAGCTGAGTTGGAGCAGGATCTAGAGCGTCTGACGGCGGATATACCTGAGACTACCATAGATGATATTCCTATCAGACTTCAGCGCTATGTAGTCGCAGTCCCTGGACCGTTTAGGAGATTTTTGTGTAAGGTAGCCCGTGCAGTGGTGTCGTATAGGGAGCACCACCAGTGATTGGCTAGTCACTTTGTAGACACATGTGACATTTTTGACTTTTTGTACTTTATCATTTTTGCCGATCATAAGGTGTTTTTCAACCTATGATCGAAGACGATGTATATTTTTTGACACACTCCTATCTATATATATATCACTATTACCGGCTTATCTTGTTTAACATATGTGATGAAATGTTTTTAAATTTACTTGCATGATTATCGTAAATGTCTGTCCAACATTCGAGAAGCAATTGCATCTGCTAATGTATTTAAAGACCTTGGAATATGCTGATATTCAATGTAATCAAATTCACGTTCCAAGAGACGCACTCTCAAAAACAACCTTAATAACACAGGATTTCTAATGGCATAAACTCTATTAAGCTGTAATACAACAAGTTCAGAATCTAACCTCACTATCAAACGTCGAATTCCAAATGAAATAGATTCGGATAATAATTCAACCACTGCACTGTATTCTGCAATGTTGTTCGTTGTTTGACCGAGGCTTACCCCATGCATAGAAACTAACTCGTCAGAGGGTGAATAGATAACCCAAGCTGCGGAAGAGATATTCCGTGTACTACGACAAGCACCATCAGCAAATCCAATGTATGTTTGGAGAGGCGTCGACATCTGCAATATCAAGAGTAAAACCAAGATAAGCCAGAATAACGACGAAAAACACACTCTCTAAGCTAAGCACACTGACTAACTAACAAACATACTAGCTAGAAAGAAAACCTAACCTAACTAAAAATTCTCCATACCCACCATTTAAGCATAATACCTCTTTAGGTAAAGTCCATTTCTGGGTTTACCCAAAGAGTCCCCATCAAAATCTACCAGCTCATAAGCCCCTTTTGCTAGCTTTCGCTTTACAATGTAGGGTCCATGCCACATAGGAACGAATTTTCCAGCACCTAGCTTATCGTTAGCTTGATCATATAATAGCACTAGGTCTCCCTCCGAAAAACTTCGAGGGGTCACATTTCTATCATACTGAGCTTTCATTCGCTTCGCGTGAGTCTCGATTGCCAATGCAGCGTCACGTCGAGTCTCATCTAATTTAGCTAAGTACAATAAACGTTTCTCCTCTTCGGAAGTAGCTGGAAGTAATTCGACAGCCATTTGAAGTGATGGGATTTCGCATTCAATGGGTAACACAGCTTCCAAGCCATAAACTAGCTGGAAAGGAGTGAACCCTGTTGAAGTTTTCACTGAGGTTCGGTATGCCCATAGCGCTGAAAATAACATGTTGTGCCAATTCGACCGATGAATACCAATGGTTCGTCGGATCATGATAACCAGAACTTTGTTGATAGACTCAACCAAACCGTTGGCTTGCGGATAATAAGGAGTAGAGCTATCGTGGCGCAAACCAAGCTGGCTTGTAAGCTCAGTCATCATGATGTTTCGAAAATGGCTCCCATGGTCAGTAATGATTGCTTGTGGGACACCAAACCTAGTTATAATATGATTGAATACGAAAACTGCAGCTGTTTTGCCGCTTGCGTCGAATGTAGGCATCGCCTCGGCCCATTTAGTGAAATAATCAACCGCGAGGATGATATACGCATGCCCCCCGGCCGAGTGAGGGTTACAAGTAATAAAGTCGATACCCCATTTGGCGAATGGACCAACGGCAATTATAGGGTGGAGAGGAGCAGGTGGTGCGCGCATCTTGCGATCAAACACTTGACAGTTGTGGCACTTCCGGACTGCAATGATACAATCTTTAAACATAGACGGCCAGAAATAGCCAGCGCGCAACACCTTCTGAGCTGTGGCATACCCAGACATATGACCGCCACATGCTCCAGAGTGACAATCATTCAAAACCCTCTCAGCCTCTTCGTGAGTTAAACAACGTCGAAAAACTAAGTCTGCCCCCCGGCGATAAAGTGTATCTCCAATAATTTTGTATTGCTGGGATTGAAACCGAATTTTTCGACGTTTCGCCTTTGAAGCTTCAGGCCGAAAGGTTTGGGTTTGGAGATAGATGATTATATCCCCGTACCACGGATCTAAAGTACTGATAAGAAACAAAGATTCGTCCGCAATGGACTCCTCTGCCACAGTCTCTGTGTCAGCACGAGGGAAATCACACATCAATTCCGCAAAAACCAAGGATTTCTTAGACTTGGACTTCTCGAATTCCAAGTCGAACTCTTGCAGGATAACGATCCATTTAGAGTACTTGCCCCCTAGCAATTGTTTTGTCAAAATGTAAATCATAGGGTTGCAATCCGAAATAACTGTAGTTTTACGGAGAAGAATGTAGTGACGAAAACGCTGGACAGCTTGAACGGCTGCCAGGGCCAATTTCTCCACATGCGAATATTTTAGCTCAGTGGGATTTAAGGTCCTACTGAGATAATATATCACATGTTCCGCTCCGAATTCATCTTCTTGAACTAACACCATTCCAATGGTGGAATGCGAAGCTGCGAGGTATAAGAAGTAGTCCTGGTTGTAGTTGGGAGGATGCAACAACGGTGCATGGGTCAACGCGTGTTTAAGTGCATCAAAAGATTGTTGGGCAATCTCGTCCCAAAAGAATTGAGCGTTCTGTTTCAACAACCGTGTAAAACCTTTAGTGACCTCGGCGTAGTTTGGGATGAATCGGCGTAAAAAGTTCGCTTTCCCTTGCAAACTTTGGAGTTGGCGCAAACTCGAAGGAGGAGGCAATTTGATGATAGCTTCGACCTTTGAGGGATCGACGCGAATGCCGGCTTTTGAAACAACAAAGCCCAGCAATCGACCTGTTTCTATACAGAAAACACACTTGTGGGGATTCAACCGAATTCGATAATGCCTACACCTCATAAAGATTGCTCGTAAGTGGACAAGGTGATCAGCTCGATGTAAAGAATGAGCAGGCAAATCATCGAGATACGGTTGCACAATGTGCTTGATGTCATGAAATGCGTAAGACATCGCCCGTTGAAAAGTGGCCCCGGCATTCTTAAGCCCAAAAGGTAATTTGCAATAAGCAAATGTCCCCCATGGACAAATGAATGCCGTTTTTGGTTGGTCGGCAGGTAGAATATTGATTTGATTATAGCCCGAAAAACCATCCATAAAGGAAAACATTTCACTTCCGGCACAATCATCAATAATTTGATCGATATAAGGCGTAGGATAGTTGTCTTTTGGACAAGCTCGATTTATATCCCTATAGTCGATACAGATTCTTATTGTTCCTTGTTTCTTGTTGACCGGAACAATATTCGATACCCAATCCGTTAACGGGATCGGATAAATGAAACCTGCTTTCAACAGCTTTTCGACTTCTGCTTTAATCGCAGCCGCTTTCCGAGGGTGAATCTGACGCAACCGTTGCCGGACGGGTTTAGCATCCGGGTAGGTCTTTATTTCATGAACAACAATGGCAGGATCGATTCTGGGCATTTCCTCGTAAGACCAAGCAAACACATCACAGAATTCTTGGAATAGGGCCTTGTAAGTTTGGATTTCATCTTCTGTACATGCGGCACCTATATGAATGTTCTCCTCAATTCCGGGCTTCACTGAAATATCAATGGGAATAGTACGAGAAATATTCCCTAAATTCAACTCTGAATCAGAATGTTTCGTTGGATTCTGAGCGTCTTTGACATATTCAGTGGTAAAGATAGATGAAAAATCATTTTCAAAACATCATCCTCAGGTAAAAACGAAGATCTGTGATGGAGATCTTCCCATGGTAGATCGTCTACACTTAGGATTTCGCGAAGTTGTTCGTCAGATGACACGACTTCGGGAAACGCTATCCGTTCTAAGGTTGATGTGAAAAGTGATTCTTCACTGACCACATTCATTTGGTCGATTTGGGTTGAACGCGAGTCGGTAAAAGACATGACAGCTTCATAAGCAATTTCATATGGACTCAAAGGCATAGCATCACCGAATGAGTCTATCTCAGATTCAGATGGGACGATCCAAGGATCATCATAAATAATGTTTTCTGATGTAATCATATGAATTGATGCAAATGAAGGGTCTGCGTTGATTGGAGGGAAAGGAAAAGTTCCCAGTAAACCGGAATCTTTAACTAAACCTACGCCAACGTCCCTATAAGGGATTGTCGTCTTACCGACATGCTGGATACTCTCTGAAGAGGCTGGGTCGGATGAAAAGTATGTCAGCTGATCAATAGTCACGATCTTACCGTTATATGGAAACTTAATTACTCTGAAGACCGATGAAACGACCGCGTCATAGCATATGACCAACTTCGACCCAAAAGAAGGTTGTAGTCTAGAGGGGCATCAACCACTTCCACATCCAGACTAACGGTTTTACCTTCTACCCCTATAGGCAATTCCTGTAGAATACCAAACGGACGGAACCCACGGCCATCAAAGGCCTTAAGGATGGTGGGGGATTGGTTCAACGAAGGAGAACCAAGAGATCTCCAACATTGAATCGACATAATACACGTAGAAGCTCCCTCATCAATCACAGTCCGATGAATAGGCCTGTTTTTGACTATCACTGGGATTTGGAAAGCCATTTGATGGGGTAGACGCGGTGTACTATTTTCTAGATCGAAGATTATCAGGTTCGGGTCCTGAACATCAACAGCTCCGATAGCCGACAAAAGTAATTTTCGTTGTGCTGGGCATGATTGCAGCACTTCTAACGCCGACATTGCTGAGGGTGAAACAGCTAAGTCCTCAACAATGTTGTAATTCTGGGCTGCTCTCGCATGTGGATTGAAAGCAGACCTTCGAAGTACACCCTTGGCGGGCGGTTTAATTACTAAGTCCGGGTTAGGTTTTTCGATCTGTAGTGGATCGGAACCAGGAGCTGAGGTTGATGGGTTAGAGTGAGAAGATTCTGCTTCCTTACCATCAACAGGATTCTTACTACCATAATCTTGCGATCGAGTCGCAATCCTCACATGAGACATCATCAAAATGGGTTCTTCACTGGCAGTCGAGGAAGAACCTATCATCTTACTCTCCTGCTTTGGAAATGGATCTTTCAACACAGCAGGAGTGGGAGAACCTTTGACTATTTTCACAACCTCGGCCCGATGAGGGCAATCTCTTGTAAAATGATCCTCTTCACAAATAAGACAAGGATATCGAGGTTTGCGTTTTTCGTCATTGGTTTCCGACTTTTCTGTTTTCTCCTTCGGAGCCTTGTCTGCTTTAGCCTTCTTCTTTCCTTTCTTCTTTCCACCGTTTTTTGATTTGGCCGTAGATGACTCTACAGCGTGAATATCGGCGGAAAGTTCAGGAGAAGACTCTCCTGTCGGGGAATCAGGCAAGGTGATTATAGGAGTAGTAGAACTCTTGGAAGACTTCTTCTTGCTCTTTGTGTTCACCGTACCAATCATACCATCAGTGGCATGAGATCCCGAAGGAGCAGCAGCGATTTGATTCGATTTTGGAAGATCTGGAATCTTCTCGTGTAACGTACCCGACTGAGTATAAACTAAGTCAAGGTACTGCGCCTGAGCAATGACTTGCTCCTCAGTAACTACTCCGGCCTTAGCTACATCTTCAGTAATCTTCGGTAACAATGATTTAACAAACCATTCAGCTAAGATTTGGTCCGGAATAAAAACTTTCACTAACCTCCTTCGACGTCTCCACTCATGAATGTGATCGGAAATATACGTGGACGTCGATTGTTTTAGTGAAGTTAATAATTCCGTGCCGTTATCGTATCTGACCGGCAACTGAAAGTGAGTTAAGAACGAGGTAGCTAACTGGCTAAAATTGTAAAAAGAGGCCCGTGGTAACTCAATGTACCACTTGGCCGCGAGACCAATGAGTGTACGCTGAAAAAGACGTAAGCGGATCGAATCATCCGAGATAGAATTTGAAGCACACCAGAGGTGGTAAGTCATCACATGATTGGACGGATCCTCTCCAGGCTTACCTTCGAACTTGGGTATATCACTGGGCAACTTATTTGGCATTGGCGGCCAGAATTGAAGATATTGAATTGGATCATTCGTTAGGCGCGTCAAATCTGGTAAATCCAAAGTTGCGATAAATGGTAATTGCCGATTAGGATCTCTAAAATTCTGAGTCATGACACCAGCCCCAGGAGGAGGATATCCAGGATAACTAGGAACAGGAATCGCATTAGGGATATTATATCCTCTTGGAAAACCAGGATTAACCGGACCGTACTGGGGTTGTTGAGGTTGTTGATAAGTGTACCCAGGATACGGTTGATACTGGTAAACTGGCTGCTGGACAGCTTGCCTTTGTTGGTACTGTCCCTGGTACGGTTGTTGAACAAATTGAGGTTGAGAAGTGACAACCGTACTTATACCAGGCTGACCCATAGGCATCTGGACCGTGGTTTGAATCGTAGGTCCAGACAACGGTAAAGATGCCTGAGGAGTGGTTGCAGAGACAGTAGAAACCGGAGCTGTCGATACTCCAGAAGTAAGTGCGGTAGATGCAGCGGTAGTTGCAACAGCCGTTTGAGATGGAGTACTAGGTGCAATTGGCGGCTGAGTAACTACCGAAGTTACAGAAGTTTGAACATTTGACTGGGCAGGTTGCGGTTGCTGGGGTGAACCAGAAACTACGGGTTGTCCAGCTTGAGGTACCAACTGTATACTTGGCTGCAACACCTGTTGACCCTGTGATGGATCCCACACTAACATTCCAGGGTATTGACCCGTAACAGGTTGAGAATACTGAGGTCCATAACCGGATTGAGGATAGGATTGATAATTGAAAGGTGCAGTTCCCATACCTTGACCATATGACTGACCTTGAGGTGGTTGATAACCTTGACTCGAGTATTGACCTTGAGGTTGATAACCTTGGGGTAAATACTGATACTGGGGTTGACCTTGACCTTGAGGTTGGTACCCTTGAGGTTGATACCCTTGGGGTTGATACCCTTGGGGTTGCCATCCTTGAGGTTGCCATCCTTGAGGTTGATATTGATACTGAGGTTGACCCTGGGGTACATATTGAGGCTGGGGTTGACCTTGAGGCATGTATTGTACCATAGGTGCATACTGACCTTGAGGTTGCCCCCCAGACACGATTTGTGTACCTTGAGGTTGCCCCCCAGGTGTTAACTGAGGCTGCCCCCCAGGCGGTAATTGGCCACCTTGAGGTTGGGAAACGGGAACGGAACCTGACATCATGTAAATGTCTCCTACACCCAATGGTATATTACCACTGTTTCCAGTTAATAACCCATGATTGACGGGTTGAGGAGATGCCCCCGCAAAGGTACCAGAAAGTGCTTGATACCCAGTGGGAACAGAAGGACCGCCGTGTAAGAAAGATTCAGGACTTTGAGTAAACACGGACGACTGACCAGACATATTTACAGGAGTATGAATACCTCCAGGTGGAAAAGGAGTACGAGGTGGAGAAAAACCTATCCCTGAGTTGTCTAAATAATTGGTTAACGAAAGGTACCAAGTAGTACTTCTAGGAGGACTGTAAAAGATAGATTCACGCTCCCTGAGCTCAATAGTAAGTTGATCTTCAAGGTGAGAAACGCCTATTTCTTCCTCTGGAGCAAGTTCTTCAATAGCAATCAAACCAGTAGGAAGATTTTCGGTGATAATTCTTTCTATTTTCGGTGAATCTGGAACACTAGAAGTCGGAGTAACAGGTTCGGATATTTCAGGTTCTTCGCCTATATCACTAGCAGACGAAAAACTACCAACAAGCTCAGAAACTGTAACAGCTTCGGGATTATAACCTGTCTCTAGACTTTGGTAATCTGGATGGACTACCAAGGAAGATTCTCCTTCTTCAGGTGAACCTACTTTACTGCCACTAGGAGGAGTTACAAGGACCTTCAACCCTTCGTACTGACCCGCGACGTCTTCAGGAGATCCACCCCGTGATCTACGGAGTGTCCTCAACAAATCAGTTCCGGTAACAATCTCAGGTGACTTGCCCCGAAGTCTACGGGACTGTCTCGGTAATTCCGCCACAGCTAAAAACTTTTAACTACTACACACGAAAACAAAATAAAATTTCAAATCAAACCACCTAAAGTCTCTAAAAAACCAAACAAATTTGAATCACACGCCTAAAGAATCTAGGGCGTCAAACCAAGCACAAACAGTAGCCTTCCAGATCGAAAGCGCTAGTTGGTGATGAAGCCCAACATCGCTGGATTCAATACAGAAGTGGCGGGTGGAACAGTTACCCCGGCAACCTGCTTAATGAATAGACTGGACCAAGTTCCTCCACTTTAACCGTCTCGAGTGAAGTGAACCCCCCAGAAAATCCAAGTGAGTCTAGCCGACGTCTGCTCCAGGTACAGTGGGATCTTCCCTCCACCGTCACCTCGGTAGAATCCTAAAGATAATGGTCACTAAGGTTACCAACCGCAACAAATGCACCTGGGGGAACAGTCTAAACTCCGACAGCACGCAAGGGCAGAGTATCAAGCTCAATCCCCTTGCCGGTTCCTTGACAATAATACAAGGTTTACCGACAAGTGACCCCTGGCTCTTTGACAATGGTTAATCCGAGGTTTACCGTTTGTAATACGTGCGTGTCTAGCGTCGTTCCCAACGAGGGAGGATTGATCCCCTCACTGGTTCGGACACGAGCTCGTGCTTCTCCTTTAAGAGGAGCTTTCCCAGAGTACAAATGAGACAATTGGATTTATTCTATCACAAGATAAGCTACTTGTTTGGTTTTGTTGTCTTGGAGAGTTAATTACTCACCTACTCCAAGACACTAGCCTGATCTAAATTGGTGTTTCAGAGCCCTAGTAAATAAAAGTTACTACGTCGATTTTACTTTAAGCGTTAATTTTATGGTTTTTCTTAAAGACAAAAGGTAGCGGAAGTGAAACCAATGGTGTGTAGACTCGATTCAAACCACTACAAAGATGCACCTAAGATGATTTACGCTACTTTCCTTTTTCAATGAAATTCTTAACTAAGAGAGTTGAGAGATGCAAATTTTATAGAAAACAACTTTCTTAGTAAAGACAATCAAAGAAACAATTCTCTTTATCTTTTCAAGCATACAAACATGACCACTCCTTATGTGCACGAAAAAACTCTTTTTCTTCCAAAAGTTTTCAAAGCTACTTGAAACAAAACTTTTCAAAGGAGATGTTTTTGTATTTTCTTTTATCTAATAAAGCATATAAATCTATTTTAACAAAAATCAAACTCAAAAACTATAAAATCTATGGAAAATTTGACTCACAAGCAAATCAAAAAAAGAAAATTACTCTAAGCAAGGCCAAAGCTCACAAAGATGATTCTAGGTTGTTTTACTTGACCAAAATCAAATCAAGGACCAGCTAATGCAGAATCAAAAGACTAGTCAAAACAAAACTCAAATCTTTTTGTTCTTTTTGTAAAATGGAATTCAAGACTCAATCAACAAGCTCTTCGAAATTTGCCCAAAGAAACAACTCAATGGTAAGTTGCTCTCACAGGTCGACTTTATGACAGGTCTGACTTCTAAGAATGCTGACAAAACCAGAGATATCTAAGGCTTGACAACTTCTACCGCCAAAGTCACTACAAGACCTACTCAAAAATCAAACCCTAGGGCTTAAACTTCTATGAAATCCACTAAAACACTCAATGCTATCGAAACAAGTTCAGGTGAAGATCTTTGACAAGAGACTAATGAATCTGGGCAGTAAAAACTGAGAAAAAGAAAAATCTAAGAGAAAAAATGCAAAAAATGGAATTTTTTCAAATTTTAGCAGGGGACGCAGGCGACCCGTTAAGACAGGTGCGGGCCCGCTCTGTGCACACAGATACAGTGCGTCCAGAGACGCACTGTGCAATACTCAGAGGGTGCGTCCTACTGGAAAATTCAAGAAAAACCAAAATAAATCTAACCCTAAGCTAACCCACCCAAAGACAAAGTCACAGAGCCAAAAACCAGAAAAATAAACCAATTTTCTCAGAGCAAAGTTCATACAAAGGAAAAGACTTTTCACATCAATGGAGTCCCCAGTATGGTCGCCAATTTGTCAGGCGGAAAGAGTCGATAGTGCGGACACAAATCAACCTCCCTAGGAGCCTAAGACTCTCTAGTGACAAACAAGACAAACAAGAGCAATCCTTCTCTAAACATGCATTTACTATATGGGAAATCAAGTGTTTAGATCCTACCTGTAATCCAACGCTGTTGTAGCAGTCCAGCTCCGTTGATCCGGATGAGCTCCTCCTTCACTTTGAAACCTGCATACACTAACAATCAAACGATTAAATAGCACTTGATAATCTCATAGAATAAAACATATTTAACACATAGACCAAGGAGTACATGAAACAACTCATAAATAACAAGTTATTGAGAAGAATGGACTCATTTGCATTAATAGGTAATAAAAGGAACAAATACAACCTGAGCCTTGGTGTTGTGCAAGTCCCTCCCAGGGTCCATCAAGAGTTCTCCTTTACTTTGACAAAGCTCACCCACTTCCAAATAGAACAAGTAAAGATGGCAATCTCTCCTCACAAGCTTCTAAATGGGAGTCCTAATTCCTGCAGCATTTACCCTTAGAAATGTATAGCTTCCAACCTCCCCTCCTTCTGACCCAATGCCTGTATTTATAGTGCTCAAGAGGAGGTTAATCAGGTCCACCATCAATGGGATAATCCCCTCTTTGGATGGGATAGCTCCCTTATTGATGGGATAAGTTCCTCTTTGGTAGGGGTGCATGAACCATCTGGAGGCGCTCAATACACGTCGAACAACCTTCTAGAATGCTCTAGAAATGACCACAAGTAACTTTTTAAAGATGAAACTTGCGCATTTTAACCTTTACAAGGGGACGCACCTGCCCCTTTACATACAGAGCGTCCAAAGACGCAGCTTTTGTGAACATTGGGTGCGTCCCCGCAGGTAAGGTTGAGAGAACCTGCGTACCCAGAGATAAATACATTTATAAAGACTTTCTCTCTTTTTTGGAGTTTGACATGGAGAGCAGAGGTATAAGACTTGCCTAAGAGGATAGCATGACTGTTGATAGAGCCATACTAACTGTAAATAGTCATGGTGACATTTTTTACTGTAACACTTTTATCAGTATGTAACTTACCATAATAAGGTATAAAATAATTTATTTCTAGCCAAAAGAATGAAACCTAACTTAGAAAATCCTTAAATTTATTTTCTTATAAAATTCACAAGTGGTGCTCCTAGATGATAGTCAATATGTTACTTCGACATGAAAGTCATCATATTGCTTTAAAATCCATCCATGGTGAATGAAAGTTGTCATATTACTTGACTTTAACAATAACCTGGATTTATTTTTCTTCAAAAATTAGTAGTGCGTTTCTCTTAAGAGATTACTTGTTAATATCTTCCTTGGCAGATGAAAGTGAGCACATTACCTCAGAAAACCTCTCACAATTTAGCTAAGTATGAACTAGAGTGGAAGAACACATATTGATGTCAGATATAACATTAGTAAATGTAAATATGAAATCTCTAGCTCCATAACCACAAAATAAGGAAATTTAGAAATCAAGTTCTTTATGCTAAGCAAAGAAATATGCAATCGATAATGTTAATTCTGCTAGCATATTGTAGCTTTTAACTTATGGTACAAAAACAATATAGCTTCTCACTTGAGTATATTGGAATAAGGAAACTATAACTTTTTTATCATTTAAAACGATCCCCTTTCATCTGAATGTAGCCATCAAAAGAATATTTTCCACAACGTTAGTTATCTCAAATACATCTGTGATGAAGTCAATACAAATATTTTTTGAATTCCTCCCATCGCTATTAATGTCACATCCGTTCTTTATAATATTATTAGATGATCTATATCAAGGCACACTGCCTAAGGAGGAGGGAGGTTTCCCTTTGAAGGTTGAATACGAAGAATTTACCAACACTACCCAAATCTAATTACAATGAATAATTAGTAACAACTTACTCACACTTGCAAGGAAATGTTCCGGAAAATGCACATATTAAAATATTACAGAATATGTGGCGTAAGGAATATCAATATATCAAGGCATAGAAAAATAGTATACTTCATAGCAAGTTGTAGTCCATAAACTTAATTGTGCATATGATGGTCCATATTGTATTTGAAAAATAGACATTATTGTCAATTCATCAAGACTTAGGTTTCGAACCATGTAAACAAAGACACCACAAACTTTCTTCCAATAAAATAAGGAAAATTCATTTTGCTCAATAACATCGCATAAGGATATAGGACTAAATCCTTCTTACATTAACATGGACATCTATATTAACAATACAAGTACAAAAAAGGCAGAGTGTTGAATTACTTGGCACAATGATGTCATGAAAACATATAATATCTGGCTAGAATCCATGTTTCACAAAGTATATGAACACAAAGACATTTTTCTAGAATCTAGATATGAAGTTTCCTTTATAAAATAGTGAAATGTATCAAGGAATCATACATTCTTACTTGAAAGGGAAACAACCAGAAATGGAAACCCAAGTAGAAAGTCCCAAGGAAAACTATTGGTGTTGTTACAAGCCCAACAAATTATTTAATTACACTCAACAACACCAATAAAAATATGGAAAAGAACGCGAATCAACATAATTAGACCTTTTTTAATTGCAAGGATTGCAACCTCTAATTAGCCACAATAAGAAAAACACCATGTGCAATGTGGGAGAAACCTCACTATGGTTTGAACTAAACCCACGTCATCATGATAAAAAACACTCCAATTTACAACTAGACCACAATCATATGGACACACACACAACCCTTTGTGTAGTTTGGAGGTATACATGTCTCATATTTGATACTCAAATCTCCATATCTTAGTGTTAGGTTCCTTGGATTATGCAGATCCAAAATCAAATGTCTATTACTAATAATATTTATATGTCAATATACCAAATTTTTTCTTATGAAAGCAATAACAAACAAAAACAAAGAGTAAATATAAATAAAATTTTTATAGTATCACCTAAACTTAAAATGTTATACGATACTTGTGAAAAAATAGAAACAAAAGTAGTACAAAGAGTGCTAATAACTCTAAGAGAGCATCGCATTTATGTTGAAATCATAATAAACCATTTCACTTACTCTACTTCCCTTTCTGCCTTTCAAATTGAATTCAAGAAGAGAAAATGATTAACCAATCCCGACAAGATAATTTTATTAATGTCCAACTAGTGACCAAAAAAGTAGGTCAAATGGGCTAGTTGGTACATTTTAGTGTAAATACAATATGGGAGTGAAAAAAAATCTCCTAGATCAATACTAAAAGTAAAAGAAGAACAAAGAATCTATCTGAGAACTAAACCTAATTTTATAGTAGAAAGAAATAAAATAGTATAGAGTTTAAATTAGGAAGATCAAATTTTTGAAATGCAGAATAAAGCAATGAGAAAAAATACCTACTGAAGTAGATTCTTCTAGGGGACAACTTCATCATGCAGTCTAGCACAAAATTCCCAGGATAATATCTACAAGATCATCGAATATTATGAGCAAAACACAAACAACACAACCACAAATATGGAACATAAAGGTTGATGAGAAAGCTAAATTAATCACATGGAAATTAATCTTATATATTAAACAATCAAGAAAAAATCATATATGAATAAACACCTTCAAAGAACTATTGAATGTAACTCTTGACTTTCCATACTGTATTACCTGCACATTTTCCAAAAGCTGAGAATCAGGGATCTTATATTGTTTTAGGAAAAACACCACAAAAAGCTATGCGCATAACTTCTTATGTAAATCCTAAGAAAAATCATTTTGTGACACTTTTACTTCAATATTTTTTCAAAACTATTTCATCTTGTGAGTAGATAAAACTCTTGATTGCTTGGCTCAAACAAAAAGCCCAAAAATTGGGGTACGTTGTAGTAAAGACCCAAAAAAAATTAGGTTGATGTTTTCTCAATCTTTTGTAGCTTTTTATGTTGATGTCAAACCATATTCATATAACATTCACATCTCGCTCGACCATATAACAGTAAAAAAATGGGAGAGCTTTGTCTCTCAACAACACTATAGATTGTAAATCGTATGTGTCTTATATGGAAAATTACTTTTGTTATGCACATTAGATTTATGAAATGATATCTTAAGTCTCAAATATAATTATTCAGGAAGAATCCATAGTAAATGTGAAGCCTTGCATTAGAAATTTACCTTTGTTCATTTAAGGGTCTGCTTAAACCCATTACGAGAACAAGAAAGGTCAAGTGGGTATCATGTTGTTGACGACATCCATTTATGGTCATTCTATTTTTAAGTTCATATTGATAGTAATCATCAAATAATAAGAGAGTTTGAATTGAAGTTGAATGCTTACTTGTCGTGGCATTGTGGCTCATTAGGGACAAATTATGCAATCCCCTTATAAGCATGATGATATGGACAAGCTTGGTGATGATCTTAATAGGGCCAACAAAGAAAGAGGTCAGACTAGACCACAAAAGTTATATCAAAACCCACAAGTGTCAATGAAGGATTGTAAGGTAAAAGTTGCAATGCAAATATTATACACCTATGTGAGTTGACCATTATTATTGCACAAGTCAATATTATAATGGTGTACATACATTCTCACAGGAAGCTTAAGAGACATGACTAAGATGGAGATAACATTATTCATCTTTCCATTCTCAAAAATACAATGGAAAAACAATATTTGTTCAACTTATTTTTTATGACTAAATCCTTATATGTAGATGGATTTCCTTTAACCATGAAGACACATATGAAAATGGAGTACCTGAACTCAAATTCATCATTTTTATTCTACCCCTGTCCGTTATTTCCTTGTTCTCAATCAAAGGAGTTCTACTCTTAGTTGCTTTCAATTTAAAAATTCACCATTCATCTTTTATATGCTTGGAGACAATTATAATATTTCCAAATACCCTTGGCTTCCAAATTAGGTTAATTTTTGGATTTTAATGAATAACAAAGAATAAGGATCAAATGAGTAAAGGGGAATATACACCACTTCATAGTTTGCTCAAAAAATTTTATCGTAATTGGATTTTGATATTTATGATTATTTTATGGTTTCAAAAGGAACATAATGTATAAGAGATACATTTACAATGACAATTGAAGGATATGTCCTTCAATAAAATATCAACATCGTAAAAAATTCTCTCTTATTTTTCTGAAATATTTTCAGTCTACACTTATCGTGACTTTACTCAAAAAAGAAGAAGTCATTTTCATGGATTTCCTCATGAATGATTACCTCAACTATTAACTTTCAATGTTCCATGAATTTTATTGTATAATTAATTTTTATGAAAGATAATCACTTCAGTGGAAAAGTAAAAGAAAAATAAATTAATAAATTTTAAAGAGCATAGTTAATAAACAAACTCTACATAGTTGTTTGACTAACACGGAACCATTGTTTGATGACCTCTTCAATATATATTAGAGCATATAATAATTGTTTAATGATGTTTAAATAAAATTTTGAATGAGTCTAGTGGTTAGGATCGAGGTACCACATATGGCCCAACCATCAAGTAACAAACATGTTTCTCATATATAAAAGTGCTACAGTAAAAGGGTCCCAGACTTTGACACAACACAATACAATTGTTGCATCAAGACTCTCCAAACATATATGTGGTTATGGCCTTGAGTAGATAGTCAAAATTATATGAATGTTTAGTAGTTTTGAAAGTACTTTCAAGTTTTTAATGTTAGAAAAAAAACTTATTACTTAAAAGAATCTTAGTTGAGAATGAAGGAGAATAAAATATTGTCTGACCTAGTGAAAATACATTATTGTTAGGAGAAACAACCAAAGTTGAACTATTAACACAACCTGCATCATCCACCCTATGAATGCATTTCCTCATTTAAATATCCTAGTGATATATCTTTCCATCTCCCCCTAAACTCAACAACTCTCTTCCATCATCAAAAAAATAATGTGCACAAGATGTTCCATTCATTTTCAAGTTCCCAATCAACTATTTAGTCTTTCTCAAAAATAGCATTATATAGTCATCATTCCCAAGGAACATAATCATGTTGGAAACTTGTGACACCTCAAATCTATCCAAAATCCTCTCCTCTCTACCAATCAAATAATTAATCATGTCCAATACACCTTTCACCATGCAAAAATAGTAGAACAACTTCCTACGTCATGCAACAATGGTCGTTGAACTATCAGAAAAAAATGAAGCCTTGTGAATTGGAAGATCCTCAATAAAAACACTCTGGATTTTGGGGTTCCTTCTCCTATCAATCTGGAAAAACTTAAACCAAATATAAAATCCAAGTTTGAGTAGAAACTTTCCATTCCAATGAAACCCCACGAAAAGCATAACCGCATTCAAGGGGTCTTCTACATTTGCATCCCCTAAAATAGAATACTCAATCTGACCAAGAAATAATTCTTACTTTCTTTTTACAACAAGCTCATCATCACTCTTCAATAAATCATACTCAAATATACTAAGACCCTTGCTAGCCCCATCCCCCCATTTTCAAGTTTTGCATCAAAATCATAATCAAACCCAAAAACCTTATTTTTTCTATCTATCCAGGTTTTCCCACTGAGTTACGGGGTTCAATTTCGCATTTTGTAAACTTAACCTATTGATATAAGTAGTTCTTGAAATCGAATCCCTTGATTCTTGACTTTTTATTTTCTCGAATGGTTTACCTTGGTGATACCTACCTTTGTCTCAACTTCTTCTTCGTTATTCCAAACTGATTATTTTTCAAAATCCTCTTCACTGTGTAACTTTAAATCTTATTTTTTGTATGCATCTACTTGGGATCCTATGGTTTTGTCCATGAACCACCTGACTACATCATTCTTCTTGGTATTTTCACCTTGAAATTGGTCGAATTCATTCCCCTACTTCGTGGTCAGCTACTAGTCATGGATGGTACCAAAGAGAAGGCTCTCTAGCCTCTTCTACTCAACCTTGTCCTTCTCCATCTCTACTTTTTCAGCTCTCCTCTATCTTGCAGTTTTACTAGGGACTTTACTCTTCTCCTCCTCGTGCTCATCATTTGAATCACTCTTGTCTGTACTCTACATTTCTCTATTGTCCACTATCAAACATTTGGTTGGTTTTTCTGGCATTCCTCTATTTATTCTAATTTTATTTATTGTTGGATCTCTCAAGATATCATTCTGAGATATCATCATCATCCCTTGGGAACTCAAAACTTTCAATGTCCGGGCACTACCTCAACTTTTGGTAATAGAAAACAAAGCAGATGCAAAGAGGACATCCGGTAATAACAAACATAGATAATGCAGAGGCAAGCATATACTTGAAAGGCTAGTTTAAGTTTTGGATTTAGTCAAAAGCCTTGGAATATATGTCGATACCCATTTGTTGTAAATTTCTTAATGACCCATGGGTTGAAGGAAGTCAGAAACCTTGGTGGCTCCCACCAGCTACCATTGATATTAGTTTGTTGCAGAGGAATGAAGAGCTCAAGAGATGAAGTAATTTTTTTTTTTTTTGCAATTTATATTAATTGAAGATAATCACATGCTTTGAGCCGCTTTTTCCTTTTTGTAAAACAATCAAATAGTTCACGATTTGAACCTGTTTTTCCTTTTTGTCTTAATTTAAGAAAATAAAATAGTTAACATAGGTGTTTAAGATGAAAATAATTTTTTGTCTTAAATAAATGCCTTAAAACATGTAACACCACTCCCTTGTGTGCTAAATTATTGTAAACATAAGCTAAGGTAAAGCTAGGTGTGATATCCTCCCTTGTATGTTAAATGATTGTAAACCTAAGATGAGGAAAGCTAGGTGTGATACCCTCCTTTGTGGGTTAAACTATTCTAAACCTAAGTTGAGGAAAGCTAGGTGATATGTATTATGAAAAGAAAATGTGTCATTAAATAAATTAATAAAATAAATCACTTGGAGAGTGGAGCACCAAGAGAGAGAGGATTCTTGCCAAATCCCATGTGGAATAGGATAGAGATGAATCTTTCATGATAAAGCTTCTATATGTGATTCTATATAAGCTTGGATGGATTGGAGATCCAATGGATGGATGGGAGATAAAGATCCATCAAACATAAAAGCTTTGCGGGAGATAAAGGCAAGATTTTATGAGGAAAATACTCGTGGGAAATAAAGATGAGCTTTTCTGAAAAATACCTAGGCAGATGGAAAAATCCATAAAAGAGGGGCACTGCTAATGGAAACTAAATCATGAAAGAGGGTATTAAATACCTAGTGCATCGATCAATTGAGGACAGTTGATCCTTTGCAAGAACTTCGGCTTAGGGGGAATTAGAAGTGATTCATGGTTGGGTGGTGGTGCTCCTCCCTCCAAGTGATTGTTTTAGATGGATTCACATGCATGGAATGTGTTGTATGTCGGTCTCTTACCATTTATATCCTTATTATTTGTTTCAGTTATACAGATGTTGCATTATGTATTGGTATGGAAATAATTGCAGTTTATGCATATGAGGTTTATGGATTTTTAATGCGTTTACAAGTTAAATTAATAGAAGCTTATATTATGTTGAGCTGGATGGGATAGTGGATATATATTACTTCTAAATTATGTGTTATCTAGATAATGATTATATATGCATATTACATAAGTTATGTCAATAGCCTTATGTGTAATTATGTCAATGGTTTCATCCTTACGTATGTTATGCTATTACATCCAAAAGTAGAGTCAATGGGATATATCTATATATATATATATATATATATATATTATAGATATATAGATATTGACTGCTAAAGGGTTTGATTATGAAGAATGAAAATTAAACTTTAAAAACGTGTGCAAAATATTTTGGAAATACGGTTAATAATAATGGTCCACTTTGGGTCTATGATATGGAGAGAGTATTTTAAAGGAAACCCTTAAGTACCACACTAATCGAACATGCTGATTGATGGAAATAGGTAGTTCGATATGTTTCATGGTGTGAATTGTTTCCATGCAAAACTGATGAGGTTACAGTAATGGCGGGTTTGCTTCACAAGGCCTTATTGAATCATGATAAATGAATTTTAACTATACAAAATTGGTTGAACTGTGAGTTTGTCCATATAGGAAAATTTTACAAGATCTGCCTACAAGTGCATCCATGTGAATATGACCAGTCCCAATCTCTTGTATTGGTTGAGGGCTGATAGTTTTCTATGGGGACTGTGTATTTTTTTTTCTTCCGGAAATTGAATCGATCTCTGCATTCACTTTGGAACTTAAGAGAATGCACCCATGTTCTTAGGAATTGTTTTAAGGATAGGGCTACCCATAATTATATGTATGTGCATGATCTTGAACTGACTGAGGTAGTTGTTAAGCTAGAAGCTAAACAAAAATCTCTACCATCCACCACTTCATCACGTATGGTCTGTCTATATGGCCTATCTCAATGTAAGAGGTTTAATCTTCTGCAAATCTAAGGACTCAACTTTGGTCAAATTACAGAGAAGTAACCAACTCCAATCTCCATATCTGAGATTGACAAAGATCAATGCATGTGCATTGAGAGAGCACTCACACATGGAACACCAAGGGAAGAAAAACATTTATTTAATGTGCGTGAAGGTCGAGAGCCACTTATGTCCATGAGGCATGTAAAGGGGATTATTGATGTAATTAAGTACAGTTATATGTAAATACCCATACCACAACCGCAAGTCAAGAGCCAACACTAAGTCCATAACCAAGCCTCGAGGGGTGAGCGCCAAGCTAAGCCAAGGAGGAGAGGATAATGCACTACGCGTCAATGGCCCTCTAATGTTAATTCCTGTCACAGTAGTGGTCTCCTTGGGTAGCAGTGGGTAATAGTCTCATTAGGTAATGTAACAAGATTTTTTACAAGCCAAGTCGATCAGTGGATTAGGTAAACCAAGCATTGAGCAGGGAATTTAAGGAGCTCTAATAGTAGATTTACCCTGTGAGGGAGACAGAGTTTTATGATCGACAGAAACTATTCCACCAGATAGTGATGTGTTGTCATGCATTGGAGGTGTTAGCCCAGCTCATGCAGTACCTAAACCCTCCGTCGACATATTCCCCTTATTGTAATTGGTTCTATCCTGATTGTTTCCTCATACCTATGATCTTGGAGTTATCATCTCATGGTTCTATTCTAGGTTAAGGGTCCCATTTCACACTTGAAGAAAAAATCATTGTTAAAATAAATGTCAATAGAAACGAAATTGTTAATAGGAAATTGTTAATGGAAAAATAAATTGAAACGAATTGTTAATGGAAAAATCATCAACGTTGATAAGGTTAAGGTGTAAATCCTCGACATGAAAAATTAGTTGTTGCAGTTTTCTATTACACTACAGACAATTACCACAAGTGGGGAAAGGATTTAAAAATAAAAGTGGAGGAGTGGATAATCACACCCAGATCATTATTATCGTGAGTTTGGATAGAGATTATCATGCGAAGTGTTGAAAAGGAGGTATCCCGATCTCGGATGTTGTTCTTTTGTTTTACATTCTTTTGTGATTTGGTTGCAAAACCAATACACCATCTATGAAAAGTCATAGGGAAAAGTGGTAATCACTATTTCCTTATTCAACTATCCACTCGCATCATAGAGATCATTGTCCTAAGTCCTCACAATCAAATAAAACCTTGACATTTTGGATAATTCTTATCCCCGTCATCATATTCTACGGTACGCATGGTTAATGAGAACCAACTCCATCTTTAAATCAATTGTCTAGCAAGACCAAGAGTAAGTGATGCTTTCAAACATAAATAGCTGCTGGTGAAAAACTACCCAGGTAGGATAGAGGGCGAAGCCGATAATACGTACCATCGTTTCATGACTCCTCCTCCCGAGTTCCCTTGAGTAGTTGTCTTGAATAAATTCGCGGGGTTCTGGTTGGAGGTATTGTGGGGTTCTAGACTAGGGTTCGATAGTAAGCGGATTATCTGATGTTATGGTGTTTCTTTCCTTCTTGTTACAAATTTAGTTAGTATAGAGGAAATTGTACAAGTTTCTTAAATATGAGAATGATTGTAGATTTACATTCACTGATATGTATGAACAAAATGGTCTGTATTAGTTTTCTCTTGTATGAATGCATGGGATAGCGTGGCACCTTGTGGTAGACCAAGATAAAGTAGTAGAGGAACTTAATATGTAAAATGATGCATTAGTGTATATGCTACCATTTTTGTGCTATTATGATAATGAATTGCTAGACATGAGAAAATATAGATAAATAATTATGTTCTAATGCTTGACACCTTATAGCTTGAGGTTCTGAGTATATAATTAATTATAGTATGGATTGTATACATGGAGGGTTTGTTATGCGTAAGATAACTATGTCAGTATTACTCGGACAACACCGTGGGAATTGGGCAGTAGAAATTGCATTGCATGTGTATGTTTCTATGAAGGCTTCAAGATACCGTTAAGTCTAAATGTTTAATCTCTATTGTGCCTGAAGGTTAAATAATTAATGGTATCAGGAATTCTTGCTATAGAATATTCTTAACAATTGAGCTAACAGAATTGTTTTATTGAGGAAGTCAAAGACTACATCACGGACCAACATTGGGGTTATAGCAATTAATGTTCTTGTAATAGATGAATCTAATATATTAGTGACTACGGTCAAATTTCAATTTTAAACTATGCACCAAATTAATGATTCCTATAGCGAAATTCTCAGGGTTATGCATGTTGGGGATATATCTAGGATCTACAAATGATCGTCATATAGATTATTAAGAATATTGTGTGAGTATAATGTTATGTATATGTGAATGGTCAATGGATGAGGCATGTCCTCACACTTTCACCTAGTTAAACAATTTGGTTATGTATGTTGAAGATATGTTTGACTAGGTAGATATCTATTGTAGACTTGCTACAGTAAGATTTCAAATCGGGTCAAAAACATGGAAAATAAACAAAGACATAAATGTTCATGTTAGTTCAAATATCACCATTTTGTTTCGGTAGGTGAAAGCGATTAAATAAGAGGAGAAATTGTTAAACTTGTGCCCATGTTGTTGTTTACTGATATTCACAATAATGGTTGGGCTACATGCAAGTCCAATGAGTGGAAACAAATTGTGAACTTAATCGTCTTGATTTTTGAAGCCAAAAATATCTATTTCATGTTAAAATAGAAATAGATGTAAGGGAAGATAATGTTGATTTAAAAAAAAAAATACATCGGGAATGGTTAAATTATAAATAAAGCAAATTGACACCTATACACATATGATGTAGGGACTTGGCTAAATGAAAGGATGATGGTATAAAAAGGGAAATATTAAACCCTAGTAGGGTGTTATTCAATGAAAAAGGTTCTCATGAATGATGTTAAGATTATAAAGAGCGTGGAATGGCATAATTGTTTGGAGTTGGAATTGTTTCGAAAAAATTGATTAAATAATAACAAGACCTTTGCATTGGAAGTGCATTCTGGTACTTATAAGCATCCTTGATACAATATTATGTAAACCATGATAACTAATAAGAAGCAAGTTCTAATTCTTATTGATTGATATAAAAAAAAAGGATTATGTTAAGCTTATAAGTCATTCTTAAAAGTATGAACTTTTCTATGGAGATACAGATAAGGTGCTAGGGTTAATACTTAATAGGCAAGAAGCCTTCCATGATAGGAATTGAGACACCTCTTGGACTTACCGTTGAACTTCTGATTTGGATAGGACTCTAATTGACAAGAACCAATGATTATGATCTAGTATTATCCACAAGTTATTACTTATAGATAATTAAAGGTGGGTACTTATGTATACCTGGAATTGTGGAAGAAATTATCTATTCCATGGAATGTAATGCAAGTATGCAGAAATTGAATTTTACATCCATGTATAGGACTTTCAGTTACTTGAATTATATTTGAGGTAATATTTAGCATAAATTATCATGTGCAAATGATAAGTAAGGAAGATACCATTCATGAATATGTTATATTTACACCAAAATAATTTGTGAGTACTGTATTGTTTCTTAGCAACGTTGGCATAATTGAAAAGTGTGGCCTGCATTTAAGACGTGAAATCCTTGTAAAAAAATCATTAAGGCTTACATAACTATCTTCCCTAAACAAGTGGCGAAAAAAGAAGATGATAGATTGGGAAGATCAATGCCATAGGATATTATACATATGGTGAGGAAGGTGTGATGATGGTATGATAACCATCCACTCTCAAATGTTTTATAGCATAAGAAATTGTGGATACATGTGCAATTAACAAGGTATAATGGTTAATAATTACTATCATGTCAAAGGTTATGCACAAATTGTAGTTCGATACTATGGTTATGGAAGAGAGCTTACCCTGATAGGTATTGACCATGAGCCTCTGTGATAAATATGGCCCATTGGTAGGTTATGGTTAGTGGATGATTTTAGGAATGTGTTATGAGAACATTGACTGAGAAAGCTTGTGAACATTTTAAACATTGATGTAACTGACATATATCATCATGGTATTAACATTGTGGCTGGCTTCAATAGAGGAAGTCCATGTTTTCATCATTGTTTTATTGTTGTATGATACATTTACTCATGCATTGTCATGAATTGTTGGTATATTGTTATCATAAGCCTGGTTAAGGGGTCATCAAGATAAACTTGTTGTGGAAAGAATCATGTTATAAAAACAACTTCTAAATGGTATAATTGCTATAAAAGTATGATAAAAGGGTAAAGGATGGTGAGAACATGTTATAGTACAAGACTATATAACGTATACAAATTATCATTCAAATTAATCCTTTGATTAATGCATCTACATACAATGTGATTTGTTCTTCGGTTGGAAGAAAGTATGGATAATAGGAAATTTAACTTTAACAGATTTCCAAGACATATGCATCTTTCAATGGATATGAATAATAGAACCTATAAGTATCCTTAAGTCAAAACCATAGTAATTGATGAAATAGCACAAATGGTATGGACCACTGGGTTAATTAAATGGTATCTAACAATCTATATAAATATATGGATATCATAATTTGTACCAAGCAATTTTGAGAGGTTCCCTTATTGGATTGCATTGATAACATGTTTGGACAACATAAGAAATGTTGCGTAATTCAAACAGGAATTCATAAAATAGATAACTCATCTTTCGGTTAAGAGTGATTTAATGTTAAAGAGGAGGTAACATGTAAGTACCCTGAGATCATAAACACTTACAACTAAAAGGGGTGTAGGATTGAAAGTAGTAAAAACTTTCAGGTATAACTACACTAAATTATGCATGGACAACAAGTTGTTGAGGCATACAAAGGGAAATAGTAAATCATATGGGATGAATTATGATATGATAATTATTAAACTTCAAAATCTATGAGTTAATAGTCTGCTTTAGGACATTAAGCATAAGGTATGATCAAAAATGTATGAATGCAACACTATGCTGCTAATATTGTAACCAAATGAAATCTGGAAATGATTTGCACTTGAAAAAAATTTCTCTGATTACAGAAATGAACCATGCTCATACAAATTCCTTGTCAACTGAACACAGTCGTTTTAATTTCTATAAAAAGATAAAAGAATTTTTGGTATGATACTAACATGGTAGGAAAATATGTGGAAAAAGTTTTTTCATGTAGGTGATACCATGGGAATGGTATGATGGGTTGTAGCACATATGGTACTATGTACAACAGTACATATCATACCCGTATGACTACATATGTTACATGTTTGAAATATCATATGCATATTGGTGTGTAATACACATTGCCTGCAGGTGTGTATGAAGACATTCGGTAGATGTCTGGTAAGACAATCGCCTGGGTGGTTGCATAGAAGAAGGAAAGTGAGAAGTAGTTCAAGGATAAGTAACCATGGTTAAGTTTGGTATACATACGATTATGAAGAGTATATATGATGACCATATATGATGAATATATATATATATATATCTATCTATCTATATATATATATATATATATATATATATATATTATATATATATATATATATATATATATATATATATATATATATAGATAGATATTGTTATGTGAACTAATCTGTTATGGCATTGCAGGCATATTGATGTGGAAAATATGCTAATAGATGTGTTGTATGCAGAGAAATTGCAAGAAGCAAGTGTTCAACAAAGAACACGAAAGCTTGGAAGAATGCCAGAAGAAAATATGCATTCTTCATATAAAATGAAAAATGAGCAATAGTTACTTTAGTGATATTATGTAACAGACTATGATATGTATCATAGTTAAAATTTTGCATCTATAAATTCTCACAAATGGTTTGAAAACAATGTTACAGGTAGCTATGAAAGGAGAACACTCCTTGAGATTGATGTACCTATCGAAGAGGAGCACTCTTCGTGACCAATGTAGCTATATGGAAGAGGAGCACTCTTGGTGACCAATGTAGGTATGGGAGAGGAGCACTCCTTGTGACCGATGTACATCGGGAAAATTGTAGCAGATGGCAGAGCAAGTGAGAGTTGTTATTCAGAAACCAGCTCACTGTGAATGAGGACATGATGCAGTGATACACCAAGGACAGTGTAAAATTTAAGTGGGGGAGTATGTAACACCCCTCGCTTGTGTGCTAAATTATTGTAAACCTAAGCTGAGGTAAAGCTAGGTGTGATATCCTCCCTTGTGTGTTAAATTATTGTAAACCTGAGCTGAGGAAAGCTAGGTGTGATACCCTCCTTTGTGGGTTAAACTATTCTAAACCTAAGTTGAGGAAAGCTAGGTGATATGTATTATTAAAAGAAAATGTTTTATTAAATAAATTAATAAAATAAATCACAAGGAGGGTGGATCACTAAGATAGAGGAGATTCTTGCCAAATCCCATGTGGAATGGTAAGAGATGAATCTTTCATGATAAAGCTTCTAGATGTGATTATAGATAAGCTTGAATGGCTTGGAGATCCATCAAATGGATGGGAGATAAATATCCATCGAACATAAAATATTTTCCAAAGATAAAGGAAAGATTTTATGAGGAAAAGCCTCATGGGAGATAAATACGAGATTTTCTGAGAAAGACATAGGAAAATGGAAAAATCCATAAAAGCGAGACGCCACTAATGGAAACTAAATCATGAAAGAGGGTATTAAATACCCATTGCATTGATCAATTGAGAATAGTTGATCCTTGGCAAGAACTTCAGCTCGGGGGTAATCACAAGTGATTCATGGTTGGGTGGTGGTGCTCCTCCCTCTAAGTGATTGTTTTAGATGGATTCACATGCATGGAATGTGTCACATGTCAATCTCTTACCCTTTATATCCTTATTTATTGTTTTAGTTATATAGATGTTGCGTTATATATTGGTATGGAAAGAATTGCAGTTTATGCATACAAGGTTTATGTCTTTTTAATGTGTTTTCAAGTTATATTAATAGAAGTGTATAGTATGTTGAGATGGATGGGATATTGGATATGTATTACTTCTAAATTATGTGTTATTTGGATAATGATTCTATATTCATATTACATAAGTTATGTTGGTAGTGTTATTTGTAATTATGTCAATGGTTTCATCCTTACGTATGTTATGCTATTACATCCATAAGTAGAGTCAATAGCATAGATCTACTTACACTAACCTGTTTATGGTAGGTTCATAGCTATTGAGTCTAAACATAGTCACCATTTAAATTTAATATAACTTGCTCTAAGGTTAGGTGATTCTGATGCATGGTTAAATTAAATACATCACAACTAAGTTAGAACATGTTGGTGGTGGAAACTACTTAACAAATGATGTGGGTTATTACATGTTAGGTATTTTTTCCTTCCACCAATTTATATCATTATGCTTAAAGAGGACGGATGAGCAAAGTAATGATAATTATTTCATTGAGACCATAGGGCATGTGGATCAGTTTCGAAATGTCATATTGGTCATAAGGAATCTAAGAATATGTCGATAAGTATAGTTACAGAAGAAATAAATGGTCATGAAAGCTTAAGGGAACATATCACCTGTAGCAAAGTGAAAATCCTTACTGAAAAGAAAATTTAAAATTTTAGAGCGTAGGGGTGGGTTTCCTGAGTAGGCTCAAGAGGTTCGTTACAACACACCCCTTATTGTTGTAGTGTTTGTAGATATATGAAACTCAATATTTCATTCAATTTTTATGAGCCAAACCATGAATAAAATACCTACATCTATGGTAAAAAAATATTACTATTGGTGTTAATACACCTGCGTTTCATGGATTGGACAATTCGAACAATTAATCGGTTATTTGGAAAGTTGAAAACACCCCAGATCTAAACTAGGAGCATGATATAGATAACACCACTAGCATAGAGCTTCAAAATAATACATAATATTCTACTAGTAGGGAGCTTCAGGGTGATACACAAGTTTCTTTAAGGCAAGATGAAGGAGTTGAAAGAGGAGAACCAAATTCAATAACAAAATGTATCCAAAGGGGCAAGTCCAATAGAATGTGTATGGGTATGTGAAGTTTAGAAAAGGAGTAATATGGTCACAAAAACAAAGGATGAGTAAGTATCTTATGGAATGCACAAATACAGGGCAAAGGTAGGATCACAACCAGATCTAACACCATATTATAGGGCCTCACAAATTTTGAAGACTACGATATTGACAAAAAAAACAATTACTTGCATAAATATGAAACTAAGAACTTCATTCAATTTCAATAATCTAAACCATGAAAAAAAGGCCTATATAGGATACAAAGAATAATATTGAATTCAATGCTCCAACTGGATTTGTGCATTTTTCTACCCTCTGTTGTATTCAATTGTCTTCTAATAAACTTCTATCTTCCACATCACTCTTATAATTCTTCTAAATATATCTATTTTAATATAAATTTAATAATTTCTATGGTATTTTAAATAATTAGTCATCAAAAGAAAGTCAATCTTTTCTCTCAATGGGAATGAGTAACTGAAACAAAATGAGTTTTTTAATCATGTTTTACATTTGGCCCCATACCTTTCAAAATTGAGAAATATATCTAGTTTAAAGATATGAAAACTCCTACACTACTCTGCTAAGAATGAGAAAGAGTATATATCAGGACTATTGTAAACAAAAGTAGTACCAAAATGTCTCTTTTGATGTCACTAATTTCTAAACATGCCAAATTGATACAGTGAAAAGACAAGAAACTACCTCAATCGATATTTCCAGAGTTTACTAAAAGGTATTACTCACAAATATAGATCAGAAGACCTAAATTCACTACCCATTGATATACCAAGATCGTTAATTAGATCTTTATAGTCCAATGATGGTGTCAACTTGTAATTCAAACAACAGTAAAATGATAAATATTAACATAGAAAAGATTTTTGCAAAGAATCTAGAGCTAAGAGAATATAGGAGCTTAGTCGTTTATTTTAGGAGAGACAACATAAAAAAACATGGGCTTGTCCAGCATAGAAAATTTTTAGTTGATCACTAGTTGGTGGCCCTATTTGATGCCTATGTTAAACATTCAAAATGAGGGAAACTATAAAGAATTAGTTTTTTTTAATTGAAAATGATGCTTCAATTAATAGGGTATACTAGTATTTTATAGATATATAGTCTAGTTTTCTGAATGTGCATATGTTATAATTTTCAACATTGGAATTGATATTTTAGCTTTGTGAGCATATAGAGGGGATTAATGTGGGATATTTTGGAATGCGGTAGAGAGCCTCTATAAAAAATCTCTGAATTCTCTCAAGACACCATATTTTGTGAGCTCCCACAAAATCTCGGGTCCTGAATAAAATGTTTTGAATCCACCATTTCATTGGCATGTATTGACTTAGAGAATAATAGCTTATTCTTAACATAAAGAAGAAATTCTACAAGATATTTTCCATTCTCTAGAATTTTAATTTTAACATGCAAGAAACATCGGAACCAGAATTCCAAATTTGACTGAGATTGTCCAAAGTACCTATGGTGTTTAAATATTTGTCTTCTAATGACAATAATGAGATGGAAAAAATAAATGCTTAAACATAACTCCATAATTATTATATATCCACAATGTCACCGTGGTTTTGGAGTTTAGTCACTTTTGGGAGTTCCTTTACTTCAGTCTCCCAATATAGTATCACCGTTATGGAAAGAAACATCTAGAGCATGGCCTCATGTTTAATTCCATTTCAAAGGTAACTTGAAATGATGTTGCTTCACTTGGAAGAAACTAATCTCAGAGTAAACGTTCTTCAATAGTAATTCCAATATTTACGGAAGCTATGGAAATATATGAATTTCTGAAGGATTTAGCTGAGCCTTTTAATTAAAAAGATAAACATTCAAAATGCACTACAATATTAAAATTTGATAACTGATTGGCCTTGCTTGATGGAATATGCCTCTTTAACATAGTAGGGGCTGAAGAAACTGGAAGCATTTTTCTCAACATGAAGCCCATCATTGATTAGACAAAGGGAATTCAAAAGATCAATCACTTGACTAAGATTGTCTAAAGTACGTATGGTGTTTAAATATTTGTCCTCTAATGACAATAATGAGCTGGAAAAATACAGTTCTTAAACATAACTCCATACTTATTAGATATCCACATTGTCACCATGGTTTGGAATTTTCTTTACTTTTGGGAGTTCTTTTATTTCAATCTCCCATACTAGTATCATTGTTATGGCAAGAAACTTGTAGAGTAGGGCCTCCCATTTAATTCCATTCTCATGATGAATCCCATCACTGATTAACCACATGGAAATCAAAATATTAATAACTATAATTATAATCAATATAGATGCAAATACTCTCATCTTGATCGTAGACATGAGAAAAGCATGGAAGAGCAATTATTTTATCGCTAAATGAAGACTAATAATTTGAATTGTATAACTTTATCCCAACACTTTCGAGAGACATGGGAAACTAATATGCAGAGAGTTATGTAAAATTTGAGCCTTTCCATTGTGAAATAAATATAATAAGAGGGCAGTGGAAGAATGAAAAAAATCGTAAAAGTGAGATTTGGCTCTATCTCTAAGCAATAGCTACATAAAATCCCCAAATGGTATGAAATGGGAACAATATGCAATCGTCTACAAGCTTAATACAAAGCAATTTATTGGTTTTATAATTAGTATTCCTTATAAGGCACCCATTGACCTCTTCCTCATATTCTCACAAAAAACATTCAAGCCTTTAGTGATTATTTATCCAACATTTTTTAAGATGGACTAATGTTTCATACCTAGTCGGAATGTTGGGGTTTGATACAACACCCTGAGACCAGAGGTTTGATCTAGTGGAAAAAATCATTGGGGTAGCACCTGTATTTTCACAAACAACAACAAAGCCCATACCCCGCTTAGGTATGGGCTTAACCCAGAGCTCCAAGAGGAAAACTCGGGGTAGGAAGTCCAACCTGTCAAAAGCTCAGGTGAAAGCAAAGTTTGATGTGGCAGATGGTAAACAAATGTCTATCCCTAGGGTTCTTAGAGTTGTGATACCCTATGAGGAGGTTATAAAATGATTTTCCTTTCATGGAACTGTAGGGGTTTAGCCAGTAAACCCAAAAAACTAGCTCTTAATGAGATGGTTCAGCGTTTTAACCTTGATGTCCTTATGTTGCAAGAGACGTTAGGTAGGAGTCAGGAAGTCTCATCAGCTCTAAGCTCTCTTCTCCTAGGCTGGCATTTTCAAGCTTTGGATTCCATAGGACACTCGGGAGGTCTTGCCATGGGCTTCAGGGAAGGAAGATTGAAATTAGTAAACCTGTGGGGGGTGGATCATGCGTTAGGTATGGAAGTTCAATCCCTTGATTTTGGATTTCCTCTGATGATTTTAAACATATATGGACCTTGCCAAGGGAGAATCTCCTTTTGGAATGACCTCCTCTCCAAATCGGTGATGGGGAGCCAAAATCTTGTGATAGGCGGAGATCTAAATTTTTCTATTGGAAATGTCGAGACTTGGGGGCCTTCAGCCAGAGAAGACCCGCTATCAATTTTTTTTATGAATACACTCATCTCTCATAATCTGATAGATGTAAACCTGCTAAAATTAAGACCCACTTGGAGAAACCATCGAACAGGTGAAGCTAGAATCACTAAAAGATTGGATCGTTTTCTCCTCTGTGAAGATTTAGCTTCCAGAATTCCAGTTTTCGGTAAATGGGTGGGAGGGGGAGGAAACTCGAATCACTTTCCTATTCTTCTTGAGCTCTACAAGCCTCCTCTAAAGCCAACATCTCCTTTCAAATTCAACCCCACTTGGTTGCAGGAGGAATCTTTCAATAAGCTCTTTAGAGAAATTTGGAGAACTCCAAGTAGGATCTCCATGGAGGATAAGAGCTTCCTCTTCATGGAAAATCTGAAAAGACCAAAAAAAGCAACAATGGAATGGGCGAAGGCTAGGAAGCAAAAGCATAATGAGGATCTAAATCAAATCGACATAGAACTTTGGATTTTGGAAAGCCCTGAGTCTAATGGCTATGAATCTCAAGAGACAAAGGACAGAATTCTGATGTTGGAAAGACATCGAAGTCAAATCCTACTAGCAAGAGAGGAGGAATGGATGTTGAAAAGTAGGGTGATTTGGTTGAAGGCTGGCTATGAAAACACAAAGTTCTTTCACAATTATGCCAAAGGGAGGAAGAACTCAAATACCATCTGGAAGCTAAAGGATGAAGAAGGCAGAGAGGCTAATACCTTTGAATCTCTCTCGCTCATGGGGAGGTGCCATTTTCAGATGCTATTCACAGACCAAGGGGAGGTAACATTAGTAGAGGTTATTAGAACAACCCAATGCTTTCCTCTGTATGTGGAGGAGGAAGAAGCAGAGGATCTGATGGGAGAGATCATAAAGGAGGAAGTCGAAAGCATTATAAAATCTATGGCTAAAGACAAGAGCCTAGGGTTGGATGGATGGACAATAGAACACATCCAACATTTCTTAGAACAGATTGGATCAGAATTAATGGAGGTGGTCAAAGAATCCAAGAGGAAAGGTGCTATCTACCCTCCTTTAAATTCAACTTTTATAGCTCTTATTCCTAAAAAAGAAGACCCGAGGTATTTTGAAGACTTTAGGCCCATATCACTCTGCAATTGCATTTATAAAATTATTTCAAAAGTGATAGAAGTCCGAATAAAACCGATTTTGTAAAGGTGCATTTAAAATGAACAAATTGGGTTTTTGGATGGCCGCCAGATCCATGAAGCCATTGGGGTGGCTCAAGAGATAATCCACAACATTAAACAGATGAAAAGGAAAGGCGCAGTGGTGAAAATCGATCTTTCAAAAGCCTATGATAGAATCAGCTGGACCTATATCAAGCTGTTGCTAACTCACCTGGGTTTCAAAATTGACTTTATCAATTGGATTATGGGGTGCATCTCTAGTGTCAGTTTTTAGGTTCAGATTAATGGAGCGGCCTCTTCTTTTTTCAAAGGGCAAAGAGGGCTAAGACAAGGATGCCCTTTGTCACCCTTGCTTTTTCTCCTGGTTGCACACGGACTGAGCCAATTAGTTCTGAAGGCCAAAAGAGAAGGAACTGTGAGAGGTTTGGAAGTAGCGGTTAATATGTTCATTTCACACTTACTCTTTGTAGATGACATCTTACTATTCAACAATGGGAATATATTTGAAATAAAGGAACTCAAGAGGATTCTTGAGCTTTTCATGAAAGCTACAGCGATGCAAGTGAATTATAGGAAATCACAGCTAATTCTGGAAGGTTTCAATAGGCAGGAGAAAAGCCAAATTACATCACTCCTACCTTTTTATGTGTATAAAATTGAGGATCCTTTTAATTATCTGGGGTTCTGGCTGAAACCAAATGCTTATAGGAAACAGGAATGGAACTGGTGGCCAACTAAAATAGAAGCCAGAATAACTCATTGGAGCTTCAAGTGGCTTTCCAGAGCAGGTAGGTTGACCTTAATCAAATCAGTTCCTTAGGAATTCCGATTTACTGGGCAGCTTTGACATGGGTACCTAAAGGAATTCTGGAGAAGATAAGAAGGATTTGTAGCAGATTTCTCTGGGCAA
Organism: Pinus tabuliformis; assembly: GCA_031772625.1. NCBI lineage: Eukaryota > Viridiplantae > Streptophyta > Pinopsida > Pinales > Pinaceae > Pinus > Pinus tabuliformis. Next base: position 464,320,974 of record CM062820.1, on the reverse strand, counting down.
GACCAAAGGAGGATTTAGTGCTTCCTTGGGTCGCATGGGAAAAAGTGGCAAGACCTAAAGATTAGGGAGGGTGGGGAATTAAAGACCTCATTGCTTTCGGCCCTTCATTGGAAGCTAAATCAGGGTGGAGAATTATTAAAATGGAAAATCTCTGGATGAAAGTGGTGAAAAGGAAATACATAGACCCTGTCCCTCTAGAAGATTGGATAAGAGATCCCAATAAGAAAGGAGGGAATGTTTCTGTGGTTTGGAAGGCCACCATAGAGGCATTCAAATTATCGAGCAAGGTTTGTCTTGGAAGATTGGGAATGGGGAAAATCTTTGAATAGGGAAAAACCCCTGGGTGGGTTGTAATGAAAATTTTTCTCTATCCCCGGGCTTTATCAAACATCTAGAATCCAAAGGAATTCTTTTCCTTAGCTAGGTAGAGAAACATGGTCACTCAACAATCTGGGGACAAGCATGGAAATTAGGAGAGGAGCTGGATCTCCTGCCCCATTGGTGGAACGATTAGAAGGTCTATACCCAAGAACTCTCCAAATCAAATACAAGACTGAAAGACAGACCAAATCAATTGGTGTGGGTTCATGCAGAATCTAGATCCTATTCTCCAAAATTTGGGTATAAATTCCTTATGTCGAAGAAAGGTTGGGGGGATCCCGAATGGTAGGCCAAGCTTTTATGGAAGTTAAAATGCCCTGCAAAAGCCAGACTTTTCTTCTGGTGCATTCTCAAGAAAAAGTCCCCACATGGGACATTCTTCAATCCAGATATAAGTCAGGACCAGGGAGATGTCCATTATGCAAAAATGAATCTGAAACAATAAGGCATCTCTTTATAGATTTTCCTTTTGCTAAAAAATTGTGGTTGGAGGTTGGGAAGCTCATCCAGAAGAATGTAGGCTGGGAAGGGGAAAATTTCTTCGATGTTTGGTATAAATGGTGGCACCTAGATACAGAGGGGAATTTTTAAAATTTACCTCACATTATTACATGGGGCATCTGGATAGCCAGGAACAGGAGCATCTTCTTGGATAAGGAAACCCCTCTCGAGACTATTGCTATTCAATGTACCTCTATTTACACAAACATCCCCGAACCAGAAGAGGAGAGGACTTCCAGGCAGGTCAGAGAGGAACAAATCAAGGAAGGTGTTCCTTGGGCATACTTTGACGGGGCTTCCCAGAACAATAAAGCAGGAGCAGGGATGGTCATTCATCTAAATGAAAACCAGATTCTAAAAGCATCCGTGGGATTAGGCACTGGCTCAAACAATTTTGTGGAATTGTCTGCTCTAAAGTTGCTTTTATGCTGGCTTATCCACATGAACATCTTCAGAGTCTAGATTTTTAGGGATTCTTTGAATGCTATAAAATGGTCCAATGGTCAAGTAGATGTCAAAATTATATCTTGAGACCTTTATTAGAAGAGATTCAACAGTTAAAGCTTTCATTTAATGTTTTCTCTCTATGTCACATATACAGGGAACATAATGATTCAGCGGACAGGCTTTCTAAAGAGGGTTTGCAACAAGATTTGAGCCGTTGGAGAATAGTGGAGGAGAACCATGGACAGATCCGTGTTTCGGATCATCCTCCTTACTCGTAGTATGTTAACTTTTTGGGACTTCTCAGGCTTCACAAAGCCGTTTCCTTGGTTTTTGTTTACAGCTGTTATGGTGTTTTTATTAAACTGTTTTCAGTTTTGCATGACATTGGTATCTATTTTCTGTTTGGGTTGTTTTCCTCGGTCAGGAGACCCAAGAAATAGATGCATTGTTTTGATCTTTCTATGGAGACTCTCAGTATATGGAAAATGTAAATTTGCTATAACTGATCTTGAGACGGGAGTTGTTTTCCTCAATATGAGGAGGCTCACGATCTCAGGGGTTCCTATTTCTCTTAGTTTTGGACAGGAAGGGCATTCTCTTCTTGTAGAGCTCTATGATTTTCAAATCATACAGCAAACAGAATGCTTCGGCATATACTATGTAACTTTTTATTCTGATTATAAAAAGTTCGATTTTTTTCTCTGGAAAAAAAGAAGAAGTAGATATTTCATGTCAGTGTAACATGAAATGACTTAAAATATAACATTTGTAATTAATTTGCAAAGTGATTTTCTAATTAATATGTAAATTCAAGAGCCTTTAAATATTTATATAATAAAATGATTATTAAAATAATTTATTTATAATATTCATTAATTTAATACATTTATTATAGAGGAATTTAGACTTCTGTGATCCATAATATTGTAAGATAATCTTCGGCAAAATCACATAGCGAATCTTTTGTCGACGCGTTTCGAACCAACCAGTGTGGTTCATCGTCAGGACAAGTTGAAGAACCAATCTAGCTTAGCGTGAATAAATAGAGTGTGCAGAGATCCCAACGGCTACATTTCTAACGGCTAATTTTGACCAAGAGACCTTGGTCAAACTACTAAAATTTTTTTATTATATTTTATTCTATTTTATTTTCTTAAAAAATTATTAAAAAATTCTTTATTAATTTAATATTTCTCTAAAAAGCTAAATATAGGTAAATATTTGGTAAAATTTGGTAAAATTTAAAAAATTAGGTAAATAATTAGGTGTATTATTCTTATTATGTACATATTTAATTAAGATGGTTATTATATCCCCTAATATAAATCATATTTAATTGTTATTCCAATGTCAAGGGACCAAACCCTATTTTTCTAGATCAATCAGTTATATAAGTAATTAATAATCTAAATATTCTTGGAGAATTAGCTATATTAGGTGAAATTATAACTACTATTATGGTAAATCATAATTACCTAGTAATAATTATTCCAAGGTAAACTATTATTACTAATAATTTGAGGTCGATAGTTTATTATTAAAACTAATGTAATGGTACCTAAAGGTTAAAACGGTATTTATTGAAAAGATATTTAAATTTATTAAGGTTAATAATGTCATTATTATCTATTATAAGTTAGGTCTATATCATATTTATTATTTAAATAGATTGGTCCAATAGATTAAAAGTTTATTACCTAATCTAAACCATCTTGATAGATCTAAACAATTTGTTCACCTATTATTCCTCGAGTTTTATTATTATTATATTTTTTTAATTTTTTTTATAAGTTTGGGAGGACTAAATCTTCATCATATCTAATATATCACCCCAATCAAGACAGAGAATTGAACTGTAAACATAATTTTCCAATTTAAAATAATAAATTAAAGTATTAACTGTATTATATTTTTCAATTAACATTATTATTGTTTAATTTTGTAATATAAGAATAATTAGAATTATTTAAATAACTCATAGAAAAAATTATTTTAATATTTTAAATCTCGGTTGAATCATTATTTGTTTTAAAGCTTATTCCCAATATTAAATTTATATCATTTTAATTATATTAAACAATTTTAACAATAAAATTATTAATAAATTAATTATATTTCTTTTGTACACCGTTTTCTGTACTAGTGCGTTAGAACGAGAATTTAGTGAACAAATTTGATTTTCATTCACATAAAATGTGGTGATTTTCATTTGACATAAACACGTGGTATATAAGGAAAGCTATCCAATTTTGTAATGCGTGTGATTTTGGAAACATTGAAAAATTATTCAATTGTTTTCCGCAACAATTTATGGAAAAAAGTTATAGTAGGTTGAACCCTTGGCGACTTTTATGTAAATATTAGTGGATGGTGCCATCTTTGGAAAAACAAGATGTCATCTACGTTGAATCTACCTCAATACAACAAACAAACACGATGCCATATATGTTGAATCTACCTCATCCTCCTAACACTACTGCCCTGACCAAAATATAAAGGAGCTGACACTCGAACAACGCCATGTGCCTTGTCCTCTACAAATTACAAACATTGTTCATTTTTTCCTCTCGGTTCCTTTCTCCTGGCCTGAAATTCAACGATGGAATCCCTAATCTCTGCTGAGCTTTTGACTTTCATTTGACAACACCAAACGAATAAAACGGTCTATTCTCGAATTATATTGTCTTTTTAGACTTTTAGACTTTGAATCGTGAGAATAGATTGACATTTTCTTTGCTTCATTCGTATGCACATATGTTTATTCTTTCATTTTCTCTCGATTGATTACGATTTGGTCCGCCAGTGCTTCTTCTAATATTTTTTTACTGGCCCTCGGTTTTAATTTCACAACGTGATTATTCTCATTGTCCAGAAGTTATAAGCTACACAGCACTCTGAACAAATCACCTGAGCCTAAAAGAAAATAAAAATAAAAATAGAAATAAAATTATGATGATCGTGTAACATTTATCTCAATTTTTTTAACACAATATAAAAATAATGATGTTCATCTAACATTTTTTTTTAAAGGAACAAAACTATGAACTGGAACCATAGCATTGAGAAAATGATTAATGGGGGTGGAAAGTTTACTTTGGTCTTGAAAATAATTGTAAAATAGCAAACCTTGTAATGTGGGATAAAAAGAAGTTCCTCTTTGAAACTTTAGTCACCCCTGTTATCTTATATGGCTGTGAGGTTTGGGGTTGCATTGAGCAAATCCAGAAGCTTTTTATAACTTATAACCTAAAAATTAAAAGTAATACACCCTATCCTATTCTCCTTATAGAAGGAGGTCTTTCCCCTATTGAGAGCCTAGCTATGCTTAGGTTTTTGTTGTACAAGCACAAAATCAGCAACATAGACTATCATAGACTTCCTAAGCTAGCTTTAAATTCTAGCCAAAACCACCTAAGGCTCAATCGAGGGTGGCATAAAGACACAAGGGCCTGGTTAAACTATTGGGAGATCAACGAAAATGATGCATTGCAAAACATAAATAACATTGAAGATATTGTTACTTCTAAGTTCAAAGAAAAAATGTGGTGTGAGAAAGACTTAGCGGCTAAAAAAAAATTAAGTTATTATAAGAAGGTCATCAACCCCACCCTAGAAGATCAAAAGTATCTCTCTATTTTAACTAGCTCAAAGAAGAAAATTAATATAGAAAAGATTAGAACCAATTCTCATGAGCTCCATAGTGAAACAGGTCATTGGGCAGTTCCTAAAACGCCATGGACTAAAAGGATCTGCCATATATGTGAGAATAGGAACATCGAGGATGAAAACAACTTCATCTTAGAGTGCCCCGCATATAACCACATTAGATCTCAGTTTCACAATCTTTGTTACAATACTGACCTTCCTAGCCTTTTACAATGTCAAAATTATAGTGAGCTCGAGAGGCTTCTCTCCAAACTTTTTGAGCATAGGAATAAAATCTTAAATCAAAATAGATACTTTGTTTCTTTAGGTCCGATAGACCATTATTTGGTCTGAGCGGACGTTAACCATCATCATCATCATCATCATCAATATTTCCTTTAATACTTTTGTACCTATTATTATATTTGAAAAAAAAAAATTAAGTATTTATTTTAGTGTTTATATATTTTAATTTAAAATAAAATTATTATTAAATAGTGTTATAAATTATTTTATTTTATGTAAAATAATGTACCGTGTTCATTCTCTCTTCTTTTTTTCATCTTCTCAGTGTAATTATAGAATTTAAGATTTATATTATAATAAATATAAAATATATTTAAGAAAATCATTTAATATATTTTTTAATTTGATAATTTTTACTAAATTTTTTTATTATTATAAAAATTAACTAATTAACCTAATTTATAATTATTATTTAAATTATATAAAAATAAATTTTTTAAATATATTTTGGTTATTATTTAAATATAAATCCATTAAAAAAAACAACATAACCTAAATAGTTTTTTTTAAGCTCTATCCCGGACAAACTCCATGTTACGGAAATTAAATACAAAATTTGAGGAGAGCATTTAATAAAATACCAGAACCTAACCAATATTCTTTTAAGATTTGCTCGCCCCTTTAGACAAATATATGTTACACGTATGGTGACAAGATACTACCTAAGATGTGTCAAAGAATTAAAGAAATGTTAATGGAAAATTAATGGTAGTTAAAGATGGACAACTTTATATATTATATGAATATTGTTATACTAGCTTGTTCTAGTAAAAAAATTGTTAATTAATTGTGAGATGAATATTGTCAAGAATTTAAATATTAATAGCCATATGAATATTGTTAAAAATTATTAATATTATTAATAATTACTTAATTATGTAAAACTTAATTAGATACACATTTAAAGAATGGAGTGAACAAAAATATTTTTTATTTTTTTAATAATATTAATATTTTTTTTTTAAATATCAATAAAAAATATTAAAATCATAATATTAAAATATATGTGAAAATTTTAAAAACTATTTAAAGTATCATTACAAAATAATGATTTGAATGTTTAACCTTTGGATTTTTTTAACACAAGCAAAATATATGGTGTAAGTCACTTACCAAAACCAAACAAAAAAATCAATTTCTTAAAAAGTATTTTATATTACAAAAGTTTAAATAAATAATTTTTTAATCTATAAAAAAGTAATTATATTTATAAATTTATGTATTAAAAAAATTATTTTAAACAACAAAAAATCACAATCTTTCTTAAAATTGTATCTTCTGATTCTCTTGAAAAAGACTATTTTATTTATAAATTAGACTAAACCTTTAATTTATATAACTCCACTTGTTTTAAAAGATATTTTGAAACAATATTCAATTACTATTATTTTTTAATTTCAAGTAAATAATATATTCATTAAGATTTGATTTAATTTTAAAAATATAATTTTTCCTAAAATATTAACACGCTCACCATTAAAAGCTTTTTATTATAATTTTTAATCCTTCCAACAAGGTGGATACTTGGAACTCTCAAAATAATTAGGAGGTAGAACTTGACTATTTATTTGGCCTTATGTAAGGGAGAACTTGACTATTTATTTAAATATGATATAAAAGGCATTCATATCAATTTTTGTATTTAATAAAGATTGTTGTTTAGTGGCACTGTTTTGAAAGTTAAAGCATTAGGTTAAGTATTTAACTTTCTATTAAACTTTCACTGTAATGCAGAGAATTTTAATCATGAAATTTTATACTTAAGAATTTAGATCTATTTTGAAATAACTTACCATCTGTAATAACTCGCCACTCGAGATGTTTTGAAAGTTAAATCATTAGGTAAAGTATTTAACTTTCCATTAAACTTTCACTGTAATGCATAGAATTTTAATCATAAAATTTTATATTTAATAATTTAGATCTATTTTGAAATAACTTACCATCAGTAATAACTCGCCACTCAAGATAAAACCAAACCATCGGCCAATGTGGTATACATTCAATTGAACATATCGATGAGACTGGATTGGACAGGAAAGGACATGCCCTTGAAATTCATCGCATATATTGTGCAAGCTTGCGTGGCTACCACAAAATCTAATCTATTCTCATAATTGCATGAGGTTTTGAAGGGTTCTAAAAATCTTCTCTATTTCACTGGACTCTATATCCAAAGATTGGGACTGAGTTTCCTCTGATTGGAAATTAGTAACATATACCTCGACGCTATTTTCCGACTTAGAACTCTCTATCCCACTTATTCCAATTTCAACCTTGACCTCAATTTATGGAGCTTGTTCACTGTTGAAACAACACTGATGAGTTCGTTCCCTATTTCCCTGCCTTCCATTTAAGTAGTCATGCATCTCATCTCACTTCCCTCAAAGAAATACTTGGAAAATAAACACTTGCCATTTTGATCTATCCAAGCAATTGATCGCTAAGTTCCTGTTGCCAGATCAATCTGAACCATTCGTAGACAGTCAGGTAGATTCAAAGAGATGTCCATTGACACCTTTGTCATTGATTTTCCAGAATGAAATACATTCCTCACAGGGGAAACTATATTTTCAACAAAATCATTCCACTCTCCCTCCCATAAATACATGACCCGGGACAACAACGCACTCTTGCTAAAATTGGCATAATTGTGAAAAACAACTTTTCTATAAAAACAATATTTTAAATCACCTCCATATCATTCCAAGGCCTGTGTCTTACGGCTCTTATTTGATGGCATTGGGTTCGTTACAACACCTTTTGTATAAGAAGTGAATGTAGTCAAATATGTTGCACATTAAATTGCTCCATGTGGTATCTCATGCATTAAAAATTTGCATACTTCTAGGTACAGGGATCGACCCTTGCAAGCACGATGACTTCCAGGTACAAGGATTGACCCTGGAAAGCGCGATGACTTCCAAGTACTGGGATCTACCCTGGAAAGTGCGACGTGTACCAGGAATTGGAAAGATGTCAAGGTTATATGGTCAACAGATGTCACGCTTAAATAGAAAAGGTAGACAAAAACCCAAGTTCTATTGATTCATAAGAAAGTCATATCAGCCTAAATATATAACAACTGGATGCTTTGCTTTGGTGAGGTAGATCGTGCTCTCTATGGCTCTTTATAGATAGCTCCCTTTGAATGAACTAATTGATAGATCTATCTTACAGCAAGTGATGTGTAGGAGTAAATCCATTAAAGTTCAAACACATGATGTCTTTGAGAATATTTTTTTATAACAATGTCTTTGTTAAGACTTGTTAAATATTCACTTATGGTTTTTTGAAAGTCTAATGATATAGATTTAAAAAAGAACACAACAAATTATAGATATAACCATAAATACAAAGACATGGTAGAAATAAAACTTCATTTCATTAATATCAAATAATGAAATATGCTTACAAACAGAATGAGAATAAGACTAGATCGGACGATGGTGGCTTATCTCTGAGAAGAGAAGTGGCGGCTACATGCCTCTGAACTGTGCTCCAATGAGGCTCAAAGGCCTATTTATTATTGAGAAATAATGGAAAACCCTAAACATCAAAAAACCTAAGGCTAGGAGATCAAGCGCCAAAATTATGGGCCCCGTTTGGGTAAATTGGTACATCAACTTTCGGGGGTCGTAACTTTGACACACACAATACCTCATTAGAAATATATATTCGAGAAATACAACTTTCGAATGACCAACATCGATCATTGACCCATTTTGGTCTCGGTTTTCCCAAAAAATGTCGTTTAGGGCATCAAAATGACTCCGGAAGTTCAGGACCCAAAAAAATGCCAAAAATAGTAAATTGTCATACAAATTGGGAAACTGAAAGGCTAAAAGAAACAATGGTGGGGGTTTTAGTGGAATAGGCATGTGGCCACCAATATCCACCTAGATCATTCCTCCCCCCTTAGGAAGCAATGGTCCCCGTTATGTTGAGTTCCTCCATGAGATGAGGAAACTTCTGCTAAACTTCGTCCATAGTGAGCCACTTTCCCTGGTGAAGGCATTGGCTTGGTTTAACAACTTGATATAGTTGGATCCTTTGTTGTCGGGTGTTCTTGATCTGTGTGTCCATAATTCGATCAGTGATGGCTTGTTCCATGCAATCTGGATTTAATGTTATAGGTGTGAGCTATTCTGCAATGTCTGGTGTGTCTAGCAATGGTGGGAAGTATGGTCGAACGCGGTCCACATTGAACATTGGGTGCAGGCCAAGGAATGGGGAAATGCTAAGCTCAAATGCGTTATCTCCCACAACCTTGGTAATGGTTTAAGTACCATATCGGAGTGATCTAAGTTTTTGATAGGCTTCAGTAAGGCATTCCTTTTGCAAATGCAACCAAACTTTGTCTCCCACCTGAAACTTGTGTGGCACCCGATGTTGATCATGTCACTGCTTGTACTTATCATTTGATTTCTCGAGAATTTCGTGTACCTACTCGCGGATATGTTGGATGTGCTCAATGAATTTTTTTGCGTTATCGGCTTTAGACTGGACATGAGCCAAATATGGCTGAATAGTTGTAAATGATATGGCGACATCAACGGGACATAGTGGCTGGAATCCCAAGCCCACCTGAAAAGGGCTGTGGCGAGTTGAGCTGCGGAGAGCCCAGTGATATCTGTGCTGGACAAAGGGGAGGCTCTCATCCCATGTGCGTGGATGCTTTGAGTTGTACATGTGCAAAATGTGTACGATCATCTTGTTGACGACCTCTGTCTGACCATCAATTTTGGGATGGAAAGTTGTGGACTTAGTGAGCTTGGTGTCCAGCATCCACCAGAGATTGCACCAAAATGTACTAAGGAACCTGTTGTCTCGATCTAAGATGATAGGATGTGGGATCCCAAAGTGTACCCACACTCGTTCAAAGAAGACTTTACCAATGGCTTCTGCTGTGATATTCTTCTTGTAGGCTGCCATAATGGCCATCTTCAAGAATGTCTTGATGACCACAAAAACAAAGTTGTTTCCATGCTTAGTGGAAGGAAGGCCCGACATGTAATCCATGGAGATGGATTCCCAAGGTCAACTAGGGGTAGGAAGTGGAGTATAGAGGCCATGCTTCTTGATGGTCGGTTTGGAAACAAAGCAGGAAATGCAGGATCTGATGTAATTCTCGACGTCATGTTGAAGATTCGGCCAATAGAAATACTTCTGCAGCACTGCCACCGATTTCTTAACCTCAAAATGTCCAGTGGCCCGACTGTAGTGCACTTCCAAAATCATCTTGGCACGCTCACTTAAAGGAACACAAAGGTGTCCAAGGTGGCAAAACAAGACATTGTGGAGGTGAAAATATAGAGCTTGCTAACCCCCCAAGAGTGTCTGGTATGTGTGGCCAAATTCCGGGTCACTTTGTAGAGAAGTGGCCAGTCAGAAGTCTCGTGCCCACAAGAGTTAAGCACGGTGGTTAACGCCATGATCGGTGGTCGGCTGAGACAGTCTACAACATTGTTGGTGCTACCCTTCTTATACTTGATATTCCAATGGAACTATTGCAGGTATGTGGACCACTTCTGATGGTGATCATTCTGCAACTTCCCTTGCATTTGTATGAAATGTAGGGGTTAGTGGTCTGTGTGGATGACTGTTTCTTTCCCCAATATGTAATGCTTCCATTGTCGGCAGGCCTACACAATGGAATACATCTCTTTGTCATAAGTCAGATACTTTTGGACTGTGGCTGAAAGTGTCTCACTGTGATATGTGATGAGCCTCATCATTGGGTAATTATATGGGCCTTAATTCACCTCCTAGCTTAGTCAAACCAACTACTCTCACAACTTATTGCATACTTTTGATTATATTTTTCTTATGAGATGAGTTAGAGTTGGATATTTTGCTTTGTGGTCTAATGTGCATGTAATGCAGGATTAAATAATAAAAGCAAGGATTTTTAGCAAGTCAAAACTTTAACGGCACAAGGGAGAGGAATTATACGAGGTAAATCGTTCTCATTTACTACCCCTCCATATGAATATTCCTCCATTATCTCTGAGTGAAACCAACCAAATCATGAGGACTAGAAGGCAGTCGAGTCAGTGAAAGTCAAAGAACCAGTTAGCGCGAGTTTGGGAGCTGAGCCTCCCTAATTTTAAGGAATTTGTTAGAGAATTCAGTCATATAAGTAGAGAGGCCTAGGACCTCAGTAGGATTCAGACTTTTGATTGTAAAACTTTACTTTATTTTCAAGCTGCAAGACTTGTGACATTATTTTGATGTAATCCGTTGTTTTGATAATAAGAATGAGTTTTGTTTCAAGATAACACTGAGTTTACTCAGAGGGCTGAAGCTCTTGGGTTAGGGCCCAATGCTAGTAGCTAAGGCTCCTCTTTACTGTACATGTATGCTAGTGTAGATCCATGGTTTAATCATTCATTTCCTTAAATAGCTGCATTTTATTACAGTAGTATAACACATAGATTCATGGTTTAAGCGTTAATTTGCTTAAGTAGCTACATTTTCATTACAGCAATGTAGAGTAGATTGGTTGTGTTTCAGATTTTTAGTTATTGCATGAGCTTTGGAGTTTGTTGTCCTGATTCAATACTTGGTTCATTTCATCATTATTGTCTTCAATCACTCTCTTTCTGTAATAGATCTCACTCGTATTCTCACTTCCTTCAGCATGAAATACTTAAGAGCAAGCCAATAAATCATGTCTTAAGTGGATTATACCCATAGATCTCCTTACCATATGATCCACAACAAACCTAACAAATCATCGTTCGATTTATTTCAACGCTTGACTTTATGTGCTCTAGATCTCCACCGTCGATCTATCTAGTTTGATCCAACAACTATCGTGAATTCTTCCACCTACTTTATGCACTCCAAATCTTCGTCGTTGATCTATCGTGCCCTCGATCCAACGACTATCGTGTCACCCGATCGCCAACAAGCTTGGGGGATCTCCACCATTGATCAAGCCCGACTGGTCCAATGAATAACGCGTCACCCGATCGCCAACCAGCTTGGCCAATCTCCACCATTGATCAACCTTGACTGATCCAATGGCTATCGCGCAATCTCGCGTGGGTCCTTGCACAGTCGATATCCGCCCGAGAGCACGTGAGAAAAGTGGTTTTCTCATGCTACGTGTCACCCAGTTAGGATAATTGCTCAAACTTTTGGACTCCACTTAGAGCCTTATGGGCGCACGAGAAACTAATTACTGCCTACAGAAACTCACTTCATCATTCCGCACATTTTTGTACCCTTCTGCCATTCATCTTCCAATTAGTCTTGTTCGTTCATCCCTTGACTTAAACCTCCCGCAATAAGATCTCTGTCATTCATCCTATGTTAATCCTATCCATCCATCTATTCGCTCAATCTCACATGATAGGATCTCCACCATTCATCTTTCGATTAGTCTTGTTCGTTCATCTCTTGAACTAAACCTCCTTTGATAAGATCTTTGCCATTCATCCTCTGTTAATCTTGTCCGTCCATCTATTCACTCAATCTCATGCGATAGGATCTCTGCCATTCATCTTCCAATTAGTCTTGTTCGTTCATCTCTTGACTTAAGCCTCCCACGATAGGATCTCAGCCATTCATCTTCTGATTAGTCTTTCGTTCATATCTTAACTTAAACCTCTCGCCATTAAATATATGCCATTCATCTTCCGAATAGTCTTATTCATCCATCTATTCATGTAATCTTCTGCGATAAGATCTCCGTTGCTCATCTCCCATTAATATTGTTCCCGATCAATCCAATGGTTCCTCTGCACTTCTGCTTCATTACGTCCACCTTTTACTAATTTCTATCTTTTCTTACTCTTCCGCTTGACTCCTTGCATGCTTGATTTTACCAAAACAGCAAAAACACGAAAACAGACTTAGTTTAGTTTCCTTGCTTACACATTAGTTTGGTTTGATGGTCTTTACTTCTGTAACTTAGATAGCAACATTAGGTTTGTGTTGATTTAGCAATTCTGCTTAGTTTATTTGTTTAAATGGTTAATTAGGATATGGTGTGACTTAGAATTACATGTTTTTTTCTTCATTACTGCTCTTAGAATAGAATTTCTCTTCTTCCATCAAAGGATCAAGCTTCTTCTGACTCTATAGAAGTCTGGCTTAGAACCCCTGCGGTATCTTGCGAGATGAACAAGTGACAACAGGCAGGACCTTCACTTCTACTTGTGCATATAGCACTATCACCTCCAAGTTTGTATGAACCCTGGGTTGATAAGTAAAGCTGGTAGCCTAGGAGTTGCAACATTCTTGCTACAATATTGGCGCTCATCAATATGCCACTGGATACCCCTGTTGAGTAAGGACTGCTTGTTATGAAACCAGTTCACAAAAAGATAGAAAAGATAGATCAACCCCTTAGAAATAAGCCTCTTCAAGGGGGAACCTCCTTTACATTAGACAAATGAACAATTCTTGGATGATACAAATGAAAAGACCTCCTTTCTATATACATGAGTCTAAGGGGACATAATATAATTAGATCCAACATAACAATAATAATGTAAGGGCACAATACCAACAATAATGGGCTTCTATGGGGCATAATAATAACAATATGGGGAATACGTGGGTACAAAAATATAATAAGGGGTTTGTACTAATAACAATAAGGGGTTAAACTAGTAGTATAGGGACCTAACATGCCCCTATCCTTCAGAAAGTGTTGTCCTCAATGCTTGAGTAGTTCTGTATACTTCTATATAAAATTCTCATCCTCCCATGTGGAATCTTCAGTGGGTAAGTTCTTCCACTTGATGAGATACTCTGAAATTGATCTATTTCATAACTGTCAATTTCCTGGTTTTGTGACTACTTGAGGTTCCAATATGATTTTCCTTCATTTTCAAGTTCTCACAATATTGTTTGAACTGGGATCTTCTGCAACTTTTGAATGAGTTCCACTCCTTTGGGCATATAGATATCTGTAAGGCCTGATGTTTGGAGGAACACCTCCTAGAATCAAATGAATAGCATGATCATTATCATGAATGGGTGGGAGGCCTTTGGGAGTCTCAAATACCTTGGAATGATTATCCAAAAAATTTTGGAGATCTGTAGAAATAGATGATTTCGATGTGGCATCCTTTAGTGGACATAATTGTGTAATTATGTCCCGTTTTTCTTTATTTAGAAGCTTTGTCATGCTGTTAAAGTTGATTATCTTTCCCAGTTTCCCTTCGATACCCCTCAATTCAACTTCCTTTCCTTCCCAAAATAAATTCAAGAAAAGTTCTTGAAAATTAAAAGCTATCGTACCCAAATATTGTAGCAATTGGACTCATAGTAAAACATCAGTACTACCAATTGGAATGGAAATCATTGGGCTATTCAATACATATTCTCCCATGGATAGCTTGATATTATGGCACTTTCCAAAGCAATTTATGGTTCGTCCGCTTGCAACCATCACTTGACACACTGGTGCTGGATATAGGAATCAATTCAATTCCTTGGCTATCTAACAATGAATAAAATTATGGGTACTTCCCAAATCAATCAACACTATTACCTTTTTGTTCTTGATATGTCCTTCTATCTTGATAGTTTGAGGAGTGGTAATTTCTTCCAATGCATTACAAGATATGGCTGGATTCATTTCTTGATGCTTGATGTGATCTTTCACTTCTTGAACATTTTTCTTCTTGATATGTCCTTCTATCTTGATAGTTTGAGGAGTGGTAATTATGGCCAATACATTACAAGATATGGTCGGATTCATTTCTTCTTCCTCGATGTGACCTTTCACTTCTTGAACCTTTTTCTTCTGGATATGTCCTATCTTGAGAGTTTGAGGAGTGGTAATTCTTTCCAATGCTTTACAAGATATGGTCGGATTCATTTCTTCTTTCTCTGGGGTTGGTTCCTGGTGTATATCCTCTTCTTTTTATGTTTCTTGATCCTTTTCTTCCTCCTCTTCATAATCTATGTAAAATAATTTCTTCTCAACGCACTTATGACCTTTAGTGTATTTGCTATCACAATTGTAACAAAGCCCTTTTTCTCTTTTTTCTTCCAATTGTTGTGGTGTAAACCTTGTAGGTTGTGGAAGGTTAGGAGAAAAAACACTTCCATAATTATAGTCATGAGTGGTGGGATTCCTTGTTTCCATAATTTCACTGTCAATTTTTCTTGCCAACCTAAATGCCTTCTCCAATGAATCAGGTTCCCAAAGATGAACCTCATGTTGAATGTTATGCTTTAAAGTCCCTATGAAAGCATCAATAATTTTCTTCTCTGGAATACATTTACCCTTATATTCAATTTTTGGAAGTTCTCAATGTGCTTTGCCATTGAACCCTTTTGTTCAAGATTTATCAATTGGCTAAAGAAGGTGTTACTCTTTGTAGCCTCATAATGTGCTATCTCTTCTTCTGTGAAAATTGACCAAGTGACAAGTGCTTTACTGGAACATAGCCCTTTATACCATAAAAATTGATTTCGTTCTAAATATAAAGATGCAATATATACCTTTTGTAACAGTTGCACCTCATGTAGATCAAAATATTGCTCCATCTGTAGTATCCAATTTAACGGATCCTTGCGATCAAACTTCCTCATATCGCCTTTTCTTGATTTTAGGAGCTCAATCTTGAAACAACTTTAAATATGTAATTCCAGATCTCCAAGTTCTAAAATTGCATCTTGCAGTATCCCTCTGAGTCCTCTTTCTAACCCCACAAGTTTGATCAATATTGGATTCTTCAAGGAAGAGTTACGTCAACTCTCCCATGATGACCTAATTATAGACTGGTTCAGTAGAGAAAACTTGTACGAAGTGCCAAGTGTCATTGTTTCAACCTTAGGACCTAAAACCGATACATAGAAAGTTACAGTCCATCCTCTTTCTGCTACTTCTTATGAAATTTCAATTTGATGCTCAGATAGAAAGTTATGATGATTTTCCCAAGGTCACTTGTTTAGGATGTAATTCGGGAGCCTGCAGAAACCCTAAATGTTTTGGACTGTATCTCCAAAAACATAGCGAATTAAGATCTGAAATTTGGGCCCACGCTTCAAAAAAGTTGCGTCTCAAATTGGGGTTTTAATTTCAAAGTCTGAAACTTTGCAGAAAAAATGTATAGTGAAAATTCCACGATGACGTGTTTGAGATCGAATTATGGAGTTTTCAAAAGCCCTAACTTCCTCAGATCATATCTCTAAAAATATAGTGAGATAAGTTCTGACATTTGGACTGGAGGTTCAAAATGATTTCAAGTCAAATGGGTTTTTATTTTAGCTTCTGAAACTGCATCGCAAAAAATTTATAGCAAAAATTCCATGATGACATTTTTGGAGAAGTGAAACCCTAGAATCCAAAGCTCTGATACCAAATGTTATGAAACCAGCTCACAAAAAGATAGAAAATATATATCAACGCCTTAGAAATAAGCCTCTTCAAGGGGGAAACCTCCTTTACATTACACAAATGAACAATTCTTGGATGATACAAGTGACAAGACCTCATTTCTATATATAGGAGTCTAAGGGGACATAATATAATCAAAGCCGACATGAAAATAATAAGGTAAGGGCACAATAATAACAATAGTGGGCTTTTATGGGGCACAATAATAAAAATATGGGGACTACATGGGCACAAAAATATAATAAGGGGTTTGTACTAATAACAATAAGGGGTTGAACTAGTAGTATAGGGACCTAACACTGCCCCAATAACATAGTCAGAGGCATCTATCTCAATCTCATATGGTTGTTGCAAGTTTGGTAATGTGAACACTGGTGCATAGCAGAGGCAATGTTTCAACTTTGCTAATGACTTCTGTTGAGATGCAGACCAAAATAATTTTACTTTCGCTCCTCCCTTGGTCACTTGACTCAAGGGCCAAGTGATATGAGAGAATCCCAACACGAACTTGTGGTAAAAATTGGAAAGACCAGAAAGATGCGGAGCTCTATCAAAGTTGTTGTGGATGGCCAATCTTGAATAAATCGGATCTTGGCTGGATCCACATGCACCCCGTGTTCATCAATAATGTATGCTAGATACTGAACTTGAGTCATGCAAAAGGTGAATTTCTCCAAATTGGCACACAACTTGTGTTTTCGCAGGGTTTGGAGAACCCATTAGATGTGGTGGAGGTGCTCTTCCCAACTCTAGCTAAAGATTAGGATGTCATCCAAGTATACCACTACAAATGAGTTGGTGAATTGTTGCAAGATGTCATCCATTGGCCTCATGAAGGTTGTAGGAGCATTCGTCAACATGAAATGCATAACCAACCATTCGAAAAGGCCCTCCTTGGTTTTGAAGGAAGTCCTCCATACATCAGAGGGATCGATTGCTACCTAGTGATATCCAGACTTCAAGTTGATCTTGATCTAATATTTTCCCCCCTTGAGTTGGTCCAGAACATCATCAATCCATGGGATCAAGTACCTATTCTAGACAGTGATCTTGTTCAGTGCCTGATAGACAACATAGGGTCTCCAAGTCCCATCCTTCTTCTGTACCAACACGATTGGGATCCCACAGGGTGATGAACTTGGCTAGATGTGAGCTTTCTGCAGCAACTCCTGAATCTGCCTCTTGATTTCATCATTCTCTAGAATGGAGCATCAATAGATTGATCCATTGGGAAATGACACACCTGGGTTCATATCGATGGAGTGTTTGATCTGATATTGTAGAGGCACCCCTACAGGGGAGGTGAATATGTCTTCATACTCCTCCACAGCCTTTTCCATCTATTTTTGTCATGCATAGGGGCCCTGTCTGGAGGTTGTGGCCACTGTCTTCATCTTTCCCTGAGGGTATATCAACAAGAAAACAAATTTCCCAGGTTTGGAAATGATATTACTACAGTTTTTCCAGTAACCAAGGAGGTGGTGGTAGACGGTGCTATCTCTGATATCCTCTACAACTTCTTTCCCAAAGTAACAATAACAGTGTGAGGCCTTGACTCATACACAACATGTTGCTTCCACAAGTATGGTTGGCCTAATAATACATCACAAACATCAAGGGGAGGAATGTCACAAAATACCTTATCCATGAAGGCCTTGATCCTGGATGGAAGGCGACACTGTTGGCTCACACGAAGATCTCGTCCTTGGTGAAGACACCTGATGGTGTAAAGTTGTGGGTGTGTTGCAGTTGGTAATCCAAATTGCTTTATGACCTCTGTTGAAATGAGGTTCTTTTGGTTCCCGCTGTCAATAATGAACTGTAGCGTGGAACCCTTTACCCACATCTCGGGAGTGGAAGAGGTTCTCCTCCTCCTCTGGATCATCAAGTTCCTCCTTCTGGATCTTCGTGGTGGCAATGGTGGCATTGGGCTCTGCATTGACAATCTGATTCCCTTTGTCATTCCCCTTATCGGGTTCTGACCCAGAGTTGCAACATGCATCTGATTTCGAAGACTTCTACTCAGCCACCAGTGACTGCTTGGCCCGACACTCACTTGCGTTGTGAGTGGAATTCTTATGGAAATCACACCAATTTCTCATGTCCTTCTTCATCTTCATGGTGTTTTTCTTTTCTTGCGGCATTGGCGGGTTGTCTTAGGCCACCCCGCCTTAGCTCTATCCTTTGTTCTATGGATTGGGGGAACATTTCCCTTGCTTCGGATTTGCAGATACAAACTCTCGCTTCATCTATTTAAAATTCAACTTGATCTTGACGGCATATCGGTACGTCGTGCCGAGCGAGGAGATGTCCAAGAACTCCATCTCATCTTGGATGTACCTATGTAGGCAGCCCTTGGTACTTGAGTACCAAATGTTTCTTAAAATCATTGATACCCAACTTTGTGCGAAGGGTATGAAAAACATTGGTAAAATCCGACACATCTGGTCCCTTCCCCATCGTAGTGTTGTCCACTTTATGTATTTATCATCATAGCTCCCGATAGGGTATTAATACTCCTTGATGGCATCCTGGAATGAATTCCAAGTGGGTTCGGATGAAAATAGTGAGGTCATGCTTTCATCCTTCTACTCAAATTATGTTTCCCACTAGTCCTTGACATGGGGGATGGCTTTGAGAAGAGCAAATGTAATATTTTCTTGGCTGAAAAAATCATGAATAGAAAAGTGTCCTTCTAGCATATTTAACCATTTATCTAAGGCATCTGCATCTATTTGGCCATCAAATATGGGAATGTCAAAGTTTACTTATACCTTAAAAGGATTCGAGCCTTCAAAGTGTATGTTGGATGTGGATGCATCATCGGTGGGCAACCGTTGAAGGATCTAGGCAAAGTTATCCATCATCGTGTTCCTTTGTTTCTCAGGGGCCTCCTTGAGCAACATTTTGATAAGATATCCTGCCCCCTCATCTTTCTTTTCTTCCCCCATGGGCTGTCGTCGGGGTTTGCAAGGCCGATCTTGGAAAGGTTCAACAAATCAAGCCCTAACTCCTTATATCTCGACCTCGTTGGGGACATGCAACAAAAAACAAAGAAATAACAAACCCTTTTGATACCACTATTCTAGACCTAAACGGGAATGCAAAAAGATATAGATATAGCCATAAATACAAAGATGAAGTATAAATAACACTTCATTTCATTAATATCAAATACTGAAATATGTTTACAAACAAAATGGAAATAAGACTAGCTCGGGTGATGGTAGCTTATCTTTGAGAAGATATGTGGCAGCTACATGCCTCTAAACTTTGTTCCAATGAGGCTCAAATGCCTATTTATTATTGGGAAATAATGCAAAACCCTAAACATCCAAAAATCTAACCCTAGGAGATGAAGCACAAAAAATATGGGCCTCGTTTGCATAAATTGGTACATCAACTTCCCGAAGTTGTAACTTTGGCAAACGATCTCTTTTTGATTCACACAATATCTCGTTAGAAATATCTACCCTAGGACTACAAATTTTGAATGACCAACATCAGTTTAAGACCCATGTTTGTCTCTTTCTTCCAAAAAATTTTCGTTTAGTGCCTTAAAATGGCTCCGGAATTTTATGACCCAAAAAACTACCAAAAATAGTAAATCATGCTACAAATAAAGAAACTGAAAAACTAAAAGAAACAATGTTGGGGTCCAAGTGGAATAGGAGGGTGGCCACCTATATCCACCTAGATCATGTATTGCACCTTACATGATTGTGAGTTGACCATATAATATTTAAAAATATGTGTACACCATTTCCCTAATAACAACAAAGATGTTGTCATCCTTAATGAGAAATGGTTAACTTCCAATAATAATAATAATAATTATAGTAAATATACAAATCAGTAAAAATCATATGATATTAAAGTAAAAGTGGTTAATATAGATAGATTTGTGAAATTATGTTGAATTCATCATGATTTGGAGTTGATCATATCATATTTGGAATATTAATGTACAAGGTTTTTATTTTTATTTTGGAAAATGCCTAGCCTTTAGCATATTCATGTTAAAAAAATATGTAAGTTACATCAATTATTGTAAAGTAAAAGTTGTTGACACACATATATTGGTGTTATTAATCTTTTATATCTCACAAATGGTGTTAATGGGCATATATCAGCCAATATAATATGGTTGATGCTAGTTAACACATGAAACACATAGAGAAGTAGTTTGGTTATTCATGGTTAACTTTATATGAATATGGTTGACCATGATTTCTTATCAGTTAATATGCTTGATGATGGTTGACATATGGTGGACTACGTATTACCATTGTTGAACTTAGCTCAATAGAGTTCGCCATGGTTGTTAACATTTATTTATAGTTGTCCAAGATAGACTATCGCTAGTAAGTTAATTTGACCATTATTGAGTATAACTGATTATGAAAGAGTAAAATTGACTTTGTTCATTTATAATTTCCTATGGTTGACCATTTTTGGTGATGGTTTATCACAATTGGTAGCAATTAGCTATGGCGATCCTTTTGAACATAAAGAGAATGGGCAAGCATGGTTTTTTGTAGTTGACCATGAGTGACAATGGTCAACGCCTATTATTGAATATGGTAAACATTTGTTGGAATTGAATTTATTATAATTGACATATGAATAACTATTGGTTAATATGGGTAACAATGTTTGACCATGTTAACTATGTTTGACAACACTTAACCATGTTTTACCATGTAGACTATATATGACATGTTGATGTTTGACCATGGATGACTAAGGTTGCCTAGAAAAGACTTTAGTTGAGTATGGTTGAACATGGCTTGCTATGATTTCATTAGGTTACTCATGGTTAACCACGTTTGATTATGATTAAGTGCAATTGATTGGATAAACTATTATTGGCTATAGAAGACCATGTTGACTATGAGTGATCATGATTGAGTATGTACAAGTATGTTTGATTATAGTTGACCAAAGGTGATCATGCTTGACTATAGTTGACCAAGGGTGATCATGCTTGATTATAGTTGATTACAATCAACCATGTTGATGACCGTAAACCATGCTTGACAATGAAAACTATATTTTAACATGGTAAACTATGGTTTCCTATGGATGCCCACGAAATACTTTAGTTGACCATGCTTGAGCATAGTTGATAACATTCAATAATTGTGATCAAATTTCCTTGTTGATCGTGATTGACCAAGGATGACTATGGTCATGTAACATTTCCTATAGTTAACCATAGTTGACTATAGTTGACTATGATTGATTTTGGTTTATTAAGGTAGACCATGGTCATCTATGGAAGTCCATGTTGATTGTGGGTGACCATTATTGAAAATATTTCACAATGGTCACCATCTTGCCCATATTGAAAATGATTAATTGTGGTTAATTGTGGTTGGCTATCGTTACCCAAGGTCACCCATGGTTTCCCATGGTTGATTGTGGTTTATTATAGTTGAATATCATTGATTGGAGTAGATCATGGTTGCTTATGTATAAGCATGGTTGACTATGTTTTACCAAGGGTGATCATTTTTACTATGGTTGACCAACCTTGACCATATTGATTATGGTTTACCATGTTTGAATATGTTTGACCATATATATTATATATGAGCATGTATAATAGTGGTTGACTATGTTTGTCCATGAAAGGATATAGTTAAATGTTCTTGACCATGGTTGATATGTTTTACAATGGTGACCATGTCCTCCATGTTAAAAATGGTTATATATGGTTGATTATGGTTTCCTATGGTTAACCATGTTGACTTTGGTTGACTTATGGGACTATGGTTGAGTATAACTCACCATATTGGCTATGGTTGATCATATTGACTACGGTTAACTAAGGTTTATAATGAATAAGTATGGTTGACTAATGGTGACAATAGTTTATTATGGTTTACCATATATTAACATGTTGACTATGGTCAACCATATTTTACCATGTCGAGTGTACAACCATGTTTGACCCTGGTTTCCTCCGGTTGCTCATAAAAGGTTATCATTGACTAACGATAACCATGGTTGTCAATATTTGATGATGGTGACCATGATGAGCATGGTTGTCCATGATTTTCTGTTGTTGAACATGTTGATTATTTTTGTGTGTAGTTGACCAAGCTAAACCATGATTATCTATGTAAGACCATGTTGACCATGGATTACTATGTGTGGCCATGGTTGTTTGTAATTGAGCATGGGTAACTAGGCTTAACTATGGTTGACCATGGATGACCATGGTCTACCATCATTAGTTATAGTTTACTATGGTTGACTTATATTACAAGGTGATGTTGGTGAAGGGTTATGTTCTGATTTATGTTCATCACATTATGGCATGATATTATGTTTGTTAGATTGTGATGTTCATATTTATTGGACACATTATGACATTAGGTTATGTTTGTCATAATGAAATGTTGAGTTAAGGCTATCACATTTTTTCATCAAGTTTTGTTTATCATAGTGCAACATTGGGTTATCTTCATCAGATTGCAATTCTTTCTTATGTTCATCACATTGTGACATGGGATTTTGTTTGAAATGTTATGACATTAGGTTATGTTTTCGACATTGTGATGCCAAGTTGTGCTCATCTTGGGACATTAAAAAAAAATCATGATGGTATGACATTTAGTTATGGTCATCATGTTAAGAAATTGGGTTATCTTCATGATCTTGGGATGTTGCCTTTTTTTCAACATAATATGTGTTTTAGTTTTGTTAATTATAGTACAATATCCTGCTATGTTTGTCACATTTTGATGCAGGTTTTTTCTCATGGCATTAGAATGTTAGGCTATGTTTATAACCAATGAAAATTTACTCAAGTATGACATTTTTGTTTCATTCATCAATTTTAAAAAGACACATAAAGAATTCTCTAAACCTAATGACATGAACAACCATTTATAAACCCCCTAGTTTGCATTGAAGATAATTTTCTATTCATATCCTTCATGAATCCTTATCTAATGATAAAAAATAATTAGTATATCATTGTAAAATCTCTTTTCCACCCCATAAAATTATGTATAGTAAGCAAAGTGTGTCCATACATGACTATAACTTATTAATAATCTTGGAATAAATGCACACTCTCCATGCTACTCCCTTTGTTGACACATCTATAATAGATACTACACATGGGCTTAAGTTTTATCCAGTCAATCCCCTTTCTAGTAATGCATGCACTTTTCTCTTAAGCTCACAATTTTTGCAAGTGTTGTCCTATACTTCACCTTACTAGCTAAACTAGATCCTAGAATTTACATTCTTTGATAAAGAATGGTCCTAATAGTGGTAAACCCTCATGATAATACTCTAAAATAACTTAAATTTAAATAACAATTATCATAAGTCTAATGGGATTTTAACTCTCCACTTTTGGACATGTATTATTCATAATGATAAAATACCATCACTTTTCCTTTTATCATCCTTTTAAAAGTTTGTTTTCAAGAATATCATGACTCTCCTACCACTATAGTAAATCTACTACTATTCTCCACTCAGTTTCTTTCCTCTGAAGTAGTGTTTTGATCTTATTTCAATCCTTCCCTATAAAAAGGTATTTTTCAGCCCATCATGAACAAGTATCCTATCATACTACCAAAGCATTCCTAATAACCATGGAAAACATATATTGGCACATCATCATATAATATTGTACTTAATATGTTCCAACATGAAAACTTATCAAACATTTGTTAGAAGTAATGATGTCATGTCCTACTTGGAACCATTACGCCCTATAATAATTGATATGTGTCATACATTTCAAATTCATCCTCTCTATGACCTATGTAAACACCAAATTCTTTATTCTACCTCCATCTACAATTAAGGATACAAAATTACCTCCAATTTTACACATGGTATTGGCACTTAACATCTATTTGGCCATATGGATTCAACAACGTTCTTCCAAACATTAAATTTTCTCCTTTCTTTTGCTACACTTCATCAATATTATCTTCAATTATAGATTGAGAATTTCTCTTAGCTTCTTTAGAAAAATATTGTTTACTCTCTTCCTACTATTAGCTTAAAAATTGTATAGATATTTAAAGGACATGCATCTTAGCGTTTGTTGTTTGTAGGAAATCATTGTGGACTTCCTATGTCATTTACCTTTACATGGTCCTCTTCCACCAAAATTTCCTATAACTATGTTAATGATTGGGATTGGTTAACTCTCAAGGATAACATTCGAGGGGATAATCTTTCCCTCTCGTTTTTTAAGAGGTGGAATTTATTTCTAACAAGGAATTATGAAACTCAAAGAAATAAAGAAAAGAAAGGCACCCAAGACAACACCATGGCTCACAAATTCAGAAAATATGATAGGCATGAGTATAAACATTAAATGAATTTTAGATTCCATAAATTTTCAAGCATAATTATAACTTAAGGATGAAGCATTTCGACTGAATAAGGAATCATGGAATGAACATTCAAAAAAATTTATGATTTCATTCAAACTCATTAAGATGAAAACAACTTAACCATTCTAATCTTTGATTTAATATTTAAAGTCCAAAGATCACATTACATATTAACTCTTAAATAATAATATTAAAGAAATGTAAATGTATTCATCCATTTAAGGATGGGGATTGGGCTTCCACATACCATATAACATAATAAAGGTCATGCAGGATAAAAGGGACAACAATCATAAATCAAACTCAATCCTTGGAAAACACCAAAGTTAAGAAGGTAGTGTGATTTGTAAATGAGAAGAAAAGGTACCAAACCCAAACTTAGAAAATTTAATTATAGTACAAAGGAAAGACCCTCTTTGTGTTAAAAACTCCTTTTTAAATGTTGGATGTTGGAGAATTAATCATCAAAATTGTTGATCAATGTAGCACCCCACCCAACATTTACCCACTTTTACAAGCTCTACGAGGTAAACATAAGTTGAAAGTAACTATGACATGACCCAACATCCAAGTTTCAGTAATGGAAGTGGGGTCTACTAATCAGAAACATACTACAACCACCCAGGGACACTGCATCGCCCAAATACTAGACACCATCTATTGATGATCTTACCCTGAGTTGGAACTTTCCTTTTACATTACCTTGCATCCCAATCATATGTATTCCAAGTTTTGCATCCATCTAGATGGCTCCGGTCATACACAGAGGCCTTCTTCCATGCCGTTGCAATTGATATTTCTCATTTGAAAAGAGTGAGGCTATCAAACCAGTTTTGGATTTTCAAGGCTAGCTACATACTAGCTACCCAGAACAAGCTAGAACTTTCAATAATTTAGTCTAAGATAATAATAAGTCTGTGTAATAAAAAATAATGTTAAGATATTGCACAAACATGCAAAAAACATGTAAAAGTTTCATTGAAAACATGGTAAACATAGTAGCCATAGGTCATGAATGCATATCTATTCACTATCTCACTAATCTCGTCAGTGACTTTTCAGGAAGGCTCACTACCCTCTCCAGCTAGTTGCAATAACACTATTTATCCATGCATTCATTTAACCATTCAATAACTTATCAAATAATGAATGAAATCCATAACAAGAGAACATCATTCAACGATGCCTATAACCAACATTTAACCAGAATGAAGCCATGACAAACTAGTAATAAAAATCAACACAATAATCAATACATGTGCTCATTGGTCTCAATAAGAACTATCAGATAATAACATGTGCATAAAGCCAAGCAAGTGAGGGACTTCCATGTACCACCCGACCATAGATTAGGCTTAAAAAAATCTCTCTTTCAGCTAATCACCCCCATTCCATATTCCAGGAATGAATGTGGGATCATATGGGTTAAACCAAAATAGAACCAATTAGGGATTCCAGAGGCAAAACCACCTCAACCCTCAACCACAGTGATTTCACCTAAATCGGTCCAAAAATCACAGACACCAAAAAAAGCTTGGTTGCCTCCAAATTTCTTCACCATACCTAAAGGAGTTTTCCTTTGTCCACCCATCTGTTAACAGTTCCATAACTAAATGTCATACTATGATGAACAAATCTTGATTTCACAAGATGACCATAACTTGACATCTTAATGTGGAAAACATAAAATAATTCCTTAACATATCAAACAAAATATTATGTCACAATGTGACTAACATAAAGAAGCATTGTAATGTGATGATGATAACCCAATGTTGCACTATGATAAACAAAAATTGATGGAATAACATGATGACCTTAACTAAACATTGTATTATGAAAAACATAACCTAATGTCATATGTGCCCAATAAAAATAAGCATCATAATCTAACAAATATAAGGTAATGCCATAATGTGATGAACATATCCTAATATGTCATATTGAGAACTTAACCCTTCACCAACATCACTTTATGATGTAAGCCAACCATAGTAAAATATAACCAATGATGGTCAACCATGGGAAAGATTCATACTCGCGAGAAGTAAAGAGGGGTTCGACCCCCAGTTATCTTGGTGTGAACGATAACATGGGGAATATGGATTCCCATTTTAAATCAATTAATGTATATATCTTTTGATCAACATGAAGGTGTGGAAGAGGTTTTGCCCACACTGAAAGGGGAATACAAAGTATTGGATTTGATTTTAAATTTAACCTAGGAAAGAGAAGGGTGAGTATGTCAACCTTTCGTTGTACATATGTCAACATCATTCAACGATGATAAATGTCACAATTTTACATAATTTTTTATGAAAATTTCATTCCAACATATGCTTTAATAAACATTGTAACACAACATAATCCTTCCAAAACATCGCAAATGAACATGAACCCATATACTTAAATTCCACGACATGGTATATCCATTAAGGAACATGACAACTCTCACATAATCCTCGATGAATTTCATAGCGTAACAAAGGCATTAAGTAACACAAAAATTCCATATATGTAAACCAACATTAATAACACAATTTTAGCAATTTGACAGAGGTCAATTAAGGTTAACATTATAATTCCACAATACCCAACCATAGTTAAGCATAGTCAATACGCTCCATTATAGTCAATAATGGTCAATCATGGTTAACCAACATGAATCATAGTGGACATAAGGGATGTAATTAACTGAGATAAAGGAATGAAGATGAATGTTGCAATATGACATGACCATTGAAGTTCATCACAATCCAATATAAACCTTGAGGCATGTTGCATTCCCCATAGGCAAAAATGGTTTATTGATAAACATGGCCAAACCATAACCTTCCATAGTGAATTAGTTTCAACCATAGTAGAACAAGATTGACCATTATCAAACACTGTTATATATAGTCATTATTAGTTAAACGTTATTAACCAAACTAAAATATGATAATTCATGTTAAATACGTTTATGACAAAATTCCTTTTAGTTATATGAAGTTGGTGATATAACAAGTTATATTTTTCTACTAGTTTAAAATTAAATGAGTTTTTAACAATATGTGTTGACTCATTCGGAAAAATTACTTATGGTTATTGTAGCACCATATATAACGTAGATTATGGTAAAAGTATACTCATCATTGGACTTTCTACCAAAATATTATCATGTTTTTTATTTGAAATGTAAGATTCCAAATCCCTTAATGCTTCCTTAGGTTTGTGTTTTTTATATAAACCCAACCTTCAAGGTTAATTATAGAGGGGAGTTATTAAATTTATCATTTCCCCAACCACCTCAAATCACATTTATGATATTGTCACATGTCTTTCCTCATCAAGAGATTTCCAATGACATACACTCATTCAAAACATACTTTTGAATGTGGAATTATTCCCCTTTAAAGGTTTTCCCTTTAGGCCAGCTCCATCTCCATACTTCCTTGTGTCCTCACCTTAGTAGTCAATGTGGTACAATTGGCCATTGTGACATATGAACCATTGAGAACCAATCGAAACCTTCAATGACAAATAAGAATGGTCTTGAATTTCTTGACCTGATAGTAAGCCATCAATTAATGGTTCCCAGCTATGTCGATTACTCTCTATCTATTAGCTCCCCAACATACCCTGATGGCACGAGACATGGGAATGGATAATTTTCAATAGCTAATGGGCCAATCAATCGATGCCCAATTGGCCAATAGGTCAATGAGCAAGACTTAATATGCTAGTAACCAAGCCACCATAACTCGTGATGCCACTTGGCTACCTCATTGGATCCACATTATCTTTAACCATTGGCTACCACCTGACGTCAACCTATTTCACACTTTGATCTACATTATTCAATGTCCTTGGGCCGCATCCACTGGTCACATCAACACCATGTAGGATCAATACCAGTGCCACATCATCTCTAGGCTAGTGCGAAATGTCATGAAGATCCATTCTCCTTACCACATCACCCTAACATGTTATCTGCCATGTGGACATGCCATGTATCTCTATTTTAGTAGGATATATTAATCCATATCAATGATAATTAAGAAACATGTATGAGCCCTTATTAGGGTTGGTAGTATTAGGAAGAATGTACTAACAGGAGGATCTAAATCTCATAAAAACATAATACTTAATGCCCTAGTGGAAAGATATACATTAGTTTATCATATGTCAACTGTCGTGACCTACTTTCTATTTACTAACATTATGGGTTTTCTTAATGTCGAGGCCATGTGAGATCATGCAGATCATGATCAATTGAAATCTAAAATGCTATCTCTCGATGACGTGATAATATCACTTAATGTTGCGAACCCTCTACCCCTATTAGCTGAAAGGGTTTCATATATATATATATATATATATATATATATATATATATAGATATATATATATATATATATATATATATATATATATATATATATATATATATATATATATATATATATATATATATATATATATATGAGTTTGGAAATAATTATAGTGGGTATAATTTTGACACCAAATACTTGATAATCTAGTGCTCTTATATCCACGCTCTTGAGATAATCCCACTTCTAGTTCATCCATTAGTCACGAACCGCTTATTTCTAATATGACCAAGGAATGGGGCTTAAGCCTTAGTCCCTAAATTTCCTTAGGAACCATCAAACCAAAGGGGAAATTCCATCCTTGAATTTCTTTGTGGCCTAAAACCAAAGGAGGGTTGATCCCCAATTTTTTTCCTGAGTAAGGAATGATTGTAGAGGCACTTTCTTAGCTTGTTGTGTTAGATGATAAAGAATTGGCATGGCACCTAATCTACTCAAAATACTTATAAATCCATAAAGATCCCCATTTGTCATGAAGATATTGTCAATCCTCCCTATTATTGCCACATACTAGCACCCTTATCTATCAATTTCTTGAGACTCTTTGGAAATAGAAATTCTTCCCTTTAATGTTTAGTAAAAAAAATATATTCTAATACTCATTTTAAAAACAAAATATTACATAAAATATAAAATTTCAACAATTGAAAGGCAAGTATTCATGGTTTCCATTTTCAAAACTATATCCTTTAACAAGAAATTTTGTTGTGATGTCTCGCACAAAAGTAAACTTTGATGTCATTTTTCACACATAATTAAACTTTAATGTCGTGTGGCTTGTCAATGACCCAAAAGTTTGAGGAGATGTTATATGTTAAATGAAGGAAAACTGTATGCGGCATCTTATATAATCTGGGTTATACAAGTTAGGTGTGTGTTATAAAATCTAGGTTTGGGTTGAATGGGAGGATTTTTCCATTCAATAAGGTATTAAAATTGATGATTTGAATTTAAAGTATTGAGTTTTGACTTATTATTATTATTATTATTAAAAATTTTATATCAATACAATATTAAAATTTTAGATGATACATAATATTTTTTGTCTTTATCAAATGTTATGTAAAACAAAACTTTGACTATAAGTTTGAGTACATATGTTGAATTATTCATATAATAATAATAATATATTAAAACTACATAAAAATATCTAAAATTTCTAATAAAATAAAATAATAAAAAATATTAGAATTATATAATCACATTAAAAATGATAATATTTATAAGAAAGTCTTCTGGGGTAGTTCAACTAGTAATAATGAAGTATTATGTGCGAGGAAGTCCAATATTCATATCCCCCGATTTATCCATGCTTGTGAAATGATCATACATATGCACCTAGAGTTTACTGATTCATATATATATATATATATATGATCACACTGTATAAGAATCCATGATTATTGAAAGATTCTTGACATCCCTCCACACTAGATAATCATGGATTCTTATATAGTGTGCTCATAGATATATATATATATATATCTATATATATATATATATATATATATATATATATATATATATATATATATATATATAACTAGAAATATTCTCGATATCCCTCCACGCTGTATAATCATGGATTCTGGTATAGTGTGCTCTAGTTCTCTTCCCCGACAATTTTTTTAATCCACTCATTATTTTTGGATGTATATTTGGAATATTACTTCTTTGGTTTTCAAACGGTGGTCTCGAGTGTCCAATATTTTCTTAGTTATTTTTCCAAGGGAAGGGCCAAAGTCTCTTGGCCTAGTCCCTTAAACCCATTATTCGCCTCATCTCTAATATTCAAAATATTGTTCTATCCTAGATAGTTTTGATTTTTAGATCATTTCACCTTGTTTTAAATGTCATAAGGATTTATATTCGTATAATATAATTATTTTTTACCAAAACTAGTTGAATCATATATATCTGAGTGGGATGTCCTTATCTTCAACCAGTGCGAACACTTTTTTCTTGTATTTTTCTTCCAAGGACAATGTTTCTTCAATGGGTGCACTAGTTGTAGTCTCAATTACAAGTCATTTTAGTATATGATATAATGCCAAGCAAATGTGCTAGAACATGTAGGGTTACGGGTGGCAACATCTCACATGGGGGAGGAAGAGAAAGTGTCAGATCCCAATCATCCACTTAGCTCTACTACATACAAACAACATGAAAAATTTAGCAAAGGACGTATATTGGGAAGCTTACTTATTTGGTTTTCAAATGGTGGTATGGAGTGTCCAATATTTTCTTATTTATTTTCCCAAGGGAATGACCAAGGTCTCCTCGCCTAGGTTCTTAAACCCACTATTTGCCTCATTTCTCATCTTGAAACCCTTGCTCCGTCCTAGCTATTTTATATTTTGAGATCATTTCACTTTTTTTTGGTGTCAGAAGGATTTATATTGGCACAAGATAATTATTTTTTACCAAAATTAGTTGAATCATATATATCTAAGTGGGATGTCTTTAATTTCAACTATTTTTAATACTTTTTTTTTTTTGTACTTTGCTTCTAAGGACAATGTTTCTTCAATGGGTGGACTAGATATAGTCTTAGTTACAAGTCATTTCAGTACATGATATGATGCCAAGGAAATGTGCTATAATATGTAGGGGTGCAAGTGGCAACAAATGAAATGGGGAGGAAGAGAAAGTGCAAGATCCCAATCATCCACTTAGCTCTACTACACGCAAAGACCACCATAAATTTAGCAAGAGATTAGAATGTAAAAAGAGAAGAGCATCACGGATCATGATTACCATCAAGATTCTGAGGTAATTACCATTATTCCTGATGATGGATCCCTGTTGGGATTTGAAACATTGATAAAATATGGTTATTACTGTGGGTTCTCTGGTAACTAACTCAAAAATTATATACCACAGATGTCTAAAATCCAATTACAACTATTGTTGACTAGGTGCTAGAAAATATTCACAATAGAGGTCAATATGATCAATACCTTCACGCGATTGACCTTTATTGGCAACTCAAATTGCTTCTGGGTAAAGTCCTCCGAGAGAGTAGTGATGCGAAAGATGATATTTTTCTAGCAATGGATGAGCTCTAACTTCAATTTAGAGAAATATACAAGCACTTGGTGAGGATAGAAACTATCATACTACATGGGAAGGAGTCAATTCCACCTCATAGGCACGTGGATATTATTCCTACTAAAGCCTCGGACTCCTCTTAGAACTCTGAATGATAAGGGCTACATTTTGTATTTGTTTTCTTAGTGGGACTTCTTTTATCACAATTATTACTATGGTAATAATTGGTAGATTTAGTGACTAGATGTTAGCTTATGGTCATCATTTACTACAAACTTTCAAGCTGATATGCCTTGGCTCCATTTAGTTTTTTTGAAATTTCACTATATGCATGGATATTTTAGACTTAAGCCCTAGTATTTCATGAATGTTCTAGTTCTCCTAATGATATAGATGAAAAGAAAAGAAAAAGTTATAATTCTCTTTAGATAATAAAAAGTTTTAACTCTCTGTCAATATATTTATGAATTAAGAAAAAACATTTATATAATTAATTAATAATTTTAGAATTACAATTTTGATATTAAAAAAAATGAAGTTTTAATGTTTTTCTATAAAACTTAAATTTATATCACTACAAAGAATTTATTATAATATATTTTCATCAATATATAATATTCTTAAAATAAAATTTATATATAAAAATTATAACACTCAAAAAATATTTACCATTTTAACTATCTTAAAAAACAAGTTAATACTTAAAAACAAAATTTGTTAAAGATACATTCATACTCTAAGATGTATCTAAATGATCATCATTTAACTAAATAATAAAAACTGTAAATAAAATATCTTATCTTCATTTAATTAAATAATAAGGTGATGTCATATTTTAAAATGTAA
The DNA here is from genome assembly GCA_031772625.1 of Pinus tabuliformis. Classification (NCBI taxonomy): domain Eukaryota; kingdom Viridiplantae; phylum Streptophyta; class Pinopsida; order Pinales; family Pinaceae; genus Pinus; species Pinus tabuliformis. Next base: position 464,287,681 of record CM062820.1, on the reverse strand, counting down.
AATTTATATATAAAAATTATAACACTGCGAAAATATTTACAGTTTTAACTATCTTAAAAAGCAAGCTAATACTAAAAAAAATTGTGTTAAACATACATTCATACTCTGAGATGCAAGTAAATGATCATCATTTAACTAAATAATAAAGGGTGTAAATAAAATATATCTTATCTTCATTTAATTAAATAATAAGATGATGCTACATTTTGAAATGTACCATATTTTAAACAACATGTTGAAATTTAAATTAAATTACAAATCTATAATCTTATTGAGAATTTTTAGCAAACACTTTGAACGAAATCTATAACATTTTGACCGGTTGATTTTTAGAAATATTTGAATCCAATCAAAACTATTACATAGGTCAAATTTTTAACATATTTCAGGAATGTAATGTATCTCAACAATAACTTAACATTAAATTTTTTAGTAGCAAGAATCAAATATAATATATATGCATTATGGAAATTATAGATCCATACAATTGCCGGCTTCTTATGTATAACTTTAGATTACTAATAGTCAAAATTATAACAATTTTGGAGTCAACTTAACCTAATATTGCGGGAATTATTGTTTCATGGTGACATGCCACCTAAATTTATTAGGTTGTTATGATTGTTTCTTCATTGGAATACTCTTAGACCTTGTGCTCTAATCGAAGCCAAACCCAAATGTTTCTTGAAACTTCATCTATGTACAGTTGTCTCACAATAAACATGACACATACAAAGGTTTCTAATCAATGGTCTTGATGGACTAAGGTTAGATCGATGGTTCAGATTGAGTGAGATAAATTAGAAAGTAATCGTCCCCTACGTGGGCGCTGCAGGAGGTCATTTGGTTGTTTCACTATGGAGGAGAATCCCTACAACTCCTTAGACTAGTGTTTCCTTTCGAAACACTTTTAATAGTCTCCCTTGGTCCATGGCTTTCCGCCGACAAGTACGCTCGTACTTTTTGTTTTGAGGTTGAAAATGCCTGATCTTTTCCCGTTCTAGAGTTGATTTTTTGAAATTATTCCTAGGTTCTACATGATAGCAAGCCACTTGATATGTTTGGTCTCTTAGGGTTCAATATCCCTTTGGATTCAAACCGTTGTTCACTTATAGCCTTTCCTGGAGGCAAAACTTGTTGTAAAGGCAGAAAAGACAAAACATGAATTCACACATAAAACACATGATGTTGCTTTTCTATTGATCACACAAAACATGATTATTATAATGAACCCAGTGAAGGGTATTTAACCTTTTCTAACTAGCGACTTGCCTAAAATATCTTGACATGCAACCACATGAAATCACACACTAAAAGCCATCTATCACTTAACTCAACTTGACTCAACATTCCAACACTCAACCCTCAACACTTAGTTAACTCTAATTTTAGTTAACTCCACATGCAGGAGTAATTACAATTTCTACACTCCCCCTTAATTATGACCGCATGACTCAACATAACTTAACTCGATTATCGTGCTCAAACATTCCTATTGGTCTATGTCTCAACTAGGCTTACAATGACTCAAGAATTTTACTATTTTGCATTTTCTTTTTCTCTTCTTCCAAGATCTATATCCTCGAAATTGCTTCATTCTCTTTTGAACTTTCTCGATGTAGACTTTATTCACTTGTGTTAGTGAAAATTTTCTTTGACTTTTCTTGAATTTGTGTTGAAACACAATTTGATCTTGTCTACAGCATCTTCCTCTTCAAATATTCATTCAACCATGGACTGATGCCAAAACATTGCATCTTCAAACTGTATTCGTTTCTTTCCTTCTTGCGCTTCATATTCTTAATTTTCTTTTTGCCATATTTCTTGATAGAAAAATCGTATCTCTTCTTGACTCCATTGCTAAAAAATGGATTCAATGCATTCATCTTTGTCTTCAGAAACATCCATATCATTTTCACTTTCATCATCAGGTACTGTTGTTTTATCCCTGTAATCTGCATCAAATTTATTAACAACCTTGCTTTCAACTTCTTCTCCCATGCTATTTTGAAAAAATGCATATTCAAAAACAATGTTAAAAACATCTTTGATATGACTATCTTCAGTGAGAGCTTCCTAATCTACATCTGTCTTATTTTCAACTGCATGGAGGTTGTCTTCTAGTGTTATGTTGTTAGTGGATATTCTCATTAAAAACTCTTCACTCACTTTATCATGTTCTTGATCATCAACTACTGCTAGATGACATACTGCTTCATGATCAGTTCCAACTGCTTCATATCTTTCTGCTATAGTGGCAACTTCAACCTTCAATGTTTCATCAAACATTGTGCTTACCATATTTCCATAATTAGTCTCTGTTTCAGAAACAAAACCACATATCATCAACATAGTGTTCATCTACGCTATGGTGGGATATCCAAGCATGCATGTGCTCATTGTCAATTTCATTGACAATTTCAACTTCACCAAATCCGTCGGCTACAATTGGATTCACCAATTCATATCTCATTTTGCAATTATCATCCACAGGTCTCTCATCACAGTGGGATTCACAATCATCTGCATCATCCATGTTACAGTGGAGTCCTTGAGAATTTATTTTCTCTTGCTCTATTTTGCACATTGAGGCTCCTGCTTCTCTCACTGCAATCTTTGTTGCATCTTCTTCATCCATATGCATGCTTGCATAATGGATTTCAATTTTATGGTCTTGACAACCATGATCCACTTTTAAGTGGGCTTCTCCAAGCTCTGATTCCTCTTAGAGTCTTGCTCATATACTCTCATATCTGCGGCCGACTTCTTTGCTTGTGACATAACCTGGTGTTGCATGTCACTCCCCCTTGCACCAAACTCTGCTTCCAGGAACTTCCATGCTTCCTTGGAAGTTGTAGCTTTTGCCACCTTGCACAAACACTTCTCATCCAATGCTTGTTTTATAAAATCCAATGCTAAAACATCACATATTGCATCATATGCGTTATTAGACCCATACCCAATGATCAAAATATTTACCTGTAAACATAGGAGGTCGTAGCAGATCAAAGTTACACCAATCACCCTCGATTTCTTCTTTATCTTCTACTAAACTTCTCAGTTCCTTCGCAGTGGCCTGAACCTCTCTAACCATTGCAACAATCTCTACCTCTTCCTTTCGATTTCTTTTATTCATATGCTTCAGTCGCGCTTTGCGACCCATGACTGCGGCCATTCCTCTGTTTTATAGTTTATTTCTTGATTGCATGAGGCTATCTTCCATATTTCCCCCGAAAAAAAAATATGATTTTCAATATGCACCCCTGTAAGGCACAATATTCACCCAAAACATTGTCATGCTTAACAAAAAAACAATTTTTTTTTATAGATAAATGAGATTTTGCATAGCCCTAAATTTTCTTATAGTTTTAAAGTGTTTTTATTTACTTCTTGGTCGCAGTATCAATGTATTCGTCTAAAAAGAATCTATAGAGGAATGAGACTATACCAAGGGTTGCTGATGACTCAGTCTGGCCCCAGGAACTACCCCAATATTCTCACATAATTAAATTGCCATTCTGCACATGCTTATTTCAAAATACAATAGTTTACCCTAGTATTTTGTAGTATAAGTTCGTAAAACTAATAGCAAGGTCTCCTTCCGGGCTGTCAAACTGATTGACCTGGCTTGGAGGCTCCACACTGAATAGTTCAACCAAAATAACTTTGCTGCAGGCATTTTCTGTAAAACTAACCATTACTATGGCTAAGAGATTTATCATTGTGTTCTCCAACCAATATTGCTCTAGACTATTTTCCAGAATTCCTTACATTGTATCAAAATCAGACTCTTAATTAAACAATACTTATATGTTCTCGTTTCGCTGAATTCACAGGGAAAGAGATGCTCCTTCCTAGTCTCTCCCTCCTAGTCGAGAGTCTCCCCCCCGAGCCAGCTTCACATTCGATTGAGTTAGTCCAAAGATTTCATATTGAGCACAAAGCTTTACACGGAGTTCCACTGAGTGTATGAGTTGAAGAATCCCCTGTTGTATTGAGATTCCTTACCAAAACTCTTCAATAGAATCTCTTCTCCAAGTAGCCTCAAGTTCGTCTAACCTTAGTGATTTCCCTTTCTCTTCTTTTTAGAGAATATGCTCCCAAGGGAAATTTGGGTAGATAACAGCTTTACCCATAACTATCTCTAACCTGATAACTGTCTCTAACCGACCAAAATGTAAAATTCCTCCACATCACTTTCCAAATAACTTTTACTTAAATTTAACAAATTAATAAACATTTATATATTCGTGTACATATTTTGCTTCACAAAGCCTACTACTAAAATTTACCAACAATAATTGTTAGAAAATATTTATGAAATTTGATTTTCATTTTCGCAGAGGGGAGAGGTAGAGAGTTATGACTTTCGCGAAGCTACTTTCACGAAACTAGGTTGGCGCACCCCGAAGCTGATTCTGATTTCGTGGAGCTACCTTCGTGCACCGCGAGGCTCTTTCCCAGACTTGGATTTAGTGCAGCACGGAACTATTCCAGAGACTTAATGAATACTCACACCAAAAAATAACAAGATAGGTTTGGAGCAACACACTAAAACTTAGTATTCATTTATTAAACATGAAAATACATTTACATGAGGCTGTGGCCCATTTACAAAGTAAAATAAGAGTTTTATAGTGATTTAAACTTACGCAGAAGAGAGTAACTGTTGTTTTCACGCACCCACCAAAAATTGCTCCACCATTTTCCCCATAGAGACTTGCGCTCTTTTTCTTACCTCTTACTCTCTCTATCCTCTCTACACAGTCAAAATGAGTTTTACATTCATATTTAACTCAACATACAATTTTTACATTTAATTCATGACAGAGCATAATAATTATTATGATGTTGTTGTTGAGTGTGTTCAGAATCGCGCACGTGTTTCTGGAGTGTGGGAAAAGATTGTTGAATGAATGCTTGCCCATATCTATTTACCAAAGTACATAACTTCTTTAAATGCCTTTGCTGAGTTTCTAAATGGTTCGTGTCTGGCTTCAGTCCACGCAACCTGCAAAAATACGTCTGACAGGTATGGCTGCTGTCAAGCTGTTTATTGCGGTGGTTGGGATTATTATTTCTAACACTCCCCCTTAATCACAATTGCCACCATTGACAATTCCCAAATAGTTTCTGAGATAAACAAAACTTCCACCTACCAATGACTTTGTGAAAATATTAGCAAATTGTTCTTGTGACCTGCAGTGCTGCAACACAATTTCATCATTATTAATCAACTCTCTAATAAAATGATATTTAACATCAATATGATTGGTCCTTTTGTGGAAGACAGAATTCTTTGACAATGCAATTGCCAAGGTGTTCTCGCAGAAAATAGTTGTCGTGCCCTCTTAATCATGACAAAGATCCCTGAACATCCTTCTCATCTAAACTGCCTGACACACTGCTGCTATTGCTGCGACATATTCAGCTTCTGCTATTGACAATGACACTATTGGCTGCTTCTTGGAGGCCCATGAAATGGGTCTGGAACCCAAATGAGAAACATATCCTGGTGTGCTCTTTTTGTCATCGACGCTACCTACCCAATCACTGTTAGTGTAACCAACCAGCCTGAATTCACTGGTTTTTGTGTACAAAATGCCATATTGTTTTGTCCCATTGACATACCTCAGAATCCTTTTCGCTGCTTGCCAATGTGTCTCCTTGCGTGTCTCCATGAACCTTGACACCAAACTTACTGCATACATTATATCTGGCCTAGTGGCGGTCAAATACATCAGGTTGCCTATCATGCTTTTGTATAATGTCGTATTGACATTGTTGCTGCAATCTTCTTTGCTCAACTTCAACCCTATGATAGTTGGAGTTGGTGCAGACTTTCTGTTCTACATTTTAAACCTCTCCAAAATTTTTGCCACATACTTTGCTTGAGAGATAAAAATGTCATTTTTTGTTTGCTTCACTTCTATGCCCAGAGAATATCTTAGTAATCCCAAGTCAATCATTTCAAACTCACTCTTCATGACTTGCTTAAAATCAGCGATGAGGAAATCATCGCTGCCTATAAAGATCATATCATCTACATATAAGATGACAATGAGAATCTTGCCTTCACTCTCTTTGATGTAGAGAGTAGGCTCACCATCATATTTGTCGAAACCATTGTCCAACAAGTAAGCATCTATCATGTTGTACCATGCGCATGGTGCATGCTTCAACCCATAAAGAGTTTCCTTTAATCGATATACTTTGTCTTCTTGGCCTTTAATCTCATAGTCAGACGGTTGCACGACATACACTTCCTCTTTCAGCACTCCATTCAAGAACGCCGACTTTACTTCCATCTGATACACTGTCCATTTATGCTGTGCGGAAATCACCACAATTGTGCGTAATGTCTCCATCTGCACGACTGGCGCGAACGTCTCCGCGTAATCTCTTCCATGCTGTTGCTTGTATCCTTTGACAACTAGCCTTGCTTTGTGCCTTTCAATCTTTCCCTCAATGTTGCTTTTGGTCTTGTAGACCCAGTTTACTCCAATGACATGTTTTCCTTTCGGAAGGCTCACTAACTCCCATGTGTCATTCCTTTCTATTGCTTCTATTTCTTCCTCCATTGCCGCAACCCATTTTTCCTCTTTGACTGCATCTTCAAAGTTGATTGGGTCATCTACATGACAAAATAATGAAAATAAGGAATTCAGACCTGCGCCACTATCAACTTCATCTTACTCACAAATTTCATTTAAATTTATGAATTTTGGCCTTCTTGTGCTTGTTGAAGATAGACTTGATATGTCACTTGGTGTCGCACTTCGCGGTGTGCTTGGATAAGCACTTGCTTGGCTGTGCGAAACTGCCCTATTATTTGTTGATGGTGTTGGTTGTTGTCTACTTTGCTGCGCTTGAATAAGAGTAGAGGGAGTCAGAGTTGAGGAATTACTTACTACTGTTAATTCCTCTCTGTCCTCAATTGGTATGCATGCTTTGACATTGACTGTCTTTTCTAAACTTCCATCCCATGCTTCCTCTTCTATGAACTGCACATCTCTACTGATTATGAATTTCTTGGTTAATGGATTGTAGAGTTTGTATGCCTTGGATTCATCACTGTATCCAACAAATATGAATTTCTCCCCCTTGCTGTCCAACCTCTTTCTCAACTCATCCGGGACATGTGCATAAGCCACACATCCAAAAACTCTCATGTGAGTGACATTTTGTTTTCTTCCACTCCATGCCTCTTCAGGAACAATGTTCTGGATGCTTTTGGTTGGACATCTATTCAAGATATATGCTACACAAGTGACAGCTTCAACCCAATAGTCATTTGGCAAATGCTTTGCCTTCAACATACTACTTGCCATCTCCATAATGGTCCTATTCTTCCTTTCTGTCACACTATTTTGCTGCGGTGTATATCTTGCTGCAAATTGCTTGTGAATTCCATGCTCCCTACAAAAACGAAGGAAATCATTTGAGATGTATTCTCCACCTCTATTAGTCCTGAGGACTTTGATGTAGTGTCCACTTTTCTTTTCAATAAGAGCCTTGTATTGGCGAAAGCGCTCAAACACTTCCCTTTTTTGTTTTAGGAGAAAGACCCATGTCTTCCTTGTGTAGTCATCTATGAAGCTCAATACATAGTGGCTGCCACCAATTGATGGTGTCTGCATTGGTCCACATAGGTCTAAGTGGACAATATCCAAAGGTTTTTTTTCCCCCACTGACTTTCCTGCTGAAAATGTCTCTCAATGTTGCTTGCCCAAGATACATCCTTCACATATGCTGTCTAGTTTTTCTATGAGTGGTAAACCCTTCACCATGCCTTTCCTATGCAGCAGATTCAAACCTCCAAAGTTGAGATGTCCAAATCTCAAGTGCCATAACCAGTTTTCATCTTTTACCTCTGCTTGAAAGTTTACTTGTGTGACAGCTGCCCCTTTTCTTCCATTTTCTTGTGAGTTCATAGATAGTTGTGCTTGTGCACCTTCTTTCTGCAAATCTGATATTATTTTCAGGGGAAACATTTTATTTTCTATCATATAAACCTTTGCAATCAACTGTCTGCTTGTAGGCCTATCCAAAATTGTGCACATATCATTTTTGAAGAAGACATTGTAGCCTTTGTGCATGAGCTGTCCAACACTCATGAGATTATGTTTCAGACCAGGGACAAAGTCAACATCAGAGATGTATTTCTTCTCCCCCTTCTTTGTTAGGATATTAACTATTCCTTTTCCCATGACCGAGACTTTACTATCAGTCCCTAATCTCACTTTAGATTTCACACTTTCATCTAGATCAGAAAACATTTCTACGTTTCCTGACATGATGTTGCTACACCCTAAATCTAGATACTATATATCACTCTGTTTTTCTTGTGCTACATTACAAGCTAAAAACATGCTATCATGGTTCTGATTTTCTCTTGTAAAATTTACACTTGGTTTGTTACTAATATCATATTGCTTCTTTCTACATTCATTTGCATAATGACCATACTTCTTACAGTAATGACATTGAACTTTAGATTTATCGTACCTTTGACCTTGTGCTTGATTTTGGCTTGGGCCTTGACTTGGATTTTGATTGCTTCCTCTTCCATTTGAGTTTGAAGGGTTGCTTCTTCCACCTCTGTGTGGGCTTCTCCCTCTTCCTCTAGCATATGATCTTTCTCTACCTCAACCTTGACCAAATCATACTTGTGTCTTGAAGGTATGCTCCAATGAGGACCTTGCTGCTCTATTCAGTCTATGTTCATGAGAAACCAGTGATGCATTAAGCTCATCCAATGAGAACTGTGAGAGATCCTTTGTCTCTTCTATGGCCACACAATGGCCTCAAACCTTGCTGGCAAACTTCTCAAAACTTTCTCAACTATTCTTCTTTCTTCAAGTGTCTGACCATGAGACTTGATTTGAGTAACCAGCCCACTTACATGTGTAAAAAACGAGTCTATATTATCAGACTCTTTCATACAAAGTGTTTCAAAATCTCTCCTCAACATTTACAGCTTTGTTGTCTTGACTTTTTCCATGCCTTGGTAGGCTATCTGGATGGCGTCCCATGCTTGCTTGGACATCGTTGCTACTCCAACCCTTGGGAAAATACTTTTAAGAACTGCTTGAAAGATATAAAACAGGGCTTTTGAATCCTTCTTTCTATTGTCCCTTAAAACATCTCTTTCTTGTTGAGATAAGGCATTGTATGCTGCTGCATCCACTGGTTCTTGAAAACCATTCTCCACCAAATCTCAAATGTCTTGAGAAGAAAACAAGGCCTTCATTTTAATAGCCCAATAATCATAATTTTTTCCACTAAACTGAGGTATTTGAGGATTAGTCAAGCTTGTGCTTGATGTTGCTATTTTTGAGCGTAAAAAAAACTTTCTATCTGTTGGTAAATATGCTAAACACAATCTGCCCTCAAAACAATTTTCATTGTTCGTAAAAACACTTGTCTTTGCACTGACAATATTTAACCTACTCTCATACCATGTTAGAAAATATTTATGAAATTTGATTTTCGTTTTTGCCGAGGGGAGAGGCAGAGAGTTATGACTTTCGCCAAGCTACTTTCGCGTATCTAGGTTCATGCACCACGAAGCTGATTTCACGGAGCTACCTTTACGCTCTGCAAGACTATTTACCAGACTTGGATTTCGAGCAACACTGAACTATTCTAGAAACTTAATGAATAGTCACACCAAAAAATAACAATATAGGTTTGGAGCAACACACTAAAACTTAGTATTCATTTCTTAAATATGAAAATACATTTACATGAGACTGTCGCTCATTTATAAAGTAAAATAAAAGTTTTATAGTGATTTAAACTTACACACAGTAAAATAGACTAACTGTTGTTTTCTTCTAACTCCATTTTCAATTTATGTAATAATATAATGTGTCTTATCTCATATTCTTTTTTAGTCCCATATCATATTATTTTAAAAATATAATTTTCATTATGTATTTATTTTTAGAATAAATACTTCATATTGCATCAAAACACTGAAGTGTACATATAGACAATTACAGAGTCCATGACTTCATTGTTCTCTTGAACAAATAGAGAAACGACCTTATCAAAGAGTTCGAGAAAGACTACCAACATCCAAAAAAAAAACACATAGATATTCTCCACTGGACCAGAAAAATGAATGTCCAGGTACCATTAAAGATCAACCATATCAGAGAGGCACAACAGAGAAATCACCATACTGGAATCAGACGAAAAGCAATTTGAAACTCAAAATTTGTTGAGCGTAACATCATCATGAAAGCGACAGACCAGCTCCCATCAACAATTGTGTAGAATGTCAACAAATTTGAGCATGAAACTGTGCAGCCATAAACCAAGAATTCCTTCAGTATCCGTTGTTGGGGCAATAGAGAAACCACATATAACCAGTAGTGTTGATTTTTTTTTTCCAAGTTACTTGCAAATTTTATTATGAATTAAAAAAACAAAAGTACGTTTAGCAATATAAATGAGATACTAATTGAAACTTCGATTAGGATTTACTTTCGGTTTGGATTTACACATATTTCCCTGTAAGAGAGGAGAGAAGAGCAGGTGAAATAACAATGCAAGGTCACTTGATTTTATCAAATTTTCAGTCTATTATATCCAATGGCTTTCGGGCGAGTGGAATGGAATTAATGATCGTTCATAGGAAGGCAATTTTTAATCTAAAAGATCATGTGTATATTTAGCAACGCTTTATCAATTCAAAGTTGTTGTAATTGCGTGAGTCCTATTTTGAATCTACATCGCAAAGAAATTGAAAGAAATACTGAAATCTCCACCATGTGGATATAATTAAACGTAAGTTCATATAAACTTTGCAAATATGAATGCAAATATAAATGTGAGGTTACATGATACTGACAGACTGTAAGTTGGATCCACCAACTTGTAAGTCAAACCATTTTTTACTACAACTAATAGATGAAGGTAAAGATGGAGATCACCTGCATCTTGCCAGAAGAAAGAAAAGAAAAAACAAATGCAAAGAGTGAAAATTTTATATGTGCAGAAGCATATAGAGAGAATATAGAGAGTATTGTTACTGAGTAGTGGAACAATATGGCAATATGATGGGAGTATAGAATTCTGCAACAACTAAAACGAAGATCCGAACTGTGCCAAATAGGCGAGGCAATCGACGAATGGAGCATTGATATAGGTGGTGGGTTCAGAGGGCACATAGTCGTTGCACTCGTCGGAAAAGTGGTCATTGTTGTTAGGTCCTCCAACTACAGCACCGACAAGAATGTTTGGGTTGGGACCGTTGCTATACAACGACTAGAAGCCATCATTGCAGGAAATATTTTGGGGATGGTTGTATATGGAACGCAACGACGAACCCCTGTGATGTATACGTTCTGGAAACTTGGCGCCGTAGCCCACCATGTATGACATTTCCAGAGGGTTGTCTCCCAGTATATAGTCCACCTGTTCAGAAATATAATTTAGAAGATAACGATCATGAGTAGGTCTAAAAGCACCGTCTGCGCCCCAAAGGCATAAAAAGACAGTAGTCAGCGATTGTACCTGTCTTTTCGTAAGATTACGTATCTGGGTTGGAGTAGCTATGATGTTCCCGCATCTCACCACCTGGTTGGAAATGCTCAAATGCATAAGTAAAAAGCAAGAAAGTTGTGGATGTCACATATTGCAAATTACTATCACTCATGTCGAAGAGCAGCCCCCTACAAAATCTCAAATCAAATAAGTTAGCCTAGACTTTAATCATCTGCCAAACCAAACAAATATAGTACGCTCACCCGCGGCTAGATAAAACTATAAAATTTTACAAGGTGGATAGTCTAAGTCAGTATTGTTGATTCTCATGAAGATTAACCTGGTGTGTACTGCGCCAAAGAGGATGGTGTTTCGGGCAAGAGAGAGCAAATGAAGTTGTCAGCATGGCCCTTGTATTCCTCAAGGGACTTGGAATTTTCTGACAGAACTTCCTGCAATAAGATTGCAGAAATAGATATAATGATGCGTGCTTAATCCAATATGGTTAGGAGCATGACTGTAGTTTGGTGCATAATTTAACCTTAGCCAAAAGAACTCTGGTTCCTGCAAGCTTTTCATCCCTGCTGAATAAATTGACGTTGTCGTCAGCGCCAAACATCTAGCCATTTGATTGAATGTAGGTGAGATATGATACACTCCCTGAGGCTTTTTGTAACCATGCTGCACCCCACAGTAATTCGTCCTGCAAGCAAAAGAGTACGATGTCGTGAGGATCATATTATTATTCTCTAATACTTCATATATATTGTCGATAGATAGAGGGAGCACTCACATGATATCCGGAGTAAGAGCAATAGAATGGGCACACTTCCGACTGGAGGGAGTCACTGTAAGCGCCTGTGTGTTTATCCGTGAAATCAAATATCTTGTCTCAACAAACAACAAAGACGCTGAGATGAATGAAAAGATGAGAATTTTAGCTCTTTCAATTGTTGTTATTATACCTGCATTGCAGTTTGAAGGAGAAGCTGAGAATAAGTACGGTCCGTTGTGCTGAATACCATGGACGCAGCTGCAAGAGCTGCAGCTGTTTCTGCGGCAACGTCAGAGCCTGGATGTTCAACATCTATTTTATTTATAGAGATTGCGAGGTGTGTCCATGTCTTCGGGCCTCTCCCAGCACTTGTGATCCTTATTCGGATCGGCTACCTGTACTTTTATTGACCATTCATCATGTGTCAATATGTGTATATCTGTGATTCCATAATACATTCTGCAAGTGTCCGTCAATATCTACATGATTCCATAGTACATGCTACAGTGTCTATCAATATATCCATAATATACACAGATAAACACCGCACGGGTTCCTCTCTTTGTATGTTTGTACCATAAAAGAATATCTGCATTACTTGCACGTAAAGAACATCAGGATGTGCAACGGCTTTAAGTAGGTAATCTGTGGCCCAACGGATGGAATTTTTTGCGTGGTCGAGGTCATCTCCAATGTACTCTCCGAATTCCAAAACGCTCCATGACAGCATGGTAGTCGTGAAAGCCATTGGGAAACCGACCTTCACATTGTCTCCTGCGTCATAATATTCTCCCATCAAATCTACCTGCAATGTAATTTAATATGAAATCAAATGTTAAACGAGGAAACCATCAATACAGCTCATCCAGATGCCAATATGGAATCCAGATTAGAAAACTGTTCAATGTGTGCAGGTGAAGGGATGACTGAATATACGTTTACTGCAGATCCATCTGAACCGGCGAAATCTCCTCGCCATCTCATCCTCTGGTTGGGAGGAAGCTTGCCAGATCTCTGACCTTCGAAGAAAAGAATGGATTTGGTGAGAGCATCTTTATAGTTTTGAGACATAGAGGATGCACGTCCCCCATAATATGTATAATGTGCCATATTATTCAACTGACCAGCGGCTTCTACTGGTGTCACCATTTCCATCCATAGTAAACCTAAAATGAATGCTAGCAAAGAAGATGCGCAAGCTTCACTTTCTCAAGTAACTACAACAGCCACAAGGCACAATGTCAAATGGGTTGCTCCTTTGCTACACGGGCAGTTATACAGCGGGAAGGAGGAGAAATGTGAATTTATAGAAAATTTGAATGAATAACTTGAGTTCAAGGATTGTCGATATGTTGGGAATTTCTAATAATTCTAGAACAGAGAAACAGAGAATAATGCTTTGTTTTAACACAACGGAAACTAAAAATCGTTTGCTGAATGCAGTGTTCCAGCAACAGAGTTTCGTCAACTGAGTTTTAGCAACGGTGTTTCAACAACGCTAAAACTGGTGTTTCAGCAACACTCTGTTTTTTACGCCGAGAAACTATTTTCTGAATACGGTGTTTCAGCAACGCTCAACAACAAAAAAAAACTTGTATTAATTAACAAGATTGCTGTTACAAAATTCTTCCTCTCACAGAGGGATTACAGTAGGAACGCTTCAGATGCAGTTCCAAAAATTTCACTCTGTCTCTGCCTGCAAATTTGACACTGTTGTGTCTGCACTTCTGTGCATTACAAAAAGCAAAATACTCTGTCTCCTGTTTTGAAATTTTACACTGCTGTGTGTAAAAATCTCTTCATTCGCGCTGCTCTTCACAATGGCGCTCAGGCTGTAATATCTCTGCACTGCTGTGCATTACAGACTCTGTCTTCTCCTGAAAAACATTACACTGCTGTGTGTAAAACTTTCAATACATGTGCACTGCTGCATCTCACATCACCTCTCTATCACTGCATTGCTGTGCATAAAACAACTTCTTACATTGCTCTCGCACTACTGCGCATTACATTTCATGTTCTCTCAACAAAAACGAACTTCACGTTGCTGCGTGCTTCCCTTACATATGCAATTCTACACTGCAGCGTATTCTTTACATTACATCCACACCGCTGTGTGTATTAGATTCAACCTGCTGGAAGAATTCTCCTTACATTCACTGTTGCGAGTTTCTCTTTGCATTGCATTCAAAAAAACCAGACATTCATGCTCTCCTGCGTTTTGCCCTCTTTTTCATTGCACTCAACTGCTCTTCACTTACATTTCTCAACAGACAACAACAAACATTATATTCAACAACACAACAAAAAACTACTTAAATTTTTATGACAAGACTAGGAATTAAAACAAGGTATGGAGGGGCAGACAAATAAGTTTAATTCCTGAAATTTCTGGATGTTGCGGTACATTCCCCATGTCCACAATAAAACCTGGTGTTTACTATTTTTACCAACTCTGCAATGAGTTTTGTGTTCTTAAATGTTTGATGTCCTTGACCCTCAAAAACAAAATTTTCACCGTGTAAGGAAAAATCTAGTCTCGATCTACTGTTTTAATTGGTGCGGGGAAGTGTACTAGTTTTCTGGAAACAGTACACAGCACGGGAAATTAACATTTCAACACTCTCCTTTAATTTCAACTACTGGGTTATCAGTCATACCCAGATATTTCCTTAAAAACTCAAAACTTTTTTGTCTATTCGTATCAGCTTTCCTTTCATCGCTCTCACTATTGTGCTCAGGCACTCCAATCAATCTCGAGCCACAAAACTGTGCCTAGTTACTGTTCTGGAGAATAAGAGTACTGTCTTTGCACCTGGCTATATCCATTGGGGCATGATTTGCACTTGTGCTTTCTGGGAAAATCAGTGGGTCATTTGCTCTCAGTTCCTTAGATGTTCCTTCGAATGCCATAGCAGCTGCAAAAGTATTCTTATCATCATGTAATATCCTCTTTCTCTCTACCTCAGACAAGATTTCCAACCTTTGCATCTCCAAGCTATCTTGCAACCTTTTCTTCTCTGCTCTTATGGCAGATTTAATTCCATATCTCTTCCCTATAAGAAGATCTTCATCAAAAAATATAGTTCAGCGATAATGATCAAGAATTACAGGCTCCCCCTAACTGTATGCATCGTCTCCTTTTGGCAGAGTCTTCTCAAAATAAGCTTAGATTGGCTGGGGAGCTCAAGGGACTTTCGGACTGTATTTCATTCCTTCTCCATACTTGTGTAACTTTCTTCTTTTGCATGGTTCTAGCTTGTGTAAGAGCCCATGTTAAGTTACAATCACGTGCCATATGACCAATGTTATGACACTTGAAGCATTCTACATTGTTCATGAATAAGATTTCATGATTTCTTCCTGTAAAATTGTTTCTTGGAGGTTGTCAGAGACTATAATATCTATCTCTATGAGATGCTTTACAGTGTTTTGCCATATGACCAAAGTTTGAACAAGAATAACAATAACCAAAAAATGAACTTTGGTACCTTGGAGATGGAGGTTTCCATGATGTACCTCTGAAGCCTTTCTGCCTTGAGATCCTTTGATGATAACCATTGCCTCTTGCCTCTTTGACTTCATCTACATTTCTTTTTGGAGCTGCTTTTCTACTTGGAGCAAGATTTCTTCTATTGTAGCCTTTATTTTTCTCCTTGCCTTTGCTGGAACTAGGAGCATCACAATTTCTTTCTAGCTTCTTCACATCTTTTCTACTTAAAGCATTTTCATTCTTGTTTGAGGGTTCACCTTCATACCTGAATCCTGATTTATCAGATGGACATTTGTGATAGTTGAGCATGTCATCCAAGGCTTGAGAGCTCTTCATGATTATGTTCATCCCTTCAACCTTTTTTCTGAGGAGGACAATCTCTTCTTCCAATCTTTCACACTCATTATTCTTCTTTGCAAGTTGTTCCTCAGTTTCTTCCTTGCTACGAGTAGCTTCAGTTGCTACTATTTTAAGGGAGATGATATCTGACTTCATTTTGAAGATTTCTTCATTCTTTGCTTGACTTCTCTCTATTTTCTCTTCAGCTTCTTGTGCCTGTTTCCTGGCTTCTTGTAATTGAGACTTAAGGGAGGAGACCTCTACCTTGTACTGACCAATCTCTTCTTCAATTTTGTTCACGCTCTTGTGCCTTTGTTCAAGTTGACTTGACAAGGTATTTTTCTGTTTCTTTGCTTTATTCAATTGACTTGTCATGGATATGACTTCTTCATGATGCTTCCTTTTGCTTTGATGAAATTCCTTCTTAAGCTTGGAAAGATCTTCATCTCTTTCTTGTACTTGAAGCTTGATGAGGTCAACTTTCTTCCTTGTTTGATCTTGGTTACCAACTGGAGCTATCTTCTTAAGTGCCTCATTTTCCTTTTTCAAATTGTTAATCTCTTCCATGGCAGTCATAAGTTGAGCGAGGAGTTCTTCTACAAAGTCCTTTTCATTCTTTTCATCTTCTAGTTCTGCTTCAGCCTTGATATCATCATTCTCATTTTGAGCTTCTATGATGGGTTCAGGATCTCCTTTTGAGTGAAGGTCGTGAAGTTTGTCCCATATATCCTTTGCTGATGAATATTTCCCTAGATTCTTCTTTACAGAATCAGGTAGCCCATTCAAGATTGTCTTTGTTGCTTTTGCATTGTACTCCTTGGATTCTCTATCCGTCCTGCTATCATCAATCACTGATTCCCAAATTTCAATCCCTTGAGACTGTAAGAAAGTCTTCATTCTTGCTTCCCATATATTAAAGTTCTCATTGAGCCTTGGAGCCTCGTCAAATTGATTGTCTTCTATTTTAGTAGTAGAGGGAGACACATCCTTAGGAGGATTGGAGACTTTCTTCCTTGACCTCGCCATTTGTGTTCTAAATGTCGACCTTCAAGCTGTTAAGTTTTGAATGAAGGAACCGGGCTCTAGCCATTCTTGCACTCTTAACTATGCTCCAAAATAATTGACTGTGTATTTAAAATAACTGACTGTCTTCAACAGCAACACAAAAAAAACTTGAGAAATACCTTGGATTCTTTCTTGACTGAGTCTTCACTCTGCTAGAGACGTTGTTGCAACAAGAAATCCTTCCTTCAGCTTCTTTGACACCTTCAAAGAGCCTGGACAAGCTTCGATACCATGTTGGGAATTTCTGATAATTCCAGAACAGACAAACAGAGAATAATGCTTTGTTTTAACACAACGGAAACTAAAAATCGTTTGCTGATGCAGTGTTTCAGCAACAGAGTTTTGTCAACTGAGTTTCAGCAACAGTGTTTTAGCAACGCTGAAACTGGTGTTTCAGCAACACTCTGTTTTTGACGCCGAGAAACTATTTTCTGAATACGGTGTTTCAACAATGCTCAACAACAGAAAAACTTGTATTAATTAACAAGACTGCTATTACAAAATTCTTCCTCTCACAGAGGGATTACAGTAGGAACGCTTCAGATGCAGTTCCAAAAATTTCACTCTGTCTCTGCCTGCAAATTTGACACTGCTGTGTCTGCATTTCTGTGCATTACAAAGAACAAAATACTCTGTCTCCTGTTTTGAAATTTTACACTATTGTGTGTAAAAATCTCTTCATTCGCCTTGCTCTTCACAATGGCGCTCAGGCTGTAATATCTCTGCACTGCTGTGCATTACAGACTCTGTCTTCTCCTGAAAAACATTACACTGCTGTGTGTAAAACTTTCAATACATGTGTGCTGTTGCGTCTCACATCACCTCTCTATCACTGCACTGCTGTGCATAAAACAACTTCTTACATTGCTCTCGCGCTACTGCGCATTACATTTCATGTTCTCTCAACAAAAACGAACTTCACGCTGCTGCGTGCTTCCCTTACATATGCAATTCTACGCTGTTGCGTATTCTTTGCATTACATCCACAGTGCTGTGTGTATTAGATTCAACCTGCTGGAAGAATTCTCCTTACATTCGCTGCTGCGAGTTTCTCTTTGCATTGCATTCACAAAAACTGGACATTCACGCTCTGCTGCATTTTGCCCTCTTTTTCATTTGCGCTCAGCTATGCTTCACTCACATTTCTCAACGGACAACAACAAACATTATATTCAACAACACAACAGAAAACTACTTAAAATTTTTATGACAAGACTAGCAATTAAAACAAGGTATGGAGGGGCAGACAAATAAGTTTAATTCCTGAAATTTCTGGATGTTGCGGTACATTCCCCATGTCCGCAATAAAACCTGGTGTTTACTAAAGTGCTCGTAACAGTCCGCATATCAAGGAGCAGCGGGAATGTAAGTAGGGCCACCCCTTGACAAACAATTCCACCGTACGGTCTTTTTCTTTCGAACCGGCGGCGGGGGAACGTGAAAACAAAGAGTGCACGGCACACCACACTCCCGGAGGCAAAGGCAGTCCAGAAAATGTGGCGCTCATCTTGGAAATCTTGTGGAAAAGCCGTAGCTGAGTACATATAACCGTTTGGGACAAATGCTCTAAGGCGAAGAACGTAGGATTCACTGTAAGTGGTGCTTTCTTTATTTAGTTGATGTAAAGTGGCAAGTTGAAAGATTGTTAACACTGCTGTACTATTGGAAAAAATTGTCCCAAAATGCATAGGAGTGGAACTGTGAATGAGACTAAGCGTGGAATATACATCTATGATCATAGACGTAATGTATATGAATCCGTTTGTGTCAGCCCGTCGCCCAGTGCATATCCATGACGGGCGATACTAATTCGAATCCATATACACTGCTCGTAAAACCTATATGAGTTGCGTGATTATATGAGTGACGAGTCACGCAACCTTAATTTTCACCTTCACGTGTAAATTAAAGGACAAGCACTGAAAAAGTCATTGAATTATGGATGAGCTTAATCTAGGCGCATTTCTTTCGGAACTGTTCCATAAAGCAAAGTGATATTTGATATAAGCCTCATTAATTGCCATTAACATTGGAATGCGGTACAACCTTGACATATGAACAAAACGCCACATATAAAGATACGAAACGCCGCATATAAAGATATAGAGGGTCATTAACAGTGGAATACAATCCACTCTGGAATCCGGTTGAAGTAACAAAGAGAGATAGGTAGCCTGTTCAGTGACTTTCAATTTAATTTTATGGCAGGTTTGGATTAGATACCCGGAACCTACACTGAAGTAAGTTTGAAGTGACTGAACAAAGCCTATTTATTTTATCTCTTATTTTGCTCCATAAGCCTTTGTTGGATACTTCAACCATATAATCGAAATAAAAATGTATATCCAAAACTACTCTAATCACTTCACTTTAATGCAAGTATCACAAACTGTGGGTTACGGTATATATTAAAAAACAATTCAATAATTAAATATCAAACGAGTCATACTATTTATAATGTTCCATCATATATATATATATTATTAATGTTAATAAAAATGAATATGAACGTTATCTATATATATAAAATATTATTTTTTATTATGACATAATATATCATACATTATTAATATTAAAAAAGATTAATATAAAAACTAAATATGTATATACATTTTTAAATATATAATATTATTTTTAACCATAAATCTTTATGCTCACTTTATTACTTTATTAATACTATATATCTAAAAAAACCATAAACAAATTCATATGACATTTATCAATAGGATATGTTTTTTTTTTAGGTTTTATACTTAATAATTAAATTGATTAATTAAAAAAAATCATATAAATAATTATTACATGAAGTGAGTTATAATTTTTTCGGCATGTGATACTCATAAGCCATTTTCTTAGCTTATAATATTATAACAACGCCTATTAATTTAGTAAGGGTAAGAGTATCTATGGTGAAGTGGAACAAATCTCTATGGTTAGCAATTTTGTTCCATATTTTTCTATATATGTTTAACTTACTTATATATATATATATATATATATATATATATATATATATATATATATATATATATATTTTAATTAATAATAATAATAAAATAAAATTATAATTTAGTTAGTTTTAATGATTTATTTTTAATTTTAACAACCAGAAATGTATCATAAAATAAATATGTCTAATCATTATTATATATTCATTACTACCTACATTTAACACCCATATATATATATATATATATATTAATAATAATAATAAAATAAAATTATAATTTAGTTAGTTCTAATGATTTATTTTTAATTTTAACAATCGGAGATGTATCATAAAATAAATATGTCTAATCATTATTACATATTCATTACTACCTACATTTAACACCCATTTAATTTACATATTTTTTTTAGAGTATTCTATAAAATTGAAATCTTGACCATTCACCTTATAATTATAATTATTTATAATTTGAAAAAAAATCCAAAATTTACCAAACCTATTATAGTAATTAACATTTAACATTTTTCTTTAGCCACTTTAATTTATGGCGATTGGCTCTTAAAAAAAAATATTAGGTTGGGTTGTTTTTTTTCAATTGAAAAAAATTGTATTTTTTTTACTTAAATAAATTGTGGTCGGATTTACTCTCAAGCATATATAGTAATATTTGGGATTCGACCACAAGACCTTATATGAAGACCAAACTTTCCTACCAACCGTTAAAACACATCCACACTAGAATTGGATTGTTATGAACATTTGTAAACTTGGTTTTGATAATTGGACTATGGGATATCACTTGTCTTCCAACAGCTTTAACTAATACCCTGCAACGGACAACGAGAAAACTTCCTGGTTGACAAAATGGGGGAGAAGTCATCGAGTTTATTTCATGAAATGCGGGGTGCGTGTATAATTGTAGCTCGGCCCCATCCGGCCTTTTATAATTAGCGAAGTTCGTGAAAAATGATGGATGCGGTGACGCACAAAGGATGAAAAATGAAAATGATAGATTGTTCTATGTGCTTTGGGAGCAGTCAAATGAATTGAAGGTCAGATGATAAGGATGGGTTTAAAGGACACTTGAGCAGTAATTTACGAAATTATAGCGTGAAAGTGGGCACAATCAGGAAGATAATCAGAGAATTTTAGGAACCTCATCAGGGTGACGTTTGTAGTTTATATCTTGCGTGCACATGGCTATATTGTTTCTTTGTGAACCTCATCTTATGATTTGTATACTTTTCGACCCAAGCTTAGCTAAACATCAGCTATATGAGTAGGACGGCACGGATTTTCCATACATGACAGGATCGTTATAGGTTCAACGTATTTCACAAATCCAAAAGGTCCAAATACGTGATAGGTTCAACGTATTAAATTAAAATTCTATGCACATAACTATTTTACTACACTATATTCTTATTATATAAGAATTATTAATTTCTCAACCCCAACACAACAATTAAATGTCTTTATTTATTTTTTATAGCCCTATTAATCAATAAATGAATTCTCCATGATATTTAGCATATTCATAAGTATTATAGATTTTGTGTTTACCAATGGTTTGGAGAATATAGCATCCATATTCATATGTGTGCTAGAATATATCAAATTAATTCGTTTTTTCTTTTTTCTTTTATTTTATTCATTATTTTGTAATGATGTTAGGTTTCAATGCATTATAACTTGGATTGTTACCAATTTCATTGAATCTCATCACTACATCTACATATCTTCAAAGATTCCCCTTAGTCAAATTGCTTCACCTTACATAATACTTTCTAGTCAACTATAGTAGAGATAATTAAATAATTGGTTGTTAATTATTACAATGCACAATCTCAAATCTTAAGTATATATTCAATTATTGATTTCTTATCCATTATAATCTAAATAATCTATTAATTCAATATCCAAATGGGGTAGTTGCAAGATAATGATGGTCACTCATGACGCTTTAGTGACAATGCAAATATGGAAAAAATAACATTGTTGAATGTTAGAGATAATTATCCAATAAATTTGAAAATGGTGAAAACTATGAATTGTAGGAAAATGAATTAGTTTTCTAAATATATAACTTTTATTTATAGGAATTGTTTCTAACTATGCGAGTTTTGAGTTTTCCTAAAACTCATATGCTAACTTTTATGCAAAATATAATGCATATGTGTTCCTTTCCGCAACCATGGCATCTTGCCATGAAAATTTGCAAAATTATAGACACGATATTGTTCATGTGCACAAATATTTTTTCAAAATTATAAGCTTAATTTTATATTATTTTTAAAATATCAAAGTCATTATGCCATTGAAATTCCAAGGCATTCCGTTAGTGAAACGTAAAAAGGTCTTAACATTATCAACTAATCATTTTTTAAAAGGTTTAGCTCTCAATATCCTCTAGTGCACCATATAGTTTTTTTTCAAAAAGTGAAGAAATCCACCGTATAATTTACACAAATGACTCCATACGTATATATAGATTCATGGACAACAAATTTATCTAGTCTATACAAAAATAATGTCAGAAAGAGAAATATATATACAATTTCTCAATAATTATTGTTTTCGTGGTTTTGCATCCCAAAACACCAAATTTGTGATTATGAACTTGTATCCAAAGAAAAAAAACATCATTCATGTAACCTTTCCACAAGTTAAACAATAAATTCAAAAAAAATTCTTGTGCATCCATAACACTAAAAATGCACACACATTTATAGCAGTAAAGACTTGTGTGAATCTTATAGCTATGAATGCACATACATTCTTGCTATTGAGAACATGCACACATTTTTGCATCTAGGAACTTTAGCACATGGAAAATGGTTGAGGTGCAGTTCAGTGGGAGAAGAGATAGGGTGCGATAAAGAGAGAGAAGCGGGTGAGATAGAATGGGTGGGTGTCTGAGGTGCAAAGAGGAGGAATGAGAAATAATTATTCAGAGTCAAAATGTGAGAGAGATCTAAGAAGAGGGTTTAGAAGCAAGAGAGGGTAGAGATGGGGGTAGAGAGAGAGATAGTTTCCGTAGGGAGGAAGGTATAAAAGGAGTTCGATGGGGGCTATTGTGAAGGACGTATTAAATGAAGGATGGAGGGAGAGATAGAGAGAAAGGGAGTAGAGAGTGTGCATGATTGAGTTATGGTGGAGGTGGGGGAGAGAATGAGAGAGAGAGAGGAAGAGTGAGAGATAAAGAGATGACTGGGTGGGATGTGAAAACAATGACAGAGGCAGAGGGAGTGAGGGAGAGTAAAGAGTAGGATAGTGGGAGGGAGATAGAGATACGATTAGACAGAAGAAAGAATGGGTGAGGGAGATAGGGAGAAAAATAGAGATATAAATTGAGGTGGAAAAGAGAACAAGAGGGAGGGGAAAATAATGAGAGAGAGAGAGGGATAAAGGGGGAGAGAATGAGAGAGAGACAGGGAGTGGGGGAGAAAGAGAGGGAAGAATAGAGAGACTGAGAGAGAATAATACACATAGATACACACAACGATACGTGAAAGAGATAGAAAATGAGAGTGATGGAGAGACGGGGGGGGAGGAGAGACAAGGTTAAAAGGGGGTCATTACAAAATAGGGATTGAAGGAGAAAAGGGGTTATGGAAAAAGAGAGGAAAGGGAATAGAGAGGAAGGTGATAGTTAAGGAGGGAAGGATGGAAGGGGAGAGGGAGAGTGATGGATACAAAGCTTGAGCAAGGAGAGATGGAGAGTGATGGATACAAAGCTTGAGCAAGGAGAGCGGGAGAGATAGAGGGAGGAAGAGAGAGATGTTGAATTTTGTAGCTATGATCAGTCTTCATTATTTATATTTTATGACTTGAAATGCATAATGTAATTGTGATACATATTCCTCATGTCGTTTCATTGATTTTCCCTTGAACTAATTATTATAAAATGTGTTCTTCATGTCAGATTCAAAAGAAAAAATTTGTAAATTTGAATTTGGAATTTTTGGCTCCAAACTGGTCATGTTGTCTCTCCCTCAAGTACTATCGGTCCTATTGACGAGACACACCTATTTAGATAGGAAAAATACTATATAAATATCATTCAACCTCCTCCTCAAGGAATCATTTGACCTCACACAAGACAATATAATTTATGAGAATTCAAGCGAAGAAGAAGTAGGATGAAGAAGGATAAAATGGATGAATTCATCTCTAGTATCTATTTATTTCTCTATTGATCTCACATGTGTGAATTTATGGGAAATTTTTGGGCATCCTATTTGGGCAAGTGAAAATTCTAGACAGGTCAAATTTCTGGGGAGGCCGAGTGTATGTGCATATTCTGGGAGGCTGAAATTTGGCCTAGGCAGATTAGAGAGGGTTGAAGTTTGAAGGGAATAAGTTTGAATTGACTTGAGTTAATTAGATTATTGCTTGAATAGGTTTGATCATATCTTGTTGGCCAGTTTGACCTCATAGTTGACTAGGTGCATTGGATGTATCTTTTGTTCAACTGAAGAATTTCTCCAAGGAAAAGGTTATTTGTTTTTTCCCCTAAGGAGTTTTCCCAAGGTAAATATTATTTTTTCTTTGTGAATTGTGATCTCTATTTTCCATATGGTTTTGTCGTTGAATTTCTAAAGTGTAATTTCTTAATGATAAACTAGAATTATTAAAAAATGATCTACATCATTAGAAGTAATTATTAGTATTTCAGAAGTTTGTCCTTTTATATATTGCACTTCAACACTACTACATATTGAGACAATTTTCAAAGGCTCTTCGTCTTTCTTGCGACAATCATTTGTAGAAATAATGACAAAAAAAGATTGCTCGATATCTCCTTGATATTCTCTGTTTATTTTTTACATCTCCTTGATATTCAGAAGTTTGACAAACATCATTGTCACAAATTGTGGCATCAAAATTTCAATGGAAACCACCATCGCATATCATTTAAATACAACATGTTTTGTGTCATCGAAATTGCAATGCTTAGGAGTGGAAATTGCGACGGTTAGGCATGGAAATATAGATGCTTAGGCATGAAAATTAGGACGTTTAGGCGCTGAAATTGTGACATTCAAGCATCGAAATTGCAATGTTTAGACATGGAAATTACGATGTCAGAAGGTTCGCTGGAATTCTGACGAACTTGTAGATTTAAATAAATTAACAGGATATGAGGATGGTTTAGATCCATCCTCTTTTCATCCTTGCGTACCTAAAATATTCCTAGGTTTGACTAATTGTAGATTGTATAACCTTACATATAACAAGTATATTGATTGGTAATGGATTCATGATATAAAACCCCTACATTTGTATAGATTTTTCATGTGGTCACTTCTCATTGGTAGCCAATTCCTCTTGTAAGAGAAATTGAAGCACTTGTTATTTCATCAATTTTTTGAAATAAAACCAATTAATATTAGAAAAGGAAAAGAATAAAAAAGTATTTAAGAACATGAAATTGCATTGGAAGTAGGTTTTTTAGACACCGAAAAAATCCATTTATAGTAAGCATCCTAAGGTGAAGCTTCCATTAGATTTGAATATGATAATATAAATAATGATGATGACCATGAAATATTTAAACAATAATTATGATGATGCAGATAAGACTTCAAACATTGACTAAGTATTATTTTGTATTTTCATTTATGATCGATAGATTTATTGATAATTAGTTGCTACTAAGTTGGGAAATCTCATTGGGAAAATTTTTAATATACTTTAAAGTTTTGACCATTAAATATTTTGACATTTGAAGCTTTGATAAAATCATATATGATTTTCAATTTCAAACTTCATTATGATTTTATGTTTATGTCAAATGATAAATGATCAAATATGAGATTGAGTTTGATTCATGATTTCAATTAAATCTTCATTGTTAATTTACATAAATTTTATCTTGTAATGTTTCATATACTTATAAGTTTATGTATATCCTAACATCATTCATTCTCTTTCTTGTAAATATATCATCCCAATCCTTTTCCCTATAACCACATACCCTAACTCCACTAGAATAAGTTAAAGGAGATATCGTCTCTACTATGCTCTATCCATTCTTCAAATAAATACAATGGGAAATTTTAAAGGGAAAGTTATTACATATCAACTTTATTTAATTTAAACTTCAAAATATTTATTGTATGTTATTCATTTTCTTTCATTCGAGATTATTTTGATCATAGTCTTAAATTTTAATATTTTAATGTTCGAAATTCATAGATGTTATAATTCAAAGAATTTAGCCAACTACAAAGGGGAATGTGGAGAGTAAAAATTTAAACCAATTTTCCACATTTATAGAACTAACATCTTTGTCATTCACTCAACAAATTGGCATGAAAATTTATTAATGCTAACCATTTTCTTCGATGTTTAAGTACTAAACAAATACAAATGCCCATGAAAAATTCTTATATTTTCCATGAACTTGTGATACTACTATGCTTACCTATAGAAATATCTAATTTGAAAATAATATGCCAAAAAACTTATAGTTCTAAAACTTTTTAGTGATCTAGATAGGTTTCATTAGATGAAGGAAATAAAAATATGTCCAAAGAACTTCTATGGATTAAGAAAAAAAGAAAAGAAAAAAAAAGCAAAAGAACTTAGGTTCTTCTACCATTGAGAGAGATCTTAATATCACTTTATTAAGAAAATGCATTTCCAAATCACGAACATGATGTATAACATATCATTAACTAATGACAAGTACAACTCAAAAATTATACCTCGAATTTATAAACAAAAAAATCCCTCACCACAAGGGAACATGTTTTTTGTTATATTCATCAATACTACTATTGTCTTGTAGACATTGTTTTGGAGATGAGAAAAATTTTCAAGCCAGTTCCTTGTAATGTCTTTAGATCTTAAAATATGCAGCTATTTGGTATAGTTGGAAGACGGAATTACTCGAGGGGTGTGAATCAGTAATATTGATGTTCTTTAATTTTAAGTATGAGTCTTTAACTATTTTCACTATGGTCAGTTACTTGTGAGAGAAATACAGATAATAAAAAAGATAATGAATTCACATGTACATGCAATCTATCACATGAGAAACATACACATATTGACACAAGTATTTTTATGTGGAAACACAAAGGGAAAAACCCACCAATCTATTTGTTATTATGATGTAAATTAAGCACCTACAGAATTACATCAATTTTGTTGTGAGCAACCATTCATAGGAGGCACCAACCCCCTTAGGATAGAAAGCAGCTACTTTCCAAGAGGCACCAACCACTTATAAATTCAAGTCACCACCTACTCTAGAAACGGTTCTACCTTTCATAAAATTTTCAAATGGAAAATAAAGGCAATTACATATACAGAGAAATACCAATCTGGTTCATTGCAGTATCATACTTCTGCTCTCAGTCCTCTATTGTTCCACAGGCTCTCTCGCCCTCACACAAAAACACCCTATATTCTTCTCACAACTACATATACTTTGTCCTTAACCTTCTATTACACAGGCTCTCTTCAATAGTCTTCTTCATTTCAACACTTGGGCCACTTTCTCAACTTTGACACACTCTACTCCACTCTCTTTAGCACATACACAACAACAAAGTATTCCCCAGTTACTCAACGACAATCCTCAATCTTTTTTCGTGATGCACTTAGCTCAATGCTGTATCTACTGCCATTCACATTTCCTGAGAGTGTACTCCTAGAATGACACTCCATTCTTCTGTTGCATCACTTTTTGCAAATGATGTCATTGTATTAAAACATCAAAATGGGCTTCGTTCATTTTACCATCTCACCAAGTGATTCTCCATGATGAGAATTTAATCTAAGTCATCCTGCAAACTCCACTAAGACTCCCCATGTTTATTCATGGCTCACATAGCTTGACTGTAATTTCACATGACTTCTCTTTTCTTCATTTGTTTCTATAAATGTTCACACAAGATCAGGGATGACTTTATTTCAACATTGAGATAAGCCCAAAAATTCTTCTCTTAGAATTGTGGTCCGAGTTGCCTTGACCCAACAATATCTATAGTCACCATTAACTTCATCAACAAACTCCTCTGCATGCATTTACTCTTAAGCTGTCAGATCATTCATCCTTTAACACTCTACATTGTAACATTAGAGCCCATGCATATCATAACTTTTATTGAAAAGACGTTATGAAATCATAAAATCATAACTGTATTTTAGCTCCTTCTGCTTAGCCCTTTATCACATTTCCTCCATAAGAAAGTTGCATGTGATCTGCAGCTTCATACTCCTTTTTATTAAAATATCAGAACTATCATGTTTAATAACTTCTATTTAGAATGATGTTATGAAATCATAAATCTTTGATATGTTGTTGTCCTCTTTTTCTTACCCCCTTCTTGTTTTTCCTCCATGGGATAGGGTGTCATGACTGACAACATAGGATTTCGGTGTTAAGGCCTTCAAGCTCTTGTCAAGGGTCTATCTCTATGTGTTATTGTTGTCACCCTTCGTTCTTTTTGGCTTTCGCAACCCAATGCCACTAATTATCAGAGCCCCTTTATTCAATCAAAACTTTTCCATAATGCAATTTTAGTGGAGTTCTAACATATTTTATCTATGATATATCTCCATAGCACTTAGGTGCTTAGCCTTATCTATAGCCTTGGTACTTTGGGTCTCCTTCGACCATGTGCCACCCAAAATCAGAAGCTCCCTCCATCGTAACTTTTTTAAAATACAATTTCGGAGGAGTTACCAAATTCTGACCTCTGAAATTTCGACCTATGAGAAGATGTCATGCTAATGTCATCATCGCCATGTGGCTTCTCCTTAGTGGTGACACATGTGACATGAATTTTCCCTATTAGGCCACCCAAAAAGTTGAATCTGACTACCACATGTGTTTCATACTGCCACATCATGCAGATGTCATCTACCTCATCATCTTCTTAGGGCCAATCACCTGCTACCATGTGTCCTATTCGAGGAGAGAGAAAGAGTCTATTGGTCCTTTATTTTTTCATTGGAATCCTTTGTAAATATCATTTCTCACAACCTCGACACTTTGAAATAATTGCAGTTATAAGGGCTTACAAAATTTCGATGTTTTGAAATATCCAAGCTCTGATATCCACCTGCTTTGAGGTCTGAACTTTGATCTTTTGGCCTTTCGAAATTTTGTGCATTGCCCTGGTCTGCCCCCCCAATATCGAGTCCTAAATTTCGTCCCTGCTCCTTTTGGCTCTCTGTTAAATAAACAGCCAAGGAAATAAACCATCGAGGTCTGATGTTTTGACCTCTGATATGTTAACCTACGATATGTTGGCTACCTCGATATTTCAACCTACTTAGGACTAACTTCAGCAGTCAATAAATTTTGACCCCGATGGCCATTCATGGACTTCCACAAACCGTTGGAAATCTCTTTCATATCACATTTCAGAGGAGAATTTCTGATGTAGGATTTGAGCCCATTTTCTACCTGAGAAATGGCTACAATTTTTTTTTTCTTTGCACCTTGGCCTTTCTCTTGTGCCTGGAAACTTGGACTCCCAACCACCATAGTCATCATTTTATGGCTTCTCTGATAAGCCTGCTACTAGAGACTACAATAACCATAGGAATCGCCCTAACCATCTACTTTCAAAAACCTCCATGTTGATCTGGTTACATCAATGCCAACACACTTGCATCCACTAGCCATCTAGACAATGCCAATTGTACAACAATCTCCCCCTTTGGAATTGATGGCAACAACATAAGATCCCCCTGAAACCAGACATGTTATTCTTCATTTTTGTTCTTCTTTGATGCATCAATAATATTCTCCCCCTTTGGCATCGATAACAAAGGATTACCTTGAATACTCCCCCTAAACAATTGCAACCTACTCTTCAATTGATCCCTCATGCTGAGTAGCTTCCAATACACATTATATTTGAGTCATTTGGGAGGAGGAGTCACAACTCCTATCTTTTGCCTGTGATATTCAAAGGGTTCTCTTGCCAGAGGCTTAGTAAATATATTTGCAATTTGGTCTTTAGTGGCCACATATTCAAGTTGAACAACATTGGCTACAACCTTCTCTCTTAAGAAATGAAACTTGATAGGGATATTCTTGGTCTTTGAGTGCATGACAAGATTCTTAGAGATATTGATGGAACTAGTATTATAACACATGATTGGAATAGGATCCATCAATGCTACCTTAATATCCTTTAAGTTATGATTCATCCATAAAATTTGCGAGCAACAAGTCGTAGTTGCAATATACTTAGATTCAACAGTTGATAAAGAAATGGAGGTGTATTTCATGCTGACCCAAGACACTAAGTAGCTTCAAAAAAATAATGTTGCACTTGAGGTGCTCTTCCTGTCATCAATATTTCCTACCCAATGAGAATTAGTAGAGGCCTTCAACTTAAACTCTTTGCTTCTAGCATACCACAATATTTGAAAATCCTTTTTATAGCAAAGACATGAATTTCATGAGGAAAATCTTGAAATATGGGCACAAGACCCACTGTTTGCATGATGTCTAGTCTTGAAATTGTGAGATACAACAAGATTCCTATAATTGATCTTTACTCATCCTGATTTACCAGTGGTGTATCATATTCTTTGTACAATTTGTAGCCTATAACCATAAGAGTGCTAAATAACTTGCAATCTTCCACCCGAAACTTCTTCAAAGTTTCTCGTAGGTACTTGGATTGGGAGATTAATATCCCATTTTTTGATTGAGAAATTTTCAGTCCTAAGAAGAAGGAAAATTCTCTGATCATGGATATTTTAAACTCTGTCTACATATAATTTGCGAATTGTTGTCCCAATTGTTCCAAATCGTTGCGAAAGTTTATGTCATCCACATACCAAATTAAAATTAATCGATGATCGTATTCAGACTTTAGGTATAGGTTGTTGTCTAAAGTACCTTTCTTAAAGCCTTGTTGCTGAAGGTATCAATCCAGTCTTGCATACCAAGGTCTTGGAGACAGTTTGAGTCCATATAAGTCCTTTTTTAGTTTCCACGTAAACTCTTTATCATCGGTGAGCGTGAATCCTTCTGGTTTCTCAATATAAACCTCTTCTTCTAGATATCCATTAAGAAAACTTAACATCCATTTGATATTCCTTGATACTTTTATGACTGGACAAGGTAAGAAACTTTCTAATAGCTTCCAACCTTACTGCTGGTGCAAAGAGTTCCTCAAAATTTATTCCTTCTATCTAGGCATACCCTTTTCAAACTAATAAAGCCTTGTTCCTAATTACTCTACTCTACTCACTTAGATTATTTTTGAAGACCCATTTTCTGCCTATGTCATTTTTCTCTTTGGGTCTTGGAACAAGCTCCCAACTGCTATTTTTTTCAATGCAGTCAAGTTTTTCATTGATGTCTCTCATCCAGAACTTGTCCTCACTTTCTTGGCTAAGATTTTTAAGCTCAATATGAGATAGTAGAGTAAGATTTTTATAACTTGAACTTCGAAAACATTTCCCTTGGTCTGAATACCAAGTCTTTGGTCTCCAATAATTTGACTCTTAAGGTGTTGTTTCTGTACATACCTGGAAGGTGTTTTGGACATTGAATTTTTGCTCGTTTCCACATATTTGTTATATGAATATGTTTCACCTTCATATGAGGGTCTGATGTCTAAACTCTCTTCTCCATCTGAGTTCATGTTTCCTTTAGAGGAGTTAGGTTGTGAAGCTACGTCATCTACTGCTACATCAATGTAATCCTCAACCATATTTATTGATTTATTGTAGCACTTGTATCCTTTACTTCGAGCAGAGTACCAGAGTAATATAAAATCATCAATGCGTGAACCAAATTTTTAGGATTTTAGTCATTCCTTTTGATAAAATATTTCATACCAAACACTTTGTAGTTTTTAACTAATGCAGGTCTCTCCTTCCAAAACTCAGACAAAGTTTTATCACTATTAGGCCCGAGTTATGTTTTGTGTGATAGGTACATTGTTGCTTGTGCTACTTCTCCTGAGAAGATGTGAGATACATATGTTTCATCCATCATATTTGTGTCCATTTCCTCGATTGTTTTGTTCTTTCTCTTAGCTACTCCATTTTGTTGTAGAGTTCTAGCAACAAAATACTTCCTCCTTATGCCATGCTCTTCACATAATTCTTCAAATTCTCTTGAAGTGTATTCTCCTCCACTGTTTGATCTTAAGAATTTGATCATGAGATATTTATTATTTTCTACTTGAGCTTTAAATTTTTTGAATTGTTTAAACTCTTCTGATTTTTCCTTTAAGATCATGATCCAAGTGGCCCTGATAAAATCATCAATAAACAACATAAAACATATTTCTGCTCTTGGGATTTTTTTCTCTATTTTGGCCATAGATATCTGCATGAATTAGCTTCAGTGGTCTAGATGAAGAGAATTTTTTCTTGTATTGAAATGAGTCCAAGTCTGCTTACCAAATTGACATGACTTGTAGATTGAATTATCAAGCCTTGACACCCTTGGAAAACCTCTTATAACTTCCAACTTACTGACTCTTATCAGACTATCAAAACTCATATGAACAAGTCTCTTGTGCCATAATTGGGCTTCATTCGACTTGCTCAAATAGCTGCTTGCTCTTGAGTCATCAAACACATATACATTATTGTGAGTTATAACAGCTTTTCCCACCATCTTTCCATTTTATTCATTTCGCATCTCATAGTTCTTGGATCGAAAGGTCACATTAAATTTATTATAACACATTTGACTTACACTAAGCAGATTATGCTTGAGATGTTCTACATACAATAGATTTTGGGCTTTAGTCTTTTCATGAAGACTGACTATGTGCTTACCATTAATTATTGCTAGGGAATTGTTGCCAAAAGTGATATGTTCCCTCTGTCCTTTTATTTTAGCAACACAAATTTTCTCTTATCCCAAGTCATATGCTTGGATAAAACATTATCGACATACCATTTTTTTTCTTGACTGTGTGCTGATAGAGCAAGTCCACATTCCATTCTCTTTCCATATTTTTGTTTCCAATTTTCCTTATCTTTTCGAGAAGCTAGTTGCCAAGTGTTCTGAGACATAGATGGATGCTCAAAATGTCTTCTGAACTCACTTTCCTTGTGCCAAAAATTATTACATTTGAAACATTCAACATCATTCATTAGGGGAGAGAAGGTATTTCTATTTCTGAGAGTAGAGTTTGAGATCTAAGATTCTGATACTTATTGTATCTGGAATTTTTATCTCTTTCAACTTTGATTTTTCTACAATCAACATCATTATGTCCAAACATGTCACATTTATAATAATTACCATAAAATAAATGAGAGTACCTGATGTTGGAGGGTTCATGAGTTTGTGCATGAAGGTATCTCTGTTGTCTAGATGATTGATTCATTTTCCATTTTTGTGGTTCCTTGGTCTAGATGGAGTTATTATTCCAGTGATGGGATCCTCTATGGCTTGCTCCCTTTTTGTCTTTATTGATTCTTTCTTGATACAATTTATTCATAGCTCTGAGGTTCCTCAATTCTCACAGACCTGTAGTTCATCTTTCCCATAGGAGATTCTTGTGATTTGGAGTATCATATGCCTGTTTTGTTTCCTAAAGACTTCTAACTGATTAGAATCTGATATAGATTTCTTGTTCCTTCTACAATTTTTTCATTTATGTATTTCTCGATCTTTATTTTCTCAATATTTGTTTTCAGAGAGACGACCTCTACCTCGAGACTCTGACATTTCTCTTCCCATTCATGGATCAAATCTTGAAGAAATTATTCCTTTCATTTAGCTTCTTCTAGTTTGAATTTCAAGGAAAGAATTTCATATTTGCATGTTTTTGAGATCGTTTCCTTCTTTACCTTGAACAACCCCTGTTTTAATTCCTTGTCTTCTGGTTTCTTGCATTTTCCTTGATTTTCTTCTAGTAGAATAGATAAAATATCTTTGGTTTTAATGGCTTCATCAAGTTTTTCCTTTTGATAAAAAAACTCCTCATTGTTGGAGTTGTACATATCTTCTTCAACACACCACAGTTGTTCTTTTAGCCTCTTTTTCTTTCTCCTTGCATTCTTTCACTCATCAAGAGCACTGATGAGTTCCCCTTCAAGGTCCAGTGCTCCTTCTTCCTCTTCCTCTTTGGAGTCAGTAATATATTTTCTTCTTGTATTTTGCCCCAAATTCCATAATTAAATACTTATATGAATCATCTTCTAAAGAGTTTTCGTTGTCTGACTCTAGCGTTGAACTATCCTCTTTAGAGTAGAGCCCCTTTTTCTTATAGAAATTATTCTTCTGATGTTTCTAAGATTTGTTTCTAAATTTATGATCATCTTCCTTTTTAGTCCTTTCTTTGTAAGGGAACTTGGACGAAAAATGTCCAACTCTCCCCTAGTTAAAACATTTAAAGGGAAACTTCCCTTTATATTTTCCCGAGCCATGATTCAGTTTCCTAGAAAACTGAGCTAGTCCGTGATCAAATTCATAGTTGTAGCAATCTTAATGATGTTTTTTATCCTTGGCCTTCTTGGAAAATTTAAACATTTCCTCCTTGGGTTCAAACTTCTCTCTTCCTACTCTCATCTCATAGGGTGTGAGAGTACAAACCAATTGGTCCATCTTGAGATCCTTTAAATTAGTCATTTCTTCAACAAGAGATATTTTTTCATCAAATACCGTGGGTAGTGATCTTAAGACCTTTTGAACAATCATATATTCCTTAAATTCTTCACCAAGTATTCTAAGCATAATGGTTACTTCATCAACTCCAAGGAAGTATTTTGCTATGTTTTCTTCTTCACTCATTTTTAAACTTTCAATCTTCATTCTAAAGGTTTAGAGTTTGGCTTGCTTAACTTTGTCATTTCATTTATGACTCTAATTGAGCTTCACCCACACTTCCTTTGCATACTTAAATTACATAACCTTTACATGTTCAGATTGACTTGGGCCAAAGAGAATGACATTCTTGGCTTTAGCCTTATTTCCATACAATTTTTATCATTTGCATCAGTGGGAGTGACATTGAGGACATCATAATCTACTATTACAAAGCTCCAAACATCTCCTCTTAGGGACATAAGATAATATTCCATCCTAACCTTCTAGAAGGCATAGTTTTTCCCATCAAAGAATGGTATCTTGCTTGAGTAAGCATCTTGACTATCTTGTCTAGACATAATTACTTATGGATCTACCTTCTAATGGTTTTAATTTTCTTGAAGGAACATGGCTATGATACCAATTTTTGGAATAAGGAATTGCTGAGAGGGGGTGGTTAATAAATAATAGTGAAGTTCTTTCAATTTTTAAGTATGAGTCTTTAAATCTTTTCACTATAGTCAGTTACTTGTGGGAGCTCTCATAAACAATAAAGATAATAAAAACGATAAGGCTTTCACATGTACATGTAATCCATCACATGAGCAACATATGCATATTGACACAGGTATTTTGACGTCAAAACCCAAAGGGAAAATACCACTAATCATTTTGTTACTATGAAGTGAATTAAGCACCTTCTTAATTACATCAATTGGTTTGTGAGTACCCACTTACAGGAGGCATGAAACCACTTAATATAGCAAGCACCTACTTTCCAAGAGGTACCAACCCCTTATGAATGCAGGATACCACCTTCTCTAGCCACTGTTATACCTTTCATACAATTTTCAAACTGAAAACAGAGGCAATTACATATACGGAGAAATACCAATCTCGTTCAGTACAGTATCACACTTCTTCTCTCATTCCTATTCCATTCTAGAGGCTCTCTTAGCCTCACACAACCTCACCCTATCCTTTAATCACAACCGCATATACTCTACTATCAACCTTCTATTGCACATGCCCTCTTTAGCACTCTGCTTTAGTTCAACACTTGGGATAGTTGCTCAACTTTCACACAATCTTCTCCATTATCATCAGCACATACACAACAATATTGTATTCCCTAATTTCTCAATGCAAATACTTAGTTTTGTTCCTAGCATGGCACTCCATTCTTTTGTTGCATCACTTTTTATAATTTTTTGTTGTTGTATTGAAACATAATAATGGGCTTCGTGCAATTTACCGTCTCACTAAGTGATTCTCCATGTTGATAATTTAATCTCATTCGACCTGCAAACTCCACTGAGACTCCCCATGCTTATTCATGACTCACAGAGATTGACTGTACTTTCGCATGACATGTTTGTTCTTCATTTGTTTTTATAAGACATGCATGGAGGATCAGAGATAGATTCCTTTCAACATCGAGACAAGCCCAACTGTTCTTCTTTGAAAATCACGGTCCTCATCGCCTTCACACAATGATCTCTACAATCACCATTAACCTAATCAACCAAATCCTCTATGTGCATTTAATCTCAAGCTGCCGACTCATTCATCCCTTATGACTTTACACTGCAATATGATAGCCCTTGCATATTGTAACTTTTATTGAAAAGACCTTACTAAATCATAGAATCTCGATTGGATTTTAACTCCTTCTGCTTAGCCCTTTATCAAATTCCCTCCATACAACCACTTCTTGTGACCCGCAGATTCATACTCCTTTTTATTAAAATATCAGAGCTCTCATATTATGTAACTTTCATTTAAAATGATGTTACGAAATCGCAAGTCTATGATCTGCCTTTGGCCCCTATTGCTTAGCCCGTTCTTATTTTTCCTCCATGGGACTAGGTCTTCTCACTACCAACATAAAATTTAGGTGCTAAGGCCTTTAGGCTCCTATTGGGGACATATCGCCCTATGTTATCACTCTCTCCCTTCATTCTTTTTGGCTTCCACAACCAAGCAACAAAAATTATCATAGGCCCTTTATAGGATTAAAACTTTTCCACAATATAATTTTAGAGGAGTTCTGAAATATTTGACCGATGATATATATCCATAGCACTTAGGTGCTTAGCCTTCTATGTGCCCTTGGTCCTTTGGATCTCCCTTGACCACTTGCTACCCAACATTGGAAGCTCTCTCCATGTAACGTTTTCAAATTACAATTACGAAGGAGTTCTGAAATTCTGACCTTCGAAATTTTGACCTTTGAGACAACATGATGATAATGTCATTATCACCACTTGGCTTCTTCTTAGTGGTGACACATGTGACACGAATTTTCCCTATTAGGCCACCCAAAATTCCGAATCTCATTTCCACATGTTTATCACATTGCCACGTCATGCTGATGTCATCTACCTCGTTAGCTTATAAGGGCCAATCACCTACTTTCAGGTGTCCTATTGGAGGAGAGAGAAAGAGTCCCTTGGTCTTTTGGTTTTTCATTGAGATCCTTTGTAAATATAATTTCTCACAACCTCAATTCTTTGAAATAATTGCAGTTATAAGGACTTACGAAACTCTCATTTTATGAAATATCTAGCCTTTGATATCTACCTGCTTTGAGGCCTGACTTCTGATATTTCGGCCTTCCGAAATTTCGCCTACTGCCCTCATTCATCCTCCTGAT
The DNA here is from genome assembly GCA_031772625.1 of Pinus tabuliformis. NCBI lineage: Eukaryota > Viridiplantae > Streptophyta > Pinopsida > Pinales > Pinaceae > Pinus > Pinus tabuliformis. The sequence goes on along the minus strand of CM062820.1, from coordinate 464,250,146 downwards.
ACCGGGTCCTGAAATTTGGCCCTTTTCCTCTCGGGTCTCTTTTAAATAAAATGACAAGGAAATAAATCGTTGAGGTTTGATGTTCCAATCTATGATATGCTACCTGCTCCGATATTTTGACCTACTTAGGACTAACTTCAGCGGTCAATAAATTTTGATCCCATTGGCCATTCACAGACTTCCACATATTGTTGGAAATCTATTTTAGAGCACTTTCCAGAGGAGAAGGTACGATATAGTCTTTGAGCCCATTTTCTACCTGAGAATTGGTTGCAAACATTTTATTTTTCTTTGCACCTTGGCCCTTCTCCTGTGCCTAGAAACTTTGACTCCCAACCATCATAGTAATCATTTTATGGCTTCTCCAATAAGCCTACTACTATGGTGATTCTCTACTAGAGACTGAGCAACCATAGGACTTCCCTTAAGCATCTACTACCACAAACCTCCATGTTGATCTGATTGACATCAATGGCAACACACTTGCAGCCACTAGCCATCCAGATAATGCCAACTGTCTAAGAGGAATGACCCTTTACAAATGACATTATCAGTGATAGAAACATATGTTTTCAAGTTCAAAAAGAAATGTGAATCCTTGTTATGTTTACATCAAACAATAATAAATAAAGAAAAGGAAAGGTCAATACATTTGGCATCATCTAACCCATGTATAAATCGAGTGACATCCCAAGGAGCTGGAACATGATAGAGACATCCAATCTTGTAATTATCAACATACCAATAAAGAGTCCCCTAAGATTGAGTTGTGAATAGCAACCAAATAAAGCATAAGACATCAAATAAAATAAGACAAGAATCTAATGAACATTAATATAATGTTACTCACTATTCTATGGAAAAATATTTTTGCATTCGCATCAACTTAAATTTTGCACGTGTTGAATATAGTCATTGATCTGTTCACTACAACAAGATAGGCAATTTGCACTAGATTTAGCACCAGATTTTAGTGCATTTTTTTCTAGTTAGGATGAGATTCCTGGCACTAAAACTTGCTCTATTGTACAATTTTTAAAGTGTCCTTTTTTGCGCCATATTTTCCATCCTTTTTTACACCATATTTTTCATCCTCTTTTACATCGATTTTGCATCAAGATTTGCCTCTCGTTTTACGACAAGTTTTGCTTCTAGTTTCATTCCACTTTTTACATATGTGTTTTTATCATTTTTTTCTTCCTATTTTATTCCATTCTTTGCTTCAATTTTTACACCATATTTTGCATGCAATTTAATGCCTTTTCTTGCATCTAGTTTGTGTCAATTTTTGCATCTAGTCTTATGCCATTTTTTCCTTCTAATTTTGTATCTATTTTTGCATCTGGTTTTGCACCATTTTTTGTGCCTATTTTTGCACTATTTTTTGCATCCTTTTTGGTGTCTAATTCTACATCCTTTCCAACATTCAAATTTTCATCATTTTTTCTTCCTCATTTTGTGTCCACATTTGCATCTCATTTTGTGCCTAAGTTTGAGTCTAAATTTTCGTCTACTTATGCATCATTTTTGGCATCCAATATGTTGTCCTTTGTTTCACCATTTTTTAGCTCAATTTTGCATCCCAATTTTACACCATTGTTTGCATCCTCATTTGGCATCTGAATTTGCATCTTTTTTTTCTTTTTAGCACCCAACTTAGAATCCCCTTTTGCATTCAATTTTATCTCTAGTTGTCTTTCATTTTTTTCATCTAGCTTAGTGGCCATTTTTTCATCCTTTTTTTTACCCTGGTATACTTTTTTATGCCCTGCTTTGTTCCCTTCTATGTCTAGCATTGCAACATTGTTTACTTCTAGTTTAAAATCCTCTTTTTTTCCTTGTTTGCTTCTTCTTTTGAAGCATAGTTTAAAATCCAATTCTACTTACATTTTTACATCCATGATTACATCCACATTTGGCTTCTTGTTTAGAGTGTACTTTTCTTTCTATTCATGACCCCCTTTATGGGTTCATTTTACTAATTTCAATTACATAGTGGGATATATTACAATTTCTAAGTATCATTAAATTGGATATCACAATTAAAATTGATAAAATATAAGTAAATGTTGGGTCCCTATAATACTAGTGATTACCCCATTACTATTGTAGGTATACCCCTTATTTATATTGTTGTGCCCCTATTACCCCCATGTTGTTATTTCTGTGCCCCATAGAATCCCTCTATTGTTATTTTTGTGGCTTTATATTATTATTGTTAGGTCGGCTGGATTATATTGTGACTCCTTAGACTCCTAAATATAGAAAGGAGGTTTTGTCATTTGTATCATCCAAGAATTGTTCATTTATGTAATGTAAAGGAGGTTGCCCCATCGAAGAGGCTGAATTATAAGGCGTTGATCTATCTCTTCTATATTTTCTTGAGCTGGTTTCATAACATTTGGTATCAGAGCTTTGGATTCTAGGGTTTCGCTGCTCCAAACAGGTCATCGTGGCATTTTCGCTATAACTTTTTTTTGTGACGTTTCAGAAGTCGCAAAAAAAAACCATTTGAGAAGAAATCGTGTTGAACCTTGGGTTTGAATTTCAGAGCTTTTTGCATGATATTTGTGGAGATATGATCTGAGGAAGTTGGTCTTTTTGCAGACTCTTGAATTACATTCAAAATAGGTGACCTAGGGAAAATCGTCATAACTTTCTCTCTGGGGATCGGATTGAAATTTCGTAAGAAGGTACAGAAAGAGGATAGACTGTAGTTTCTTGTATGCATGTTTCAGATCCAAAGGTTGAAACAGTGACTCGTGGCACGTCGTACAAGTTCGCTCTACTGAACTAGTCTAAAAGAAAGTCACTGTGGGAGATTTCACATAACTCTTCCTTGGAGAATCCAATTTGGGTCAGACTTGTGGCATTGGAAAGAGGACGTAGAAGGCTACTACAGGTCGCAATTTCAGAACTAGATGATCCAAAATTACAGAGATACATCAGATTCAATATCAGGCTTCTATAAAGTGAAAAAAGGTGTGTAGTTTTTTTTTTAATTTTTGTGTAAGCTTGGTTTAACGGAATTCAAAGGGCATAGTAAAGCATTATTATCGGTAACTGATGCCCCGAGGAAAGAAAATGCAAACACCTAGTAAGGAACCTGAAAGCTCTAGCATGACTCATGAAGAAGAGGAAGAAATGCTACATGATATATCAAAATTACAAGAACAAGTGCAACAAATGTCACGCTCACAAAAGCTAACAGAAGCTAAGATAAATGGCGTGGAATCTAAGATAAATGGCGTGGAATCTAAGATAAAGGGCATGGAAACTAAGATGGATGATTTGAAGACAGACATGGCCGATTTGAAGACAGATTTGACAAATTTTCTACAAGAAATACTTACTAATGGTGAAAAGGTTGTAAAGGAAACTCATGATGTGAACAAAAGAAATGTTAATCATGATTCCATAGACTCTAATGTTGGATCGAAGACCCACCATATTCCAAAAATCGATATGAGGAAGTTTGATGGCAAGGATCCCGCCACATGGATATTACAGATGGAGCAATTCTTCGATCTCAATAATGTGCAAAACACACAAAAGGTACGTATGGCAACTATATATTTGGAACCAAATCAGTTTGTATGGTATCAATGGCTTTTCTCTCGTAAACAATTTATCACTTGGGCAATTTTTACGGAAGAATTGATAGCACATTATGAAGATACAAAAAGCAACACTTTTTTTAGCCAATTGATAAGTCTCAAACAAAAGGGTTCAGTAATGGAGCACATTGAGGAGTTCCAAAAATTGAACATAAGGGTAAAAGATATTCCAGAGGAGCATAGGATTGATGTGTTCATAGGGTCTTTAAAGGATAATATCCAACATGATGTTCGCCTTTGGGAACCTGATTCATTAGAGAAGGCATTCAGGTTAGCAAGAAAAATGGAAAGCAAAATTATGGCAACCAGGAAGCATACCACTCACAACTATAAAGATGGAAGTGTTGTTGCCCCTAGTCTTCCACAACCTATAAGGTTGACACCACAACAATTGGAAGAAAAAAGAGCAAAAGGGCTTTGTTACAGTTGTGATAGCAAATACACTAAAGGTCATAAGTGTGCTGAGAAGAAATTATTCTACATAGATTGTGAAGAGGAAGAAGAAAAGGAGCAAGAAAGGTCAAAAGAAGAAGATATACTCCAGGAACAAAGCCTAGATGAAGAAAAAATAAATCCGACCATATCTTGTAATGCATTGGCGGGAATTACCACTCCTCAAACCATCAAGATAGAAGGACAAATCAAGAAGAAAAAGGTAATAGTGTTGATTGATTCAGGAAGCACCCACAATTTTATTCATTGTAGGGTAGCAAAAGAATTGAATTGCTTCCTATATCCAGCACCAGAGTGTCAAGTGATGATTGCAAATGGAGGAACAATAAATTGCTTTGGAAAGTGCCATAATATCAAGCTATCCATGGGGAATATGTATTGACTAGCCCAATGCTTTCCATTCCAATGGGAGGTGCTGATGTTGTACTAGGAGTCCAATGGCTACAATCCTTGGGTACAATAGCTTTTAATTTTCAAGAACTTTTCATCAAATTTTCTACGGAAGGAAAGGAAGTTGAATTAAGGGGTATTGCAGGGAAACCAGGAAAGATAATCAGCTCTAATGGTATGACAAAGCTTCTAAAAAAGGAGCAAAGAGGTGTAATTGCACAATTATGTTCGCTAGATGTTTCCACATTGGAATCATCTATTTCTCCAGATCTCCAAAAAGTCCTGGACAATCATTCCAAGGTATTTGAGACTCCCAAAGGTCTCCCACCTATGCGTGATCATGATCATGCTATTCATCTGATTCCAGGAAGTGTTCCTCCAAACATCAGGCCGTACAGATATCCCTATGTCCAAAAAAGTGAAATTGAACGTATGGTTGCAGAAATGCTAGAGGCTGGTATAATTCAACCAAGTCAAAGTTCTTTCTCTGCTCCAGTAGTATTGGTGCACAAGAAGGATGGATCATGGCGCATGTGTCCGGATTATAGGGAGCTCAACAAGCTCACTATTAAAGATAAGTTCCCCATTCCTGTCATTGATGAATTACTGGATGAATTGCATGGATCAATTTACTTCACCAAGTTGGATCTTCGTTCGGGATATCATCAAATCAGAATGAAGATTGAAGACATTCTGAAAATGACATTTAGAACTCATGAGGGTCATTATGAATTTTTGGTCATGCCTTTTGGCCTTACCAATGCACCTTCAACATTTCAAGGTTTGATGAATTCAATTTTCAAACCATTCCTTAGAAAATTTGTGTTAGTATTTTTTGATGATATACTAATCTACAACAAGTCTTGGAAGGATCATGTTGAACATGTTGACAGGGTGCTACAACTATTGGAGGAGAAACAATTATATGCAAAAAGATCCAAATGTTTCTTTGGAGTCCAGGAGGTGGAATATTTGGGTCATATTGTATCTCATGAAGGAGTTAAGGTAGACCCTAGCAAAATTAAAGCCATTAAGGAATGGAAAATCCCCACATCCATAAAGCATCTGCGAGGATTTCTTGGGTTGACAGGGTATTATTGCAAGTTTGTTAAGAATTATGGGAGAATAGCAGCACCTCTAACAACATTATTGAAGAAAGATGCATTTTCATGGACTCCGGAAGCAACAAAGGCCTTTGAACATCTTAAAGAGGCAATGTGCCAAGCACCGGTCTTAGCTACACCGGACTTCACAAAAACCTTTATTGTGGAATGTGATGCTTCAGGAAATGGAATTGGTGTTGTTCTAATGCAAGATGAAAGACCCATTGCTTTTGAAAGTCGTCCAATCAAGGGAAAGTTTTTAAGCAAAGCTATTTATGAGAAGGAAATGTTGGCAATACTCCATGCACTTAAGAAATGGCGACCCTACCTAATGGGAAGACACTTCAAGGTAAAAACGGATCATGATAGCCTTAAATACTTTTTAGAACAAAGATTATCCTCTGAAGAGCAACAAAAGTGGGTCACAAAGATGTTGGGTTATGACTTTGAAATCATCTACAAAAAAGGGAAGCAAAATGTGGTGGCAGATGCACTCTCAAGAAAGGATGAGGATGTGGAAGCATTGTTGTGCCCCATTTCTATTATCCAACCAGATTGGATAAACGAAGCAAGGGAGGAATGGAAGAATGATGAAGAAGTGTGGGCACTTATTCGAAAGCTACAACAAGATTCCAGTACGTCTGATACATTTAGCTGGCAAAATGATTCATTATGGTACAAAGATCGCTTATACCTCTGTAAGAATTCCCAGCTAAAACAAAAGATTCTTATGGAATTGCACACTTCTCCCTTAGGAGGGCACTCAGGATTTTTAAAAACTTACCACAGGGTTAAGAAGGAATTTTTTTGGGATGGCCTTAAATCAGATATTCAAAAGTTTGTGGCGGAATGTTTGGTTTGCCAACAAAATAAAGTTGAAACAATTAAGACACCGGGTCTATTACAACCTTTATCCATTCCAAGCCAACGTTGGGAGGAGGTTTCAATGGATTTTATCACAGGTTTACCCAAGTCTGAGGGAAAGAGTGTCATCATGGTGGTAGTTGACAGACTTACCAAGTATGCACACTTTTGTGCATTATCACATCCATTTAAAGCCAGTACAGTTTCTACTGCATTTATGGAAACAATTCAAAAGCTACATGGAAACCCAAAGATTATTGTAAGTGACAGAGATCCCATTTTCACTGGAAATTTTTGGACAGAATTATTTTCTTGTCTTGGTACTCAGTTAGCTCATAGCTCATCTTATCATCCTCAATCTGATGGGCAAACTGAGATAGTAAACAAATGTTTGGAAGGATATCTTCGTTGCTTTGTATCTGATAAACAGACACAATGGGTCAAATGGTTGCCTCTGGCTGAATGGTGGTATAACACTTCCTTCCATACAGCAAAAAAAATGACCCCATTTATGGCACTTTATGGGTATCAACCACCATCCATCACATCATATTTAAGAGAAAATTCTAAGGTTCAGGCAGTGGAACATCACATCGAACATCAACAACAAGTCCTCCAACTCTTAAAGGATAACCTCGTGTTGGCACAAAATAGAATGAAACAACAGGCAGATCAACATCGCAGTGAAAGAAGTTTTGATGTAGGTGATTGGGTATTCCTACGGCTACAACCATATAAGCAAATGTCCCTAAAGCAAGCTAAGAAGGATAATAAATTATCACCAAAGTATTATGGTCCATACAAGGTGTTGCAAAAGATTGGTACTATGGCATACAAATTGGAGCTTCCTGCAGCTTCTCGATTGCACCCAGTTTTCCATGTTTCATGTTTAAAGAAGGTTATAGGCGACAAGCTCCCAGTTCAAACAATATTGCCAGAACTTGACGAGGAAGGAAAAATTATATTGGAACCGGAAGCAGTCACAGAAACAAGAACTCGACAGCTACGAAATCGATCAATTTCAGAGTATCTTATCAAGTGGAAGAACTTATCCACTGAAGATTCCACATGGGAGGATGAGAATTTTATGCAGAAGTATCCAGAACTACTCAAGCGTTGAGGACAACACTTTTTTGAAGGAGAGGGGCATGTTGGGTCCCTATAATACTAGTGATTACCCCATTACTATTGTAGTTATACCCCTTATTTATATTGTTGTGCCCCTATTAACCCCATGTTGTTATTTATGTGCCCCATAGAATCCCTCTATTGTTATTTTTGTGGCTTTATATTATTATTGTTAGGTCGGCTGGATTATATTGTGACTCCTTAGACTCCTATATATAGAAAGGAGGTTTTGTCATTTGTATCATCCAAGAATTGTTCATTTATGTAATGTAAAGGAGGTTGCCCCCTCGAAGAGGCTGAATTATAAGGCGTTGATCTATCTCTTCTATATTTTCTTGAGCTGGTTTCATAATAGTAAATTTGAAGGAAATTGAAAACATCCATCCAAGAAATAATGGTATCATCATATATAATAATTCTTCATCAAATAATCATTGACAATTTTCAATAAACATATATGACTATCAAATCAACACCTATCACATATATCATTATTCTAAGGTAAATTTACAACATCCATCCAGAAATAGTGACGTCATTATACATAACAATTCTCCATAAGAAAACATTGACAACTTTCAACACATATATAAAGTAACAAGATAATACTAAAAATATCATCGTCATCTTTAATCAAATCAGCTAAAATTCAAATGTGCGATTACTAGATCAAAATCTTTCATGAACATCATTATTGTAAGGTAAATTCAAAACGTCCATCCAAAGATAATAGTATAATCATACATAATAGTTACCCATCAAAATAAAGTTGATAATTTTTAAAATGTACATAGGCATATAAAATTTAATCTTATAATGTTATGATATGTTGTGAGAAAAGCAGTCAGGCTATGAGCCTTGATCACACCATTATTCAAAAAATGAAAGGTTGAACATACAAGTGGTAGTATCATATTCATAAATTTTGTAACCAAATGTCATTGGTATCATATACATAAATTTTGTAGCCAAACATTGTTGATATCATATACATAAGGTTCGTGACCTTGTAAAATAGCTAAGATATGGAGAAAAGTCCAAAGGTTTCCATATTATTTAGACGATATCATATACATACGGTTAGAGGTATTTGAAAATAGCTAAGATGTGGAGGAGAGTTCAAAGGTTTCCATATGATTTAGATGGTCCACGCCTGATGTTTGACCTTTCAAAAGTACAACTTGGCTGCAGAGAGTGGATGCAGCTACTATGGATATGTGTACTATTTCCTGTGGTGGTGATGCCTTAGGCATAGGATTTTAGGTTGTTTATACTACTTCCATTGGTATTGAAGCCTCAAATACAGGAGTCAGAGGAGATAAAACAAGAGAGGTAACCAATGGAGGAGCAGAAAACAACGTAGTAGGAGTGACACATGGAATATACTAGGGGTATGAACGTGATGTATACTGGATATATGGAGGGGGTGGGATATGGAAAGGCCTCAACATGTTGTGCAACAAGAGAGGCCACTCGTAAATTCTAATGATGCAACTTCAAAAAATGGAAATACAAAAGCATAACTTTAAAATTATGCATGCCTTTCCCCTCCATTGTGAATCTATTTTTCTCACGTGTAAATCCATTGCATGGACATGAATTATTTAAACACTTGTATTAGTTGTTAGGTCAAAATGATATGGATTACCATATACCACAATGATAGTTTTAGTAATAGATATGTAACCATTCAATATAGTTGCGATGATTCTATAACTACTATGGACATATATATTTCATAACAATAAAAACCCTTTATTCTTGGAATTAACTGGAGTAAGTGAATAAAACTTGGTACTCAAACCTTAATGCTTATTTTGGTTCTGAGTTATGGAGATCTTATTGTTGTTAGACTTGCATTGCCAAAACCCATGCAACCGAGTTGTAGATCTATCTATGGATATATGAATCTCACAATAATATTTTTTTATTATCAAAACCCATGTAGTATTGCTTGTATACCCACATTATCAAAAATTGAGTATTAGGTAAATAGATCTATCAATGGATATATACATTCCAGAACAATAAAAATCCTCTATCTAAAATTCTTGTGTTAGCTAGGGATATATGCATTCAAGAGCAATAAAAATCATCTATCTAAAGCCCCTATGTTAATGAATTAGCTATAGAAATCACTTGTATCATCGAATTAGATTTATCAAACCCTTGTATCAATGAAATGGATCTAGAAAACCCCTGTATCAATGAAACTAGATCTAGGAAACACCTATATATGTGAACTAGATCTTAGCAAACCCTTCTAGCAAATATCTGTATTAGCAAACTGGATCTATCAAACCCTCTGTGACCGAACTAGATGTAGTAAATATCTGTATGAGCGAACTAGATGTAGAAAATATCTATATGAGCCAACTAGATGTAGCAAATGGATATATGCCTTCCACAAAATAAAAACCTAGATAAATTGATAGAGTCTATAGATATATAAGGAGGGAAAAAAGAGAGTAGGAAGGAAATTTAACAAATGAGGAAAAATACATAATCTAAGGAAATTCAAAAATAAATAAATAAATGAGGGAAAAAGTGAATCTCTAGAAAATACAATTCTTAATTATTTAATTAAAAAAATAGTTTTTTTTTTGTTTTTTTTTTAATACATAATATCTAATTTATTTCCAATTTGGTGATATATTAGCCCCACTATTTAACCTTATTTATTGAACTACTAATAACCTTATTTTCGTTCAATTTAAAAAATTCTTTTGTTTTTCATAATGGTTTCTAATAATTTATTATATATATTTATTTATTTATTCTTTTTATTTGTTTAAAATTTTTTATTTTATTTTATTGGTTTTTGACTAATTAATGTTGAATTTCTTTTTTATTTGATTTTTCCATTGAATTCAAACATTTTTTCATTATTTATTTCCTCCATCTATGTAGTGATGATAAGTTTGCAACATTGACCCCTAAAATATTGTGGTGATTAATCCGAAGAAGTCATTCTCTTAAAAAATATTCTGGATTATATTAATATTTAATTTGGATATCAACATGATTTTTCATTCTTAGATTAATTTAGGTTGAAGGTACATTGTCATTCTCTAAAATACAAAAATCTATATTAATTTAGGTTGAAGATATATTCTATTTTTGTAAATTATAGAAGTAGAGTAGGGTAAAATTAATATTAATTTAGGTTATTCTATATTTGTGAGATATAAATGGAGATTGTATTGATTAAAATATTTCTCCTTACTCTGAATCTACCAAGCATAGAGAAGGATTTAACTTCGAGTGATGCAAACCTCTTTTTGAGTGCAAAACTTAAGAAAATATTTGCACCTTGAAAGATTTGATGATAGATTTGGAATTAAGATATATATTTGTTGGTTGTATCAAATCCCGAGAGAGATCAAATTTCTTGAGATGCAAAATTCATTTTGAGTGAAAATTTTGAGAAAATGTTGAAAGATATGATCCCTATCGATACTTAATAGGTTCGTAATTAAGATGGACATATGCTTGTTCTTTATAATACTATTTATATTATATATAAATTTCACATCTCTATCTATCAAAATTATTCTTATTAATTTTATTATAACCCTTACAATACATATAACTACATACATGTAAAGATATTTTTTTAGACATGGTTTATTACTATTTTTATTTAATTTTTTAATGTAATATGCATAGCATAAAGTATATATAAACAAGGAGTGCGCACATGCTTAGAAAAAGAGTTTACTGTAAGTAGTAGGTTATTATATGTTTAATAACTAAATTTAAATTTAAAGTTTTGAAATGTAATACTTACAAATATGAATCTCCCCTCTATGGAATGACTAAGACATGCCAAGTTGGAGAGTGCATGGCCATCATCCCATCAAGCACTCACATATGAGGATGTGGCCATGCACTCACCCTAATGTCATTAACAAGCCATCATGAAGTTGCTTGGAGGATTGTTTGACATCACTTCAATTTGGTGTCAAATCCCTCTCCAACTAGTATTGGTTTAATGGTTGCAACTGAGTTGAAATTAATATTAGTTATGTTATTGGGCTATGTATTTCTAGAGTCATCATTGTTTTCATTATCAACCTATAAGCCTATGTAGAACACTCATAATTTGTAGGTGTGGCCATTTTCTCCAAGACCTAGTCATAATTTGCATAAGGTAGATGTTAATTCAAGCTACAAGGCCTTGTAATGTATTCAGTTATTAGAATTAAAGGGCTATTGATCACCAACTATAATAATTTCATATGAGGTTTCCTTTAGGGATACTACTTTAACACTGTATGGTGGATAATTTGCTACATTTTTTTCCTTTATTTCTATTATTCTCTTCGAGTGCATTCCCCGATCATTAGTTACATTGTTTTCTCTTTTTTTTTTTTTTTTTTCGTGTCAACTTTAAACCCCTCACTTAGGTTGTTATAGTCAGGTTTGGCTAGGTTCTCCTTCTCTTTGGATATAGTTTTTAGGTAAGGAACAATATTTCTGCTTTAAGTTCTTCTTTGAATTAATCCTTGAGAAAATCCATCATCTCCCAAGTTCCTCTCCTCCTTGGCTTCCACTACCCTTCAATTCCATCTCTTAAGCAAACATTCATATTTTAGTAAGTTTTTGTTATCATTGCTTCAAGCTTACAATGCATTGTCAATGCACTCAAAGCCTATGTGGAGTGGCCCGCTACATAAAACGAGGCTTTTGAGCCCAATAGAAAGTTTAAACTTCAACATCTATGTATTGCATCCACACTCACTGAATATCATGACAAAAAAATGACAATGAAACATGACATTGTAGTAAAGCACAAATGTATGATAGATATCGAAGTGGCTAGAGAGGTAGCATATTGGGTGCTTAAAACAACATACACCAGAGGAAGATACAACTAATACATATATATTGTTGATATCTACTAGCATTTGAAAATTGTATTGGGTACTAAATTGCTGGATCACAATGAGGCCAAGGAGGAATTTTTCCTCGTGTTCCATGAGTTACAACTTTCCATGAAGAACCTAAAGAATCACTTGAATAAAATTGAATATTGTTTGGGCCTTCCTCCATATCACGGCTATGTGGAAGGCAATAGTAAAGAGCTAATCACAGTGGAAGAACCAAACTCTTCTAATTTTGAATAATGGATTATATTCAATTCGTTTGAAGGTTAAGCTAGCTAGTTATTTCTCATATTCCTGCATTGACTGCACGTACAGCCAAGACAACTAAAACTTGTGCCCAAACAACCACCATTAACTTGGTTCAGTCCACAAAACTAGGTAGACCATAATTACCGAGTGGTAAAAAGAAGAAGAATAAGAAAACTATTTTGAATGAGAAGAAAGAATCATAAGCTCCAAACACCAATTCCAGGGGAAAGAAAGAGTGAAAGATAAAGTTCCCATGTAATGTTTGTGTTAGGGGTCTATTGTAGTGGAGCAGCTACAACCACCCTCCAAAATTTTTCCTTAGCCCATTTTACAGCCTCCCTACCAACCTTTCACAACACCTTGCCTTGCTTCGTCAAGTAAACAAGCTTCAATGTTTTTCCTGCACAGAGGCAGTGTGTTGACCACAACTTGATGCATTCCCCTTACAAGTTGTTCACCTGGACTTGGTCCAACTACAGCCTAAGAAGCTTCCCCAAGAAAATTGCACATTTCTAGAGGGAAACTAGCCTTCCCTCTAGAAATTATGCAATCTTGTCTAATAGCATGTTGGGCTCCAAGATTGCGCAATTTTGCAAGTCAACACTCCCAACAAGAATTGCGCAAATTTTCCCGAGCAGGGATGCTCAGCCCAAAATTTGTGAAAATCTGGGTAGCAATCAGTTGCTCTACCAAAAAAGTGTGCAAATCTCCTAGGCAGTCAGCCCAGCTCCTGGCCATAAATGTGCATTTCCTTCAAGCAGTCAAACAACCTCTTGCATGTGTCACTGAGTTGATCAGTTCCGTCCAAGATCGAGAAAATTAAACTTGCATGCTTGGGCTTCTTCTCCCAAGGCAGCATGCAAAGGCATCCCTTGTTTCAGGGATCTATGTTTAGCAGCAGTTGGAGGTTACATGCAAGGATCATTTCAGAAACCTCCCACTAAGTGTCGATTTCCCTATATTTGTGGCATACGCATCACAACCTTGATGTTATCGAAATTCATCAACCAGGTGTTGTGGATCTCATTCCTCACATCAACCTTACATCTTTGACATTCCACATCACATCTAGGAGCTATCGACACACTCAGCTCAGCTGGGGGTAAGCTCGCTCTCCATGCCTTATGTTGCATTTCTGTCGCTTTTTGTGTTTTCGCTTGTGTGAGTACTATTTGGTTGATTTATTTGAATGCTTATTGGAATTCACATATATAATATATTGTCCTAGACTATTTAAGTTTTTGTTGCTATCTCACTGTTGTTGCATGTATGAAACTGTTTTCACGAATAGTCACCGATTCAGTGACTCACCTCACCCACATGCATGCTATTCTATTTTCTCAATATGTCATTCATTATTTTCATGCATGATCATTCACTCATGCTTATACTTAGTATCACCATGCATTCACACTCACATTCACTTTCAGTTGCCGATCGGCGAGTTTGGGCAGCCTTGGCCTGGCCTGTGCTGCACTAAGACAACATTGCGCAATCCTGAGAGGGAAGGCTCTGTCTTCCTCTTTGGAAATGCACATTTCTATCCAGCAACTGTTCCCCAGGCCTGCTTTGCACAATCCTGAGGGATAGTGACCGTTGGCAAAGAAAATTGTGTAATTGCGGAATTGTGTAATTGTGTAACTACATATTGCGCAATTCCAGTAATCAACAGTCAGGATGGATTGTGCATTACAAAGTTCCAGTAGTTAGGCAGTCTCCCAGCCACCCAGACTGTGCCTTGCACAGTCTTGGTAGTTAGTCTCTCAACCTCTGGACTAAAACTGCACAACCTTCATGATGAGCCACACATGAATGTTGCAAGTCAATTCTCAAGTTCATTTTGGTTTTCGAGTAAGAGATTTCTTGCCATGAGTGTTGCCATGTCTCCAGGTATTGCAGGTGGTTATCTGCCTCTCAGAAGTGTAGGTACAATGGTTTAAAAGAAGAGTTGAAGACACCATTTAGAGCACACCTGGAGATGCAATTGATCAAATGTCTATGAGCTTGCCTTCTCACGAAGATATCAAGTTTCTCGTAGATAAGGACATCAAGGTATCATAGCAAGCAACATCATGAACAGCAGTTGAAGGCAGCATACTGAATGTAGAAAACACAACGAATACAATGAATGCAGAAGATGCAATGAATGCAAGAGGAAGGTTGTTGAAAACACATAGGCAGAACAAAGTTGCAAGATCAAGCAGATCCACTCACAATGAAAGAAACTTTGGAGACCCAGGCTATGAGGTGACGACGTGACATGAAGATCACGTGAAGGCAATGAATGGAACAAATAAGGAGTTGCATGTGCTGAAGCAACAACTCAGGAAGAGCATGAAGCTTCACAGATAGATGAATTAGTTGCAGCAGGAGAAGGAACAACAATGGGCGCAACATGCACTCACGGATGAAACTGCGCCCGTACAAGTTAAAGATCCATCCCAGCAGCTGACATGGAGAAAACATGGTGAGAAGTTTTGTTGATCACATGCAAGGGATTCAACAGCATGCATGTCATTGTGTGCACACATGCAATCCAACACCTTCAAAACAATCACCAAGGCAAAGACAAGAAGCAAGTCCAACTTGAGCTGAACATGTACTTCAGAAAGTTTATGTGCATGACCACCCACACACACTTAAAGATCAACACAGACACTATGCATTAGTTTCTTGCCAGTTTAGCCGCACCCAAGAAGACCATGTGCATGTTAGCAGATGACTTGGATGAAGGAGTCGAACCAATGCACCGGCTGCAACGGAGGCAAGAGTTCACTTTAGCAAGATGTCACCATGAGGTGCATACACACCATCACAGATGACCAAGCTTGGCATCAGATCACCACCTTAACCATCACAAGCATGTCAAAGAGTTGGTCTCATCACATTGGACCAAGTTTCAGTGATGTCTTTCATGGCTACTCAAGTCGTGTTGTCTCACATGAGTACATGTGCATTGTAATGTTGAGTCATGTCAAGTGTAAGTCAAGTGTCAATAGTTTGATGTAACAGTCATAGAGTAGGTGAAGAAGAGTCATGAGGGTAGTTGAACTGTCACAAAGGGGAATGTCAAGGTTCACCTCACCCTTTTCTATAAATAGTCCCTCAGAACTCATTCTAAGGCATTTTGGTTAGCCAAGCTTCTGATAAGACTATCTTGGAAATAACTTGGATAGTATTGTAATGCACCTTGGCTTCTCTGTTGCAAGGAGCTAGTTCATCTCTTTGGAGGAGTAGGCAGATGTGGCTGTAATGTTCCATTGTTGGGGCTAGCAGGTTTACATGGATGTATTATATGATTGGAACTTACACTTCTTTATATAATAAGAGCCAACACATTTTCATGCATATGTTGTTATTGTAGTTGGATTATTCTGGTTCCTTTAGTGATGTATATTGTTTAACTTACGTATTTGTGTATGAACTGCTTCATATGCAATTATATGAATCTTGTTGCAGATGTGCTGTTGTTTTAACCATCACTTTGGATTTCTGACTGATCTTCTCTCTAGATTGTGATGCATCTTCACTCATGTGTTCCCTTCCTAGCTTAGTACTGATACAGGTTGCCAAGGGGCACACTCATCCCAACCCACATGTGTTAGAACCTCTCATGCACCTTCCCTGACTCATTGTAGTGGTCACACCCTTGCTACCAATAGAGTTATCTTACTTTCGGCTGTGTGACATTGTGGTCAAGGCATTACTTTACGACCCACTTTTGGGACTCCTACACCAAATGGTCTGAGGTCTAATTCGGGCTTCTTACCATGGAGATCCCCTTGACATGTTGGCGGGTCCAGCAACATCAACATTTCTGGCACTAGAAGAAGGGCTTGATGACAAGTTGTCTCCTCTCATCCAATTTTGAACCTTTGCATATCTTTCATGGAGTCTTGCACTCTTCTCCATCTGTGGTGTTTTTCGAATCGTGAAGATGTCTCCATCATGGGGAAGTTTTCCGATCTCTTGTCCACTTTCACGTATGATGGTGAAGGCGAAGTGGACTGGCTTGAGTACTTACATTACTTTCCTTCCATGCTTCATGAGGAAGAGGGGTGTTTTGACGAACATGCCAGTTTGCTGCTTGCACACACACTCCGTGAATCTCCACATCGTTGTTTGCTCAGCCTACTGGCTGACACTGTGCACTCACTTGAGCACTTTTGTGATCTCATTGAAGACACGTTCTATCATTTTGATCCAAACCATCTTGACTAGAAACTGTTACAGAAATAGGGGGCTTCACATGAATCAGTTATTGATTTTTGCCAGTGCTTCCGTGACTTGTAGTTTCAAGCTCCGAGGAGCTAGATGAAATTTTCTTATCTTTGGGACCTGTTCAAGTATTGCCTTAAGAAAACTACCCGTCACAAGAGAAATTTTCAAATCAAGCCTCACTCAAAATTCTTCAAAGATGAAGCTGTGCAAACTCATGTGGATTTGAGCATTGTCTCGAATTACTGGCCGCCTCACTCTCATTCAACAGCTCCACCACTGCCCACTGATGTTGAGGGTCATGCACACACACCTGTTAATATTTAACATTCTCCTAACATTAATTCACTCATTTTTCATGCAGATTTGGTTGTGAGTCTTTCGAGTTCTCACATGCATTCTATTCTACGGCCTCCATCTTCAAACTCAGGTGTTCCTTCGGATGATGTTGTCTTGTGTTCATGATCCAAAAATGGATCCTGGATAACCCTCAAAATCTTTAAGTCTTCAAAATCTCCTCAAAGGTCAAAACTAGTGCAAAAGGATAAGTTTTAGACTTGAAGGATAACACTATTAGAACCCAAAAATATGAAGGAATGGCGGAAATGAGGCCTATAGGAGGCTTGATCAGTGAGTGAAGAGGAGCCATCAGATCTGGTCAATTGACGGTCCAGATCAGATTAGCAATCGCAATCGGCAGTGGCTATCAGAGGATATCGAAGCACAATCTATGGTTATTGCGATCGCAATCGACGACCATAACATAGTGCTACACCGGCCTGGGGCATGAGTGATTTGCGATTATGACTTGTCGCATCACAATATCGCATCGACGAATTACAAGGAGTGGTATATATATATATATATATATATATACAAATATATGTGATGCGATAGCTGGACCCTACGGCAATATGAATCAGGTTTAATATATTTTGAAATCCACCCAAAGGCATTATTTTATCTATTTTCATATTTTTCGCTATTAAACGAAATACAAAGGGGAAACACGATCCGATGAAACTGGA
Source organism: Pinus tabuliformis (assembly GCA_031772625.1). Lineage (NCBI taxonomy): Eukaryota > Viridiplantae > Streptophyta > Pinopsida > Pinales > Pinaceae > Pinus > Pinus tabuliformis. Next base: position 464,232,207 of record CM062820.1, on the reverse strand, counting down.
CCCGAAAGGGTTCCGAAATGCAAATGCATCTTATTTTAAAATCTGCCATAAGGCCACTTTCTGGATTTTTCATGTTTTAATGTATTTTTATAAATACAAAGGGAAAGCCATGAAACGGGAAATTACGACTTGTGACAACAATTGAGGGCAGACCCGATAGGAAAATAAAGCGCATTTATGAAAATTTTAAGTCTCTGAACAATGTTTACTGTGGATTTTACCATGTTTTACAACGTTCTCCATGTAAACAGGGAACGACTGTTTCTAAAGTATTTAAAGCGCCGGTGGCTCCTTCCGTTGTGGAATAGGTGGCATCCATCCCCAAGGGCATTTAGAAATGATTGCTAACGCTTAGAAAGGGGATCTGAGTGGACCAAAATAGGAAGACAGAGAGCCGAGAGGGAAAATGAATCAACAACGCTGATTTAACTTAAAATCCATGAATGTCAAAGATAGAGGGGTTTCTGTTGATTGTTGTGAGTTGCTGAGTGATTGTTGGTTGTTGATTATTGAAAGTAAAGCCGAAGTAGGAAGCTAAGGCAAAAGAGGCATCACAAAAAGGAAGCAGCCAAAACAAGCAGCGCAGAAGGTAAAGGCTGAAGCACACGCAGCCAAGGAAGTCACTTGGAAGCCAAGTGAAAATCCAAGAGAGTTGTAAACTGATAGAAGGCAAAAATAAGCTAGAGCCAAAGATCCAGAGCCCAGAGCCACAGTCGAAGAGCCACATTCAAAGCCGAAGAGCCAGATTCAGAGCCAAGAGCCAGAGCTTCAAGAGCCAAGGGAATAACATGGTGTTTGAACCTGCTATTTCTGTGTAAAACGACGAGATCTAAGCCAAGAGCTTGTAAAAAAAGTCTAATACCATAATCCTAGAGAGCCTAGTCAAGTTGACTAGAGCTCACGGAGATGTAGCCCAAGAGTTTTGGGTGAACTCCTAATTAAATTGTTGTTTCTATGTGTGTTTTATTGCTGCATTTTCTCTTCTGTTTTATTTACTGTTATATGCATTTATATATGAATTTCAGCACATTAATATACAACACATGAATAGTTAAAAACAAGCATAATCATACACCTATAATTTCAAGCATTTCTTAATTCCACATTGGTTAATTAAGAAGACTTGGGAATAATTAAAGCTTTGGAAGTGGGAGAGGTTCTTGTAAGTTAGACAAGAAGCCTAAGACCCCCATTTCCAAATCAGTTCATCCATTTCGGACACTTCATTTGTTGTGAATGAGGAACAACCTAGTGACGGAGTTGGTGTTGCACAACCAACATGCATTTTCATTCATGAAGAGTATGAGTGGGAGCTTGAACATCAACACTCAGCGAAGAATGAATCCCTTTCATCGGAGCCCCCTATGTTTTTTCCTGACCTCTTTAGTGAACCTATCATGCATGATTTCACATGTGTGTCTTCATTGACAGATGCACCCATTGTTGATCACTTATTGGACTGGCCAGATGTTGGTCCATCATTCGACAATGGAGAGGATAAGCTATTCGTTGAAAATCCACTTGATCCTTCATCTGTCATTTTCAGAAACACAGAGGATGAGTTTGTTCACCTTTCATCTACCCCTCTATTTGACTTATCTGATCATGACGATGCCAATGAAGCCATTGATATTTTTATCGTGGCGATCGTGATCCATTTACTTCCATATTTTATCATGATTACGACTCTATCACAGTTTATCTTTCGAATCCATTAGTTTACGATGATCTATCTGATGATGAAGTTGAAACACCCAAGACCATCAAGGAACTTTAGCCCAAGTTGATGGTTATGTCAGGCCCTCGCTCTCTTGGGATTAGTCTCAGTTCTAATCATGAAATTGTTCAATCACCCAAGGCTCCTCATCACTCATCTATATGCATTGAAGATCCATGTTAGGTCCTTATAATATTAGTCATTTCCCCATTACTATTGTCATTATATCCCTTATTATTATTATTGTGCCCCTATTGTCCCCATATTGTTACTATTGTCCCCATAGAAACCCTTTATTGTTATTTTTGTGCCTTTATATTATTATTGTTAGGTTGGCTTGGTTATATTGTGACCCCTTAGACTCCTATATATAGAAAGGAGGTTTTTTCATTTGAATCATCTAAGAATTTTTCATTTGTGTAATTTAAAGGAGGTTTCCCCCTCGAAGAGGCTTATTTCTAAGGTGTTGATCTATCTTTTCTATCTTTTTGTGAGTTGGTTTCATAACATTTGGTATCAGAGCTTTGGATTCTATGGTTTCACAGCTCCAAACAGGTCATCATGGCATTTTCACTATAACTTTTGTTCTGCGATGTTTCAGAAGATACAAAAAAACCCATTTTAGCTGAAATCGTTTTGAACTTTGGGTTCAAATTTAAGAGCTTGACTGGCTATATTTATGGAGATATAATCTGAGGACTTTAGGGTTTTTGTAGACCCCCGAATTACATTCCAGATAGGTGACATGGGGAAAATCACCATAACTTTTGTCTTGAGCATCACATTGAAATTTCTTAAGAATTTATGGAAAGGGGACAACCTGTAGTTTTCTGTGTATCAGTTTCAGGTACTAAGGTCGAAACAGTGACACGTGGCATGTCATACAAGTTTGCTCTACTGAACTACTATAATCAGGTCACCGTGGGAGATTTGGCATAACTATTCCTTGGAGAATCCAATATTGATCAAAATTGCAGGGTTAGAAAGAGGACTCAAAGGGCTATTGTACTATAAGATTTCAGATATTCGAGATCCACAATTACAGAGATACAACAGATTCAATATCGAGCTCTTACAAAGTAAAAAAAAGGTGTGTAGTTTTTTTTAAATTTTGCATAAGAATGGTTTGAAAAATTAGTTTGAAGGAATTCAAGGGGAATAGTGAAGAATTATTTGCATTAATTAATGCCCCAAAGAAAGAACATGGAAACACCTAGTAAGAAACCTAAAAGCTCTAGCATGACTCATGAAGAAGAGGAAGAAATGCAACATGATATATCAAAATTACAAGACCAAGTACAACAAATTTCACTCTCACTAAAGGTAAATGAAGCCAAGATGAATGGCATGGAAGCTAATATGAATGGCATGCAAGTTAAAATGAATGGCATGGATGCTAATATGGAAGCTAAGATGAATGGCATGGATGCTAAGATGAATTGCATGGACAATAAGATGGAAGAATTGAAGATAAATTTGAATAAGTTGCTACAAGAAATGGTCACTAATGGCGAAAGGGTAGTAAAGGAAACTCATGATGAGAATAAAATAAATGTTAATCATGATTTCATAGACTCTAATGTTGGATTGAAGACCCACCATGTTCCAAAAATTGATATGAGGAAGTTTGATGGCAAGGATCCCGAAACATGGATACTATAGATGGAGCAATTTTTCGATCTCCATAATGTGAAAAACACACAAAAGGTACGTATTGCAACTTTATATTTGGAACCAAATTAGTTTGTATGGTATCGATGGCTTTGCTCTCATAAACAAATTTTCACTTGGGCAATTTTTATAGAAGAAATGATAGCATATTATGAGGATACAAAAATCAACACCTTTTTTAGCTAATTGATAAATATCAAACAAAAGGGTTCAATGATGGAGCACATTGAGGACTTCCAAAAATTGAAAATAAGGGTAAAAGATATTCCAGAGGAGCATAGGATTGATGTGTTCATAGGGACTTTAAAGGATAATATCCAACTTGAGGTTCACCTCTGGGAACCTGATTCATTAGAGAAGGCATTTAGGTTAGCAAGAAATATGGAAAGAAAAATTATGGCAACCAGGAAGCCTACCACTCACAACTATAAAGATGGAAGTGTTGTGGCCCTTAGCCTTCCACAACCTACAAGGTTGACACCAAAACAATTGGAAGAAAAAAGATCAAAAGGGCTTTGTTACATTTTTGATAGAAAATACACTAAAGGTCATAAGTGTGCTGAGAATAAATTATTCTACATAGATTGTGAAGAGGAGGAAGAAAAGGAACAAGAAATGTCAAAAGAAGAGGATATAGTCCAGGAACAAACCCTAGATAAAGAAGAAATGAATCTGACCATATCTTGTAATTCATTGGCTGCAATTACCACTCCTCAAACTATGAAGATAGAAGGACATATCAAGAAGAAATAGGTAATAGTGTTGATTGATTCAGGAAGTACCCATAATTTTATTCATTGTAAGATAGCAAAGGAATTGAATTACTTCCTATATCCAGCACCAGAGTGTCAAGTGATGGTTGCAAGTGGAGGAACCATAAATTGCTCTGGAAATTTCCATAATATCAAGCTATCCATGGGAGAATATGTATTGAATAGCCCAATGCTTTCCATTCCAATTGGTGGTGCTGATTTTGTACTAGGAGTCCAATGGCTACAATCCTTGGGTACAATAGATTTTAATTTTCAAGAACTTTTTATGAAATTTTCTCTGGAAGGAAATGAATTTGAATTAAGTGGTATTGTAGGGACACTGGGAAAGATAATCAGCTCTAATGGTATGACAAAGCTTCTAAAGAAGGAACAACGAGGTGTAATTGCACAATTATGTTTGCTAGAGGTTCCCACATTGAAATCATCTATTTCTCCAAATCTCCAAAAAGTCTTGGACAATCATTCCAAGGTATTTGAGACTCCCAAAGATCTCCCACCTATTTGTGATCATGATCATGCTATTCATTTGATTCCAGGAAGTGTTCCTCCAAACATCAGGCCATACAGATATCCCTATGCCCAAAAGAGTGAAATTGAACGTATGGTTGTAGAAATGCTAGAGGCTGGTATAATTCGACCTAGTCAAAGTTCTTTCTCTGCTCCAATAGTATTGGTGCACAAGAAGGATGGATCTTGACACATGTGTCTAGATTATAGGGAGCTCAACAAGCACACTATTAAAGATAAATTTCCCATTCCTGTCATTGATGAATTATTGGATGAATTGCATGGATCAATTTACTTCACCAAGTTGGATCTTCATTCAGGATATCATCAAATCAGAATGAAGACTAAGGACATTCCGAAAACAACATTTAGAACTCATGAGGTTCATTATGAGGTTTTGGTCATGCCTTTTGGCCTTACCAATGCACCTTCTACATTTCAAGGTTTGATGAATTCCATTTTCAAACCATTCCTTAGAAAATTTGTGTTAGTATTTTTTGATGATATACTAATCTACAGAAAGTCTTGGAAGGATCATGTTGAACACATTGATAGGGTGCTCAAACTATTGGAGGAGAAACAATTACATGCAAAAATCTCCAAATGTTTCTTTGGAGTACAACAGGTGGAATATTTGGGTCATATTGTATCTCATGAAGGTGTTAAGGTAGACCCTAGAAAAATTAAATCCATTATGGAATGGAAAATCCCCACATCCATAAAGCATCGACGAGGATTTCTCAGGTTGACAGGGTTTTATCGCAAGTTTGTTAAGAATTATGGGAGAATAGCAGCACCTCTAACAACATTATTGAAGAAATATGTATTTTCATGGACTCCAAAATAAACAAAGGCCTTTGAACATATTAAAGAGGCAGCGTGAGAAGCACAGTCTTAGCTATGCCGAACTTCACAAAAACCTTTATTGTGGAATGTGATGCTTTAGGAAATGGAATTGGTGTTGTTTTAATGCATGATGAAAGACCCATTTCTTTCGAAAGTCATCCAATCAAGGGAAAGTATTTACACAAAGTTATTTATGAGAATGAAATGTTGGCAATACTACATGCACTTAAGAAATGGTGACCCTACCTAATGGGAAGACACTTCAAGGTAAAAACGGATCATGATATTCTTAAATACTTTTTAGACAAAGATTATCCTCTGAAGAGAAACACAAATGGGTCACAAAGATGTTGGGTTATGACTTTGAAATCATCTACAAAAAAGGGAAGCAAAATGTTGTGGCAGATGCACTCTCAAGAAAGGATGAGGATGTGGAAGCATTGCTGTGCACCATTTCTATTATCCAACTAGATTGGATAAACGAAGCAAGGGAGGAATGGAAGAATGACGAAGAAGTGTGAGCACTCATTCGAAAGTTACAACAACATTCCAGTACATCTGATACATTTACCTGGAAAAATGATTCATTATGGTACAAAGATCGCTTATACCTATGTAAGAATTCCCAACTCAAACAAAAGATTCTTATGGAATTGTACACTTCTCCCTTAGGAGGGCACTCAAGATTTTTAAGAACTTACCACAGGGTTAAGAAGGAATTTTTTTGGGATGGCCTTAAATCGGATATTCAAAAGTTTGTTGTGGAATGTTTGGTTTTCCAACAAAATAAAGTTGAAACAATTAAGACCCCAGGTCTACTACAACCTTTATCCACTCCAAGCCAACATTGGGAGGAGGTTTCAATGGATTTTAACGGAGGTTTACCCAAGTCTGAGGGAAAGAGTGTCATCATGGTGGTAGTTGACATACTTACCAAGTATGCACACTTTTGTGCATTATCACATCCATTTAAAGCCACTACAGTTTCTATTGCATTTATGGAGACAATTCAAAAGCTACATGGAAACCCAAAGTTCATTGTAAGTGGCAGAGATCCCATTTTCGTTGGAAATTTCTGGACAGAATTATTTTCTTGTCTGGGTACTCAGTTAGCTCATAGCTCATCTTATCATCCTTAATCTGATGGGAAAACTAAGATAGTAAACAAATGTTTGGAAGGATATCTTCATTGATTTGTATCTGATAAACAAACGCAACAGGTCAAATTGTTACCTCTGGTTGAATGGTGGTATAACACTTCCTTCCATACTGCAGCACAAATGACCCCATTTATGGCACTTTATGGATATAATCCACCATCCATCACACCATATTTAAGAGAAAATTCTAAGGTTCAAGAAGGGGAACATCATATCGAGCATCAACCACATGCTCTCCAACTCTTAAAGGATAACCTCACATTGGCGTAGAATAGAATGAAACAATAGGTAGATCAACATCATAGTGAAAGAAGTTTTGATGTAGGTGACTGAGTATTCCTATGGCTACAACTATATAAACAAATGTCCCTCAAGCAAGCTAAGAAGGATAATAAATTATCACCAAAGTATTATGGATGTAAAAGGTGTTGCAAAATATTGGTACTATGGCATGCAAATTGGAGCTTCCTGCAACTTCTCGAGTGCACCCAGTTTTCCATTTTTCATGTTTAAAGAAGGATATAGGTGACAAGATCCCAGTTCAAATAATATTTCCAGAACTTGACGAGGAAGGAAAAATTATATTGGAACTAGAAGCAGTCACAGAAACAAGAACTTGACAGCTAAAAAATTGATCAATTTCAGAATATCTCATCAAGTGGAAGAACTTATCAGTTGAAGATTCCACATGGGAGGATGAGAATTTTATACAAAAGCATCCAGAACTACTCAAACGTTGAGGACAAAACTTTTTTGAAGGAGAGGGGCATGTTAGGTCCTTATAATATTAGTGATTCCCCATTACTATTGTGTTATATCCCTTATTATTATTGTTGTGCCCCTATTGTCCCCATATTGTTATTATCGTGCCCCATAGAATCCCTCTATTGTTATTTTTGTGCCTTTATATTATTATTGTTAGGTCGGCTTGGCTATATTGTGACCCCTTAGACTGCTATATATAGAAAGGAGGATTTTTCATTTGAATCATCTAAGAATTGTTCATTTGTGTAATGTAAAGGAGGTTGCCCCATCGAAGAGGCTTATTTCTAAGGCATTGATATATCTTTTCTATCTTTCTATCAGCTGGTTTCATAACAATCCATCTCACACACAGATCACACTTCCTTCACTCGAACTGCACGATCCCATTTCTCATGAATTGGAGGAATCTTACATTGCAAGCACTCGTTCGCGACGCAAGTTATCTTTGTTTCTTTTGTTTGCTTGCATGTTACAGTCAAGACTATGCTTATGCTTCAAAGTTGCATGCAGTGTCACATAGCACCATGATAAGTCCACATGCTACTTGTGATGCACTTGTACTCACTTATGTCCTGTGGGCACTTTGAAACACGAAGTGTGGTTGTCTTCATTGTTATATCTTTCTTACCTGCTAGTTCACACAACTGGGTTGCTCACGGACCAAGCCTTCACCAACATGGGTCTACCAATGTGTCGCTGGCTGCATTGGAAGTATCACTTCATGTGATCAGGCCAATGCACCATTAGTGTAGGAGTAGGAGTAGTGTTTGATTTCAGTTATTTTGTTGTATGCTTGTTTCCTTACATTCTTTGTTTGCTAGTTTGTTTGCTTGTTTGTTTTCTTACATACTTTCATTTCACTTTTGCTTCTGCTTTTTCTTTGCTTTATTGTTTGTTAGTTCACTTGTTTTGTTTGTAGGTGAGTTTTTGCATGAAACCATGTATGACTCTTGAAACAAGCTGGGTAAAGTACAAGAGGGATTGTACATCTATCACTACTTTGTTATCTTTGATCTTGCCTCTGTATGATAAGCTTGTTACTTTTAGTCCATGATACATCGAAGGAAAATACGTATCGTTCAAAGTGAACCTTGGTGAAAACACAATGCTTGCACACTAACTAGTGTCACCTTCTCTAGTCGATTGTTTTTGGGTTAACCCTTGTCAGCTCAATCAAGTAGAGTAAGGTGAGGGGGGAAACCTTAATAGGGATGTCAGAGATACACTAAACTACTTCTCTATTGGAACAACCTCTTCTACTCTCAATAAGTTGGGATCCCTCTTCCACCTATGAAATGAATAAGTGCTATGCATAGTTGAAAAATGAAAAATGAAAAAAATGAAAAGTCGAAAAAATCAAAATGAAAAATGAATAATGTGAAAGAATAGAAAGGCTTCCTGTGTAGGGAGGGGATGCAAGTAACTCTGAAAGGCTTCCTGTGTAGGGAGGTGATGCAAGTAACTCTGTCGAGGTACTAACTAGGCTCGTTGGTAGTGGAGCATGCTTGTGTTCCTATGTGACTCCACCAGGGTACTATCTAGGCGGTAGTGTTGCAACACCAGAGATGAAACTAAGACTCTGACGACTATACTACTTGTGCACCTATATACCCCTCAACCCTAATCGAAAAAACTGTGTTTCCTTGGCTTGGAATGTGTGTCAATTGACCAAGAGCTTGGAAGATGCTACATCTTACAATTGAGCTAGTGTGAAACCAAGATGAGTTGAGAACTGAACAATACTTTGGGAGGTGTTAGACTTGCTTTTGACAAACAAGGTCCATTCAGAGAGCTGGAGTTCTACCAGTGTGTGCCAAGTGTTGTAGTGACTACAACCACCCTCCAAAGTTTTTCCTTAGCCCATTTTGGAGCCTCCCTACCAATCTTTCACAACACCTTGCCTTGCTTCATCAATTTCACAAGCTTCAGTGTTTTTCTTGCACAAAGGCAACCTGTCGATCACAACTTGATGCATTCCCTTCACAGGTTGTTCACTCAGACTTGGTCCAGTTGTAGGCTAAGCAACATCCCCAAGAAAATTGTGCATTTCTGGAGGGAAACCAACCTTCCATCCAAAAATTGCTCAATCTTGTCTGGAAGCCTGCTGGGCTCCAAGATTGCGCAATTCTGCCAGTCAACACTCCTAGCAGGAATTGCGTAAATTTTCCCCAGCAGATCTACTCAGCCCAGAATTTGCACAAATCTGGGCAACACTCAGCTACTCTGCCTAGAAATTGTGCAAATCTCCTCGGCAGTCAGCCCAGCTCCTAGCCATAAATGTGCATTTCCTTCAAGCAGTCGAACAACATCTTGCATGTGACGCTGAGTTGACCAGTTCCCTCCGGGACTAAGAAAAATAGAATTGCATGCATGGGTTGCTTCTCCCAAGGCAACATGCAAAGGCATCCCTTATTTAATGAATCTATGTTTAGCATTTGGAGGTTGCATGCAGGGATCATTTCAGAAACCTCCCACCAAGTGTTGCTTTGCCTAGATTTTTGGCATGCACGTCACAACCTGGATGTTATTGAAACTCATCAACTAGATGTTGCAGTGCTCATTACTCACTAATACCTTGCAGCTCTGACATCCCAAATCACATTTAGGAGCTGTCTTCACACTCAGCTCAACCGTTGAGGGGTATGCCTACTTTCCATGCCTTGTGTTGAATTTCTTTCACTTTTTGTGTTTTCGCTTGTGTGAGTATTGTTTGCTTGATTTTTTTGAATGCTTGTTGTCATTTACATGTATACTAGGTTGTCTTGGCACTATTTTAGTTTTTGTTTCTATCTCACTGTTGTCGCATGCATGAAGCTGTTTTTCATGAATGGTCATCGATTCAGCGACTGGCCTCACCCACATGCATGTTATTCCATTTTCTAAATCTGTCATTTGCCGTTTACATGCATGATCATTCACTCACACTTACACTTAGTATCACCATGCATTCACACTCCCATTCACTTTCAGTTGCCCGTCGGCGAGTTTGGGTAGCCTTGGCCCGAACTCTGCCTTACCAAGAGCCTCAGCAGGACAACATTACACAATCCTGAGAGGGAAGGCTCTATCTTCCTCTTAGGAAATGCGCATTTCTATCTAGCAGCTATTCCCCAGGCCTGATTTGCGCAATCCTGAGGGACAATGATTGTTGACCAAGAAAATTGTGCAATGCAGTCACTGAGCCTGCAACCATTGCCAGATGAGATTGTGAATTGCGCAATTCCAACAGTCAACAGTCAGAATGGACTATGCATTGTGTAGTTTTAGCAATTAGTCAGTCTCCTAGTAGCCCAGACTGTGCCTTGCACAGTCTTGGTAGTCAGTTCCCCAACCTCCCGGCCGAAATTGCACAACCTTCATGATGAGTCACACATGTATGTTGCAAGTCAATTCTCAATTTCATTTTGGTTTTTGACTAACAGATTTCTTGCCATGAGTGTTGCCATATCTCCAGGTATTGCAAGTGTTCATCTGCCTCTCAGCAGTGTAGGTACAATGGTTTCGAGAGAGCAGAGTCGAAGACATTGTTAAGAGCACACCTAGAGATGAAATCGATCAAATATCTATGAGCTTGCCTTCTCACAAAGATATCAAGTTTCTCGTAGATAGGGACATCAAGATATCACAGCGAGCAACATCATGAACATCAGCTGAAGGTAACATACCAAATGCATGGAATGTAGTGAATGCAACGAATCCAGTGAGCATAGCGAATGCATTTGATGAAATGAATGCAAGTGGAAGGTTATTGACAACACAAAGGTGGAACAAAGTTGCAAGATCAAGCAGATCTACTGATAATGAAAGAAAATTTGGAGACCCAGGCTATGAGGTGACAACTCGACATGAAGATCGCGTGAAGATAGATAATGGAACAAAGAAGGAGTTGCATGTGCTGAAGCAGCAACTTAGGAAGAACATGAAGCTACATAGACAAACGAATGAGTTGCAGTAGGAGCAAGAACAGTAGTGGGCGCAACATGTACTCATGGATGAAACTGTGCCCGTACAAGTTAAAGATCCATCCCAGCAACTGACACAGAGCATACATTGTGAGCAGTGTTGTTGGTCGCATGCAAGGGATTCAACATCATGCATGTCATTGGGTGCATGCACGCAATCCAACCCCTTCAACACACTCACCATGGCGAAGATAAGAAGCAATTCCAACTGGAGCTGAACATGTACTTTGGCAAGTTCATGCACATGACCACCAACACACACTTGAAGATCAACACGGACACTATGCATCAGTGTATTTCCAGTTCAGCCGCACCCAAGAAGACCATGCACATTTTAGCATACGAGTTAGATGAAGGAGCCGAACCAATGCACCGGTTACAATGGAGGCAATAGTTCACTTCAGCGAGATGTCACCATGAGGTGCACGCACACCATCACAGATGACCAAGCTTGACATCAACTCACCACCTTCACCATCACAAGCATGCTAAAGATTTGGTCTCATCACAGTGGACTGAGTGTCAGTGATGCCTTGCATGGTTGCTCAAGCTGTGTTGTCTTGCATGAGTACATGTGAATTGTAATGTTGAGTCATGCCAAGTGTAAGTCAAGTGTCAATAGTTGGATGTAACAATCATAGAGTAAGTGAAGAGGCATGAGGGTAGTTGAACTGTCACAAATGGGATTATCAAGGGTCATCCCACCCTTTGCTATAAATAGTCCCTCATAACTCATTGTAAGTGATTTTTTTTAGCCAAGCTTCTGATAAGACTATATTGGAAAGAGCTTGGATAGTATTGTAATGCAGCTTCTCTTCTCCACTACATGGAGCTAGTTCATCTCCTTGGAGGAGCAGGCAGATGTTGTAACATTCCACTATTGGGGCTAGCAGGTTTACATGGATGTATTGTATGATTAGAACTTACACTTCTTTATATAATAAGAGCCAAGACATTTTCATGCATATGTTGTTATTGTAGTTGGACTGTTCCAGTTGCTTTAGTGATGTATGTTGTTTAACTTATGTATTTTTGTATGAACTACTTCGTACCCAATTATATGAATCTTTTTGCAGATGTGCTGTTGGTTTAACCTAATCACTTTGGATTTCCGACTGATTTGCTTTCCAGCTTGTGATGCATCCTCGCTAGTGTGTTCCCTTCCCAGTTAAGTACTGATATAGGTTGCCAAGGGGCACACTCATCCCAACCCACATGTGTTAGAACCTCTCATGCACCTTCCTTGACTCACTGTAGTGGCCACACCCTTGCTACCAACAGAGTTATCTTACTTGCCTCTGTGCGACATTGCGGTCAAGACATTACTTTACGACCCACTGCTAGGACTCCTACAACAAATGGTCTGAGGTATAATTGGGAATTCTTATCAGGGATATCCCCTTGACATGTTGGTAGGTCCAACACCATCAACAAGGTCATATGAAACATCATTGTCCACATTTGGATGAGGTCAATGAGAACAATACTTGGTGAAATCTCGCCACATTACCTATCATGTTGAACAATCCTTTCCCACCTCAACAACGATACCAAATCATGATTGTTGCAAATATTGCACCTCCACAAGGTGGAAATGTAGGGTATTCTCCTAGTGGGGATGCACCTGTGACCATTATGTTATGTGAAGAAATGCTAAAATTGACCATGAGAAGAAAATTATATGAAATAGTCATGCAAACTTGGATGCAAATCTAGATTCAAAAGTGGAAGTAAATATGGGAGCAATAATAGGTGCAAAACTTGGCACAAATTGTGGTAAAACAAAAGTGGATGCAACAATGGAGACAAACTTCAATGCAAAAAGGATTCAAACTTGGATGCATAATAAGATGTAAAATTGAATGTAAAGATGGACACAAGCACGGGTGAAATAGTGGAGACAATATTAGATGCAAAAGTGGATGCAACAAAAGTATATGCAAAAGTACGTGTAAAATGAGATGCAAAACATGACGTAAAATTCAATGCAAAAGGGGACACAAAAACATACACAATATTCGATGAAAACTTGGACAGAAAAGAGGATTCAAATGTTGATACAAAAGTGGAAGAAAATGTGTGTGCAATTATATATGAAAAACATGGAAGAAATTGTGGCTAAAAAAATATGGATGCAAAAGTGGATACAACAAAAGGAACAAATGAATATGCAAAATTGGATGCAAAACAAGATGCCAAAAGGGATGCAAAAGTGGACGCAAACGTGGGTGCAACAATGGACAATAAATTGGATGCAAAAATGGATGCAACAAAAGTAGATGCAAAAGTCGATACAAAACAAGATACAAAACCCCGTGCATAAACCTGACACAAAAGTGGATGCAAAAAGAGGCAAAATTTGACGCAAATTTGGATGCAAACGTTGATGCAAAAGTAGAAGAAAACATGGCTTCAAGAGTAGGTACAAAACATGGCACAAATTATGGCAGAAAAAAGTGGATGTAAAAGTGGATGCAATGATAGATACAAAAAAATCAAACTTTGGTGCGAAAAAAAGTGCAAAAATGGATAAAAAAGTAGACGTAAACATGGGTGCAACATTGGATGAAAAAGTGGATGCAATAGAAGTTGATGCAAAAGTAGATTCAAAATGACACTTAAAACCCAATGCAAAACTTAACGCAAAAGTGGATAGAAAAGGGATGGAAAAATAGATGCAAAATTTGATGTAAACATAGATGGAAATGAGGATGCAAACATGGATGCAAAATTAGAAGAAAAAGTGGGTGCAAAGGTACGTGCCAAACTAGGTGCAAATTGTGGCACAACAAAAGTGGATGCAATAGTGGAAACAATAATGAATGCAAATGAGGATGCAAATAGGGATGCAAAAAATGATGCAAAATTGGATGCAACAAAAGTAGATTGAAAACTAGACACAAACCTTGACACAAAAATTGGTGCAAAAGGGGATGAAAATAATGATGCAAAAGAGGATGCAAAAAATCATGCAAAAATTGACGAAAGTGTAACAAAATGTGGATGCAATAGAGGATGAAAAAGTAGGTGAAACAAAAATTAGGGGCCAAAACTGACGCAAAACCTCATACAAGACTTGGTGCAACACCTGGTACTAAACTTGGTGTAAAAACTAGTGCAAATTTTGCACCATATTTGATAAATGCATGCAAATATCACCAAAAATGGTCTATAGATACAAAAAAGGAAGCAAAAAGGGATGTTAATCACAGGGTTTTGTTGTAGTGGTCTAGGAGAATTCAAAATAAAGGTGGTTGGAAAGAATTCCAAAAATAAAAAATGTGAAGCCTTTGAATAAGAATACTACCTACATGATGGTATAACCCAACAACCCAATTGCATAAAAATTGGAAAAACATAACAAAATTTAATAAAATATATGAGTGCATAAATTTAATAATGAAAAATTTATAACATCGAGTGAATAATATAGAAGAAAATTTTACAACATTCTCTCTTTTTGTGGTCTTTTTCTTCAACGTCTTAACCCTAACTCACTCACTATGGAGATGATAAATTTTTCTATATGTTTTGTTGGCATTATGATTCTGGTTTGGCTCTATGGTACAGGTGTTGTACTTGATGGCAACTCACTCAAGTGGAAAAAATTATATTCAGGCTCTTAAAATAATGGAAAATAAGAGGTTCGCAAGTGCATCGTTCAAAAGGTGCGGACCCGCAGGTTCGTCGTCCAGGGAGTGCGGACATACCCGCAAGTTCACCGTTCATAAGGTGCGGTCGCCCAGTTCACTCACTCCAATGCAGAGAAGCGCGCTCACGTGGGGTATCCTATGTTTGGCCCTTGGTTTTTAGCCCATCTTTTACGATCCTATGGTTTGGCCTGTGGTATAGGATCTAATTTATTAAACCCCGGTTTGGATCCCTTGTATTGGTTTTTGATGGTTTTGTCCCATGGTGTGGATAAGGGTTTGACTATAAAAAGGGGAAGGAGATCACTTGGCTAGACACTTGTGAAATTTGAATATCTTAAGATTTGAATGTTTGGGTTATTGGTTTTAAAAGCTAGATCTAAATCAAGGAGAAAATTTAAGGTGAATATATTGATAAGTCATGATCTCTCGGGCGCATGATCAGATCTGTGGATCTGACTGACTGTGGCACATTGGAGGACTGTTAATTTGGCCCTAATCAGAGGTTCGCAGGCGATACATGGTGTAATTGCAGGGGTACGTAGTGCAGGAGAAGACGCAGTGAGGGGTACGCAGCGCAACAGAAGGCGCAGTGTGAGGTACGCAGCGCAGAAGAAAACAAGGTGCAGAGATACGCAGACGCACATAAGGAATAGTGCGGAGGTACACGGTCAGACATAGAGTACAGTGCGTATCTGAGTTGAGGTACGCAGTTCAGCAGAAGGAAAAAGTGTGATGCTATGCAGAGCAGCAGAAGGATACGGTGCAGATTTGCGCAGTTCAGGCACAGAAAGGTTGTGGATATCTGCAGGTTTATATCGGTGAAGTTGTGGACCTATCTTAAAACATTTGTTGGCTGTATTTTATCTATTGTTGCAGAGTTCTGGGTTTAGATTTCTGGTATTACTTTTCTGTTTACAACATTCTGAGAAGTTGGGTGATTCATTGGTTGATTGTATAAGGAGATTGTGTGATTTGCATGTACTTGATGATTATTTGATCTTCTTGGATCCAGTCTGAAAATTAATGAAACGTGGTCCTTAAAGAAGTAGAAGAGAAAAGGGGGTTGTAGCTCCCTTCCAGGAGAGACTGGAAAACGAGAGAGAGTTGTAGCTCTCTGCAGGTTGTAGCCTGCATACTGGTAAAGGACTGCACCAGTACAAAATCCTTGTAAAAGAAGTTTCTAATTGAAAGAAGATAGAGACATATTACAGCAGGTGGTTTTCACCCACATAGGGTTTCCACCTTATATCTGGTGTTCTTTGATGTGGTTTTCTTGTTCTTGTTCATTTTTATATGACACTGACATACAAATTAATTAAAGTATAAATCTGGAAGGCATATTGAAAATAATTAGATAATACTGATTCACCCCCCCTCTCAGTATTATTTCCAACAATTGGTATCAGAGTAGGTTCTTCAGAAGAAGCTTGATCGCTTGAAGAAAGATCTTTCATCATGAGAAAATACGAGAGGGAAGCATCAATCAGGCCACCGATTTTTGATGGGACAAACTTCGTTTATTGGAATGTAAGAGTTACTGCCTATCTTCAATCACTTGGTACAGAAGTCTGGGATATCATAGATACAGGGTATACTTTTCCATGAGCAACTCCTACAGATCCGACTGAGAAGAAGAAATATGAAACAAATGCAAGGGCAGTTAATAGTCTATTAGGATGCCTATCTCAATAAAAATTTGTTAAGGTAATGTAGTTTAAATCCACAAAAGAGATATGGGACAAGATTGTTCTGAGCTATGAAGGAGATGATCAGGTAAAACGAGTAAAACTTCAAACCCTTAGAATTCAGTATGAAAATCTCAGGATGTATAATGATGAAAGTGTGGCTAACTATTTTCTTCGTGTAGATGAGATTGTTAATTGTATGAAAAATTTGGGTGAAGAAATAAAAGAGGCAGTTGTGGTTGAAAAAGTTCTAAGATCTTTGTCCCCTAGGTTTGAATCTAAAGTTTCTGCAATAGAAGAAAAGGAGAATCTACAAAGCCTTAAAATGTCACAGCTGCACGGAATTCTAACTGCTTATGAAATGAGGAAAGGAGGTCCATCAGACAGGAGAGAAGCTGCCTTCAAGGCTTCAGGCAAAGGAGAGTACTATGAGTCAGGACACGTGTCAGAGGAGGAAGAAGAATCAAATTTTGTCAGAAATCTTCAACGGGGTACTGGTCGTTTCCGAGGTAAGTTACCTTTCAAATGCTTTGCTTGTGGAAGAGTCGGTCACTATGCTGCCAAATGTCCTCACAAGGATAAGATCGACAAAGGGAAGGAACATGTTAGATGGAACAAGAAATAGAATGCAACTAAGAAAAGTTACTACACTCATGAAGATAGTGATGGTCTATCAAATAGTGATGAAGATGAACGAGGTAATGATTATAAACTTTTAATGGCCTTTGAAGATGATGATTACATGGATTCTATAGATATAGATGGTTTTTATGAAGAGTTTCTCGGCTCAAAATATGTTTAGAAGAAAAAGATATGATCATTGATACTCTGCAATTCCAACTTGATGAAAAGGAAAAATCCCTTGAGAAGTTAGAATGTGAAATTGTTGACCTTAGAAAATAAATTGAGAAAACAAAGGTTCTTAATCTTAAGTTTGTTAAAGGATCTGAAACTTTGGATGAGATTATCAATGTACAACGTTCTCCACTAATCAAGACAGGTCTGGGTTATAATGGAGAAACATCTCAAGCATCCACCTCAAAGAGCTATCTTGATGCAGCAAGCAGGAATGAGCAAAAACCCAATGGAGATCACCAAGTAAGGTAGGGACGAATTACATCAAGAAAAAATAGAGACTACCAGGTAAACCAGGGGCAATCCATCCTAAGGGTGAACAATAGCTACAACTAGCCACAGGTAAAAACTTCTCAATTTGCTTCAAGAATGGATGACAATAGAAATTACAATCATTTGGCTGGTAGATTTGATAATTGCAGAAGTTTCTTCAATGGTCAATGTTTCTCTTGCCATTACTTTGGTCACAAAGCAGCTCAATGTGTTGCCTATAAGACAATCATGACTAGAGAAGCTCAAAAATAAAGAAGTATGATCGGGATTACGAGAAGGACCTATAACAACTTTTCAGCCCTTGAAAATGAAATTGAATGTTCTATTTGTAATAACTTCAGTCATGAAGATTCTGAATGCAGGAGCAGGTTCTGGCAGACAAAGGAATAAGCCTCAAGCATCCAAACATGGAGAATAAAGGAACCGCAACCAGAAAGATGTGGGATAGCCTTTTATGCAGAAGGACAGGAAAATCTATGGTACATCAACAATGGATGTTCGAAGCATATGATAGGTGATAAAGAAAAACTTGAATCATATACTGCTTTAGAAAAGGGTAAGAAAGTTTCTTTTGGAAGTGATACCCCTACAGCCATAAAAGGAAAAGGCACTCCTCATTTGAAAGAAAAGGTCAAAGCTGGAAATGTTTTGTATGTTTATGGCTTGAAGCATAATCTACTGAGTGTTAGTCAGATGTGCGATCAAGGAACCGAGGTAATATTTTGATCAAATGGATGTAGCGTTCGTGATCTTGATACAGGAAAAATAGTGATCAAAGGCAAAAGAACTCCAAATAATCTATACATATTTGAAGAAGGACAACAACAATGTTATTTGAGTAAGGATGATGAACATTGGTTATGGCACCGGAGGTTGGGGCATCTAAGCTTTTCACAAATAAGGAAAGAATGCAAATACCAGGTTGTTCGTGGTCTTCCAGATATCAAAATTCCAGACAACACCATATGTAAATCATGTCAGTTTGGTAAGCAAACCAGAACTCACTTCCCTGAGAAGGAAGGATCAGCCAGCAGGCCTCTTGAACTAGTCCATACAAATGTATGTGGTCCATTTAGGACAAGGTCACCTCGAGGAGAAGAATACATTATATTATTCATTGACGACTTCTCCAGGATGGTGTGGTTGGGACTTATGAAACACAAGGACAAAGCATTCAAAAAATTCAAATCTTTCAAAGCCTTGGCTGAAAACGAATCAGATCACAAAATTAAGTGCCTCAGGTCCGACAAAGGTGGGGAGTTTACCTCAAATGAATTTTTCGATTTCTGTGAAGAACATGGAATAAGAAGGGAATTCTCTACAGCTAGGACTCCTCAGCAAAATGGAGTAGTAGAAAGGATGAACATAACGGTCCAACAAATGGCTCGAGCTATGCTTGATGAGTATGGGACTCCCGCAACCTTCTGGGGTGAAGCAGAATTTGCTGCAGTTGTTATCCTCAACAAAACAAATGTCCGAGTGAACAACACTCAAACTCCTCATGGGCTCTGGTATGGTGAGACTCCTTCGGTAAAGCATTTCAAAATTTTTGGGAGCAAATGCTATATCAAGAACATTGATGAACGGCTTGGCAAACTTGAACCTAGAGCAGATGAAGGCATTCTCCTTGGTTATTCTCCCCACAACAAAGCATATAAGTGTTACAATAAAAGACTTGGAAGAATTGTTGACAACATTGATGTAGTGGTTGATGAAAAAGGATACATCCCTAGGCAAGTAAATCATGAAAATATCGAAAAGGATGAAGACTACTCTCCAAATCAGACAAATGATGAAGAAGAACCTCAAGATGCACCTGAGGAGCAAACAAGGATAGAAGAGAAGACTCCATCCAGGTACGTTCAAAAGAATCATCCAGAATCTCAGATTTTGGGGCAGAAAGAAGCAGGTGTACAAACAAGAAGAACAATTGCAGAAGCCTCAAGCTATTTGGCATTGCTCTCCTCCACTGAACCACAAAATGTAAGAGAGGCATGCAAAGATGAATTCTGGGTCAAGGCGATGGATGAATAACTTGAGTAGATCGAAAATAACAACACTTGGGAATTGATTCCTAGACCAAAAGATAAGCATGTCATAGGGACAAAATGGATCTTCAAAAATAAGTTGAATGAAAATGGAGAAGTAATTAGAAACAAGGCCAGACTTGTGTGTAAAGGGTATGCTCAACAAGAAGGAATAGACTTCAAAGAAACGTTTGCTCCCGTTGCTAGACTTGAGGCCATCCAAATGTTCCTTGCTCTCTCAAGCTTTCAGAAGTTCAAAGTTTTTCAAATGGACGTGAAATCAACCTTTCTGAATGGGGACTTAGAAGAAGAAGTGTACATTGAACAACCAGATGGGTTCATCCTTGGGAATGATCCAAATCTCGTATGCAGACTAAAGAAGGCTCTCTATGGTCTTAAACAGGCTCCAATGGCTTGGTACTACCGTTTGGACAAATATCTTCATCAACAAGGTTTTTCAAAGGGATCAGCAGATAGCAATCTTTACATAAAAATTGAAAATGACAAATTACTAATACTTGTTGTGTATGTAGATGATATTATCTTTGGCAGCAATGAATAAGTTATGAGTCAAAGCTTTGCCTTGGTGATGCAGAAAGAATTCGAAATGTCTTTGCTTGGAGAACTGACATATTTTCTTGGATTGCAAATCCAACAAAATGAAGGCGGGATTTTCTTGTCTCAAACCAAGTATCTCAAGCAGATTTTGAAGAAATATGGCATGGAGATGGAAAACCAATATGTACCCCCATGGTCACAGGATGTAGCCTCAGTGCAAATGATGAATCAGCAGCAGTGCACCAACCAACCTACAGATCTATGATTGGAAGTCTACTTTATTTAACAGGTACCTGACCAGACATCATGCATGCAGTGGGAATAGTCGGAAGATTTCAGGAAAATCCAAAGGAAACTCATCTTCAGGCAGTGAAGAGAACTTTTAAGTACCTTCAAGGAACTCAAAACTATGGCTTATGGTATCCTAGAAATACAGATCTCACACTTCATGATTATACAGATGCAGATTGGGCCGGAAGCGTGGATGACAGGAAGAGCACAAGTGGTGGTGCATTCTTTATGGGTTCCAGATTAGTATCTTGGTTCAGCAAGAAACAGAGTTCAATTGCTTTATCTACAGCTGAAGCGGAATATGTGGCTACTGCATCTTGTTGCACTCAACTCCTTTGGATGATGCAGACCTTGCAGGATTTTCAAATCACTTGTACTCCACCTATCTCCATCTTATGTGATAATACAAGTGCAATCAGCATTTCAAAGAACCCAGTCATGCATTCAAAGACCAAGCACATACCGATCAAGTATCACTTTCTCAGGGAACAAGTGCTTGAACAAAAGGTCAAGTTGGAGTATGTTCCTTCTAAGGAACAAGTTGCTGATATACTCACCAAACCATTGCCCAGGGAGACCTTTGAATACCTCAGGCAAAAGCTGGGGGTTGTTGATGTATCATCTTGTTGTTGAATCTCATCTGTTTCAGAGATTGTTGGTTGTACGCGAGGTTCATATGGGGTATACGCGTACATTTGCTGGCTTATGGATTGGTCGAAGATCGAATGGCACAGGTTCAGGGGGAGCACATATAATGCATTGTTGGCATTATGGTAGCATAGAAGGAGAACATGGATGCTGATCTAAATATTGCTGCAATATGTCTCTATCTCTTTCTCTTATGGTGTATGGTGGATTATGGTTTGTAGATCTGGTTTACCGTCAGGGGGAGCATGATTAAATATTTAAGCATGGTCTCAGGGGGAGCATAACCCTTTGCCCTTGATGTCAAAGGGGGAGAATGATGATGAGGATCTTGAGGTTGCCATCAAGTCCAAAGGGGGAGATTGTTGGCATTATGATTTTGGTTTGGCTCTATGGTACAGGTGTTGTACTTGATGGCAACTCACTCAAGTGGAAAAACTCTATTCAGGCTCTTAAAATAATGGAAAATAAGAGGTTCGCAGGTGCATCGTTCAAAAGGTGCGGACCCGCAGGTTCACCGTTCATAAGGTGCGGTCCCCCAGTTCACTCACTCCAATGCAGAGAAGCGCGCTCACGTGGGGTATCCTATGTTTGGCCCTTGGTTTTTAGCCCATATTTTACGATCCTATGGTTTGGCCCGTGGTATAGGATCTAATTTATTGAACCCCGGTTTGGATCCCTTGTATTGGTTTTTGATGGTTTTGTCCCATGGTGTGGATAAGGGTTTGACTATAAAAGGGGAAGGAGATCACTTGGCTAGACACTTGTGAAATTTGAATATCTTAAGATATGAATGTTTGGGTTATTAGTTTTAAAAGCTAGATCTAAATCAAGGAGAAAATTTAAGGTGAATCTATTGATAAGCCATGATCTCTTGGGTGCATGATCAGATCTGTGGATCTGAATGACTGTGGCACATTGGAGGACTATTAATTTAGCCCTAATCAGAGGTTCGCAGGCGATACATAGTGTAATTGCGGGGGTACGCAGTGCAGGAGAAGACGCAGTGCGGGGGTACGTAGCGCAACAGAAGGCGTAGTGCGAGGTGCGCAGTGCAGAAGAAAACAAGGTGCGGAGATACACAGAGGCACATAAGGAACAGTACGGAGGTACGCGGTCAGACATAGAGTACAGTGCGTATCTGAGTTGAGGTACGCAGTTCAGCAGAAGGAGAAAGTGTGGTGGTACGCAGGCAGCAGAAGGATACGGTGCGGATCTGAAAAGTTCAGGCATAGAAAGGCTGCGGATATCTGCAAGTTTATATCGGTGAAGTTGTGGACCTGTCTTAAAACATTTGTTGGTTGTCTTTTACCTATTGCTGCAGAGTTTTGGGTTTAGATTTCTAGTATTACTTTTCTGTTTACAGCATTCTGAGAAGTTGGGTGATTCATTGGTTGATTGTATAAGGAGATTGGGTGATTTGCATGTACTTGATGATTATTTGATCTTCTTGGATCCAGTCTGAAAATTAATGAAACGTGATCCTTAAAGAAGTAGAAGAGCAAAGGGGGTTGTAGCTCCCTTCCAGGAGAGACTGGAAAATGAGAGAGAGTTGTAGCTCTCTACAGGTTGCAGCCTGCGTACTGGTAAAGGACTGCACCAGTACAAAATCCTTGTAAAAGAAGTTTCTAATTGAAAGAAGATAGAGACATATTGCAGCATGTGGTTTTCACCCACATTGGGTTTCCACCTTATATCTGGTGTTCTTTGATGTGATTTTCTTGTTCTTGTTCATTTTTATATGACACTGACATACAAATTAATTAAAGTATAAATCTGGAAGGCATATTGAAAAGAATTAGATAATACTGATTCACCCCCCTTCTCAGTATTATTTCCAACATTGATATTATTTGTACATTGCTCTATTATGTAGAATCATAATGCATACACTATTGTATAACTATTATATTTGAAGAGGAAAGAGAATATGGGAATTGTCTTGCCTAAACTATATTCATTATATGGCTTGTGAAACATGAATCAGTGAAATTCTTGCAATTGCCTAAATATTTGAACCCAACTCAATTAAATGAGTTATAGGTTATATTAAAATTTCTATTGTCTCTAGTTTTAGGGAAACAATAAGCACAACTACAACAAATACTAATACTTAGGTTGAGCCTGACTTTCATGTCTCCCTACAGGGTTTCACCACCTATTATCTTGGATTGAATTATTCTTCAACTGGTGCATAATTTTTTAAACCACTTAGAGGTAATATATGACTCCCTAAGTTGGCATACTAATTGGTAATTTTTCTAAAATCTCCAATGAGATATTCTCCATTAAGTTGACCCCTCTAGAAGATGCATAGCTTTGAATCTACACTTTCCTCCCTCCATTTTAGGATAAAATCTGTAGGAGATAATTTTTAGATTCATTAAGATGTTTTATCCACATACAAGTCCCATGTTTGGATGATTTTAAAACTAGAACTTTCCAAATCTATATTCTGTTTCTTGTGTTTCAAAAATGGTCAAAAATTATTTTTGACGTTGTACATGCATCTAATTTGGGATTGCGATACTAACATATTTCAACATCAGAGTTCAACTCACCAAGCTAGGTATAGACCATTTCAAGGATGAATAACTAAAATTGTTTAAGCTCAAGTACATGTATCTATAAATAGAGAAATTATATTAATGTCCACTTGAAGGAAACTAGAGTCATTCCTAGGAAGAAATGCATTATTGTAATGATATACAAGAACAAAGAATTAAGAACACAAAATTGTCGAAGTTCAAGTACATTTATCTAGAAAGAAGCAAAGAAATTATATATCTATATCTATATATATATCTATATATATATATATATATAGATATATATATATATATATATATATATATATATATATATATATATATATATATATATATATATATATATATCTATATATATATATATATATAGATATATATATATATATATATGACAACTTGTACATAACCAAAACCATTCCATGAATAAATTCATTATTTATTTTCCAATAAAAGCCTCAAGGGAATCTCCAAAGGTTGCTTCCCCACATTGGTGGATGGCATCCCTATAAAACCTATCAAATAAGGCTAGTGAGCGTTACGCATAAATATCAGAACCAAACTCCTGCTGGAACAGAATAATCTAGATGTCCAACAATGTTTGCAACAACACCTTGAGATAACCATTTAGGCTAGAAATGCATTATTGTGATGGTAGATAAGAACATTGTTTAATTTTTAAGGGTAGGGTCCTAGATGTAACAATCTGCACATGATGCCAAGATTCACTATGTAGTAGATAATTGAATATACTTTTATCAATATGTAAATTATGATAAAAATCTATAAAAGAATTTATTTCTAGCGAGGAGAATGAAACCTTATTCAAAAAAGCCTTAAATTTATTTACTTTTAAAATTCACAAGTGTTTCTCTTGGATGATCACAAATATGTTCATTGGGCATGAAAGTCATCATATTGCATGAAAAATCCATCCTTCGTGAATGAATGTTGTCATATTACCTGAATTTAATAATAATATGCATTTATTTTCCTCTAAAACTCAGTAGAGTGTTTCTCTTAAGAGATTACTTGTTAAGATCTTCCTTGGAAGATGAAAGTCAAGACATTACGTCAGAAAACCTCTCACAATTTGGCAGAGTATGAACTAGAGAGGAATAACACTTACTGATGTTTGTTATAATATTAGTAAATGTGAATACAAAATCTCTAGCTACATAACCCCAAAACAAGACAATTTAGAAATCAAGTTCTTTCTGCTATGAAAATAAATATGTAGTCCATAATGTTAAGTACGCTAGCATATTGTATAGGAATATTGTAGCTATTCACTTATGGCACAAAAACATTTTAGCTTCTCACTTGAGTATTTTGGCATCAGGAAACCATAACTCCTTTCTCATTTAAATTGACCCCCTTTCATCCGAATGCAACCATCAGAAGAGTATTTTACAAAACATTAGTTATCTCAAAAAAATCTTTGATGAAGTCACAAGAAATATTTGTTGAAGTCATCCCATCGTTATTATTGTCACATCCTTTCTTGCTAACCTGGTTAGGTGATCTATATCAAGCCACACTTCCTAAGGAGGAGGGATGTTTCCCTTTGAAGGTTGAATATGAAGAATTTAGTAGGACTGCCCAAAGCTATTGGCAATGAACAATTAGTGACAACTTACTGACACTTGCAAAGAAATGTTCCAGATAATGCACATGTTAAAATATTAGAGAATATGTGGCCTAAATAATATCAATATATGAAGGCATAGAAAAATAGTATACTTCATAGCTAGTTGTAGGCCATAAAATTAATTGTGCATAGGATGGTCCATACTATATATGAAAAATAGGAACTATTGTCAATTCATCAAGTCTTAGGTTTTGAACCATGAAAACAAATACAATGCAAACTTTCTTCCAAACAAATCAGGAAAATGCCTTTGGCTCAATAACATTGCATAAGGATATAGGACTGAATCACTTTGAAGTTAACATGGACATCTCTCTTAACAATACAAGTACAAAAAAGATAGAGTGTTGAATT
The DNA here is from genome assembly GCA_031772625.1 of Pinus tabuliformis. Taxonomy (NCBI): domain Eukaryota; kingdom Viridiplantae; phylum Streptophyta; class Pinopsida; order Pinales; family Pinaceae; genus Pinus; species Pinus tabuliformis. The sequence continues at coordinate 464,206,268 of CM062820.1, read as the reverse complement.
ACTTGGCACAATGATGTCATGAAAATGAATAATCTACAGCTAGAATCCATGTTTCACAATGTATATGAACACAAAGATTGTTTGTCTAGATATCAAGTTTCCTTTATCAAATAGTGGAATGTATCAAGGAATCATCATTGACGAGTCTAAAGTTTTAGTAGCAAATTTGGAAATGGAAGAGAAACTAGAAGAAACATTAAGACTTAAAAACAGGAGGTAATATTGTTGGCATTCTCACATTCCACTTTTGGTATATGTGGAATGACTGCATGATTTATAGAAGTGTATAAGAAATTTGTCCTCGGACATGTCAACTGTGGTTGATAGGAAAAATATAGTCTATTGGAATTAATAGGAAAATATTAGAATCATCACTTACTGAAAAAGGTACACACATTATCATATAGGTGAGAAAGGTTAAAATTACTAGGGATTGCCAGATACATATGAATACATTATCTCACTAAAAATTATTATTATAAGCTTCATGACTTGAAAATCTTAGATTTGAAATATGTACACAAACTGACTCCTAGTTAACAACCAGTTCGCAGAAGAAAAATCACCAAAGCTAATTCGAAGTTGGATTCATTTCCATATATAAGACAAAAAATAATGAACTCATTCTTCATTATCTACAACAAAGAAAAGTGCCAGTGCCTTCTTCCAAATTTGTACTCAAGTATAGAAATATTACAATATACGGAACTCAATGGCCCCTCCCAGTAGTTTGAGATAACACACATAAAAGTACTTGAACAACATACAATTCTCTAACTGAACCCTAATTTATAATAATTCCTTTGAGGAAAGGGTACCCCACAGACTAGTAAATAATTTGGTCTAGTGACTACTATATTTCCAAGAGTACATTCCAACACAAGTTGTGCTTTAGCATAAGCAAAAAAGTTTCTTCAATCTTTCCAAAATTATGATACCCTCACTGACATATGAACTAATTTTGGGGATGTGAACAAGACAAAAGAAAAATAATCCCATAATTATAGACCTACTAGAATCTTCCCTCGTAGAACATATAAAATAATTTGTTCAGTGGAAAAATACTTTCAAAATGGAGATAATAAACCTAAGGAGAAATGAATCATATTTTCCTGAGAAAAAACAACAAATGGGTTGTATCTATAGAGTGTCCGTGGGTAGATTTAATAGATACTTTTTGAGCCAAAAAAAGAACAATAAATCTAAAAAAATAACCAATAGATGTACTTCAACGCAAAAGTATTTGACGACAATAATTGGTAAGGAAAAGGAATAATGATACTATGGAACATTAGAACTTATCCTGTCAAGAAATTTATTTTACACATGACAATAAGAAGTTGAAAGTTGAATTCCAAAGAATAAGAGGAGGTTCAATTTATAACAAATAAATCTAGTTCATGGACTTCGATATATCATCCACAAAAAAAGGAATATTGCATCAAGAAAAATAACATTATGTAGTTAGGGAATAATATAAAAAGAAAAATATGTGTCCCATTCTAATGATATTTGATTCATCTACAATGTTGAATATTATTGGTTGGTTTGGGAAAAACTGAGCACATTGATACTTGTTTTGTAATTGGAGTCATCATCCAATAGGAAGGAAAGGCTCAAAGAATTGTTAGAGTCTTCTATCATCATGACTCTCATACTATAAATAACTTGGAAAATAAATTTGGCATTAATTTATTTAGAACATGTCTTTACATGAATGTCAAGGAAAGCCCAAAACAAGAGTATAGTCAAGAAAGGAAACCCCTATTTATGAAAACTTATAACTTACAACTAGAGCCATGCTATGTGTGCCATATTTATCATCCTAGTACATGTTGTTGATATGGTACAATTGTTGTATATTGAAAACCTGAAAACAACCAAAATTAGATTAATGCTATTAGTTAATGAAGAAACCTAAAGAAAAGTTCCCTCACATATTGGAGTATATTATTATTAACATATATGATATATCACTCATTAGGCACAAATTATGTGTAATTTCAGCAAAGGAGTTCTTGGGATTTTGATGTATGACCTGCTCCATAGAAAATAATGAGTTAGGATTAACATTTGATCTAGAAAGAGATAGGATTAATATTTTTAGTGCTTGGAATTCTAGAGAATTGATCAATATCGAGAGGTTGAATGGGTCACTTTCACTTTCACTAATGGTGTATTTCCATAATGAAGTTGTACCTTGAATTTGTTTTTGTACTAAATTTTATTTGATTATGTATTTAAATTTGAATCTTGCTACTATGTATAAAACACCAACTGATCTTCTCATGACTAGGAAAAAATAATCTTGTGAGGATTTTTGTTGTCTAGAATGCAGTAGAAGCATCATAGCATATTTTGACTATTACAGAAGAAATATTAGTACACAAAAATAGAAGAGCACTCATTTTATCCAGGCTAAAGAAAAACTCCTAAAGAAAACACTGGTGTGTGCATATTATTTAGAGAAACCATTGGTGTTTGCATATTATTCAAAACCCCAAACTATGAAAAAGATGTTCATAACAAGAACCTCTTCCTTAGTACAAAGAACTAAAGTTGGTCGACGACCATTTATTCTTTCCAATAAAAATATATAGTAAACCCTTCCTGTTAAACTAGTTGCAAATTCTAAATGACACAAAACTAATTTTCCTTGTTGTCAAAGGAAGCCTTGCCATAGGGACAAGAATAAACTAGAAGAGGGAGAAAAAGAAGAAATAAGAACTTATTTCAATTTGAGTGTTGACTTTGTAAGAGGGTAAAATATTTGAGTGGCCAATCTATAGCCATTCCCTTTTTTTAAGAAATACACACCCGTGACATAACAGGTATATTGTTGGGCCTCCAACTTGTCATGTTTTTGTTGATGAAACCATCCATTTTCACATGATTCCATTCACACATTGTTAGCATTTTTAACCATATTTCTCCATAAACGGACAAAATTCTCATATACATGTTTAGATGGTTTATTATTATTATTACTTCCATTATTTTTAATGAAATAGGAAATTTTCTTGGTTTTAATAATGATGGTTTGGTCAGTTGAATATTCTACAGATCAAGTCAATTTCCGTAGCTATCTCTACGGTTAAGGTAGTAGCACCACTCTAGAAGGAACTCTGACACTTGGACTTGGTTTCTAGAAGCTCCAATATGGAATTTTATTGGTCAAACTCCACCCATCTCATACATGTGTACCTCCAGTAAGAGATCAAAAGAAAAACGCAGGAGTTTTGACCAGTCAACTTCAAACGTGTTTTCTAAGCAACTGAAAATGAATTTTAGAAAATGAAAACATGAACTTTTTTTAGCACGGGCCCAATTTGGTTCTCTATGAGAAATTTTCTCAATTTTTTTACCATTTGAGATATTTTATGGGTTCTTTGGAGCCCTGTTTTCATATTGCGTGAGAAAACGATTTTGTAAATTCATAGTCAAGGCCCAATCAAGAAAAAATATGTTGGAATAAGCTATGATTCAACAAATTTGTTGAAATGTAATGTCCTTTCAGTTATGATTCTTAGCCATAAAAATATCAATGAAGTTACAATGTAAACTCTATACAAATTCTTTCACTAGAAGCAAATGATAGTGTTGTGACTTCCGATTTATCACTGCAATATTGAAACTCTCTTTTACACATTCCAATAATTCAAATTTGTTCATGGAATTCATGTAATTGTTTATTAGAAAATATCTTCTCTAGATATGAGTTTTCAACACCTCATAGTCCTAAGGAGGTCCCCCCTGGAGATATGTGAGAATAGTTTAGATGTTTTCCATTTCTTTTTCATTTAATATCTTTATGCTCTGTGCTTAATATAAAAACTCTATTTCATTTTAATGTTTTGTGCCTTTATCTTGAATTCATTTCACTCTGTTTACTTATTTGCCTCGATTTTCTTACAGATTAAGCGCTTGGAAATAACAAAAAAATACAAAAAGATTTAGTTTCTTACATTAGCTTTAAATAGAATCTCTATTAGTTTATTCTCATGGATACTTTGTTTTATACTTAATGATTATTTTTTAAAATAGTTATTTCCACTTAATTTCTCTATAATTGTTATTTCATTAAGACTAAAGTTGTAATTCATTTTCAGTAGAATAGTTTACTTCACATACATAGTTTGATTCATAAATAATTCTCATTTCAACAAGTATTTCATGATTTACATAGATTAATTGTTTATTCTCCTCATAGATTAAATGCTCATGCTTTCCATATATTAAATTCTTATGCTTTATTATATTAAAATTTTCATGATTCCATATATTAAAGCTTGTAATTTTTAGAACAAAATCTCCATGTTTTCATAAGGTAAAATATCATGTTTTCTTAGAATAATAATCTATATGTTTTTCTAGTTTAACATTAATTGTCTTTCAAAGAAATTGGTACTTTCATAGTTTATATTAAAGAATCTAATTTCCTTTTGAAGTTTCCAATTCATTTCAGTTATGCATAAATATTGAAACCTAATCTCCTAGAACATATGGTGTAGTGTACTTCGCAATCTCACGTACCCGGATTGACATTTAAATGCAAGTAGTTTAAGAGTCAATTAAATTATACAACATTTTGGTGCCATTGTCAGGGAAGTATACATAGGTGTTAGCTTTCAATTTCATCTCATTCTTAGTTGCATCCATTTAGTTGCATAATACTAATTTCATTTTAGTACATCCTAGAAGTAGATTCATTAAAAAATAAGACTTCAATCACCTACCACCTTCACTATATCACACTATGCATTAAGAGCCACATGTTCACATCATGAATTCTTATATTTGCAAGTAGAAGACGATGTGGCAAAGGATGTAGAAGAAATGTATGGAGAGGATGACAATGAGGAAGACCCTTTTGGATTTCCCATTCAAGAAACTAATATCAACATTCATATGAAAAACATCCCTCCATTTGTACTTCCTAACTTGAAAGGTATGAGATCAAAAGACTGAGAAATATTTCTTTTTGAATTTGTAATATTTTGTAGATCTTATGACTACTCATTACACATTCAAAAATTGATTTTTTTCGGCAACATTGAAGGATAGAGCTCTTAGATGGTTCATGAATTTAGGAACAAATTCTATACGGACATGGGACGATATGAAAATAGTATTTTTGGGAAAACATAAATATGATTACATACACCATGACCTTAGAAATGAAGTTTTTAAGATTAACCAAAAATAGGATGAAAGCCTAGAAAATTTAGTGTCAAGATTTACTTATAATGTCAAAAGATCTAAATTTCACGATTTAGGATTAGAAACATTAAAAAATCTCCTACTAAAAGCTATAAGGGATGAATGGATTGATCTTCTTAACCCGACGGGAAAAGGAGATGTCTCTCAATTGTCATTTCAAGATATTTGTGAACTGTGCATGAACATATCAATAGGAAAAGCAAGGTATGGACGACCCCCTTAGGATCCAGGTATGGAAAGAGTAAGTAAGTCAGCATTAGGATTGGTAAGTCAAAATGAACTTAACAATTTTCTAGACATTCTTGGTAATTTAAAAGAACAAATTGATATGCTAAGAATGCAAAAAAAGAAAAAAGTTGAGATTGTTGCTTCATTTATATTTTTCTCTAAATGTATAAAGAAACATTATTTTCATGAATTTCCACTTGATAACATTAAAATTTGTTAAATCTTTGCAGGATCACATACTACTAAAGATTTCCCATCACTACTAGGGTTAAAGGCAATTTACTAAGGAGGAAATCAAACACTGGAAGAATCATATTATATAGCTCCAAGCTGACCATGGAATACTCATCAATCTAGTATGATGCAAGATATTAATTCACATTATGCACAACAATCTCAAAGTAATTGGTAAACACCCATGCCTTGGCAACCTTGGCCATCTCAATTCCAACCTCTAAACCAATCTTGGCAACAAGGTTGGAAAGGGCCTTACAGAAAAAATCCAATGTATCCTCTATATTTTCATCACTATCCTCAATGCAAATATCAATGTTATCTAGACCATTCACCTCCACCACAACATCAGTTTCACCATTAGTTGACCTCAATTCAACCTTTCTCATTACCAACCACACAAGCACCCCAAAGATCCATTCCCAATCAACTACTTCCATAACCATTTTAGATTACCAATAATAAAACACCTCAATCCACTGACAATGTTGAGGTATTGAAAAATGATTCTCCAGCTTCCATTGAAGAACAATAAGTAGAAGAATGAGATTCAGGTAAGGTCCAAGAATTAATGATGCTCGTTGAAGAAGAGAAGTTGTTGGAACCTAAGATTGAAAAGTTTCATGCATGCCTATCACCATATTCTATGAGTGGGGATCACATCTCTGAAGACTTGCATGGCATGATATCAAGAATCCAAGGAAGAAAATATTACTTTGAATCTTGTTTCAAGACAATCATCAAATCCCAATGCTCAATTCTTCAATATTTTTTGACATCATATCAATCAAGGCAACTGGTCTATCATATACTAGTACATATCAAAGCATATCTTTCAAACCTAAATATGAGTTTATTGATCATCTTGTTATGCACATGGTACTATTGAAAGTATTCATATACTTGAACGAGATTTCTATTTTAAGTAGAGTAGGACACATAGAAAAATGAAAAAGTAAAGAGAAAAATAAGTCATATTGTGAAAACTAGCTTGTTGACGCAATTGGACATGAGATTTGCTTCAAAACCAAGCAAATGGTGAGAAAAGTTCACAATAAGTGTTTACAATTTCATGATGGTTTCAATATTTTATTATGGTTCTTCAAATAATTTTTGGTTCTATGCTCGAGTTGGCTCATGTGGGATTCCTTAAGGCCCACCTTCCACAATATATTGTCCCATCGAATTCAACACCTTATCTGGGACCAAGATCAAAAATTATTCGGAGTGCCTTGGAACTTACATACATCAAATACAAGCCTCCTCATTAACAACAATAGGAATAAAACAATGTCCCTTGATTTCCAGATCTTGCAGGTGACTCGAATTCAACACATTCATTCATCCCTGTTAAGATGCACTCAGGTACCTTGACACTCATTTACATTATCAGTGATTTGTATCACATTGGTTAATGATTTTCATCATTGATCAGTAATCCAATGATTTATTTCCATGCTCGACTTCAGCACATTCATTCACACAGTAAGAGTTGTATTGTGAATTTGGGTTTTGATTGAGACTATATGATTTTATCGAATCAACAACGACTTGTAGCTATATATTTTATTAGTCTCTTATAGTAGCATGCTCATCTTTTTGACATTCAATAGCAGCATGATGGCACCACTAGAACTCTTCTTCATTCATTTACTTTTCAAGAAAATTAATAAAATTGGGTCTATTTTTAGTCAACATGCATCATGCTTCATGAATTATACTTCATCATGCAACAAAAAATCCAAATCACTGGTTTAGAATTAGAGAAAACAACTCTCACAAGAAGAATATGAATAGCCATGAAAATTGAAATTTTCTACAACAACTACGGAAAGTTGCAGTTTCTATAGCTATTGTTGTAGCAACATGTTGTTTGGGTGTAGTAGCTTGTTCCAGGGGAAATTTTGGCACAAATATTGCAAGAGATTGAAGAAAAAATAAAAAATTATGAGATACTAGGTTTTCTAGGAATATGATAAATTGAGTAACATGTGGGCATAACTAAAAAAATAGCAATTTTGAAGGTCATTTCAAGTGGTGCTTTAAGGCATATTTTCAATTTTTACTATTGTGCACAAATTAGGAGATAATTTGGTATTTTTTCACAAAAACTCCTTTTCTTTATCAGAAGTGGATTTTGAAGGCATGTGGTGGTAAAAAGGTAAAAATACATTGTTTCCCTTTTGAAGCACTCAAATTTTCCTTAAAATGAGTTTATGGCATAAGTTTTCATTGCAACATTGGGCAGAGTGAAGGATGAAATAAGGCATAAATTAATTTGACCATATCTTGCAATGTGTGCATTCGTTGGTCCTAAAATTTTTAGGGTAGATGAATCATGGTAGGGTAAATACATACACAAAATTTCAAGAAATTCCACTGTGTACTTTTCATGAAATTGGCCACCATCATCTACAACCATTTCTTGGTTTTATCGAGATCTGTGGACCCATTGGATGAGATTTTTTGGTGGAATATGTATAAGACTAATGGTAATAATCTCAAAAAATTTTAGAATAATCTGATCTACCATTTGAGAGAAATTGGAAAAGCAAGTCTGCTACATGAAAAAGATGCATTCTTTGGAGCAAGGTCAAAGTAATGGTCAATGCATGATGGAGAAGAGTACCTGAGCCAAATCAACACTAAATCAACTATCATATCGTGTTCTCTTCTTCAATTCCAATAAGGAATCTTCATGTAAAACTAGCCTTAAAATTTTTTGGAAATTGTAATAAGAAAGCTATTGTAAAACACGTCATCTTTGTATTTCACCCTATCATATCCACATTCCTCAAACCATTTTCTCATTCCTATTCAACCTTTCATGCATAATCAATCCCACATAACTATTTCCAGCCGTCCTACCCTATTGGATACTCTACAAACGTTGGTATGGTTGAAATCCATACCATGATTGCATAATATTTTCTTTCATAAGATCTTATGTTTTCCCTGGTAATAATGTTGTCTCCCACCATTCTCTTTTTTAAATTTCTCTTATTGTTGCAATAAAAGTTGATTCATACTTTCTTGATGAATAATTGGACCTCCAACTTGTCATGATTTTGTTGATGAAACCATCTATTTTCACATCATTCCATTCACCCATTGTCAACATTTGTAATAATATTTCTCCATAAACAGAACAAATTCCCGCATACATGTTTACATGGCTTATTATTATTTCAATTATTCTTAATGAATTAAGAATAACTTTGCTTGGTCTTACTAATGATAGTTTGGTCAGCTCAAGATTATGCAACTCAAATCAATTTCCATAGCTATCTCCATGGTTAAGGTTGTAGCACAACTCTAGAAGGAAATACGACACTTATAATTGATTTCTAGAAGCTCCAATCTGGAATTTTATTGGTCAAAAGAATCCCATCTCACCCGTGTGAACATCCAACAAGAGACCAAAGGAAAATTGAAAGAATTTTGACTAGTGAACTTCAAAAGCATTTTTTGAGCAAATGAAAATGAAATTTACAAAACTAAAACATGAGATTTTTCGCTATGGGCCTAGCTAGGGTCCATGTAAATGATTTTCTCAATTTAGTTACCATTTGAGATATTTTGTGGGTTATTTGGAGCCATGATTTTAGGATTGCATGACAAAATAGTTTTGCAATTTCACAGTGAACACCCAATCAAGAAAAAAGATGTTGGAATGAGCTAGGATTCAACAAATTCATGGAAAAGAAGTGTCCTTTCAGTTCTGATTCTTAGCCATAAGAATCCGAATGAATTTACATTGTAAACTCTAATTAAATGCTTTCACTAGAAGCAAATGATAGTGCTGGGAATTCTGATTTATCACTACAATATTGAAACTCTATTTTACACATTCCAGTAATAGAAATCTATTTGTGGCATTCATGTAATTAGTTATTAGTGAATCTCTTCTCTTGATTTGAGTTTTCAACACCTCACATTCCTCAAAAGGCTCCCCCTGAAGATTTGTGAGAATAGTATAGATGTTTTCCATTTCTTTCATTTAATTTCTTTATGCTCTATGCTTAAGATAAAAGTGCTGCTCATTTTGATGTTTTATTCCTTTAGCTTAAATTCATTTCGCTATGTTTACTTATTTGCCTCTATTTTCTTACATATTAAGCCTTTGGAAATTAAAAAAAAAAGTACAAAAAAAATTACTTTCTTAAATTAGCTTTAAATAGAATCTCTATTAGGTTATTCTCATGTATGGTTTGTTTTATACTTAGTGATTGATTTTTCAGAATAGTTTTTTCCACTTAATTTCTCAATAATTTCCATTTCATTCAGTCTAAAGTAGTAATTCATTTGCAGTAGAATAGTTTACTTCACATACTACGTTTGATTCATAAATAATTTTCATTTCAACCAGTATTTCATGCTTTACATAGATTAATTGTTTATGCTCCTCATAGATTAAATACTCATGTTTTCCATAGATTAAATGCTTAGGATTAAACTGTCAGTGATTCCATAGATTAAAGTTCGCAAGTTTTAGAACAAAATCTCCATGTTTTCATAGGGTAAAATCTCATGTTTCCTTCGAATAATAATCTTTATGTTTTTCTAGTTTAATATTAATTGTGTTTTAAAGAACCTAGTACTTCCATAGTTTATATTGAAGAATCTAATTTCCTCTTGAAGTTTCCAATTCATTTATGTTATGCATAAATATTGAAAGCTAATCTCCTAGCACATACAATTTTGTGTACTTCACAAGCTCACGTACCCAGATTGACATATAAATGCAAGTAATTTAAGAGTCAATTAAGTTACCCTACATATATAAATCAATAAATCATTATGGTATTTCCGAGATGTTTTCAAAGTCATTGAGACCATGGACCTTAGTTTTTGTGCTTCTAAAAAAATGTAACGAATCTGATTACATAAAGTTAGTCCAATCTTTCTATGTTGAGCATCATGTGAACTTGATTTATATTCTTAGCGCAAATAAGTTGAGTGAATGGATAGGGGTTTGCAAGATTGAATCAAAGGGTAATGCACAAATGTTGATGGATTAGCTTGTGTTGATTGAGAAGGACTATGGAGAATAAAGGGAGGCCAATATTAGGGCATTAAATAGTAAAGATCACTCTTGGCATGTGTTTACTGATTCATTATTTTTATGAGCAGTTGTAGAGATGCCTTCGATGGATCATATTCATCACTAAGATAGAGGAGATGTATTACAAAGAATTAGTCTATTTGGTGATCATTTTAATTCCCTTTTACCTTTGATAGTAAAACAAAAATATGGCGAGGTGAAATTTCCAAATTTATCATTTTCTAGCAGGGATATGGATAAAATTGGCAATCAAGTTGTTGTCAGCCGTATGTATTGTTGGGAAATAAAATACATTTTTTAAGGCACCTATGAGTAGAAGATCAATATGATAGAGAATATATAGGCAGAGGACTAGATAAGAGAATCACTTTGAACACATGTGACAATGAATTGATGTTTTACTTCACGTTTCGAGGAAGCATTTAAGCATTTAAAGGTTCATCTCGAGAATTTCAATGATTGATAAACACCTTCAAGGCAGTATTTGGGTATTAAAGGAAACAAGTAGCAGAGAAATTTCAAATCTAATATTTTGGGAAAAAATGAGCAAAGTATACATTTCAAGGCATATAGTTGAATATTTCTATGCACAATAATCAGTTGGAAAAAGATCATATATAGAACAAATGGCAACCAATCCTTATTCCAATATTGAATGGATTCGGGCCTAACAATCTCAATCCTCTTGCAGTCAACCTAATAATTTTTTTATTTTTAATATTATTATTATATTTTTATTTCCAAAATGATAAGAAATAGTTTTACTGTAAAACATATGTATGTTATAATTTGTAAGGAAATAAAGTGGAAGTCTATGACAAATGAAAACTTTGAGAATTCCTATTTCAAAGCATATTTGATGATCAGGTGCTTAGTATTTAGCTCAAAAATAAAAGTTCTTCGAATCACTTGAAACTTGAATGACCACATGCATCTCGGTGATACAATCACAACGCAACTCTTTTCACTCAAAACCAAACTCGTATGAGGAAGATATCACATTCTTTCTGCTTTGCCAAACAGAGGATTTTTTGAAAAAAAGGTACAGTCACTGCACAGTCAACAATATATACTACTGATGTGGTGGGTGACTAGGCAAGGTAAAAGGTGGTCAATGCACAGTAAGGGCTTACCAAGTGGCACGTTGTGGTTGCTCTGCAGGTGTGGTGATTTGGCTTCTTTTCATCAGATGGAGGATGGAATAATGAGGAGGGGACAAGTGGCAAGCCAAAGGCCACTGTGTGTCCCTCCACAAAGGATCAACACTATCAACGTGCCGTGAAAAAATAATGGGCAGGTTGGCGGAGTCGAACCCGCGATCTCACCCAAACAAATCTTGTGCTTTACTATTCTACCTCAGCTTCAGTTCTTAATAGTCAATGGGTTTAAGCTATATTTGAAGTGTAATACGTTTGTGGTTGGGGGAGGAAGAAGCCTGCCCATGGGCCAGTCCCCTACAATGTGATCAGTCCACTAACCACCAGCTAACAACCCTCCATAACCATCAGTCAATGCTTGCCATAACTGTGGCATTTACCACCACCATATGTCCACTACCACGAAGACCAGAGGGTTAATGGCTAATAGTTTACCATCAATACGCTGTATTAGCACTAATCACAATTAGTGCTTAATTAAAATGTGAGTATCATTTAATTAAACTGCAGTTTAGTTGGCGTAGTTTTTGGTGGTCCCTCCAATTTCAGCATTAACTCTAGTTTTAGCAGAGTTAACTGGAGTTCCTCTAGTTTTAGTGGTGTTTTACTAGGAGAAATAGTTTTTACCATAATTTTGAAAAATACGACCAAATTGGGATCATGAAAAGGTGTTCCTAGATATTTTTGATGTTCTAATCACATTAAAGCAAGTTTTAGGAGCTGTATAGTATTTCAAAACAACACTTTTCCCATTTTGAGCTAATATAGAGGCCGAAGCCATAGAAGTTGGACCAAGGAGATGTAGCCCAGAAGGGGTGAACTCCTTTATCAAAAAACTGTGTTAAGTGTTCATTTTTATGGTTTTCTATACATTTGTTGCTTTTGTTTAGGACTTTACTTTCACCCTATTTTTCTCAGGAATTAGACATAAAACTTGACAAATTTTACCTGTTCATTCACAAACACCATAAAGGAAACATATGCACATGAAGCAAAAGATAAGCACTTGTTTTTTGATTCTGAAGTTGAAATTAGCACAACAAAACTAATATTCAACAACAGATCAAGTTGGTATCAGAGAAAATGTTCATTTGCTTCATTGCTTGAGTTTTTTGAAAGTATGGTTTTAATGGTTGCAAATTTGTGATGCTTACAATGTTAAAGTTGCATAGAGGAGAAGGGAATATTGGTTACAACTCCTCAGGTAATTCCCAAAACAAGGAGAGCCACAAGGCCATAATCTCCACCCAAAGTTCCAATTTGATCTGCACTTGAAACACCTCAAGTTTTACCTTCAATTGAGATTGAAGAGGTAAAAGTAGTACCAGGAATTGAGCTTGAATCCAAAGCCATCATGTCTGGAGCAAGAGAGATTGAAGGTCTTTCAGAAGAGGAAGCATTCAAGAAATATTTCTATGACTTAACTAACATGGTTAGGGTCCTCTATGAAGAGAGGAATACTAGAATGGTTGGAGAGATTTCCCAGCCCCCACATGGAGAGGGAAGCTCATGAGATAAAAAAGATGAAAAGAAGGATTCAAAGGAAAATGGAGGAAAGAGTCCTCCATCTCCACCATATTCATATTTATCATCATCTTCATCATCCTCATCATCTCAAACAACATCAACTTCCACTTCCACCAAAAAAAACTGTTCATACTCATTCAAAAACCCTAAAGGAAAAAACTCCCTTACTCAAATTGGACATTAAGTTTGAACTTCCCATGTACAATGGCGAGGTGAATGAAAAAAAGTTAGAAAATTGGAGGTTTATTGTAGAATTCAAAACCTTCAAAAAGATGACATAAAGATCCAGTTGGCTTCATTGAGGCTAGAAGGAGAAACACTAGATTGGTGGGAAGCAAAGACTCAAGAGGAAATGCGAATTCGTTGTAAGATATTCATTTCTTGGGTTGAATTTGTTTATGCAATTAAAATATAGTTTTATCCTTTAGCCTATATGGAAAAAGCCATTATGAGTTGGTAAAATTTTAGGTAACTCAAGGGCCAAACAGTTCAAGACTATATCCAGGAGTTTAGGAAGAGGGATTTTTTTTATGAGTAAACTTGAATCCCCAAGATACACTCTTGAAATATATTGGGGGTTTACATTCCTACTTAAAACATACTATCCTTATGTGTGTGTGTGCAAGACACGTACCTTGAAGCAAGAGGAATGAAAATTCAAGAAGAGGGTAGTAAGAAGAATCCATTCAAGGGTAAGGAGGAAGAGAAGGGTGGAAAATGGAAGGGAAAGAAGAATGTAAGTGTGAAGAAACAAGGGGAGAAAACTATATGTCGACATTGTTCCAAAGCGGGGCATGATGGAACTCACTGTTGGAAATTACATCCTCAACTGAGGCCTAAGAAACCAAACAATAAGGGAAAAAAAGGATGACAGCTACTACACAACATGATCTTGGATCCAATTCTAGTGATGAGACCAAGATTTCAGCCATGGTTGCAAAAGAAAAATAAGCTATTACAAGCACTAGTTCCTCACATAGTCACAATAACACTCCAAATGAAGACTTAAGGATAGAGTTGTTCCATGTAAGGGTAATTTCAAATCATACAAAGATTTATGCATTATTTGATAGTGGGTCACAATCAAACATAATTTCAAAATACGATCAAAATTCTTAACCTTGAAACTATATTCCATCATAAGACATATCCCTTGGGTTGGATAGTCAATAATGAAAATTTATAGGTTACAAGGAAATGCTTATTCAAGTTTTCCATTACTGAAAAATTCATTGATGAAGTTGAGTTAGATGTAGTTCCACGTGGCATCTCAGGAATCATTTTGGGAAGTCCTTATTTCTATGATAGTACAGCAGTATTTTATCACCATGAGAACAAATATTTATTTCTCAAGAATGGAGTGGAGTATATTGTGAGAGCCCATTGCAAAAAGTTAAACATTTCTTTTGTTAATGCAGGGCAGATGAAGAGACTAGTAAATGCAAGTAAACATTTTGTGCTTCTCATGATCAAGAAAAATAATGATATTGATTATGAATCTTTTGAAGGTTGTGATGATAAGTTAAAATCTGATTTGTTTGATGTGGTAAGAAAGCATGGTAAAATGTTTTAGGAACCAAAGGGGTTACCTCCAAAGATGGGAATTTAGCATGAGATACAACTGCAGTAGGATGTTCCACTTCCAAACATTGGCATGTATCACATGTCAATCATGGAGAGCATGTAAATCAAGAAGAAAATTCAAGAATTGCTAAAAAAAAGTATCATACAGCCATCTACTTTTCCATGTGGTTCACCCATTGTCTTGGTGCCAAAGAAGGACGAGACTTGGTGCATGAGTGTGGATTTCCATGCACTGAACAAAATAATGGTAAAGAATCATTATCCACTCCCAAGAATTGATGATTTTCTTGATCGATTGAGGTATGCAAGGTATTTCACTAAGTTGTACTTACAAAGTGGTTATCTTCAAGATAGAATAGCTGAAGAGGAAATTTGGAAAACCATATTCAAAATTACACAAGGATTGTTTGAGTGGCTTGTTATGCTTTTCGGCCTTACAAATGCTCCAACTACTTTCATGAGAGTTATGAATGATGTATTGAGACCATTTCTAGATGAATTTGTCATTGTTTAATTAGATGATATTCTCATATTCAGCAAATCGAGAGATGAACATGTCATGCATGTGAACAAAGTACTTGATGTCTTGAGAAAAGAACAATTGTTTTTAAAGATGTCGAAGTGTGAATTTGGCAAGACTTCTTTAGTGTATTTGGGACACATTGTTGGAGGAGGTGAGTTGAAGATAGACCCCTCTAAGGTTGAGGTCATTCTAAATTGGCCCAAGCCCAATATAGTTGCAGAGGTAAGAAGCTTTCTAGGGGCAACACAATATTGGAGGAAATTTATTTCTATTTTTTCTTCCATTGCAGCACCACTACTTGCATTGACTAGTGTCAACAAAGTCTTCCATTGGGGATATGTATAACATAAAGCATTTTATTCTTTAAAGCAAAAGATCAGTTCAACACTGTGATTGGCTCTTTCGGATCTTAGACAACCATTTGAGATTCAAACAGATGCTAGTGATTACGCCATGGGAGTTGTTCTTATGCAACATGGTAAGCCCATTTCATTTCATTCTAAAATTTTTAATGGTTCCGTGACTAACTATCCCACTTATGACAAAGAACTTTATGCATTGGTACAAAGTGTTAAAAAATGGAAACACTACTTGATGGGGAAGGATACCATTATCCACACTGACCATCAACCATTGTAGTACTTACAGTCACTGTCAAAGTTGCAGTAATCACAACACTTCAGATGGATGGGTTTTCTACAACAATTTCATTTGGTTATCAAGTACAAAAAGGGAATCTACAATAAGGTAGTTGATATGCTTTCTAGGCCTATTGTAAATTCATCTATTCTACTCAAGCACAATTTTGTTTTACATGAAAATTACATTGAGAAATATGCATATGATAATGACTTTCAAGATGTGTATGCATGTTTGAGGCAAGGAAACCAAATTGAAGAGTTATATTACCATGTACATAATCATTTTTTGTATCACTTGGGAAAGTTATGTATTCCACAGGGAGAAAGAAACAATATCATAAGGGAGGCACACACTTCATTGATTGTTGGACACTTTGGTGTAGGAAAGACAATAACGAATCTCCAAAGGTATTTTTATTGGCCATGCATGTTTGATAATGTATCTTGTTTCATTATAGGATGTTCTTTGTGTGCAAAAAATAAGCCTAGCAATAGGAAACTAGGATTGTACACTCCATTTCTGGTACCTTCATGTCCATGGGAGAGTATCTCAATGGATTTTGTAGGAGGTCTTCCATTTTCAAGGAAAGGTCATGATTACTTGTATGTAGTTGTAGACAGGTTCAACAAGATGTGTATTTTAACACCATGTAAAAAGAAAATTACAGCTGAAAAAACAACTCATCTTTTCTTTCAAAATATTTGGTTTCATTTTGGTCTTCCTACTTCCATTGTAAGTGATCGAGATTCTCGATTTTTTGGGAATTTTTGGTCAAATTTGTTGGACATGATGGACACTAAGTTGAATAAGAGTACAACCTTTCATCTACAAATAGATGCACAAACCGAGGTGGTCAACAAGATAATCATTCATCTTCTTAGAGGATATTGCAGCAAACATCCCAAGTTGTGGGATGAACAGTTGAATTACATACAACATGCATACAATAGGGCAAAGCATTCTTCCACAAACACATTTCCATTTGAGGCATGTTTTGGGTACTTTCCAAGATCACCATTGGACTTCATCTTTGAGGAATATGTTTCCATCAATGGTCATAGTGACATTGATAAGTCAAGGAATTTCATTGAGCAAATTTAGTTGATACATCACATAGTGCAAGAACATCTTGAAAAGAGTCAAAGTAGCTACAGTGAAAGGCATGACAAACACCGTGTTGATCATAAATTTCAAGTTGGAGATGAATTTTGGTTATATATTAGCAAAGAGAGACTTCAAGGGGAAGGTAAAAAGCTTAAGCCAATCCGTTATGGTCCTTTTAAAATTCTGAAAAAGATTGGTAACAATGCATTTAAGCTAGATTTTCCTCCTTATATGAAAATATACTTTGTTGTTAATGTTGAGAATTTGAGATTGTTTGAGCCTCCTTTTATTGATGATCAAGGAGATCATGTTCAGCTAGCATCAATAGATGATTTCTCGCCAGAATATCTTGATGAAATTTAGCAAGATCTCATACTTGACAAAAGAACCAGAACTTCGAAGAGAGGGAATGTCAAATACCTTTGAGTGGGACTGAAGGGATAGAATCATTCTAAGGCCAATGGTTGCATATCAAGAAGGTGAGGGAGTTGTACTCTCACCTACTAAACAATTCATAGTATCTTTTGGGGTCCAAAAGGCTTCTAGTGGGGAGGAATGATCAGGTGCTCAATATTTAGCTCAAAATCACAGTGCTCTGAATTGATCTAAGCCTAAACGAATGCGTCTATCTCAGTGATATGATCCCAATGCAACTCGTTTCACTCAAAACCGAGCTCGTATGAGGAAGATATCATGATATGTCTGCTTTTCCAAACAGAGGAATTTTTGAAAAAAAAGGTACAATCACTGCATAGTCAACAATATGTACTGATGACATGGAAGGTGGCTAGGTAGGGTCAAAGGTGATAAATGCCCAGTAAGGGCTCACCAAGTGGCATGTTGTGGTTGGTCTACAGGTGTGGTGATTTGGCTTGTTTTCATTGGATGGAGAATGGACCAATGAGGAGGGGACAAGTGGCAAGCTCAGAGGCCACCATGTGTCTGTCCCTAGAGGACCGACACTATTAACGTGCTGTGAAAAGATAATGGGCAGGTTGGCAGAGTCAAACCTATGACCTTGCCCGAACAAATCTAGTGCTTTACCGTTCTACCACAACTTCAGTTCTTCATAGTCAATGGGTTTAAGTTATATTTGAAGTGTAATATGTTTGCAGTTGGGGGAGGAGGGAGCCAGCCCGTGGGCCAACTCCCTCCCATGGGATCACTCCACTAACCACCAGCTAGCAGATCTTCATAACCATCGGCCAATGCTTGCCATAACCATGGCATTTACCGCCACCATATGTCCACTACCACGAAGATCGGAGGGTTAACAACTAATGGTTTACCATAAACGTGCGATATTAACGCTAATCACGATTAGTGCTTAATTAAACTGCAGCTTAGTTGGTGGATTTTTTGGCGGTCCCTCCAATTTCAGCGACAACTCTAGTTTTAATGGAGCTAACTAGAGTTCCTCTAGTTTTAGTGGAGTTTTACTAGGAGAAACAGTTTTTGCCATAACTTTTGCAAAATTCGACCAAATTGGGATCAGGAAAAGGTGTTCCTAGATGATTTTGATGTTTTGAGTACATTGAAGTAGGTTTCAGGAGTTGTAGAGCACTGTAAAACAACACTTTTCCCATTTTGAGCTAATACAGAGGCCCAGGCAATGGAAGCTTGACCAAGGAGATGTAGCCGAGGAGGGGTGAAGTCCTTCATCAAAACACTATGTTAAGTGTTAATTTTTATGTTTTAATGTACATTTGTTTGTTTTTGTTCAACACTTTACTTTCATGCTATTTTTCTCATGAATTATACATAAAACTTGACTTTTACTTGTTCATTCACAAACACCATAAAGGAAACCTATGCACATGAAGCAAAAGATAAGCAATTGTTTTTTAATTCTGAAGTTGAAATTAGCACAGCAAAACTAACATTAAACAATAGATCATTTGACCAGCAACCTTCTCAACTCAAGACATTTTTTAATCCTATCATTATTTGGTTTATGTTTAGAATATTAATTAGTCTTAATTTCTAGAAGTTCATTTTATGTTCCTAGAAGCTAGTAACAACTTGAGCATGTAATTTTTATTTAAGAAATGATTTGTAGTTTGAAGAGGGTTCATAATTTGATAGAAAAAACCATTTGTATGTATAGGAGATATTTATAATATAGATCAGATTTTCCAATGCAGAAGTACTTGGAGAAATTGCTCAAAGACTCTCATGCTGGTGTTCTACAGTCTGTTTCTAAGTGAATGTATTTCCCTCTCTATAATTCATGAGTTATTTATTCTTCATATTTGAATGAATGTATATGAAAATAAAATTCATCTTTTATGCTCTATTTTTTACATACAAATATAATCACCCTGTCTTTCTAAAGTTAAAGAAGAATTCATTCTTATTTAATTCTCTGTTGTAATGGACTGTAATTCTTTATTCATCCACCATACTACAACTAATTAATGTCTAATAGAATTTTTTCTAACCTACTTTTGAGAGTTATTTGTTCATAAACTAGTTCTTGAAATTCCTTTGATTGATATCCTATTATTCTAACTCCATTCCCAATGGATTTTCTCTTTGTCCAACACTCTATAAAACCCTTACCCTACCAAATATCTGGCCACTATGTTGATTACATGACTAGAAGTTGAAGTGACATTAAATAGCTTAGTCATAGAGAGATCCCTCTCTGGATTAGAATGGCTAACATCTGATCTCCAAGGCTAGTTTAATGTTACCTCATAATTTTCTTTTCACAACTAGGGAAATTACAAAGTGATAACATTTTGGCGCCATTGCTAGGGAGGCGAAGGCTTCAAGTAAATGAACCCAAAGAATGACAATGTTCCATATCTAATCATTGATGGTGAACAAGGATCATACATAATTAGGCTCTACATCATTCACCTTGTGACTCCAATCAAGCTTCAAATCAAATTCAAAGACTCCACTGGAGGATGAACCTTGTTGATAGAGACATGAAAGGACACTACGGGAAAACCTGATACCAAAGCTTGATTTTTCTCCAGGACGTAATATTTTTTTTTCCAATTACTTATTGTCCTTTCCTAAACATATCAAAATAATCTTCCTTTGCTTTCTCCTTTTAAATAATGATCGTAGACCTGCAATTTTATATCCTTCTTTAAAAACTATAAAAATACCCTCTTATTGCATTACTGATCTTGACCAAGATTCTTCATATGAGCCATATGATATCCATGACCAGTCTCGTGAGCCTCATGTGATCAACGCTGATATTACACCTCATGTACATAATCTTATTCCCTTCAAGATTCAAGAGAGATGTAACGCTTAATATACCAAATACCTTCCATGATTTACCTTTGAAACATTACAAATACCTACCTATGTTTGATTGAGAGAATCTTACAGCTGGAAAACATATTCAAGCCTTTGATCATTTTATAGAACTTTTTGAAGTTGTGCATGATGATGTTTACATGAGATCATTTTCTCAATCATTGAAAGGGGATGCTAAGGAATGGTTCAGACATTTAGAGACTGAATCATTCGGTTCATAGGAGGAATTGAGTGATCTCTTTCTGAAATTTTGGGGCGAGAGGAAGTTCAGGGATCAAGATATTTCAGAGTTTCATGTCATAAACAAATAGAGGGATGAAACTTCCTCTATTATCAATGGGAATTTTTTAAGTTTTTATCTCAAGATTCCTAGAGACATTCAACCTTCTTAAGATGCAGCCATGTTGCATTATGAAACAACCTTTCATTCAGATTTATTTCTCCTTCTGAGAGAAAAGAGGTTTGTGACCTTGCATCAAATGTTTATTGATCCACAAGAAATATATGACAATATTCAAGCATGTTAGAATCTCGTAGAGCAGGTTTTCTCTGAAGATTCAAGTGTAGATGAACAAGAGAATGAATGTGTTCAAGAGAGACTTGATGTGAATCCTGATCCATTTCATTATGAGCAGAAGATTGATAATATCATGCATTTTGTTGAAAATATCAATGATAATGTTTTCACTGAGAGTAATTATAAGGTTGTTGAAGAGCAATTCGTTGTATCAAATTTTATTGCTGATGATTTTCAAGAGGTTTTTCATTTACCTATGTATAATGATGAATTTCATGAACAACCAACTATATTTCCTTGATCAAGAAGTGTTCATTTTCAGCACTCTAATCGAAACACTCAACCTATATATCACAGTTACAACACTGAACCTAAAGAGAGTGATTATCTAGCTGAAGATGATCTTTTCCTTTGTGCTTTTTGTCATTCAAGTTTTTGAAAGAGAAATTTGAAATCATAGATGAAGCAAAGGAAGTTTGGCTGATGAAAATTCATATAGGATTTTTGGAACAAAATGACAACACTATATATCAACAGGAGTATTTTCATGTTTTTCATGATCATGTGGCTTTGTGTTGGGAATTTTTTGTCAGTTCATATTTGCAACCATTGATTTATGAGGATTTTGAAATTGATGATTGTAAGGATGTTGATTTTCAAAAGAAACTAGATATATTTTCTTTATCATAAAGTATTCCATTGCATCGATTTTATGAAAAAAATTAGCCTCTTTATGACAACCATCAGGTTCAGATGCATCTGAGAAAATATGTAGTTGAAGGGATTATACATCAAAGTGGCAGTATTTTACATTATTGTGAGATCAGTTTGCAATATTATAGTAAGCAGGCCCGAGTTTTTATATTTTGTCAACATTAAATTTGTTTCAATATTTTATTTGAGTTTCCATTAAGTAGGTCTTTCATTTTTCCCATGAACATGGACATGCAAGAATTTCAACCAGTGAACAAGATGCTTGCATGGTTGCATTGGGTTTTTGACTTCACTTGATTGAACAACTCATGGCTTAATTTAGTAGGTAGGAGTGTTTGTTAATAAGCTCAAATTTTTTAGTATCCTTTTCAGCATGAGCGCTTTTAGATTGTAGTATTGGTTTTCTTAGCTTCATATTTCAGTTTGTAGGAATGTCCAGTTTCAGTTTTTAGTTAGGGATGGTTTCAGTTTGAGGATTGGAATAGATTGCAAGTTTTGGAGTTGGGAATAGCCCGATAAATAAGCACTTGATATGTGGGTTCTTTTCTAGCTCACAGGGAGGAGAACATCCCCATTGGAGCGAGATTTTATCTAATGCAATATTTATTTGGAATTCATTATCCTTAGTTTGGAATTTCAATTTGAGGTCCTAAACAACACCATTCTATCGGTCTAGATAGCATTTCCTTTTAATTTGGTAGCACATAAAAAGTGCTGCCAAAATTAAGTTTATTTTAACCAATGAAGAAAGATTTCAAATCTTGCTAGCAAGGATCGATATACTCTCGAGACTAAATGGCCTTTCTTTTCAAGAAAAATAAAAGGATAGTTTGGGGTTTAAAAAATAAAATAAAATTAATTTTCCTATTTGGTTCTCAGGTCTTTGTGCAGGGTAGTAGTGGCTTTATTAAAAAATATTGGGTTTAATTTAGACCTAATACCCAAGTGTATCAACAAATCAAGAAACCAAGCACCCAACACATAAGGCATTGAGAAAGAGGAGATCACAAGACGAGTGCACACCGCGTCAATAAAAAAGGTATATGGTTATATTTTTCCAATGTGGGATAAGTCCATGAAAAATGTTGAAGGATAGTGTTGTAACAAAAGTGAACCCACAAATTGAGTGGTGCTAAGAAAAATTAAGTGACAAATGTCAACGATAATGCCAAGTTTCAAATTTTCGATCCTACAAGTTAGCACTGGAGCCTAAGTAGTACCAAATGAAGTTTAGAGATGTCATTGGAGAAGTACTCTACATCCTTAAGAGAACCTATGAACATCTTTACTACTCTATATCTTGTATTAAGGAAATCATTATGGTCTTTCAACGAAGGTTCCAAATTCATTGAGAAACATGAAACTTAGTTTATGTGTTTGCAAAAAAATATAACCATCCTAATTACATAAAATTAGTCCTATATTTCCATGTTGAGCACCATGTGAAATTGATTTCTATTCTTAGCGCAAAGAAGCTGAGTGAATGGGCATGGATTTGCAAGATTGACTCAGAGGGTAATGCACAAACATTGATGGATTCCCTTGTGTTGATTAAGAATGACTATGGCGAATAGAGAGAGGCCAATATTAGGGCATTAAATTGTCAAACTCACTCTTGACATGTGTTTATTGATTCATTGTCTTTATGAGTAGTTGTAGAGATCAAATTGATGGATCATGTTCATCACTAAGATAATAGAGATGTATTATAAATATATAGTACATTTGGTGATCATTTTAAAAACCTTTTACCTTTGATGGTAAACCAAAAATATTGTGAGGTGAAATGTCCTAATTTATCATTTTCTAGGAGGCATGTAGATAAAATTTAATTGGAAATCAAATTCTTCTCTTCCCTTCTCATTGTTGTAAAATAAAATCCATTTTTTAAGGAACTTGTGAGTAGAAGATCAACATGATAAAGCATAACTAGGCAGAGGACTAGACAAGAGAATTACTTTGAACACATGTGACAATGAGTTGATATTTTTCTCCACGTTTTGACATAGTATTTAAGCATTTAAAGGTTCATCTCTAGAATTTAAATGATTCATAAATACCTTCGAGACAGTATTTGGGTAGTAAAGTAAACATATAGAAGAGAAATTTCAAGGCTAATATTTTTGAGAAAAGATCAGGTAGGTGCACATTTCAAGGCATATAGGTTAAGATTACTAAGAAAAAAAAAGTTGGAAAAAAGTTTGTTTCCAAAACATATGGAAATCAACCCTTATTCCAAACTTGAAGTGATTTTTACCTAACAATGTCAATCCTCTTACAATCAATCCATTAATGTTTTTATTTTTAATTTTATTATTATATTTTTGTTTCTAAAATGCTAGGAAACAATTTCATTGTAAAACACATATATATGTTATAATTTGTATGGAAACTAGGTTGAATTCTATGAAAATTGCAGCTTTGACGATTGTTATTTCAAATGATATTTGACCAGCAACCTTCACAACTCAAGACATTTTTCAATATGATCGAAATTTATTTTATTGTTTAGAATATTAATTAGTTTTAATTCCTAGAAGTTAGTTTTCTTTTCCTAGAAGTTATTAATAACTTGAGCATGTAATTTGTATTTAAGAAATGCTTTGTAATTTGAAGAGGGTTCATACTTTGAGAGAAATAACCCTTTGTATGCACATGAGATATTTATAATATATAGATAAGAGTTTCCAAGGCGGAAGTACTTGGATAAATTTCTCAAATATTCTCGTGTTGGTGTTGTACAATCTCTTTCTAAGTGAATGTATTTACCTCTTTGTAATTCATGGGCTATTTATTATTCACATTTGAATGAAAGTAGAAGAAAATAGAATTCATATTTGATGCTCTATTTCATTACATACAAATATAATCACCCTATGTTTATAAAGTTAAAGTATAATTCATTCTTGTTTATTTCTCTGTCATAATGGATTGTACTTCATGATTCATCCACCATACTGCAACTGATTAATGTCTAATAGATTGTTTTCTAACCCGCATTTGAAATTTATTTGTTCATAAACCATTTCTTAAAATTCATTTGATTTATATCATATTATTATGACTCCATTCCTAATGGATTTTCTCTTTGTCCAACCACTCTATGAAACCCTTACCCTACCAAAGATGTGGCCACTATGTTGATTACATTACTAATGATTGAAGTGATGCTAAATAGTTGAGTCATAGAGAGACCCCTCTCTAGATTGGAAGGGCTAGCTTCCAATCTCCAAGACAGGTACAATGTTACCTCAGAATTTCCTTTCATAGTTGGGGAAATTATAGAGTAATAACAAAATCCACTAGAGAAATGGTGCTACATGATTGGTGTGGTTAAGTAGATTGGCTTGCCATAGATAGATTTTGTCTCAATTTTAATTTTGTAATAAAATACATTAAATTAAACTCCTTATTTCTATTGAACAATTTTTATGTTTGAATATGGTTTAAATAGGATATAATGCCAAAAAATGAACCAATGCTAAAATTTCGGCTTAAATTTCAAACATGAATGCCGAAATATTAAACGTATCTTTTAATGTGGATATGTTACATGGGTTGATAGAGTAATTTCCTCACCTTCTAGGGAGATTGGTTCTAGCAATAAACCAACTAATAATTTCATTTATCACAAGTCCCCACTACCTGATTCTTGATACCGTGTTGAACAACCTCAACAAGCTTTTCTTTTGCATCTTTTATATTTTCCTTGCATAATTTTTTTTTGTTTTCCTTGCATACTTTGAGAGACTCCTTTAGTATTTCCAAATGCAACTCCATATTAGCTACCTATATGGAAGGAAAATAATTGAAATTATTGATGAAAAATGAAATCAAACTAATCTTCAATTCATGATGGAAATTATCTATCACTCTCAGAAAGCACATTTCTTGAAGTAATTTCAAATTCACCTTGCAATTTTTCCATGGCCAATTCCTGAGAATAGCCATTAAATATAGATATTTTCATTTCAAAAGGTGTATCTATTTTATCCATGCTCTGTTTCCCTGCAGAAGCTGCATCAACTTCAATAGAAGGAAGAGTATTATGATTTGAAGAATATGTAACAAAGATGGACCAATATGATATATTTGAGAATCCTTGTTCCTTTTGTTCTATTGTAGTTAAGAGCATCTTAACAAATGCATTATTCTCATTTTCATCTCAAAGAATGGGTATGAAAGTTTCTTCTG
Source organism: Pinus tabuliformis (assembly GCA_031772625.1). Classification (NCBI taxonomy): domain Eukaryota; kingdom Viridiplantae; phylum Streptophyta; class Pinopsida; order Pinales; family Pinaceae; genus Pinus; species Pinus tabuliformis. The sequence continues at coordinate 464,180,277 of CM062820.1, read as the reverse complement.
AAGCATGGTCCTGCATATTTAACCACTACCTCCATGCCTGGATATTAAACCGCCTAGGTGGAAGAAACATAGAACTCTCCCTTTTAGCCTAAATAAAAAGATAAACAAACTGATTTCAATAAAAAAGGGGTAAATGTCATATATCCTTTACATAATCCAAATGCATATTCCATACATATTCAATATTGATAATGTCAAATGAGATACCTTATCAAAATGATGCTCCAATTCTAAAGGGGAAATATTTATAGCACATTCAGCTTCCAGCAATAACGAATGCCATATATTAGACAAGGACATATGTAGAGAAGTAATTTGTGCTGAAGCCTTCTCCACATATATTTTTAAGTCACCAATTACAACACCTGCATTGCAAAAACATAATAATGTTGTATTGTTTCATAAAGTGAATAATAAAAGTTGTACAAAGTTAACAAGAGGAAATACATTTTATGTCATAAACTTGATCTTTGTTCTATCTCCTTTCTTGTGTCTTTCCATGGACGCCCAAAACTTCCACTTGCAAAAATCCAAACTCTTTGATGAATTTATTCTAACCTAATTTAGTCTTCAATAGACAAAAATACTTGAGCATGAGTTAAGGATAATCACTTTTCACAAAATCAAACTATTTATGATTATTCAACAAAGGGAAATGACCATTTCCAAGATAGAAGCAAATGCAACCTTGACATTCAAAACTTCCTTCTCGATCATGTGTTCACTTCTAATTTGTTTTAATAACATCCCAATCCATGATCAATCTTCACGTGTATATTTGAAATGTTAAGTTTTGGAGAGAAGCACTCAAACAACCTTACCGTCAGTTCAAGAATGACAACAAGATAGGGTGCATGAGTAGACTCTAACTATAATAAATCAGTTATACCTGAGTGAAAGGTTTGATGCTTCAGGAATCCATGTTCGAATATGTAATGAAAGAGTGTGTTTTCGACCATGTTATTCATGGAACACAAAATTAGGGAACAACCACTATTTCTCTTTGAGTTAAGATAATTTCATGAACGAAGACCTTAGTGAGGGAGAAAAATATTGGATTTTGGTGTCCAATACCCTAAATTACATAGTACATGACTCATTACTAGAATAAAAAACCATAAAGATACCCAAGTTAGCCCTTTTTTATTTGAAGTGAGTTTTGGAATCAATGCATCAAGGTTTCTCTTTGCTTTGGAAACCTCAGATAGGTTAAAAATGCTCATAATAGAAACAAAAAGAATAAATAAATCAAGTCAAAAAGAATATAGTTAAGCCCCATTGTACAAAGAACATAGTGTAATAATCCATGGAGTAAAACGAGTTAAATAAACTTATTGTTGTTAGATGGGTTACACGGGGAAAAACATTGGATTGGGCAAGCTCCTAAAATTTCGAACAATAATAGCCTCAATTGGATGATGTCCTTGCAGAAGTGGTTAACATCATCTTACTCGTAAGGAAAATTTGGGAGACTCTTGTAATAAAGCTATGAATAACCATAAGAGTAAACATTAGTTGTAAGCAATAAGTAGGGTTCACAATCATATGAAATTTAAATACCATAAAAGGAAAAATAAATTAGGGGATCATGTTGTGTCTCTCAGCCATAACTAGGGAATGTTGAACAACATCCCATTTCTCTACTAAGACAAACACCCTCATCCATTTTGAGACTAACCCTAGTTGAAAGATGCAAAATTTATGGACTCTTGAGGAAGAATAGATCAAAATTACAGCTATTAAGGGTAGTCATTCCCTGGAAGGATCTAGGATCCCACAATTCTTAGTCGCTCAATGTGAACAATGCCAATATTGTAGGTGAAATACTATATTTTTAGGGTGATGGGACAATAGTGGAGTTATAGAATCTATGACTAGCATAAATTAATGAGTTAGTTAATTAATGTTGCATAAATGAAGGAGTCAAGTAATAATTCACAAGTGGTGGATCCAATGGTGGAAGACATTTCAAATGTCTAACATCAGATAAAAAAGGCATAAGGAAGACAACTAAGACAAGAGGGGAGTTCATTCCAAAGGAAGGCCTTATGGCATAATTATAAACCCTTGCAATTAATATTATAAATGTAGTGGATTAATAAACCAAATGGATTATTAATATTAAAACCCAAGGGATTAATATTATAGCCCTAAGGGATAAATGTGTTTGAATATGTTAGGGTTTATAATATTTATAGATTAATACATGTTAATTATTGTTTACTATTGTTGACATGGTCAACTATTGTCAACATGGGCATCATAGCCAACAATAGTCAACATGAATACCATGGTGAACCATACTTACCTTGGGAATGATGATTTATCTATAAGTGGCCTATAATGAACCATATTGGATGGCCATGGTTGACCATGGAGGCTTATTGTGAAGGGTTAATAATATTAATCTTGGGGTTTAGAATATTAATCCTAGGGTTTATAATCTTAGGGTTTAATATATTAAAATTATGGTTTGTAATCTTAGGGTTTATATTAATAATCTTAGGGTTTATTATATTGTGTTTTATAATGTTAAGGTTTTGTATTAGTGTTTAGTATTGTGACATAGGAATGGTACAAAAATCTATCCAACATCGCATTATGACAAACATTGTCTCAATACGACAATCATTCTAACAATCATTGTAGCATTGTTACATTACATTGCAATTTATTAAACATCGCATTGTGACATTACAAAACTGGGGTTTAATATTATGATTTATAATATTCAAGCCTTTAATATTTGGTTTATAATATTAGGGCTTAATATTGGATTTATAATTTATAACACTGAGATTTAATATTAGGGTTTATACTATTAATCTTAAGGTTTATTGTATTAGGTTTATATGCCTATGGTTTAATATTAATCCTAGGGTTTATAATATTAATCCCTTGGGTTTATTAATCCCTTAGGTATATAATATTAATATTGGGGTTTATAATCTAAAGGTTTATAATAATAGGGTTTATAATATTAATCCTAGGGTTTATAGTATTAATCGTAGGGTTTATAATCCTTGGGTTTTATAATGTTAGGGTTTTTTATTAGGGTTTAATATTGTGAAATTGGTATGTAAAAAATATATATCCAACACTGCACTGAGACAATCATTGTCTTAATGCCACAATAATTCTAACAATCATTGTTGCAATGTTACATTACATTGCAATTTATTCAATGTCGTATTGCAACATTACAAAATTTGGGTTTAATAATAAAGTTTATAATATTCAAGTTTTTTAAAATGGGTTTATAATATTAGGATTTAATATTGGGTTTATAATTTATAATAACGATGTTTAATAATATGATTTATAATATTAATAATAAGGTTTATTATATTGTGTTTATATTCCTAGGGTTTAATATTAATCCTAGGCTTCACAATGTTATTATGATGGTTTAATATTATTCTGATGGTGTTAAAAAGAGTTCTGAGGCTCGGTGAAAGAGTTAAACACGTACTTTATATATACACTTCCTCGCATATATTCTTCGGTGAAAGAGTTAAACACGTACTTTATATATACACTTCCTCGCATTCTTCGCATATATTCTTCGGTGAAAGAGTTCTGAGGCTCGGTGAAAGAGTTAAACATGTACTTTATATATACACTTCCTTGCATTCTTCGCATATATTCTTCGGTGAAAGAGTTCTGAGGCTCGGTGAAAGAGTTAAACACGTACTTTATATATACACTTCCTCTACGATATAAGACCATAAGGCTCGCATCTTCGGTGATCAGTTCTGAGGCTAGCTATATGACCAAGGCAGAGGCTCGCATATATTCTTCGACATTTAAACCCGGTTCTGAGGCACACATCTCTGGTCTGCGGGATGCAGTGGGCACGAGCAATTTGCAGTCGGGTTTGCTGATATCAGGTGCACACATTCCTTATCTTTTTCTTTTTCTAATACATATTTTCTCATATAATTTCAAGTATGAATATTTCACCACAGTTACCAAAGATCACCAAGGGCAGACCTAGCACAGTTACTCTACAAGGCCTTTATGCGTATATAGAGTATTTAGAGAAATTTAGAGAAGAGAGAGAAGCCAAGCTACAAAAAGAGTTAGAAGCCATGTTGGAAAATAAATTTGCATCTCTTGAAGACACGATCCAAAAACAAATAGAAAATAAAATAGAAATACTGGAGAATAAAATGGAGGAAATGGAGACTAGATTGTAGGTTATAGAAAAACAAAACCAAGATACTAACAAACCATCTTAGCAAGGAGATGCTGATACTTTAGAGAGTCTTAAAATGAAAGACATGATTAAAGAACTAGAAGAAAAAGTTAATAGCCGCCTCACCCTAAATAATGTTGTAGATAAGTTAGATATCAAACCAATTAAAGATGACATAAAAAAATTAATAAAATTAGACCACGAACGTAACAAAAGGGCCTTGAACCTTATAATCTTTGGTTTAAAAGAGGAAGTAGATGAGGATACTTTAGCCTTAGCCCAGACAGAATTACATAATAGATTACAAATTGAAACAGTGTGTCTCACAGAAGAAAAAAGGTTGGGGAAATTAATCGAGAATATAGGAAGACTAATCTGGATAAAGGTGAGCTCCACTGATCATAAGCACGACATACTTAGTAAAACCTCAAGTCTAAAAGGAACGAGAATATTCATAAATGAAGATCTCATTCCAGAAGATCAAGCAGAATTAAGAAAGGAGGTTCAAAAGGTAAAAGAAGCTAGAAAGGAAGGAAAATGGGCAATAATCAGAAATAGAAAAGCCTTTATTCGAGATAGAAACCAAAAATATAGTAATAAATAGCAATTAAACATGCTCCGGATCCTTTCTTGGAACTGTCGGGGCTTCCCATGGAACAAAGGCCCCAAGCTAAGTTGGATTTCAAATGATGTTGATATTATTTTTCTTGTTGAAACTTGGGAGCACGAAGAATCTAAGGTCCCTAACATAGATGGCTTTACGCTATGGTCTACCTGGAACAAGCGATCCTCCCATAGAGGCATTGGGGGAATAGCTTGTTACATTAAGAAGAACATCTCCCCCGTGCTAGGATTTATAAAAATGACCCTCACAACCAATATAGTTGGATAGAGATTAGTGACATTAATAATAAAAAGTCCTACATAGCAATATGTTATTTTCCCCCCATTAATTCTAACTTCTATAAGAAGAAGAATCTAGATAAAACTAACCCTTACAATGGTTTATAGAATGATATTTCTAGCCTAAGGAATGACAGTAATATCATTTTAATAGGTGACTTTAGTGCTCGAAATTCAAACAACCAATCTATTATTCTAAACAATCATTCCAAACCTAATCCTCTTTGGTTAAACGAAGACCCTACTCTGGCTAGTAGGTACAAAAGGAGCTCTAAAGACCTGAGGGAAAATTTGTTTGGGTCGGAGCTAGTCAAGCTCTGTAGTGCTCAGGATCTCATAATTTGCTATGGTATAAAGAAGTGGCCTAATTCCAACAATATGACCAGCATCCATGGACTTGGTAGAAGTGTGATAGACTTTGTTATTTCCAATCTCCCATTATACAATGAAATAATAAATTTTGACATCTTAAATGACCACGAACCTCACCCTGATCATAGGCCTTTACTTAGAACTCTCAATTTTGGCATGCATAGAGTTCGCATAGAAAATAATACTTATAGCCAAAAGAACTTAATATTTGATAGAAATAAAACCGATCTCTTTCTAAATGAATTAAAAACTAATTTGGTTCCTTTATCTAGTATAGAAAAAATAGAAAACCTCTATCATCATTTTACTACAACCCTCTCATATTTTATTAACAAGTTCTCAATTGAAGTTTCAAATAATAAAAGAAATAGCAAAACCAACCCATTGTATGACAAAGATTGTAAAAGTGTGAGGAGAGAAATTAAGGAAGCTGTTGATGAACCTCTTAAATGAACAAGATAAAAATATACAAAGCCCTAACTAAAAGGAAAAAGAGGCAATACATTCGTCAAAGACAGGAGAATCTCTTACACCTCTCTAAGGTAGCTCCTAAGAAATTTTAAAGGAAGATTTTGACTAGGAAGACTAAATATAATAATAAAATTTCTCTTCATGATTGGAATTCCTATCTTAAAAAGCTTTATGAATCTCAAAATGTCATGGATAATTTGGAAACCCTGCTCACAACGAAAAAACTTTTCTCTTTAGAAGACATTAAGTTTGGGGTTAGTCGCCTAGCTAATGGGAAAGCTAAGGACATTGAAAGTTACTAGGCACAAATCTTAAAAATTGGAGGTCCTGTCCTGATCCCCCACATCCACAAGCTTTTCAATCAAGTAGTCAAGCAAGGGTTCCCTAAACCTTGGACTGAGAGCCTCATTATCCCTATTTTTAAAAGTGGGGGTACAAATAACCACTCTAATTATTGGACAATTATGATCAGCCCCCTCTTAGCCAAGTTATATGGTAGTATTTTGGAAAAGAAGTTAAGCATATGGCTTGAAAGTGAAGGTAAGTAGGCTAAAGGCCAAGCAGGTTTCAGAAGGCATCACTCAACTACAGACCACCTCATTACGCTTAGAATCATTGCAGAGGAATGTCGTAATGATAAATCCAATTTATTTTATTTCTTTGTGGACTTTAGAAAGGCTTTCGATATGGTTCCTAGATACAACCTTTGGAATAGATTAGAAGAGCTAAAGGTTCCTCTCGAGTTGAGAGTTGCCGTTATAAGGTTACACAAGAATGTCATTTCCAAGCTAAAGGGCAGTGAGGGGTGGTCGAAAGATATTAAGTGTAACATCAGAGTTAAACAAGGTTGTCCCCTCTCCCCTACCCTATTTGGCATTTACATCGATAAGCTCAAAGGCTATTTAGAGGAAGCAAGATGTGATGGCACGATCTTAGTTGGGATAGTCATCATCCTTCTTCTCTATGCTGACGATATTTTTCTTTTCACAAGGTGCCCATTTGATCTTGATAAGCAACTCAGGCTTCTTAAGGATTTCTACTCTACCATGGGTATGACTGTTAACACTGACAAAAAAAAAGTTATAATTATCAAATCCAAGAAGGACACTTATGCTAATTTTATGTATGAAAGTAATAACTTGGAGGAAGTGTATTCTTACAAGTACCTAGGAATTGATATTCATCACAAGCTCAACTGGAACCATAGCATTGAGAAAAGGATTGATGAGGGGTGGAAAGCTTATTTTGGTCTTGAAAATAATTGTAAAACAACAAACCTCATAATGTGCGATAAAAAGAAGTGCCTCTTTGAAACTTTAGTCACTCCTGTTATCTTATATGGCAGTGAGGTTTGGGGTTGCAACATCTCTAGAGAATCATGGAGAAATATTGAGCAAATCCAGAAGCATTTTATAAATTATATCCTAAAAATTAAAAGTAATACACCCTATCCTATTCTCCTTATAGAAGCAGGTCTTTCCCCTATTGAGAGCCTAGCTATGATTAGGTTTCTGATGTACAAGCACAAACTCAATAACATAGACGATCATAGACTTCCTAAGCGAGCTTTAAATTCCCGCCAAAACCACCTAAGGCTCAATCAAGGGTGGCATAAAGACACAAGGGCCTGGTTAAACTATTGGGAGATCAACGAGAATGATGCATTCCAAAACATTAATAACATTAAAGATATTGTTACTTCTAAGTTCAAATAAAAAATGTGGTGTGAGAAAGATTTAGCGGCTAAAAGAAAATTAAGTTATTATAAGAAGGTCATCAACCCCACCCTAGAAGATCAAAGGTATCTCTCTATTTTAACTAGCTCAAAGAAGAAAATTAATATAGCAAAGATTAGAATGAATTCTCATGAGCTCCATAGTGAAATAGGTCGTTGGGCAGTTCGTAAAACACCATGGATGGAAAGGATCTGCCATATATGTGAGAATAGGAACATCGAGGATGAAAACCACTTCCTCTTAGAGTTCCCCACGTACAACCACATTAGATCTCAGTTTCACAATCTTTGTTACAATACTAACCTTCCTAGCCTTTTACAATGTCAAAATTATAGTGAGCTCGGGAGGCTCCTCTCCAAGATTTTTGAGCATAGGAATACAATCTTAAATAAAAATAAATAATTTGTTTCTGTAGGTCCGATAGACCAAGTTTGGTCTCAGTGGATGTTAACCATCATCATCATCATCATCATCATGAACCCCTTAGGTTTATAATCCCTTGAGTTTATTAATCCTTTAGGTTTGTAATCCCTTAATTTTATAATATCAATAATCTCTGGAGTTTATAATATTATTAGTCCTTTGGATTTATAATATAAATAATACTTTTGGTTTATTAATCCCTTGAGTTTAGAATATTAATCGCTAAAATGTATAATAATATATTAGGGTTTATATTATTAGTATTTATAATATTAATGTTAGATTTGATATATTAATCTTAGGGCTTATAATATTAATCCAAGGGTTTAATATTAATCTTATGGTTTATAAACCTTTGGGCTTATAATATTAATCCCAGGGTTTAAGATTAATCGGTTAGGTTTATAATCCCTTGGGTTTATAATAGGGTTTATTAATCCATAGGTTTATAATATTAATTCCTAGGGTGTTTTACTCCATTGGATTTATAATATTAATAATCCATTAGGTTTATTAATCCCTTGGGTTAGGGTTTAGAATATTTATATTACAATGTTACATTACATTGGAATGTAATCAACGTTGCATTATGACATTGCAAAATTGGGGTTTATGATATTCGGGTTTTTAATATTGGATTTATAATATTAAGGTTTAACATTGGTTTTATAATTTGTAATAGTGAGGCTTAATAATATGATTTATAGTATTAATCTTACGGTTTATTATATTGAGTTTATATTCCTAGGGTTTAATATTGATACCTTAGGTTTATAATGTCTTTGGTTTATTAATTCCTTGGGTTTATAATATTAATCTTAGGGTTTAATAATATTCTCTTGGGTTTAGAATCCCGTGGGTTTATAATATTAATCCCCAATATATATAATAATATTTTAGGGTTTATTTTCTTAGTGTTTATAATATTAATGTCTATTTTCATGTATTAATCGTAGGGTTTATAATATTAATCCAAGGGTTTGTTATTAATCCTATGATTTATAATCCCTTGGGCTTATAATATTAATCCTAAGGTTTAATTTTAAACATGTTAGGTGTATAATCCATTGGGATTATAATATTATTCTTAGGGTTTATATTCCTACAATTTAATATTAATCATAGGGTTTATAATATTAATATTTTAGGTTTAATATTAACCCTTCAGTTTATAATCCACTTGTTTTATAATATTAGTTCCCTCAGTTTATAATATTAATAATCCATTTGGTTTACTAATCACTTGGGTTTATAATTTTAACAATCCCTTAGGTTTATAATATTAATCCCTTGGGTTTATAATAGGATTTATAATATTAATTTCTTGGGTTTATAATATGCTTTTTTTGTAAGCTTGGTAGGACCTTTCTTTTCATTATCATTCAAAAAAATAGGTAGGTTACATCCAAGTGTTGAATGGTTAGGTGGCCTCAACCTGCCCGGAGGGAAAGTAGGTCTGTTGGCCACCTAATGACATGATAAGACATCAAAAACCAAAATAGATTAAGCATTAAATTTTTCCTCATTTTTGGTTGAAAAACCATAATTTGTCGCATAAATCAATCTTGTCCTCTACATTGAATCCTCGAAGATCCATCCATAACCTACTAGACGCAGATTTCCCTTGGATGCACCATCAAAACATAATTTAATAAAATCATTTGGAGTAAAGAAGTGTTGAGGAGATTCTACAGGGGAAACTAACAGTTTCCACGAGCTTGAGGCAATTATAGATGGGGACATATTTAGAGAAGTTATAATTATAGCTTCATGAAGAGCTACTAGCTAATCATTCAGATGCCATTTCTCTGCTAATATTGTTTCTCTAATATTTTGGACTATTCCTTGGTAGAAAAACACCGGGGGTTTATGGCAGTCTTTAAAATCATGTTGTTTCTTTCCTTCCAAATATCCTAAAGGAGGAATCCCAAAGCCAATGCACAATCTTGGTTGAGAACCAGGCTTGAAAATATACCTTTTCTCCATAAGAGTAGGGTTTCCTTGATGCTTTGGGAGTCTTTATCCATGTGGGAAAACATGGTGCCTAGTTGTCTCCATTAATGATTACCAAAAGAACAAGAGCTCAAGAGGTGTTCCAGGTCCTCATTTGGTTGACCACATATAAAACAAAATGATGGACCATGCATACCACGTTTTTGAAGTTAATCCCAAGTGAGGATTCTCCCTCTACAAACCAACCATAAGAAGTAAGTTATTTTTGTCTAGAGCCATGCAGACCATATCTTCCTCCATAGATGTTGGTTGTGATTATTTTGAAGATCTTTCGATCAAAGTTTGTACGCTTCCCAAATATTGAAGATACCTCGGGTAGAGTAACCCCATCTGAGAATGTCTAGTCCATCCAGGACAGTGATTTTTCATGATTGTAATTATTTTTCCAATTGTTGCCATTGATCTGATATGGGTGCATTAGGTCAATCCTAATGTGTATTCCATTTCCTCCATCTTGAGGGTGCTAACGAGGGTTTCTAGATTGTTCCACCTGCTGATAATTATGACTAGTTGTGTAAAGAAATATCTCCTCAACGTCTTGCCGATTGAACAACTTCTCTTTCTATTTCCATAAATCTTGCCAAAATAGTGTTGTTTATCCATTTCTAACTTCCCAAAAAAAGTGTCAGGTGATTAGGTCTCTATTTCCAGCTGTCAAGTTCCATATTGAGGACCCCTTGGGAGGATCCTAGTATCAGAGAATGTCCTCTGTCTGTAGTGGCATGCTGTATTTTTTGCTCCATATTGTTTTCCATAGGTCTTGTCCTCCCTTGATCCAACACCACCATAATTTACCACCCATGACTTTATTCAAAATGGACAGATCCCTAACACCTAAACTCCCACCCATATTAGATTTTTTGAGATGGGGCCATGAAACCAGAACCTATTTCTTCAATTGATGTGCTCCACCCCATAAGAACTTTTTAAAAATATCTACCATTGAATTGCAAGAAGTTTTAGGGGCAGCCATCCCAAAGAGCTGGTAGATAGAGATCGACTCAGGAGAACTTCTTTAAGGAGAACAATCTTGCCTACTATATTTTGTGCTCGAAAAGCCCAACTGCTTAACTTTGTTTGAATTGTTTGGAGCAGTTCTTGCCAACACGAAGTTTTTAAGGAGTTAGACACCATAGGCATTCCCAGATATTTGATAGGTAATTAATCGATCCCAAAGCCAAGCACCCGAGCAAGGAGGTTTGAATATTCATAGGGGTATTGAAGAAAAATATATTTTACTTTTCATTATTGATATGGGTACTTGAAGCTGACATGAAATCCTACCGAATAAACTTTGACCCTTCTCACCTCTCGCGGAAACACTTGACAGAATAACATAATGTCATCCATAAATTGTTGGTGGGTAATGGGAAGATTCGTTACCCCAAGGATGTATACCCTTGATTGGGGATGATTGAGCTGCTGCTATCAGATATATACGAAGACCCTCGACTGCTAGAATAAAGAGAAAAGAGGAGATCAGGTCATCTTGTCTCAGGCCGTGGGAAGATTTGAAGGTTTAGGAGGGAGAACATTTTAGGAGGATTGAAAAAACAGGAGACAAGATAAGAGATAGGATCCAATTCAACCAATGCTACTCAAAGCTAAAATACTTAAGAATATTGATAAGTTAGGTCCAACTTCGGAAATCATAGGCTTTTAGATAGGTCCAACTTGATCATCATGCTAGAAGTTTTTTACTGCTTCAAGGAATGGACATGTTCTTGGGAAGTAATAATGCTATCTAGGATTTGGCAGCCTTCCATAAAACCCGTTTGTTCATGAGAGATAAGACCAGGTAGGAAGGGCTTGAGGTGCTTAACAATAACCATGAAAATGATCTTGTAAATGACATTAAACAAGGAGATTGTTCTAAAGCCCTTAGGGTCTTCATATTTAGTTGTTTTAGGAATTAAAGCAATAAACATGGAATTGGATCCCAAACATACATTCTGATTGTGACGATATTCCTTCTCCACCTCCATAATATCTTTATCGGTGAATCTCCAAGCAACCTAATAGAATTCTACACTAAACCCATCTGGCACTAGTGCTTTCCTTTTAGCCATCCCTTTAACAACATCATTTATCTCCTCCAGGGTAAACACTCACATGAGATCCAGATTCTGGTCACGAGAGATGAGTTGTGGAATGTGTCAAGTTATTGTTTGAATAACTTTTGATCTATCCTCAGGAGGTTCCGATAGAAGAGACTGGAAATGGTTTACCACTAGGCTTTCCATATCTTCATGTTGAACGAATTTGTTCCTTGAACCATCCTTGAGGGAGAATATTCTATTATGTTTCCGTTGTTGGATCATAGCTTTGTGGAAAAACCGAGTATTCTTCTCCCCTTCACAAAGTCATTGTATTTTAGATTTATGCTTCGACATAATTTCTTCTTATTAGATATCATTTCCGAGATTCAACTGCGTTAAGTAAGTCATTCACGTATGACCATTTCCATGAGAGGTAGTTGTAACTGACTATTTTCTCATGATTTTTGAATAGTTCACTTAGCACTCATTGCATCGGATGATGCTCATAGGGGTGAAAAAGTGGGATTGAAACTAGTGAAATGAATTAGATAGCGTCAATAATCACTTCCAGAGCTTGCACCCGGTAACCAGGACTTCCCGGGAGGTCACCCATCCCAAATCGCCTCTATCTCAAGCGCGCTTAACTGTGGAGTTTTCCCCACAATCAAGCCCACTTAGCTTGCTACCCCATTTGCAAAACTTTAGTAGGTATTGTGCCTCATGAACCATTCAACTAGAGATCCCTTCACTCTTTTTGAATTTAAGTATTAGGGGGTTTACAAAGTGCATTATATTAGATATCACTTTTGGGATTCAACTGCATTAAGTAAGTCATTCACGTATGACCATTTCCATGAGAGGTAGACATAACTGACTAATTTCTCATGATTTTTGAATAGTTCACTTAGCACTCATTGCACCGGGTGATGCTCACAGGGGTGAAGAAATGGGATTGAAACTAGTGAAATGAATCACATAACGTCAATCATCACTTCCGGGGCTTGCACCTGGTAACCAGGACTTCCCGAGAGGTCACCCATCCTAGATCGCCTCTAGCTCAAGTGCACTTAACTATGGAGTTTTCCCCACAATCAAGCCCACTTAGCTTGCTACCCCATTTGCATAACCTTAGCAAGTATTGTGCCTCATGAACCATTCAAGTAGAGATCCCTTCACTCTTTTTGAATTTAAGTATTAGGGGCTTTACACAGTGCATTATATTAGATATCATTTTTGGGATTCAACTGTGTTAATTAAGTCATACACATATGACCATATCCATGAGAGGTAGTCATAACTGACTAATTTCTCATGATTTTTGAATACTTCACTTAGCACTCATTGCATCGGGTGATGCTCACAAGGGTGAAGAAGTGGGAATGAAACTAGTGAAATGAATCACATAGTGTCAATCATCACTTCCAGGGTTTGCACCCGGTAACCAGGACTTCCCGGGAGGTCACCCATCCTAGATCGCCTCTAGCTCAAGCGCACTTAACTATGGAGTTTTCCCCACAATCAAGCCCACTTAGCTTGCTACCCCATTTGCAAAACCTTAGCAAGTATTGTTCCTCATGAACCATTCAAGTAGAGATCCCTTCACTCTTTTTGAATTTAAGTATTAGGGGGTTTACGCAGTGCATTATATTAGATATCATTTTCGGGATTCAGCTACGTTAAGTAAGTCATTCATGTATGACCGTTTCCATGAGAGGTAATCATAACTGACTAACTTCTCATGATTTTTGAATAGTTCACTTAGCACTCATTGCATCGGGTGATGCTAACAGGGGTGAAGAAGTGGGATTGAAACTAGTGAAAAGAATCACATAGAATCAATCATCACTTCTGGGGCTTGCATTCAATAACCAAGACTTCCTGGGAGGTCACAAATCCCAGATTGCCTCTGGCTCAAGCATGCTTAACTGTGGAGTTTTCCCCACAATCAAGCCCACTTAGCTAGCTACCCCATTTGCAAAACCTTAGCAAGTATTGTGCCTCATGAACCATTCAAGTAGAGATCCCTTGACTCTTTTTGCATAATTTCTTCTTGTTTGCTTCTTTCCTCCATTTGGTTTAATAGTCATCCTTCCTCCACTGAGGGGCTCCCAGATCTTCCTTCGCTAATGATTTTTTGTTATATTTATTTCATTTGATTATGAAGTTGATGTTTATCTTTCATAATATTACTAAACTCTTCTTGATTCCACCGCTTGATCTAGTTGTTCAGGTCTTTTAATTTTAGCTGAAAAGTGTGCATGTGATTCCTCCCTTGGGCTGAACTCCCTTTCCACCTATTTTCCACTTTTTTCATAAACAAGGGGTCCCTCAGCTAGAAATATTCAAATCTAAAAGGACGGTTTTTAGGGGTTGTTTTTAGGTCAATCTCCAACCTAATCGGCCATTGGTCTGAACCCATGCATGGGAGAATGGAGGTTTCAAGGAAAATATCCCTACTAATAACCTGCTCTGACACTAGAAATATATCAAGTCATGAATCTACTTGATGTGTGCCTCTACATTGATTGTTCCAGGTATACACCCCATTATTTGTTGGTAGATCCACTAAACGCGTCTCCTCAATTTTTTCCTGGAATGCTTCCGTTTCGGCATCCATATGGCACAGGCTACCCTTATTTTCTTCCAACGATGTGATCAAGTTAAAGTAACCTCCTAAAATCCAAATCTCCTCTGGGAATAGTCTTCTGGGTTTTCTGATATCCTGAAGGAAAACCCCTTTTTCTCCTCGAATGTGAGGCCCATATACCCCTGACAATAGAGCCCAATCATGAGTACCAATGTGTTAAAATTTTCTTGAGGGAGACTGAGGCATACTAACCCAGTATTCAAATGTAATTTTGGTAGGATTCCATAAGATAGAGAGGCCTCCTGCACTCCCTTTTGAATCTTGGGCTACCACCTCATACTAGGGTTTGAAATTCCTAACCATTTCATTTTTTCTAGTCTCCAATATTTTAGTTTCTTGGAGAATCATGACACTCAGTTTGTCTCTTTTAAGTCAGCCTTTCAAGTATCGTTGCTTCTCTCTACTGTTGAGGCCTCGCACATTCCAGGATGTAATAATCATTGGGAAGGCTTATTAATTTGGTGGAAGAACATGGATAGTAGCACCACTCTACTCAAGTTCACCAACAAATCGCCCATCATCTGTATGGATTCTTGTAAATTATTTTGGCCCTTTTTCTTACCTCCTTTTCCAGATACATTGGGCTCTGCGCCTTGGCTTGGTTGAGAAACCAAGTGATCTAGTTGGTCCAAAGAGATCGAGCCTTTCTTAGCTTGATATTACTGAGATTTTTCCTTGTATAAAAAATTTTGGTCTTTAGGAATGAACCTTTCATCTAGATTCCTCCATTCGTTCAATAGATGTTTCATGATATGTTCTTCTGCACTGAGATCCTCCTTCATTCCAACTATTTCCATATTGACTTGATATTTATTTTTCCCATGTCATTCCTTTTCCCATGGTTCCTCCTCAACTTTCCTCTTAGCTTTCTGGCCACCCTTTGAAGGAGCGCTAGGGTTTTCTTTACTAGCTGGATCTCGCACATCACTAGGATTTTTGTCTTCCTACATTAAGGTATCGTAGAAATTATGGTTTTTAGGAGCCTTGCGAGGATATTGTTGGCCTACACCCGACGTATTTTGTGTATTGTGCTTCTTTTTTTGGACTTCCCAGAATCCATCTGAATCTTCCTGAGGTTTTGCTACAACTTTATCCTTCTAAGAATCCATAGGCTCATATTGATTATGGGGGAATTATTTGTACAAGTGGTCATATTCATGACATCTTCTGAAGTGAAATGGAATGTGCTCCCAGTCCAGTGGTTGTTTCCATACCTCATCATGGTACTCCTGCTTGTTAAATTTTGGGAGGGGCTCGGTTATATTCATGTACACACAGATCTGGGTGTATGAGGTATACCTTCCTCATCTTGTTGAATCTGCAACCTTAACAAAACTTCTAATGAAGTTTCCAGTTCCTTCCAATATTTCTGGATCCCAAAAATCCACAAGGAGGGTAAATAATCTATCCCATACTGGGGCTTCCATAAATTTCTCCTGATCTAGGTTATAGCATTCCTCCTAATGTCGCATGAAGAGACTACCATTGTAGTAGAAGTAGGGTTTGTTTTCAAAAACCCTCTCCTTATCTTCAAGGATCGTAAAAATAACTATAAAGAAACTTTGAGCCCCCAAATTTAGATCTATATGCCCTTTTGGTTTCCATTTCAGTTAGATCCATTTAACCAGATCTCTTTCAAAGGGTTAAATTCCTATAAAATTTCATATCAGTGGATGATCTTTCATAAATTTTTGGTAATTCTCCAATTTATTAATGGGAAACACAAATCGATTTTTCTTCATTCCACTTGGAAAACATTGTCCCCAAATTATTGCTTACCATTGGGCTCCCAATACCAGGCTACCTTTTCCTCTTCCTTCAGCTTTGTTTGCAGCTTCGGCCTCTTTTTGACTACTCATTTCTCCAACTGATATGCTTCGATAGGAGGGGATTTGTCACGCCCTATCCTGATGGTAGTATTTTAACCACACATAGGTGGGTGTGGCACTGCCACACTTTTTATTTTCACCAATACTTAAGTGTATGGGCTATGCCTAATGAAACAATTAACCAATTATTTACTTCAAGTGTTATTATCATAGTGGAAATAAAATCTTCCACTAACCATTCATAAATATAAATGCAAAATGGAAATAATTAACACATCATCATAAGTGGGAGGGGAAACTTCTAGAAGTTAGGGAGGCACGACTTTAGAATTTTGTAGGCATGATTTTGTAAAATAAAGGTTTCCATGTAAAGGGTTGTTGGCAGCATCGAATTGTATAATTTTATCTACGATTGAATTACTATATATATATATATATATATATATATATATATATATATATAGTAATTCAATCGTAGATAAAATTATACAATTCGATGCTGCCAACAACCCTTTACATGGACACATTTATTTTACAAAATCATGCCTACAAAATTCTAAAGTCGTGCCTCGTGCACAGTCACCCGAACTATGGAACTAGCTACAAAACCATTGTGCCTATCTTTCATTGTTCTGGTTCACCCATGCCCTCAATAATCTGATCCGCAGTCTGCCCGCACTACCCAGAACTTCAACACACTAATGTGCCTCCTCGTGTAGCCCTAAACATGCCCATTCACTATATCGCAACACTTCTTGAAACACTAATCACATGGAGTTGTCGCAACCAGGGTCACTACCCACACCTACCTTTCGGCATGCAGCTTCTTGTCTCTCTACCTACATTGCGTTGTAGCATCTTGAGTCACTTGACTATTCGATGCCCAACTCTTGGCCAGTTCTACCTATTCAACATGCAGTCAAACTATTTAACTCCACACTACCATTGTATAACAATTTCACATTGTTGTTCTATTCGCTGAAAACTCTAACTCCCACCTTGCTGACTCTGGTCTTACACCTGTACTTTGTGTGTGGCTTCAACCCTTCTTTCTTTGCAATTTTTTTATTTTCATTTACTTGTTTTTGGTTGAGTTCGATGATGGATGAATGACAACCATTCTCCTCTAATATATATGCATGCTTCCATGTGGTAACACCAAGGGTTGCGACCTTTCATGGTCAGCGCATCCCCCATGTACACATCAGCCTACCCATATATTTATGTCAGCCCAACTTGTATAATTATATATCGCTAACCCATCACATGTTTATCACTACCATTTGGGTCGGCCTAGCCACCTGCTCACCCAATCTCCATACTTCGGTTCTACACACTCTATCGCTTTCCCATGGGTACCTTTCCAAGTCGTGCACCTACTCGAATGCCCAACTCAAGTTACCCAACGTGCTCGCCCGTTGCACGCTTCCATCAGAAAGTTGAAAGTCCACCTCCGGGTTGTCTTTAACCGAATGCAGGTGCTTGTCAACTCGAGGCGCTGGCATCCTCCACCACTCCGAAAAAGTTTTCATACTCGACAACGCCATATTAGCAACCTCCATCGCTAAGACATATCCGTATATGTGGGAACCCAAATAGCTCCACCCATTACCTACTGCATGCTCCAATCCTGTCAAACTCTGCAAGAAAATCATGTGATGGTGAGTAGTTGGGAAGCTAATCCAGCCATAAAATTGCCTCCATAAGAACACATGCTCCTCACATCATCATGACTATCTTCACATCTTGCTGTCAATCATGTGCATCTCACCCCGTGCCTTATCATAAAATATAGAGGACTCACTGCCATGAGCAAAAGACAATGAGCCTCATCCTCATGTCAGTCTAAGAAGAGGTAGGGGATGGGAAAGTTGATGGCTCTCCATCCTCCTTATCTAGCAGCTCAGTCCATCTATTCAGATCTTCCTCCTCTAATATCTGCATATATGATTCCCAACTCTCCTCCTGAGTCTTTTGTCTATCATCCCCATTTCCTTCCAGAGCCTCTAACATACCTGTCAAATATAGGATACTATCAGACAATGATCTAATAACCTGTGACTTCTCTATGAGTTTTGCCTCTACAGTAGGCAACCTCCCATCGAGCTCTTCATCTCGCTTTATGTCTTCCACATTCATCATTTTTAATTTACATCTAGCTATCATAATTGCCATGGTTGGTACCCCTAAAGGTTCATCATCTCATCTACCATAAATGTACAACTTCTTCATATGTGGAACAATCATAGCCTCATGTTGTTTCAAAAATTCCATACCCAATACTACCTCATAGTCATCCATTTGCACAATTGTGAAGTCGATCTTTCTAGAATACTCACAAATTTTCACATCCACGTTTTCTGCGATACCAATGAATTTATCTAGTGGAGAGTTCATTGTTTTAATATGAGCTTGGATTGGTGAGAAATTCAATCTAACTTTTCTCGCAACTTCCTCCTTGATGGAGTTATAGGTCACACCACTCTCCACCATAGTGTAATGTTCCTTGCCCAAGCTTCATTCTAACATACTCCAATTTGTTCCTCTTAGGATCCCACCTTGGGACAACCTCCATGGCCAATGCAGATCCTAAAATTTGCATCACCCCAACTATTGGTTCCTCTTTCTTCTTCCTTCCATTGGCTTTTGTTGCTACAACCACCATTAGTCTAGAAGGAAAATTGTTCATTGTGTGGTTCTCTGCCCATGACCGACATTTCAAAGGCTTCTTTATCTTCGACTTGTCATTCGATATTGAATGCTCCTCCTTTGTAGTTTTCTCCTTCGATTTATCGAACTTCGTCTTTCTCTCTTTGGTCCCTTCATCATAATGTTATACCAGTCAATCAACTACAACAAATGCTTCTTCTGGAGTTTTGATATTTTTCCTCTTCAACTCATTGCATGCCCAAGGTTTCAATCCTATAATGAAGTTGAATACCTTGTCTTTCTCCGCCATATCAGGTAGTTCCCAGATCACACTGGAGAATTATCATTGATATGCATGTAGAATCCCTGTTCTCATAATGTATTTAATATTTATCCTTGCATCCCAAGTCTCATCTTGTGGGTTAAAATGAGTCTGCAAAGCCTTCATATCATCCCAAGTAGAAATGTCATCAACATCACCACTATCAATCTGATCCAACTTTTGTCTCCACCACGTCTTAGCATCCTTACTAAAGAATTGAGCAGCTACTTTGAATTTGAATTCATGATTAGGAATCCCCAAGAACTCCATGTATTGCTCCATATCCCATAATAAATTGCTAACTACTTTGGCAATCCTCATCCCATCATAAGAATCAGGGTCCTTGACATTCACATGAGAAGTCCCTCCAATCGGTCCCTGCCCAACTGCTTTCTTCAAAACATATTTCATTCTAGGCATTGTCAAGAGCTTTCTGCAACTTCAAGATTTCACCCAAACCTTGATCTCATGTAGCCCCAATGTCCTTGACTTCCTTCTCTATTTGTATAAACTTCCATTCACTATAATTGTATCGGGTGTTGAGGTTATCATATGTCTCTTCCAATATCATGAACTTATCTCGAAGTTCTTCATTCTCAGCTTCCAACGAAGTCATCTTCGAAGAAAATTCCTCCATTCAGTCCAATAACATCTCCATAAAAATTGTTCTGGCATCCTTGCTAGATTCACTTGTTACTTGAGATTCGTCTACATTGTCTGCCATTAGTTTTTCTTGTGATCTTGTCAAGACCATACACTAATCCATTCAACTTCAACCCTGCAACTTGTCCCTATCGAGCTTCTTCAACTTCAATCAAATCCCTGTGAAAAGTGGGGCTCCAATACCAACTATCACAAAGTGGTAGATGTATCTCTACTTCAAATCTTCAATCAAGCTAAACTCACCCTGAATCAAGCTCTGATACCAGATGTCCCGCCCATATCCCGGTTGTAGTCCTTTAACCAGACATATGCGGTTGCGGCACTGCCACACTTTTTCTTTTCACTAATACTTAAGTGTACGAGCTATGCCTAACCAAACGCGTAACCAATTATCTACTTCAAGTGTTATTATCATAGTGGAAATAAACTCTTCAATTAACCATTCATCAATATAAATGCACAACAGAAATCATCAAAACGTCATCATAAGTGGAAGGGGCAACTCCTAGAAGTTAGAGTCTGCTTGATACCAATATATATATAAATTCTGTAATTCAATTGTACATAAAATTATACAAGTCAGTGTTTCTAACAACCCTTGGTCTACAAACCTTTATTTTACAAATTTGTGCCTGCACAATGCTGAAGTCGTCCCACATGCACGCTCAGCCGAACTGTTGAATTGCCTATGCCACTACCATGTGTATCATTCGTTGTTTCAGTTCACCCGTGCCCTCGATGCTCCTTGTCACAGTCTGCCCGCACCACCAAACACATTGGCACACTACTATGCCACATCGTGTAGCCTTGAACATCCCTATTCACTCTCTCGTAACTCTACCTGAGCCACCGTTCACTCGGCACTGTCGCAACCCAGGTCACTACCGTCACTTGCCTTTCGGCATGCAACGTCGTGTCACTCCACCCACAGCTCGTTGTAGTGGCTCGATTCACCCAACTGTTTGGCGCCCAACTCTTGGCCAGTTATGCATGTTCACCATGCAGTCGAACTGTTTAACTCAACCCCACCCCTGTATAATAGTTCCGCACTACTATTTGGTTCGCCAGAAACCCCAACTCCCACCTTGCCGAATTCGGTCCTGCACATAGACTCCACCTGTAGCTTCGGCCCTTCTCGCTCTGTGATTTCTTTGATTACTCCTGCTTGTTTTCAGTTGAGGTCGATGATGAATGAATGACCATTATTCTCCTCTAATATATATGCATGCTACCATGTGGCAATACCAAGGGTCACGACCTTTCATGGTCGACCCATCCTCCATGTACACGTCGCCCTGCCCATATATGTATGTTGGCCCAACTTATACAATTATATAATTATGCCTTATCGCATGTGTATCATTGTCACCCGAGTTAGCCTAGCCACCCGCTTGCTTGATCTCCATACTTCAGTTATGCACACTCCATCGCTTGCCCATAGGTGGCTCACCCGAGCGTGCGCCTACCTGAATGCCCAACTAAGGTCACTCGATGCACCTGCCCATCACACGCTCCCATCACACATATGAAAGTCCACCTCCGAGTTGCCTTTAACTGAATGTGGTCACTCGTCAACTCGAGGTCCTCACATGATCTCTCCCCTCCTGCCTTATGCGCTCATTCCCCTGTCAGAGATGCAAAAGAGGATGACGTCACAAGGTTTGCAAAGAGACACTTGTGTGAATGATTCAAATTTTGTAGGTTAAAACCCTAGCTTTTGTAGACATCTCAATGTTTTTACTCGAACGATATCCCTTGGGTTTATAATATTAATCCTTTTTGTTTTTAATATAAATTCCTTGGGTTTATATAATTAATCCCTTGGGTTTATAGGGTTTTTAATATTAATATCATAAGTTTGTAGTATTAATATCTTGAGTTTATAGTATTAATTCTTTAGGTTTATTAATCCCTTGGGTTTATAATATTACTCCATTGGGTTTTTAATATTAATTGCTTTGGTTTATTAATCATTTTGGCTTATAATATTAATCTTTTGGATTTAGAATACTAATTATCCTTTTCTTTATTAATCCCTTTGATTTCTAATATCAATAATACCTTGTGTTTATCCTACTATTTATAATAAGAATAATATTAGCATATTATCATAAATTATTATTATAATACTAACAATAGTAGTGTTTAAATATTTGGGTTTTAGTATAGGGTTAAAATATTAAGTTTTAGTAGATGCTTAAAATATTAAATTTAATATTAGGATTTATAATATTATGGTTTAATATTAGGTTTTACAATATTGAGATTTAATATTAGGGTTTATGATATTAGGTTTTACAATATTGAGATTTAATATTAGGGTTTATGATAGATCGTTCTCCTCTGCGGCATAGATCATTCTCTTAGCTCGAGCTGCTTCGACATCCAATTTTTCTTCGGCATCTTCCCCGTTTTCTCCTCGATCTGTCAGTTGCAGCCCTCAGAGGGTTTCCAACCGGTTCTCAGGCCGTAAAATCTTTAAATACCTCGTCTTTCGCAGGCGACCAGTCGCGGTTCCGGAGCTTGCTAGGGTTTCATCACTGGAATTTAAATCACGGTCTCAGATCTGCGGTTTCAAATTGCAGATCTGCGGTTTGAGCTGCGGCTCGTATACGACATAGCTCGAGCTGTTTCGACATCCAATTTTTCTTCGGCATCTTCCCCGTTTTCTCCTCGATCTCAGTCAGTTGCAGCCCTCAGAGGGTTTCCAACCGGTTCTCAAGCCGTAAAATCTTTAAATACCTCGTCTTTCGCAGGCGATCAGTCGCGGTTCCGGAGCTTGCTAGGGTTTCATCACTGGAATTTAAATCACGGGCTCAGAGCGCACGAATTGAATCTGCAGTATAGATCTGGTGCAGATGTGCGTAAAATATGGCTCCGAGCTTTGCAAAAATAACTGGTGGCTCATCCGCCTCTGGAGGGCAATCTCCTGCCCATATCGTGAGTGAAGCCCCAGCTCCCACTATCCAAGTGGTCCAGGACTCACTCGATGAAGCTTTGAAGTTCTCCGAAAGTGCCCTAATTTGCCGGTTCAATGGTTTTTGGCCACGGCTGATAGCACTCCACAATTGGATCTCGGAGGTATGGAAGCCTATCATTTCTGATGAAATTAATATCTACCCCTGTGCTAGAGGTTTCTTTATAGTAGATTTTGAAAATCCTGAAAGCAGACAATGTATTCTAGATTCCGGCCCTTGGTTTTGGGAAAAATCAGGCCTATTCATGAAGCCATGGGACCCATCATTCGATCCCTCTACAGCAGTGATAACCTCAGCACCAGTTTGGGTGAGATTGCCAAGCCTACCCTTGCATCTCTGGAATCTCTCCTCGCTAAAAGCCATCGGAAATGCAATTGGGAAATTTCACTGCAGGTGCCCAGAAACAGAGGAATATGCCAGAACCACCTATGCACGCATCTGTGTGGAAATGGATTTCAGCGCCGGATTCCCAGCTGAAATAAACCTAGCAAGTAAAGACTATGTGTGGAACCAGAAGCTTGATTATGAAAGTGTCCTCTTCAGATGTCGATCGTGCTTTGAGACGGGGCATCTAGCCAAAAATTGCCCAAAAGCCTCTGAGAAAAATTTTGCTAGAAAAAACCACCACAGATCTACATGGTGGGAAGGAGCACAAAAAGAACACTACACTGTCACCAAAGAAGAATATTCTAGAGAAAACTCTGAGTCACAAGAAATCAAGGAAGAAGGAAACAACTCTCAAAGCAAGCAAGGAGAAAGCCCGCCCCAACAAATCAACAGTTATGAGGATTTGAATACCGCAGAAAAGAAATCTTCATTTAACAGCAAAGCAGATCTCCTAAACCAAACTTCTCCGACTATAGATCGCGAAGCTAAGACACCAATGTCCCAAGAACCAGAAGAGATGAAGGAGATGCAGGACAAAGAAAGTTGGAAGACCGTAGAGAAAAGAAAGAAAGCTACAACACCAATCTCGCCAAGAAAGACGAGGAGCCAGACAAGTAAAAATTAAGAAAATTGTAGGTCCGATAGACCAATTTGGTCTCAGTGGACGTTAACCATCATCATCATCATCATCATCATCATAATATTAGATTTATTAAAATTAATATTAATAAATAATATTAATAATATTTATTTTTTAAGTTGAGTATGACTTGAGTGGGCCTAATTGTTAAAAGCTTGTGTTTCCATCCAAGAGGTCGCAGGTTCAAAACCAGAGTGAGATGAAATATATAAACCTTAGCTATGACCTTAAAATAAGATAATAATAATATTAAATTATAATTTTAGAATTTATAATATTAAAATTTAATATAAGTTTAAAATAATAGAATTCAAATATTAGTTTCTGAATATAATTTTAATATTAATATTACATTTAACATTAATATAAATTATATTAATAATACTTAAAAACTAATTTTAAAATATTATAAAATTTAATATTTTGCAACTAAAATTATAAATCCTAATATAAAACCTAATTATACCTAATTATGACTTATATAATTATATAATGTATAACAAATATCATATTATAATTTATAATATTTAAAACCCAATTTTAAAATTTAATATTTTGAAACTAAAATTATGAATCCTAATATTATAAAACCTAGTTATGACTTATATAATTATATAATGTATAACAAAGATCGTATATTATTATCATTTATTTAGTTCAACGTGATCTGTCGGTCATAATAACTAAATCTAATAAGTCAAACGCAGGCAATACGCCATAGAGTTTCTTTGATCATGTAGTCCTCTGAAAATTATGACGATGATGGTTACGTGAACTAAAATGAACATGGTTTATCAAATGTCAGGAATTCCAGATTTCAATTTTTTAAAAATTTTATCTATATAATAGAAAAAGGATGGTCGTTGTGTGTAGTGAAACGAATATGGTTTATCGGATGTTAGGAAATTATTTGATGTTAAGAAATTATTTAAAAATTTTCCGCATTTATTTCTAGGGTAGAAAGCTACTAAAAGAAGCATTACAGGACGATCATTGAAAAAAAGATCATCATTATTTATCATCGTAATTTTTATCAATAATGAGAATAGTCATGTCGTGACATTATAATCGAGGGCCACTCAAACATCGTTAGAAGAAGCACTTGTGGACCAAATTGTCATCGATCAAACAAAAAATGAAAGAACAAACTTATGCGCCTTCGTTTAACCAGGAGTCAACTTGGGCCAGAACGCAAATTTCTTGTCACAGATTTTTTACGAAATTTTATTATGGGAGTGTTTTAATTGTTTTTGTGGAAATAGATTTAGTGTTATCAAAAAATTCTAGAAAAAGTTTCTAAAACGCTTCAAAATTGTGAAACTTAACAACTCTAACCTAAATTTTAATTTCCAAAATTTCCCATCAAAATTTTATCAAAATTATACTAAAACTATGAAACTTCGACTCCTGAAACTCAAAATTATACTAAAATTAGGAAACTTCGACTCCTGAAACTACCCTCAAACTTTTGTGCAGACCCATATATATAAGTGTGTAAATAGTATCATAGCGTCAGCGAATATGCACCATCACCATGTCCATACCAAGTTTCTTGTCCATATGACTGGCCAGTCAAGGTGTAGCAGTCACGGAGGTCAATGCAACAGAATTGGAGAATTTATTTACATATTTGTAAGAATGTAAAATGGAAAGGGATCTGTCACTGAGCAGTGGTAAAGTTAGAGCAGATATCTTCAAGTGAGAAGCAAAGAAAATGTCAATCTATTCTCAGGATTCGAAGTCTAAACGTCTGTATATACGAATGTAAAAAGACAATATAATTCGAGCATGAATTTTCTTTAGTTGTTAAAATTAACAGAACTAAGAAATATGAGCTTGGACGACACCGAAATATATAGTTGAAATTGAAATGCATCTCCCTAATACAACCCCAAAACTGACTTCCCTGAAGATTTTTGAGTCTGTCTCCACTCAATTTTTGGGTAATATTTAGATATTACTTAACCTTATAAAAGCGAACGCGGAGTACACTTTTTTTGCACTTCTAGCTATGTTCACCACGGCACAAATTTTCATAAGTTATTCAGAGTATAAGTTCCGTACAATGAAACTATTAGTCATAGTTGACAAATGACCTGTACGTAGCACTGGGTTGCCAATTTTGTGGAATAACGTTGTTTGCAGTAAGCGTTTTTCCAGTTGAAAGAGATTGCAAACGAATAGAGAATGGAGCTTGTAAAGGACCGCTATTCAAACACCAATTTGCACCCCACGTCTGTTGCATTCCTTGCCATGTATCAGAGTTTGCCTGCATACATGAGCATATAAACATTAATGACAATCGAAGTAATATTTATAATAACAATCGAAATACAATCGAAGTAATATTTATAATAACAAACCTGCTTTAGATCGACTGCTCCAAGATCGCCATCTCCATCTTCGTATTCGATAAGTACAGCGAACCAGTAAGTAGTGGCACCTTCGTTGACGTGGAATGCAATATTCTTCCCCGGATACTCGCAAGGCACACTATACAATAACATCAGAAAGGAAAGGTGCAGTAATCAAATAAAAATGATACAAACATCGTAAAGGAGTTTAACTCTGCAAGTCCGACGACCGAGTACGGGTAGATGAGTACCGTTGGAACAAAATAGAGACGACTCCAGCGTTAAGCAGATCCGAAGATGTACCAGGAGATGCCATGTCGCTGAACGCAGTACCACTGAGATCAAAGTGTATTTTGCCAGAACCTGAGCAGATTCCACCAGGACATTCATCTGTAATAACCACCGTCACCGCGCTTTGAGAGCACAATCCATTCCCCGTGCACTTTACCTGCTTACATGAAACATACAATAAGCTAACATTTCATCAAGAAGTCCTGAAACTTTATGAATACCGAAACAGCACTGATAGTGTAAGATTTTTGACATACACAGATCTAGATCTGCAAAACAATAAACAAGCTTGCAAGAGAAGGAAGAAAGCTAGCAAGAATTGAGAAAAGAATAAAAAATTGATTCTACAATATTAGTTTTAGAACAAATACATAAAACAACTAAGTTAAGCTTAGTTGTACATGCAATAACTAAAGCTAACTAAAGTTAAGTGTGCTTTATCTTATGTTAATGTGTACATGTGCCACATGCAAGCAATAAGTTAACTGGAGCTAATCTAGGTGCATGTACACCAACACAGCTAGTCTAAGTGCATGTACACCAACATCCCCCCTTAAGCATAACTTAGGTGAGTGTGATGCAAAATGAATGAGTCCCGGCAACACGGCCATTTTAGGTACCCATATACAATGCATCAAAAAGGAGGAAAGAGGGAAAACCCAGTGGGAAGAAAACCCCCCTCAAAATATAATGCAAAAGTAGAGAAAAGACAACTGCTAGGCAGTCGTGTCCTTCACCCCGAGTCGATCTCGCAGGAATCGAAACTTCTGCTCAACATGTTTTCTTCCAGGTGTCGCAAATCCGCCTGACAGAGCGCGAGCAAATACGTGGAGACCATGAGATTGAGTATGTCGATTGTGGAAACTCCAATTTAGACTCCATTCTTTGTTGTTGCTTCAATCTTCTGAACCTGCAAATAAAATTGCTTGTGCACTGATTACAAATCCCTGTGCTCTGATACCATGTAAGATTTTTGAGATACACTGGAGCTAATCTAGGTGCATGTACACCAACACAGCTAGTCTAAGTGCATGTACATCAACAGATAGCATGCTCCGCATCCTTTCCCGTCTTTGAATAAGGCAAGACTTCCCGCAGCTATTTTTGATTGGAAAGGTATCTGTTTGACCAGGCTACCATATCCACATGCCCCACCTGTTACAATGGGTTAATTTTATTTTTTCACTCGCACGTTCATATCCTTGAATGGCTTTGAAAGCTCATGAGATAAATAATATAAAAAATAGCACAAACAACCTTCACGTGTTTGAATATTCTGGTGCGGTTTAGTAGATTGAATACTAGAAACTTCAATATTTAAAAATTAATTTAGAAATAATATAATAAACAACTATCGGCCTAAATAAAGAACTTAACATTGCCCTTACCCTCGCTTCCGTCTCCGTTTGGACTGCCATACCATGTAGCGGTGGCTGGCTGCCAATCACCTTCTTCTTCTACTAACTTATATTGATTGAGATTGACACCAAGAGCGATTACAGAGCATATAAACATTAGGCAAGCTACCTCATAAGCCAAACAGAGCGTCATCTTCCTCATTTCTGAACCGAAGGTAGAAAGCATAAAAGCTTATACTACGCTGGGCTCAAAGCCTGTGCAATGCAATGCCCGTTAAGAAAATGGAAAAATAGGGCATATTTATAAGACCTTTAGAACTCTAGTGAGTTGGTCGGTGCAAGGTTTTCAATTTCCGTCCTGTAGAAGGCCCACCCGTCCTTTTATATTTAGGGAACACCATGTGAATACGGATGCGACGATGACTAAAATTAAAATCCTAAAAGAATAGACCGATTTATTCGTTGGGTGTTGTCAAATGAACCGTGTGTAGTAATAATCCTGAGTGCTGGGAAGTCAAAAGCTCAGCATAGATTAGGGAGATTTGAGCAGCAATTGTAATTGATGAACTTAAAGCGTGAGAGGAGGCGATGATAAGGGATGCCCCCGTTGAAATCGAGGCTACGAGAAAGGAACTGAGAGGGAAAAAATGAACAAATGTTCGTAATTTTTATGGTACAAGGCACATGGTACGTTGTTCCAGTGTCGGCTTCTTTATCTTGGCCCAGTACAGGAGTGTTAGAAATTAGAAGAATTTGGTAGATTTAGATGGCATCTTGTTTGTCTTGTATTGAAAATATAGCTCATAGAGATTTTCCAATGAAGGCACCATCTTGGGTTGGGTTGAAAATAGCTTATCGAGATTTTCCAAAGATGGCACCATCTTGGGTTGGGTTGAAAATAGCTTATCGAGATTTTCCAAAGATGGCACCATCCACTAATATTTACTTAAAAGTCACTAATATTTACTTCAAAGGCTTGACAAGTTCAGCGCACTATCACAAAACTTAATAATTTTTCCGTAAAATGTTATCAATAATAATGACGCGGTTTGCTGAATTTATATTTTGTTTGGCTGGATTGTTAAGATTTCATAATCAGGGAATATTCTTTCTCTGATATCGAAAGCCAATATGAGATTTAATATTGCTCATCATCGCTCTGCACCTTTCGATCCTTTGTTAGACTATTGTATTAGGTTCATATTGCAGCGACACATGGCGGTTGCGACTTGCATGACACTTTTTGTTTGGCCTTTGCAACGATGTAGTGTTGCATGCGAGGTCAGTGAGGATGTTGGTCAACAATAAGCAAAGAGATTTCAACACTCAAGGTTTCGAATTGATACCATTTTGGAGTGAGTGACCATGTTGTCTCTGCCTAGAATACCAATTCGATTGAATGATTATCTATTCGGCTTGACATTTTGACATTTTCCCTCTTTGTTCTTAGGTTTCCACTGTACTAGGGTTTGATGTGGTAATGACGGGCTTTTGACCCTCACTACAACAATTTCTCACATGGCTTTGATCTGTAAACTTATGCTCTTACTCAGGGTTGAGCATCTAGTTCTTGGCTGAATCATCAATTTCTGAGTTTTTACAGTAGCTTTGAAATTTTCTAGTTAGCAGTGGTTTTATCAGAGTTAAGTCACTGTTATTTTCAGTGGTTGTAGGTCTTCCAATGTGGTACGGGGATGCTTTGTTGTTTACCCTTGCCTACAAGTTCTTCAATGCATCAGTGTGGAAGGTGGAAGGTAAAGGGTCGAGAATAGAATGTGGTCAATCATGTTCGTGGTAAGGAGAATTTTGGGGGCTTAACCTTTTCAATCGACTATTATGGCTAAAATTGATGCCATGGATTAATACCTTTCATTATGTTTAATTGACATAATACAAGGGAAACAGCTCAAGCTGTGCAGAAGTTATCTTTGGTTAAGGCTAAAGCGTCTCTTGAGGATGTTCTTGCTCACAAGCAAGCAATACCTTTCTGTGGCTTTTGTTGGAGGCAAAGACAGGGGGAGGGGTAGAACGTACGGCCTAATCACAACCTCGACATTCAAATGCCTAGGGCTGTTGGCCTGTATTTGTTATAACTATTGAAGAATGCAAAACGCAATGCTGAGGTTTTAATCCTACAACATATTCCAAACAATTTCCTTTTTGATTATTAGGGCCATAGCTAACTTTGTATGTTTAAGCTGCTAATCATTATAATATGTATTCATTTGATCAATTGATAGGTGGAGGGACTTGGTGTGGATGCACTATATATTTCACACATCCAAGTAATATTGGAAGTAATGCTTCATAACTTCCAAGTTGTAGTGTGAGTCGTGATTTTAGAAATAGTTAAAAATTTTTTACGTGTGGGGTTTCTTATGAATCATAGATTCACTTTTTTCGGATCTTATCAGGTAGAAGTGGATAAACTAATTCTTATATATATAACTAATTATGTGATCAATAAATACAGCCTGTCTTTGGTGTTATGTGTTTGGCTCTCTCTTTATTTTTCTAACATGGTAACATATTCTGTCTTAATTCCTTTGCGGGAAAAGCCAGGAAGATAAAAGAGTTTTGAATTTTATCTCACTGTACATAGATGATTTTTTTTTACATGCCTGTGTGTAGATTTGCTCGGTGTTTACAACCCTTCAACGTCGTGATATCCTTCCATCTTACTGCATCAAATTCTCTGACAGTCCCTCCGAAGTCTCCTTCGTTGTGACTACTTCCACAGCCAAATCCAGCTGCCTGACGAAAGTCTTCTAGCACAGCCACCTTAGCGTGAGCGAGGCCCACATCCATTAATTAGGATTGATTCGGTCAGAAAAGACGCATATCGACACCTCCTCCACCAGTTAGCTTGAAACTTTGAAATTCATTTGAGCCACCATCGTTCTCCTTGGAGGCTTCATATAATCTTTAGCATGTATACACTTCTGGTATGTGAGCACAATATTGCACGCAAAAGGTCTTCGGATCTTCAGTCAAAGGAGCAAGCTAGACACAATGTCTGCTTATTTCGATGGAAGCTTTTAGATAATTAAAGCTTGTTCAAGTTCCATACAAGATTATTCGGCTATGATATGCTTCTGCTTATCTCAAAATTGTCTAATAACGACAGACTACGGCCCCAACGACCAAGGCCCGAATCGAATTCAGGCTCTCAATATTTTCTACTGGGTGTCCCTCGTGGAATCGGTTCTGATTCTGTTCGGAATCCTTGTCGGACTTCGCATTGGAATACCGCCAATATGGTTGAAGTTCAGTGAAAATTATCCCTCGTCTTTTGCGTATTTCAGAAAATGACTGGTCTTGGAGGAGAAAGGAAAAATGACTGTTCTACATGTGGAGCCGTGAAATATTTTTGCTGAAGTATTGGTGCACAGCCAATGGAGGCCATCAAGAACATTGTTATTATTAATTTTATTTTATGCTATCTTTTATTAGTTTTCAAATTTATGCAATAAATTTTGTGGTATTATCGTGTTTATATGATTATTTAGGTTGGTTTGTAAAATTATTTTGTTGTTTGAATAAAAAAAAAATATTGGTGAAAAGGAGTTGTTGGGGAAAATGAAATGATGCACAATCACAAAGAATAGGTAGACTAATGTGACCCATCTTGTTTATAGAGCATCTGTGCATGTTATTATATACAAGGTCAAGTTGTAGAATTGTTTGCTAAAGACATTAAGTACCCAGAATGCTATCCTAGATAACTGATGAAAGTTGTGGAAGGTCATGGTTGGCAATTCCATATGATGGTTCAGTATCAAGACTGGCTCATCGCGCTCCACAAGGTTGAGAAGTGTTAATTCTGCGAAGCACATCAACGACGATCTAATGCAGATATGTCTTAAATGGAACAACTAGGAAGCTCGAAAGTGTGGTGGAGAAAAGAGCGGAAGCCATGAGATTTCAGAATAGATATGAGTGTTAGTGATGACCATACCAAACAAATTTGACAGAAATTTATTCATTATTGTAATGTCTACTTTCTAGTTTTGTCATGTAAGCGTTAGCCGACGATATTGGAGTAATGCTTCCATGACTTCCAAGTTGTCATGAGTTGTCATTGTGAGTCTATAGGTGTGATTCTATAAATAGTTATGTCCCTATGTGTGTGAGTTGTCTATGTGTCATAGATCTATCTTCGTCATATCTTATCATCTAAAAGTCGGTGATCTAATTCTTATATATGTAATTGCTTTATGTGATCAATAAATACAGTGTGTGTTTGTTGTTGTGTGTTTAATCACTCTCTCCGACCTCTCTCTATTTTTATAACAAGTTAACAAGGCTAAAAAAATCAGAGGCGAACTTATCATGCCCATGGAAGAATCAATCGTATGGTCAAAATATCCTCCTATGTTCTCAATTCCATGTGCTTTTTTATGCACATAACTACTGCTATGGTTTCTT
This sequence comes from Pinus tabuliformis, assembly GCA_031772625.1. Taxonomy (NCBI): domain Eukaryota; kingdom Viridiplantae; phylum Streptophyta; class Pinopsida; order Pinales; family Pinaceae; genus Pinus; species Pinus tabuliformis. The sequence continues at coordinate 464,147,576 of CM062820.1, read as the reverse complement.
CACTAGTCCATTTGAAGTAGGGTGCAATGTTCATTGTTTTGTAAATTGTTTCTTATTTAATCCTTAGATGTTTGCCCCTAATATAATATGTCATTTTGGATTGAAATTCTAAAGTAGTGGTTTTCTTTGATTTGTTTTGAACTTTTGTAGCTTACATGTCATCATCATGCTATATTGAGTTAATATGGTCCAAGAAAGAAACACCTCTTAAAAATGAGGTATGCTCTTTGTTCCTAAGCTTATTAATACTCCCTAGTCTAGAAGGATTATTACCCTGAAGTTATCTGGAACTGGATCATTATCATATGCACTAGATGCATTATCTTCTAATGCAGTTGTTTGTGCATTGAACTATAAATAGTTCCAAAATGTCTACATAAATCAATAGTGAAAAAATCCCTCTATTTGATCATATTGATGTATTATTTGAGTTTTTGGGGATGTGACATATTTGACTATTCTCTTTATTCCATCATATTGATAGATAATTCGATTTATAGTGACATGGAGTGAAACAACTTTTCAAAGTCATAAATATCGATGTATGAAGATAGGATTTGTTATAATATGTAGGAATGAGATTCTTGTTAATTGTGCACAAAGTTTAAATATATTAAGGTGGTATCTAGATTATAAGTGTTATATTTGAGCCTTGATTCTTATGTGTCTATTTTTGCACTTAGATTTTCATTTGAGTAGTGGAAATTTAGATTTTACCTTCCTCTTTTTTTTTGTAGGTTGAATCACAAATTTATCCCACTAGATTAAGGAGAGTTCAAGCTCTTGGTAGTGGCACCTCCTTGGAAGGTTCTAGAGAAGTTGGTATGCAACAATTCATGACGACAATTTTGAAAGAAAGAGATTATCAAGACTTGTTGTTTTTGTATCTTTTTTGTGGGAACTATACCACCTATTTGTCTACCAAACTTAAATTCTAAATTCTAGACTCTAAACAAACATGAATTTGTGAAATTTTGTATTGCATTTATTTTTTTCTTGATTGCTATATATATGTTTGAAATGACGGATTCAACAAGATGGAAACCTTCAAATTCTATTGACTATAATTTTTAAGGCACCAAGGAAAGATTAGAAGATTACTTGGAAGATCAAGTTTTCATTGAGTAATTAAAAATGGACTTATTTTCAATGCATACCATGTAGAAGTGTTTGCAAGGCTACTTGGGGAATAAAGCTTTGGGCTAAAAGTGTTTTTTTTTAGAATTCTAACATAAATTTTATTGTAAGAGACTTTGATGATGCACCTTAAGACTATGTCATATATTTATGAAGTTGTGGGTTGGGTTACTTTGGGATGTCCATTTAATAATTGTTTGCATTTAATGTATTGGCCGTATGAAATCATATAAAAAAATAGGGTACATATGTTTCAGTTCTAGTAACTGCTAACATTCAAATTCGAAACATTTCTTGAGCATCTGCCAAGTTGCATGTGGCAATGTAATGGTTTTGCCTAGATATTTATAAGTGTTCTAATCATTGAAGCATTTGGAATAAACTTATGGAATACTCTAATAAAATATTTATAAGAGTAGCTTATGGTAATAATTGTGAATAAGTGTGAGTTTTCAAAATGTTGGGATCCATATTTTAAATATATGTTTGTATGTGAATAATATATGAAGCATCAATTTCGTTATGTCGAATAAAGTTTTCATTGCTTAACCACTTCCACACTCAGACCTAAACATGCTTCAATACATTTGTCGTTGATATTGAACCACACATCTATGTGTATATATATGATTTTCTTGACATCTTACATGGAGTTGCATTGTTGTTTGGTCTGGATAGCCCATTGACAATGTAATATGAGGACGTTGAAATGAAATGGCTTGTCTCTCTTGTTGGTAGAGATTATTTGTTAATTAGCATGCAATATGGATGCTTTGAATGCTTCACATTCTTCTTTGAATGTGGTCAGTGTAGTTGATGGCAATGGTGTTGTAGGAACTGATGACACTCTTTTGAAAATATTTAACAAGGTATGCCTTCCACCCTCGCCATTCACTTTGATGATAACTTTATGTTGTTGCATTGGTAAATAGCAAATTTTATTATTTGTGCATTGATAGGTGAATCTTGATTGAATATTGGGAAGCCTATTGCTAGATTGGCATTATATGTTAACTTAAAGAATTCTTGCTATTTTGTAATGTTAAAGACACGTAGAAGTGGATCATTAGAGCTCATTGCATGTGTTAAAGTAGGTTGGCATATTGCATAGATTTGTCACAAGTCTCACACTTATGGATATTAAAGTTAAAAATGTTAAATGAGCAGGAAAGAGATGATAGCTTTTTAGGCTAAGAGGAGGTTTTCTATAATAAACAGTGGAGAAAAGAGGCCTAGGTACCATTTTCCACATGGACCTAGACACAAAGGTAGCTATAAAAATGATAATATTTGCAGGGGACTTTTGATGAAGATGTTGATCATTTGATTAGCATATGAGAAAATATTATAAAAATAAAAAATAATAGATATTGTTTTGAAGCTTTCTTATGGTTATATACTAAAAAAATATTTGCATACCTTTTTGAACATCTATTTACATAACTTTGAATATTCTTATTTGCAAAATCTATAAATCAATGACATGTACATATTTTGTGCATGAGACAGTTCAAGCTAGCCTTTCATTACAATTAAGCAACATTATGACCAAGGGTTGCTTAGATTCTTATGATAAACATTTAAAGACCATACCCTAATGGAAATTGCTATCCATACTTGGCTTATCAAGTTCACTACTTATTGGCATGAGCGAGTGTGAAGTGTCCTTCTTTAGAGAACTGGAAATACGTCTTCATAGGGATATGTGTTGGGTGTTCATTTTCCATGAAGAATTATCCATATTTCATGTTTTATATTTCTTGTACATATCAAGGTTCTCTTTATAGAGGTCCTGATTGTGCATATTTCTTGTAATTATTATGTTCATTTAATTGTAATCTCATCAAGAGACACTCTCTTTACCACATCACCCTCACATGTTATTTTCCACGTGAACTTTCCATGTATCTTTGTTTTAGTAGGATGTATTAATCCACATCAATCTCACATAAGAAACATGTCTGAGCCCCTATTAGGGTTGGTAGTATCAGGAAGAAAGTACTAATATGAGGGTCCAAATCTCCTAACAGCCCAATACCCAATGCCCATATGGTTAGATATCCTATAGCTAATCACTTTTCAATCGTCATGGCCTACTTCCCATCTATTGACATTATGGGTTTCATTAGTGTCAAGGCCAGGAGACATCATGCACATCACGATCACTTGAAATTTGAACTGTAATCTCTCAATTCCATGATCCTATTACTTGATGTCATCAACCCTCTATCCCTATGAATGAATGGGATTTCAACTACTATATATATCAAGAGCTTTGCAATAATAATAGTGGATATACTTTTGACACCCAATACTTCATAATATAGTGCTATGGTATCCACCCTCTTAAGATAATCCCACTTCTAGTTAATCCATTAGTCATAGCCCTCTTATTTCTGATATGACTAAGGATTGTAGTTGAAGGCTTAATCCCTGATTTTTATTAGGAAATATCGAAACAAAGGGGAAATTCCATCCTTGAATTTCTCAGTAGCCTAAAACCAAGGGAGGATTAATTCCCAAATTTCTTTTGAGTGAGGCATGACTATAGAGTAACTTTCTTAGCCTATCCTAAGAGATGACAAATAATTGGCATGGCACCAAATATACTCATAATACTTATAAAGCCATAAAGGTCCCCATTTATCATGAATACATCATCAATACTCCCTCTCATTTCCACATACTAGACACTCTTATCTCTCTATTTCTTGAGACAGTTTGGAGATGGAAATTTTTCCCTGTCGTGTTAATTTGAAAACTTGTATTTTGATTCTCATTTCAAATTTATTTATTTTTATTTTTATTACATAATATATAAATTTATATACTATAAAATTTCAACAATTGGTTTTCATTGTTTCCATTTTGAAAACTATATCTCCTTTAGCAAGAATGTTTGGTGTGATGTCTCTCACAAAAGTAAACTTTGAAGTCATGTGTCACACAAAATTAAACTTTGGTGTGGTGTGACATGTCAACAACCCAAAATTTTGAGAAGATGTGATGTGCCACATGAAGAAAAACTCCATGAAATATATGGCCAAGAAAGAAAACTTTATCCCCTGTGATATTCCATGCTAATGGAAATTTTTGATCGATGTTATAAACAATATTCTATGTTCCAACAAAGGATAGTTTACAATGGTGCAATATGTCGCATGAAAATAAAACTTTTGTCTAGTGCATTGTGTGACAAAGATAACAAGTTTGAGGACATATGATATTTCACAAGAATAAATACATTGGTGTGATATTGTGTATCACATAAATTGAAAGCTTTACTAAATACGATATGCCACTATAAGAAAATATTTGGTGCAGTTTGATCTATCATAGTCATTGAAAGTTTAAGGAAACATGATATGTATATGTTATTATGACCACAATGATGTTATTTTAGCCAAAAAAATTTATAAATAATATATCTCAACTTTTTTACCTTTTAATGGCATACCTTTTGCATCCCACCATATGCTTAAGTACACTTTAATCTTTCTTGTAGTTGGACATCTCCAAGCTAGACTAAGAAGCCATGAGGGAAGAACTTTCTTAGCAATATAGGGTGAATTTATGAAAGTAATTTACTAAAACTCATCATCCCTACTTCCTATGATCTATTTTCTCTTGACACTGGTCTCCCAACCCCATGAGTGATTATATCCTTCCTTTACACCTTTATTCTCAATTACTGTCTGTTATAGGCACACTTACTACTTCTTCCTTCAAGGCGTCATTCTCCTTCTTGTGGATGAGTGATTCTAATTTCTCTACACATTTATTTCCATGGGTTTTCCTTCTCTTTGATTGAATTCTTATCTTTCTTGTCTTATATTTCATATGTCAACTTTGATAGATTTCTGCTAGATATATCCATCAATATTGATCAAGAGCTTCGATTTAACCCCCAACAAGTATTATAATGGTATGATACACATACTAATGAGTAGTTATGGTACTATTACCCCAATTCTTTGATAACTACTAGAAGTTATTATTGCACCTCCCCACCAATTATTTTCTTCGGGGAATTTTAGCAAACTTATATCTCATCAGCATTTGGGACAACTAGTAATTCATTGGCAAATAGTAATTCTCCAAACCCTATAGTTGGATTTCCTCCTCCTCATGGCCTCTCATGGTCTGTATCAAGGCTTGAAATCTTCATTAGTTGCTATTATATTATAATTACAATTATTTTGGGACTTTGTCACATTTGTATTTAGATGCCTAAGTAGGGATCACTAACATAGTTAATTACAAATAATTTGTCAATAGAGCTCAAGAATTAGGGACATTGCACAAAGGAAGATTTCTTTGTTACAGTATTAACTTAGTCATGCATCTAGAGTCACTCTTTAATTGTAAAATCCAGATTAACATTAATAAGTTGTTTTCCACATGATACATAACAACATGGAAAAAACCGTCCCTTGCAACCACATCACATAAAATATCTTCTCCATGTGACATGTTGCATTCTAACATAGTTAAAAAATATTCAATTTCATAACCATTCTAATAGTATTATCAAATCCTCAATGATGTAACAACCGTTTTCCCATACATTTGAAGATGAATAACTAAATCCATGAGTCTTAGTATACCATAACCTAAAAGTGATGTTAACATCTAACTTATTGGTTGAAACAGAAATTGTAAATTGTCAATGGACCACTAAGTTGAATTACTACCATATTGCACCAGGAATACCATACACCTTCTCATATTCCAAAATTTATGGTTGTTATAATAGGAGATTACATTGATGCTCCATGGGATGTAAATAATTCTACATTTGTTCCAGTTCCATCTATACAAAGTGGTGGTCATGCTCAAATTCCACTTAAAATGGATTAGGCACTAATAATACATAAATATCAATCTTTTCCATTACAAAAGTTGCAATTTAATAAAATGTAACCATGTTCAAATATCATATGAATTACTACCATAGTTTTCATGTCTTGTGCTAAAACAAATTGGTAATTCCATCCAAGTTGAGGCTTCACATTATTCTACATTTCGATGGGTTCTTCCTGAATAGGAAAACACCAATTTTGATGCAATTCTTATTACACCTTCAAGGGAATTTTCTTGTGCTTTTTAGTTCTCCTTCACCAACTACTCGATTTGGGTTAGATTTCCACATTGAATTAATATGAGATTGTTGTAATAAGAAATTTGGTTTTAACGTTATTTTGAAATCTTAATTTAGTTCTAGTAATTAATACAATAATAAAGATTGACATTTCCACATTATTAATATCAATATATCATTTTCTTCAAAAGAAAATGATTAATTTATATTCATTAGGAATGAGTATACATCTTGTGATCAATGCCATTCACTTAAGGCTCGTGTCATTCTATATATCAGGCCTTTGTAAGGTCTTTCTTTTGAAAAATAGAGATAACAAAAAACAAATATAGAATTAATATATCATTATTACTAATGGAAATACATTATTTTTATTATTATTATTATTCTTATTTACCTTCAAGTGAGAAGCAATGAACAAGGAGGTGATTTTGGCACCACCTCTTTCACCTAAAGTATTAATTAAGGGAAACATGAATACCACCCTCCCTCATCAGGTGCAATTTGTTGGGAATATAGTAATGCACATTCATTCAAGAATATCCTCTCTTGGATGCACCGAGGGGTATCAAGGATTGGTTTCTAATTTGGAAAGACTCTTGATATCCATCCACACTAGATAATCATGGATCCTAGTATAGTGTGCTCTATTTTTGTTATCATGTTCTCTTCTATAGCAATATCTTTAATCCTCCCTTTATTTTTTGACGTATTTTGGGAAGCTTACTTCTTTGGTTTTCAAATGGTAGTTTGAAATATCCAATGTTTTCTTAGTTATTTTTCTCACGGAAGGGCCATGTTCTCCTGGCGTATCCCCTCACACCCACTATACGTCTCATCTATGGTCTTCAAACCCTTGTCCTAAATTGTTTAGATTTTTTATAGATTTTCACTTTGTTTTGGTTGCCTAAAGGCTTTGTATTGGCACAAGATCATTATATTTTTTACCAAAATTAGTTGAATAGTAATGCACATTCATTCAAGAATATCCTCTCTTGGATGCACCGAGGGGTATCAAGGATTGGTTTCTAATTTGGAAAGACTCTTGATATCCATCCACACTAGATAATCATGGATCCTAGTATAGTGTGCTCTATTTTTGTTATCATGTTCTCTTCTATAGCAATATCTTTAATCCTCCCTTTATTTTTTGACGTATTTTGGGAAGCTTACTTCTTTGGTTTTCAAATGGTAGTTTGAAATATCCAATGTTTTCTTAGTTATTTTTCTCACGGAAGGGCCATGTTCTCCTGGCGTATCCCCTCACACCCACTATACGTCTCATCTATGGTCTTCAAACCCTTGTCCTAAATTGTTTAGATTTTTTATAGATTTTCACTTTGTTTTGGTTGCCTAAAGGCTTTGTATTGGCACAAGATCATTATATTTTTTACCAAAATTAGTTGAATCATATATATCTGAGTGGGTCATCTTTACCTTCAACTAGTTTGAATATATATATATATATATATATATATATATATATATATATATATATATATATATATATATATATATATATATATATATATATATATATATATATTTTCTTCCAAGTACATTGTTTCTTCAATGGGTGGCACCAGCTACAATCTCGGTTACAGGTCATTTTAATATATGACATGATGCCAAGGAAACATGCCAAAAGTTGTATACATGTAGGTGACAAGATCTAACATGGGGGAAGAGAAAGTGTTAGATCCCAATCATCCACTTAGCTCTACCACATGCAAAAACCACCATAAACTTATCAAGATATTAGAAAATAAAAAGAGGAGATCATCATGGATCATGATTACTACTGAGATTCTCAGGTAATTACCCCTATTGTGGACTAGGCTCTAGAAAATAGACATACGATAGGTCAATATGATTAATACCTTCACACAATTAGTCTCTATCACAACTTAAATTGCTTCTAGGTAAAGTCCTCCTAGAGAATAATGATGCAAAAGGTGATATTTTGCTAATTATAGATGAATTCCAACTTCAATTTTGAGAAATATACAAGTGGGTATAAAGATAATCATACTACATGGAAAGGGGTTAGTTCCACCTGATAGTCACATGTATCATGTTCCTCTTAAAGTCTCCACCTCCTCTTAAAACTTTGAATTATAGGGACTACCTTTTGTATTTGTTTTCTTAGTGGGACTTCGTTTATGATAGTCATTTCTATGGTTTTAGTTGGTAGCTTTAGTGCCTAGATTTTAGCTTATAATAATTGTTTAATGTAAACTTTAAAGCTAATATGCTTTGGTTCTATTTTAGTCATTTTGAAATTTCATTCTATTTATAATATATTGGACAAAAGACCTACACTTTTGAATGTGAAGTTCCCCAATAATAAATTAGTAGAAACAAGAGAACTATAATTATCTTTTGCTAATAGAAAGTGTTAACTCTTTTTTTCTATTTATATATAAATTAGGAAAAATATTTATATCAATAATTAATAATTTTAATATTACAAAAAGTAATATTAAAAAAATAATATTTTAATATTTTTTATATAGCATTTAAAATTACAAAAATTTATATAACTGCAACGAATTTCTTTTGAAAGATTTTCAGCAATGTATAAGATACTTAAAATCAAAATTTGTATGTAAAAAAAATATAAAACTTAAAATTTTTAAATATCTAATACGATGAATATTACTATTTTTAGGCCAATAGGCCTTCCTTTGAAAGGGACTTTCGTCGTCCCTTTGTTTCTCAGGCTGACACCTGGCATCGGGCATAAACCCTCTAACCACCCACACCTTTTTCCGCAGAGTTCTGAAAGCGAGCGGTCATACTCGTCGTGTATTCATGGATATTCATGAAGGTGGTTCTGCGGCTACTTAATTTTTAGTTGGAGTTTGAGAAATTCGTGACGTTTTCTTCGGAAGCTTAAGCATTCATAAGCTCCAGTAGTAATGGCGACATAACTGCTCTAATCTGGTACATAGGAAGAGTTCCTTTATACGAATACAACTTTGGCATTCTAAATGTTGATTTTAACATGGAATCTGTAAGTGGTTTAGTTATATTGGAAACATCTGTGTCAAAACATTGCTAAACTTTTCTTTTTAAATGAGAAAGTTGTGTTTCTGTTACTCTGGCAGTCTGGACATGTGTGCTGGGATGATAACGATAGCAGAAGTTACTGTGCCTGACCCTGCAGCTATCTAATCGCCCAAATAGGAGAAGGGGTTTAAAAGCTTTTTGCAGTGAAGCTGAAATTCAGTTACAAGCTGGACGTGTTCTTCAGATGGCCCTGCCACAATTGTCCAAGTATTCGAATGCTCGAGGAATGGTAAATGCAGAATGAAAATTAGCCTTTATTTTCAAATAAGAAAGGTGGGTCAGGTCCCTGACAGAGAACCGCATAGTTTAAGGGAAGTTCTTGAAGTCATTCGGTTGAAAAACAATGACATTTGACATTCCACAAATCAGAACCCAAACCCAAACAAGAATGAATAAATTAGTACAAACCCATCTAAACCTGGGTTTGATAGGCACCTAGGGGTTGTGAAGTAGCATATCCAGAGTTACAATTTTTGATGGGTTGCCAGTTGGATTTTAGAATCTTGAAGCCATGTCGTTTACTGCTCGCAACCACCATTTATTCGTGAGCACTGCATTACTTTTTTAAACCATTAGCACACAATATTAATGAAAGAAGTTACAGATATAAATTGGCGAGCATAATGTGTAGTCTATTTTTATTTTTAAAATTCGAGGTATGACACAATGCTCAAACTGTGGTGCATGTAGAACACCCCCTTCATCTCAGGTAAATTGACGATTGTCTCTTTATAAGATCTAGGAATGTTTGCTCACAGCCTGTTGACCTTCTGACGTTCAATAAAATGCTTTTTCATCTGACAGAGCTTAATGCAGGCTGCAGCTGTTAATTGTGCATGCAAATTTAACTTATATTAAGCTAACCTTATTCTTACCACAAACCAGCTTTGTATACCCATATTTAATAGGCAAAATTGGAGCAAAACAGGCTGGACTGTAAGTTGGAGGTTAAATTCAAGAGGAAATTACGTTTGCTGCAAGCACTTTTTGAAAGTGTGGAAGTGTTTCCCTCATTATGGCCCAGCCTGGTTGATTTTATTGCCTATATTAGCTTTTTATTCTGAGGATCCATGTTTACAGATTATTTGAATGAGTAATTATACAGAAGGCAAATGGCTAGCATACAGATCAAAAGACAAATTGCTCTGGCATACCAAAAAAATGCTGTCACTTTCATTTTCATTTTATTTGGAGTTATTGTACTTCAGAGCCAAGAACTTCCTTCAACAACATACCTTCTGCAACACGAGTTTCCTTCAACAACATGCCCTCAGATACCTTGATCTATCCAGCAATCAACTCAAGGGGAAAGTCCCTGCATCTTTAGCCAACCTTACGTTTAGTTTCCTAAATATATCAAACAACCCCCCATCCACCCTGTTTGATCGAGCAGTTTATAATGTCCAAACTGACGAGATGGAATTTTTGAGCTTGTTGTGTGCCGGCCCATATGAAACCTGTGATTATTGTATTAAGCTTGTGCAGAACTCCTTGAGGTAAATTGACAATGTGCATCCAGTATATAGGGATGCTATGCAGAACATATTTTACCAGAATAATACGCCCCCAGGGATACCCACCAGTGACACCACATACAGAGTCGTTTTCTGATTTTTCCAAACAAGGATTGTGTCATCCAAACTGTTAAAATCTGTACAAAACTGACACTACTTAAGAAATGTAGAAAATCTACAGCAGTTAAAGGACAACTTGCCCATGCCACTGTATTAGATGAAGCAAAGTATCCAATAATCATATTGAGAAACTAGATCATTTTCAGAATATATACTCTAGGCTAGCAGGCTCTCATGAAAAGTAGTGGCACTTCTATCAAAGTATCTGGTGCTTGTTAGTTGCAGGAAATGCAAATATGGTCCTTTATCGTTGCCAGCCTTTGGTGACCATAAACCAGATTCTCCTCATTCAAGGAAGGAATGCCTAAAAAAGAAATACGTCCTTTCTTTTGCCAACCTCACGCGCTTCCCTCCTTTCTAGGGTGTATTACACTTCCGAGGAGTTAAGTATCACCATACCCTTCAACATAAGACCCTGCACCAACTCTCCATCGTAGCTATCACAACATGTGTGTCAGTCACCCTTTTTGATAAATCTACACGCAGGTGGCTTCTTTTAAACAATCAATGTCCCTGTTAAGGGTTGTCACCTTAGCAATAACCACCACCAAATGAGTTGTAACCTTGGCTTCCACAACTGGCAGAGTCAAGACAATCCACCTGCTAGCGTAACATCTAATGCAACATCCTTCTATTCACTTATGCTCTGTGTGCTATAGGCATTGAGGTCAATGTAGCAATGATATGTGGCAGTGAAGAAATTTGTGCTCAAGGTAAAGAAGTAGTTCTGCACTTGGTTTATACATGTTCTAGCTGTGTGTGTATGTATATATAAAGTTGGTTGGGTGAAGCTACATATTTATTAGAATCCATTTTGTTTCCACAAGGTTCTGCTATATACCTGCATGCTGGAAACCATGTCTGAAGTAATGTTGGGCTGCATTTTTACAACTAATTATGCACGCACTTACCATTATATGAACAGTGCATGATGTCTGAATTGGATATTAAAAGCACATGATTCTAGGCATTAATGAAGCACGGACTTATTGGAGTATAACCATGCACAGTTTAGTTAATAACAATATACAAAATTAAACAGAAACTATAATATATAGACTAAAAAATTCAATTGATACTTCTATGGAACATATCGGAGTAGATCCAGAATCTACCTTACAGGCTGTAGGGTCTTACAGTGATGTGACTGCAGTCATCACTGCAGTGGAGGCTGAGCTTCATCTGATGACTTTGATTTATGGCTTTCTCCCTCATGTTGTTGGAGTCCCATAGCACATTATGTAAAGAGTTCCTTTTAGTCCATTCACAAATATCAGCTATTTCAACCAGTTTAGGCCTTATGCTTGATAGACTATTTGCCAGAATCTAATCCAGGTTATAAAATCTATGTTTCAATTTACCTGGCTTGCTTGAAGTTCCTCTGCACTAGGTTATAAAATCTATGTTTCAATTTACCTGGCTTGCTTGAAGTTCCTCTGCACGACTGAATATACCTTCGCATTTTAAATTCTTTCACGTTGACCTGCAAAGCTTCTTGGATTAGAAGTTCTACCTCCTCTCCGAGAAATCCATGAATTTGTTGAACCAGTGTCTTGTATCAAAATAATTGGGGACAGATCTCTGATACCTTGTTGAAAATGGTCAACAAGGCTAATATCCATAGATAAGTGTTTGCAGTATAGAACACTGATTATCTTTGGTCTGCCTGTATATTCATTGAGTTTATTTCTGGGTTACGTCCTTCATCACAGCCCCTGATTTATCATTCTTTTGAGATTGATCCACTTGAGTTGTATGTAATGGGCAATCTCTATTGTTCTCCAGTCTTCATTTATCGTAAAATGATCACTACCTCCATTCCTATTCCAAATATTTGAGATCATAGGCCATGATATTTTATAATGGCCTCAATATTCAAAAACTTGATTGCCTTTCGTAGTTGATACTGCCCTGTTTGCCAGCGAATTGGCTACTTGATTGACAGATCTTCTGTTGTGGTTGAAGCATATTGCTTCAAGGTTTCCCAAGCCCTCTATTATCCATTCGATCTTGTTCCACAATTCTCATGAAGGATCATTATTCTTCTTGTTTAAGTTCTTGATCAAAATCTTTTACACTATGGCAAGCGAGAAGCTCTATAGCATGGTCGGGGGAGATGTTCATTAATTTTGTGTGTAACACCTAAGAAAGGCTAGGTGGCATAAAAAATGTTGACTTTATATGTAAAATAGTGCTGAGAGGTTAAGATGGATCTATTGTAGTGCAATCCCCTTGATTTTAACTTGATTGTAAAATCATGTATGGAAAGTAGAATTCTCTCCATTCTACTAGGCCAGTCTTGTCCTCTAAGGTTATTACATTTCCCGTTTTTTAACCTAATGTAGGACCTACAAAATTCTGATGGAAATTTTGTGTGAGATATACTTGAGTACTCTTCTATGAGACTTGGCTGGTGAAAGCTACCTAAAAAATTCGCGAACTTACTAATTTTTCCTCCTTGATTTCAACTTGATTGTAAACCAATGCAAGGAAAGTATATTTTCCTCTCCAAAAACTCCCTGCTACTTCTAGGCTAGGCTTACCGTTTGATGCTCCATCAAAATATAAGATTGCAATTACATTCTCAGTTTTTGTGCCTACTGTAGGACCTATTTAATTGTGATGGAAATTTTGTGTGATATAATTTAGTACTGTTCTATGAGACTTTTCTGGTTAAAGCTGCCAAAAAAATCCAAGCAATTTGCCTTTTCCTTCTATCTATTTTAATTTGTATTTAAATCCTCTAATCTAATTGGAAGGCCAAATTACATATTCGAAAACCTCTAAATAATGGGGGTTATTCTATGGCATAGTTCGATACGATGTTAGAAAAAGGGCAATCCTGAGTGGATATGCTAGCTTTCATTGCTTATGTACGAAGGGGGATTTGGTGTGCATGCCCTTTGGCTCGTAGATGGGTCCTCATCTTGAATCTTGATGTGCATGATTGTTGATTTCTAATGTAATATATGTGGCAGTCTTAAAAAATGGGCAAACTTTCCTTCTTGCAGTGATTGGCAATTCTTTGAAATTGACTTAAAATTTAAGCTATTCGATTTAATCTGCAGATCCGTCATTGAAGTACAAAATGGCCTAACATTTTTGGACTTGATTGTAAAGAAAATAGAGATAAAGTGTCAATCTATTTGAGATTTACAAATATATGTACTTAAGAAATACTTAAGAGATCACCTGTAAGTACTTGAATCATTCTAACATTAACCTGTTGCTCTGTTTTAGTTTTTTGATGCTTGAAAGAGAAAAAATCGTTGCTCTGTTTTCTTTATTTGCTGTTTGACAGTTTGTTCGTAAAGAATCTGCAGGTAATTACCGAGGTGCGGGAATTAGGATGGTTCATGTCCTCAGTTATTTCTATCATGTTCAGGAACCAGAATCAGATGAAGAAGTCACACGGTTCAAAAATTGGTGTGATGAGGTTTTGGGACACTGTCTGAGGAAGTTGATCGACCCTAAACCATATCGTTTTAGGAAGTTACAACTTGTTGCAACTGAAGATCGTCATTTAGAAAGCATACTGAGGAGGGTAGAGTCACCAAACCTGATGTGGCTACGCTGGAACAACTGTCCCTTCTCTTGCCTGCCTCCTTGGATTCCGATGAAGAATATAAGGGTTTTAGAAGTGGTATGAACCAAATTGAAAAAACTGTGGCAAGCAGAATCTCAGGCTAGGGCTAAAGACAATTTTGTATTTATTCTCTTTTTTTACTTTTCCGCCCTAATTTATGGTAGATTATTGCTGCAATTGCTATGGAGTTGCATGAGCTACATTTTTATGCTCCTCTTTCAATGTTCCTAGGTTGAGGACATAAACTTTGGTGAGATTGTTTCCACAGTCGCTAAACTTCTATCAGATTCCCTATTTCTAAAGCAAGAGCTTTTGATATAAATAATTAATAGATGAATGTGAAAACATTCTTCTTGCATGGTGGCTTGAAGGAGGAGATAGATTATATGACAATAATAGAGCACTATGTTGAAAAAGACAGAGTCATTGGTTTGCAAATTAAGAAATCTCTCTATGGTCTTGAATAGTGACCAAGAATCTATTACCAAAAGTTTGATCCTTTTATGTCAATTTTGGGATTCTAACAGTTTAGTTAATAACAATATACAAAATTAAACAGAAACTATAATATATAGACTGAAAAATTCAATTGAGACTTCTATGGAACATATCAGAGTAGATCCAGAATCTACCTTGCAGGCTGTAGGGTCTTACAGTGATGTGACTGCAGTCATCACTGTAGTGGAGGCTGAGCTTCATCTGATGACTTTGATTTATGGCTTTCTCCCTCAGGTTGTTGGAGTCCCATAGCACATTATGTAACCTTTCAATCCATTTGCAAATATAAGCTATTTCAACCAGTTTAGGCCTTATGCTTGATAGACTATTTGCCAGAATCTAATCCAGGTTATAAAATCTATGTTTCAATTTACCTGGCTTGCTTGAAGTTCCTCTGCACCAAGTTATAAAATCTATGTTTCAATTTACCTGTCGCATTTTAAATTCTTTCACGTTGACCTGCAAAGCTGCTTGGATTAGAAGTTCTACCTCCTCTCCGAGAAATCCATGAATTTGTTGAACCAGTGTCTTGTATCAACATAATTGGGGACAGATCTCTGATCCCTTATTGAAAATGGTCAACAAGGGTAATATCCACAGATAGGTGTTTGCAATATAGAACGTTGATTATCTTTGGTCTGCCTATATATTCATTGAGCTTATTTCTGGGTTACGTCCTTCATCACAGCCCCTGATTTATCATTCTTTCGAGATTGATCCACTTGAGTTGTACGTAATGGGCAATCTCTATTGTTCTCCAGTCTTCATTTATCGTAAAATGATCACTACCTCCATTCCTATTCCAAATATTTGAGATCATAGGCCATGATCTTTTATAATTGAAAAGTGTTGATGATTGTTGACCCATACCCTTAAAAACTGATATCCATTGCCATGCATTGATAACATAATAGATAAACTTCAATGAACTAAGCATTTTGGTAAGATTAATTCAAATTCACTTGTAAATAACGTGATTAGGGAAATTAGTAGTACAACAAATAACCAGTAATATAAAAGGAGATCTGCCTCATTGTATCCAATGGCCCCATTTGATATAAAAATCATATTTTACATCTCCCGTGCATTGTGTATTTGGTCATTCATATTGACAAACAATACCAAGAAGAAAGAGAAGAACCAAAGATCATCCTTAGTCGGTTAAAAACAAATATTGGTATGTTAACAAAAATGATGACCCATCTAATGACAAAGAAAGAGGAATGCTCAGTAAATTTCAAGAAAGAAGGAAATTCTCATCAAGAGGATACTAAGGGTAAACAGCCTGAAACCTTTTGAATTTGAGGACTTCCTCGTTATCTTCCACCATGCTTTAAGGTGAGACAGCTATATGCAATCTTTGAAGCAACAAAGGAGACCCTCGATAGTATCATGGGAGACATTCAAAATTCTGTTGAAGGATCAGTTCTACGATATTGGATATCAAGAAGATCCATTTAATTGTGATATTTTCACAAAAACAAGAAAAATTGTACAGGACTACATCACTGAATATAAGAAATCAGCAATCTTGCTAAATCTCAAAGTAGAAGTTCCTCAAACGTTGATAAAAAATTGAGGAGAACTACATGGCTACATCAGAAAGGAATTTACCCCATTTGAAGTAAAGAACCTTAATGATGCTGGTAAGAAGGCTCTATTTATTGAGTACAAGAACAGAAAACCAGCAGCAAGTGGGGAAATGGAATACCAAGGAAAGGTACCTAACATCAAAAATCTCCTAAGCAAACGAACAGAAATAGGACATTCACCACTGCTCAGTGACTCAAAACACAACACCAGGAATCACTGCAATCATTGCAGTGTTGATTTATGGGCACATTGAGAAATAATGCTGGAAATTATACCTGAAATTATATCCTACAATTTGGAAGAAAGCATCTACGAGAATGTTGCGGGACAAAACTGGAAATTTTCTAGAAGAGAATATAGCTTATATGAGTGCAGACCGCCAACTAAAGAGGACACATTATTTAATCCATTGTCACATATTTAAAGGCATATCTCACCTTTTGAGGTGTTTTGGGATAAGGACACAATGTTGAGGTTTTCTCTACAGATTTAGAGGCTAGCTCTTTCCTTATGGAGATGACAAGTGGCATTGTGGGCCTATTTTATTCACTCAAAGGGAAAAAAGGAAGGATACCAAGGTCTTTTGTAAAGAAATATTATTTTATTAATCAGGTTTTAATTTGAATGTTATAAATAGAAAAGAGGATTCACTTGCTAAAGTCACGGTTGGAGTTGTGGCAATTCCTCTACAAGCTTAGTTGAAAAACATATGGGAGAATGCAATTAAGGGGCACACGCCCACATGAGAATCACAGAGGCTCATCAGAATCCCGACTTGGCTGCCAAGCTTGTTTATCTTTATTCTTCCTATGGAAGCATTATCGATGTGCGGGCGGCATTCGATGAAGCCTCTGAGCAGACTATTTTTATGTGGAATGCTTTGCTCAGATCTTATGTTAATAATGGGTTCTGTGAAACCAAGGCTATGGAGATTTATAATCAGATGAAGCTATCTGGCACGGAGCTCGATAATTTTACGTTCTCAATCATGCTGAAGGCATGCGGAAGCTTAATGGACTTGCAACATGGGATGGAGATTCATGGGTAGGTTATCAAGACCGGTTATGAACTTGATGTCTTTGTGGGAGGTGTGCTTGTGGATATGTATTGCAGGTGCCGTTCTGTGGAGGATGAAACCCAAGTGTTTGAGGAAATGCGCCATCAAGATGTGGTCACATGGACAACTATGATTGCTAGACTTGTGCATAATGGGTTTCATGGCGAAGCATGGGAATGTTTCCGGCAAATACATGTGGAGGAACACAATAATGTTTCACTAAGAAGCAGTGCTTCGATTTGGACCCCGGGGATATCTCTATACTCCTGCGCCTGATGTGCACAGGGTGTAGTATTTCACGGATACTAGTTTTTCATCAGATGGGATGGGCATTGGGATATATTTCTGGACGAGGATTTTCCCACAGCAGCTGATCACATTAAGGCGAATGCAGAGGAATTCAAATAGGTGTTTTTGCGTGTGCGTACAAGCTCATATGCAGGTGCAAGCAATAAGTTAATTTCGTGGTACTATGTTGTTTAAAGTTTTTGTAGTTTATTGTCTAGGGATGGATTCTGTATGCTATTTCCTGAAATTATGTTCAGGGCTTTTATATATATAATAATTAAACTATGTATTCAAAGTTTGCCTAATACTCTTTGTGATGTAAATAAATTTCAATGAACATCAAACTATTCTCATAATTTGCATGGATTCTTGCAACATATCATCGACAGGTTTCTTTTCCCTTCAATTTTGTGATTCGTTCCTTTTGGTCGAGGAAGGTTCCGGACCTTCATGTCTTACCTGAGCTCAAAAAGATAGAACAATATCAAAGGTCAATGAGCAAGTAATTCAAATGACAAGTATAAGAGTGATACAGTGCACTATTGCAAGTAAGATGGAATGTTCACAAATCAATGGGAGAGCCTAGACACATTATAGGCAAGCCACTGTCATCAACACTTTCATTCTCCTTGAGACATCTAGCATGGTTTCCTACTCGATCTCTGGGTATAGTCCTGCTTGACATATGTGCACAGATTTTACATCACCTTATAATATTTATTATTTTAAACCAAAATACAATTCTTTCAATTTAACATTTCTATCGGCCTCTCTTTGCACCTTTTGCGGCAATTGCTAGTAACTATATTAAAAGACAAGTTAATACTAAAAAAAATGTGTTAAGGATGCATTCATATTATGTATCCTACCTTTAAGACCTATACAAATTATCATCGTTTAACTATGTAACCAAATGATCATCTTTTAACTAAATAATTAATGGCGTAAATAAAATATCTTTATTTAACTGAATAATAAGATGACGCTATATTTTAAAATGTACAATATTTGAAATTTAAATTAAATTACAAATCTGTACTTTTGAACCTTTGGAATGAAATTGATAACATTTTGAAACATTGATTTTTAGAAATATTAGAATGCAATCTTCCTGTCACTCAGAAAGACAATTCACATGAAAAATATTACGAGTGTCAACTATTTAAGGGATTTTATGAATTTGTTAATGTAAAAGTAAAAATAAATGTAAATATATGTTTTTGTTTTTAAATTTGATATTGGTAAAATGACATTATGACCATAATAAAATATAGCATATATTTATGTTAAAAATAATTTTAAATAAAATATGGAACTGAATTACTAACTTAATATCTAAAAATATCTTATGACATATTTGATCATTGTCTATCCGAAATATTGTAAACATAAATACAAATTCATTATACTGATAATATTGTTTATTTTTTTTAATATTATAATTTTATTATATAAAATTAATAAAAATATATGAAATAAAAAATTATAAAAATCATTATTATATATAATTAATGAGATTAGAAAGAAAGAATGAGTAAAATCTATTATATTATTATATCTAATATGTTTTATTTATTATTTTCTTTTAACTCCATTTTCATCTTATGGAATGATATGTTTTCGATTTAAAAAAATATATTTTTCATATGTAAAATAAAATAAAAAATATAAATAATTATATTAAAAACTATGAAATATATATATATATATATATATATATATATATATAACCTTTATTCTAAATTTAAGTTAAGTTAGTTGCAAATTTTATTTTATTATGAATTATGAGAAAAAATTGCCTTTAACCCCATAAATAGGATACTAATTCAAACTTCTTTTAGGATTTACAAATCTTTCCACGTAGGAGGAAGAAAAGAGACGGTGAAATAACATTGCAAGAAGGTCAACTTGATTTTATCATATTTTTACTATATTATATCCAAGGATTTACAAATCTTTCCACGTAAGGGCGAAGAGAACGTGAAATAACATTGCAAGAAGGTCAACTTGATTTTATCAAATTTTCACTCTTTTATATCCAATGGCTTTCGGATGAGTGGAATGGCATTGATGATTAATCATAGGAAGGCAATTTTTTTATCGAAATGATCATGTATGTATATTCAGCAACGCTTTATCAATTCGAAGTTGCTGTAATTACGCGAGTCCTGTTTTGAAATCTACATCGCAAAGGAATTGAAAGAAATACAGAGATCTCCACCATGTGGATATAATTATACGTAAGTTCATAGAAAATTTGCAAATATGACTGCAGATATAAGTGTGAGATTCTGTAACTGACAGACTGTTAATTGGATCCACCGGTTTGTAGGTCAAGCCATTTTTTACTACAACTAATAGGCGAAGATAAAGATGGAGATCACGTTCATCTCGCCAGAACAAGGGAAATTTTTATATGTACAGAAGCATATAGAGCAATTACGACCTTATAGGATATTGTTACTAATCAGTGGAATACTATTGCAATATGATGGGAGTATATAATTCTGCAGCTACTAAAACGAAGATCCGAAATGTGCCCAATAGGCGAGGCAACCGAAGAATGGAGCATTGATTTATTTGGTGGGTTCAGAGTGCGCATAGTCATTGCGCTCGTCGGAAAACTGGTCATTGTTGTCGGGTCCTCCAACTACAGCACCGACCAGAATGTTTGGGTTGGGACCGTTGCAATACAACCACTGGAAGCCATCGTTGCAGGTAATCCTTTGGGGATGGTTGTATATGGAAGGCAACGACGAACCCTTGTGATGTATGTGTTGTGGAAACTTGGCGCCGTAGGTTTCGATGTATGACATTTTATTGTATCGGCTACAACCACCCTCCAAAATTTTGCCTTAGCTTCATTTTGGAGCCTTCCCACGAACCTTTCACAGCATTATGTCTTCCTTTGTTAAGTACACAAGCTTCAATCATTTTCTTGGAGAAAGGCAGCCTATCTATCAAAGCTTGATGCATTCCCCTTACATGTTGTTTCTCCGGACTTGGTCTAGCTGCATGCTGAGCAGCTCCCTCAAGAAATTGCACAATTCTCGAGGAAAACCAACCATCCCTCTAGAAATTGCGCAATTTAGTCTGGGAGCCTGCTAAGCTCCAGAATTGCACAATTCTGCTAGTCACGTTTCATCCAGAAAATTTGCGCAATTCTTCCCAACAGGGTTGCTCAACTCAGGAATTGAAATTGCACAAATCTCCTGGGAAACCAGCCCAACTCCCTCCCAGAAATGCGCATTTTCTCCCATGAGTTGAGCAGGCTCTTGTATCTACAATTGAGTTAACCGGTTCCCTCCAGGACCAAGCAAAACAAATTTGCATGCATGGGCTATTCCTCCCAAGGCAACATGCAAAGGCCTCCTTTGATTTAGGGATCTAATTTTAGCAGTTAGAGGTTATATGCGAAGATCATCTCAGAAACCTCCCGCCAAGTGTTCTTTTCCCTAGATTTGTTCCATGCGTGTCACAACCTCAGTTTTATCAAAACTCATCAACTTGAGGCTGGAGAGCTCATTCCCCACATCAACCTTGCAGCTCTGGCATCCCACATTGCATCTAGGAGTCATTGGCACATTTAGCTCAGTTGTCATGGGGTAAGCTCATTGTTGATGACTTGCATTGCATTTCTGTCGCTTTTTGTGTTACGCTTTGTGTGAGTGTTGTCTGCTTAATTTTAGTAAGCGCTTATTGTCATTTGCATGCATACTAGCTTGTACTAGCATCGTTTCAGTTTTCATTTGCATCTCATTGGTGTGGCATGCAAAGAACTGTTTTTGCACAGACGGTCACCATTGCGGTGATTTGCTTCACACAATTGCATGCTTTCTTGTTTCTTGAATCCTACACTTGTTGTTTGCATGAATG
Source organism: Pinus tabuliformis (assembly GCA_031772625.1). Lineage (NCBI taxonomy): Eukaryota > Viridiplantae > Streptophyta > Pinopsida > Pinales > Pinaceae > Pinus > Pinus tabuliformis. Next base: position 464,125,734 of record CM062820.1, on the reverse strand, counting down.
ATCATGCACTCTTGTTTTCACTCATCTCCTCATGCATTCACACTTCTCATATTTTCAGTCGCCCGTTGGTCGGGCTAAGTTGCCTTGGCTCGGACCGTGCCTTGCCCAGCTAGCATTGCACATTTCCAAAAGCGAAGGCTCTGCCTTCCCTCTAGAAATTGCGCAAATCTAGCTGAACACTGACCTCTTGGCTTGCATTGCGCAATTCTTAGAGGCAGTGTCTAGTTGGCTTGAGAAACTGCGCAATGCAGTTTGCTTGCTTCATGTCACTGCTGACTAAAATTGCGCATTGCGTACTATGAGTCCTCAATAGGCCAGGCTGGACTGTTTATTGAGCAGTTCCAGTAGTCAGTCAGCCTCCTGATATCTTGGACTATGCCTTGCACAATTTTAGCAGTCAGTCTGTCGACCTCCCTGCAGAAATTGCGCAACTTTCATGGTAAGTCACATAGGTATGTCGCAAGTCAGTTCTCAAGTTCGTTTTGGTTTTCGACTGACAGATTCCTTTCCATGAGTGTTACCATGTCTCCAGGTATCACAGGTGTTCACTTGTCTCTCAGCAACATAGGTACAATGGTTTCCAGGAGAGCAAAGTAGAAGACACTGTTTAGAGCACATTCGCTGATGCAGTAGATCAAGTGTCTATGAACTTGCCTACTCACGAAGACATCAAGTTGTTCATAGATAAGGAAATCAAGTTATGACATCAGCAACATCACAACAAGAAGCACCATCAACATCAGTTGAAGGCAGCATACCAGATGCAAGGAATGCAAGAGGAGGGTTGTTGACAACACAAAGGAAAAACAAAGTTGCAAGCTCAAGCAGACCCACTTGTGATGAAAGCAACTTTGGAGACTCAGGCTATGATGTGACGACGTGACATGAAGATCGCACGAAGGTAGAGAACAGAACAAATAAGGAGTGGCATGTGCTGAAGCAGCAATTGAAGGAAGGACAGGAGCTACATAGACGAGAGAATGAGTTGCAGCAGGAATAGGTACAACAAGGGGTGCAACATGCACTCACAAAAGAAACTGCACGCGTACAAGTTATAGATCCATCCTAGCAGTTGGCATGGAGCAGAAAAGCTGACCAATGTTGTTGATAACATGCAAGGGATTGTAGCAGCATGCATGTCATTGTGCGCATGCATGTGATCCCACCCATTCGGCACACTCACCGAGGCAAAGACCCAAAGCAAGTCCAACTGGAGCTGAACATGTACCTCGATAAGTTGATGCATATAACCACCAGCACATACTTGGAGAGCAGCGTAGACACTATGCATAAACATGTTGTTGGTTTGGTCACACTAGGACAACCATGCACATGCTATCAGACGAGTTGGATAGAGGAGACATATTAGTGAACACGGATGCAACAAAGGCAAGAGCTCGCTTCAACAAGATGTCACCATTGAGCGCACAGACACCATCACGAACATCCAAGCTTGGCATCATCTCGTCACCTTCGACCATCACAAAGATGTCAAAGAGTGGGTCTACCACAATAGTCTGAGTATCAGTGATGTCTTGCATGGCTTGCTCAAGCCATTTTGTCTCACATCGAAACATGTGAACGATAATGTAATGTCTTGACAAGTGGAAGTTCAAGTGTCGATAGTTGAATTTAACAGTCATAGAGTAGTTGAAGAGTCATGAGGGTAGATGAACGGTCTCAAAGGAGAATGTCAAGGGTCACCCCACCCTTTGCTATAAATAGCATCTCATAACTCATTGTAAGGGCTTTTGGTTAGCCAAGTTTTCGATAAGACTATCTTAGAGAGAGCTTAGACAGTATTGTAACGAGCCTTGGCTTCTCCATTGCGGAGAGATAGTACATTTCTTTGGAGGAGCAGGCGGTTGTGGCTGTAATGTTCCATTGTCAGAAATAGTGGTTGGACATGGATGTATTGTATGACTGAAACTTACACTTCTTAATATAACAGAGCCAGCATGTTTCATGCATATGTATTATTGTATTCCATCTATCTTGTTTACTCTAAATGGTATATTTATCTATTTTCTTACGCATGCATGTATGGACTATTCTATATAAGTATGTATGAAGCTTACTTAAATGTGTTGATTGGTTTAACCATCACTTTGGATTGTTAGCTAAGTTTCTTTCTAATTTGTGATGCATCTTCGCTCGTTTGTTCCCTTCCAAGCCGCGTGCTATCATAGGTTTACAAGGGGCACACTCACCCAAATCTCCATGTGTTAGAACCTTTCATGAACCATCCTTGTCTTACTGCATTTGCCACACCCTTGCTACGAACAAAGCTATCTTACTTGCCTCTGTGTGAAATCGCAGTCAAGGCATTACCGTACGACCCACTGTTGGAAATGTTACACCAAATGGTCTGAGGTCTAATTGGACTTATTAACGGGGAGATCCCCTGACATGTTGGCAGGTCCAACACTGTCAAAATTTCTTTCGCTAGAAGGAGGGCCAAATGACAAGTTGTGTCCTCTCATCCTGTGTTTAACCTTTTCATATCTACCATGGAGTCTTGCACTCTTCTCCCCCCACAATGTTTTTTGAATCTCAAAGATGTCACCATCACGAGGGAGTTTTTTAATCGCTTTTCCACTTACACATATGATGGTCAAGGCGAAGTGGCCTGGCCTGAGCTCTTACATGACTTTATTTCTATGCTTCATGAGGAAGATGGATGTTCTGACGAATAGGCCAGTTTGCTACTTTCATATACACTTCGCAAATCTCCACATCGGTGGTTGTACAACCTACCAGCTAACAACATGCACTGACTTGAGCACTTTTGTGATCTCATTGAAGACACTTTCTATCATTTTGATTTAGACCATCCTGACAAAAAAATACTACAACAACGGAAAGCTCCGCATGAATCGCCTATGGATTTTTGGCAGTGCTTCCGTGATTTGCAGTTTCAAGCTCCGAAGAGCTAGATGAAATTTTTCTATCTTTGGGACTGATTCGAGTATTGTCTTAAGAAATCTGCTCGTCCCAAGAAGAATTTTGAAGTAAAGCCCTGCTTAGCATTCTTCAGTGAGGAGTTGCGCAATCTAGGATAGAGATGATCACTGTCACAATTAATTGTCCATCGTCCCCTCATTAAACAACTCCACCACTGCTGAGTGATGTGGGAGATCATACTCACACATCAGTTCAGCTATCACATCCTCCCAACGTCACTTCTCTTAATTTTCACACAGATTTGGTTGTGAGTCCATCAAGTTGTCATATGAATTTTGTACCACAACCTCTATCTTCATACTCAGCTAATCCTCGGGACGATACTATCTTGTGTTCTCCCATTCCGGACTCATCACTTGTTGTGAATGGGGATCAAGTCACTAACGGAGTTGGTGTTGCACAACAAACATGCACTATCATTCATGAAGAGTATGACTGGGAGCTTGAGGATCAACATTTAGTGAAGGATGATTCCCTTCAGTCGGAACCCCCTCCATTTTTTCCTGACATCTTTGGTGAACCTGCCATCCATGTTTTCACATGTGTATCTTCATCCACAGATGCACCCATTGTTGATCACTCACAGGACACACCGGATGTTAGTCCATCATCCGACAACGAAGAGGCTAGTTTATTCATTGAAAATCCACTTGATCTTTCATTTTCCTTTTCTGGAAACACAGAGGATGGATTTGTCTGCTTCTCATCTACCCCTCTGTTTGATTCATCAAATCATGAAGATGTCGATGAAATCATCGATTTTTCTGATCATGGTTGTCGTGATCCATTTACTCCCATATTTGATCATGATCACGATTCTATCGCAGTTGATTTTTTGAAGCCACTGGTTTATGATGATCTATCTGACGATGAAGTTGAAGCACCCCAGGCTGTCTACGCACTTTAGCCCGAGCTAATTGTTATCTTAGGTCCTTGTTGTCTAGAGTCTGGTTTCTCTTCTGATCAAGAAATTGTTCAATCATCTGAGGCTCCTCATCACTCATCTGTTTGCATTGAATATCAATCTCATACATAGATCATGCTTCCTCCACTCGAATTACATGATCCTATCATTCATGCACTGGAGGAATCTTACATCGCAAGCACACGTGCATGACACAAGTTGTCTTTGTTGTTGTCATTTGCTTGCATGTCACAGTCAAGAATGTGCATATGCTTCATAGCTACACGTAGTGTCGCACAACACCATGATAAGTCCAGGGACTGCTTGTCATGTACTTGCACTCACTTATGTCTTCTGGGCACTTTTAAACATGAAGTGTGTTTGTCTTCATTGTTATATCTTTCTTGTTTGCTAGTTCGCACAACTGGGTTGCTCGCGGACCAAGCCTTCACCAACATTGGTCAACCAATGCACCGGTGGCTGCATTGGAAATATCACTTCACATGATCAGGCCCATGCACCATTAGCTTAGGAGTAGGAATAGTGTTTTCTTTCAGTCCATTTTCTTGCATGCCTGTTTGCTTACTTGCTTTGTTTGTTTGTTTATTTGCTTGCTTGTTTTCTTACTCACTTTTCTTTCGTTTTTTCTTCTGCTTCTGCTTTTCTTTGTTGTTTGTTTGCTTGTTTTGTTCGTAGGTTAGTTTCGCATGAAACCATGTATGACTCTTGAAACAAGTTGGGTAAAGTACAAGAGGCCTTATACAACTATCACTACTTGGTTATCTATCATCCTACCTCTGTATGAAGAACTTGTTACCTTTAGTCCATGATATGTTGATGGAAAATACGTACTATTTGAAGTGAACCTTGGTGAAAACACAACACTTGTGTGCTAACTATTGTCACCTACTCTAGTAAGTTGTTTTTGGGTTAACCCTTGTCAGCTCAGTCAAGTAGAGTAAGGTGAGGGGGAAAACCTTAATAGACACGTCACAGGTATAATAAATTACTCCTTTGTAGGAACAACCTCTTCTGCTCTCAATAAGTTAGGATGCCTCTTCTGCCTCTGAAATGAATAAGTGTTATGCACAATTATAAAGAAAAAAATGAAAAAATGAGAAGTGAAAAAATGAAAAAATGAAAAATGAATAAGGCGAAAGAAGAGAAAGGCTTCCTGCACAGGGAGGTGATGCAAGTACCTCTATCGGGGTACTGACCAGGCTAGCTAGTAGCGGAGCCATGCTTTTGTTGCTATGTGATTCCATCGGCGTATTGTCTGGGCTTGCTGGCAACGAAGCAATACCAAAGATGAAACTAAGACTCTGACGGCCATACTGGTTGTGCACCAATATACCCCTCAACCCAAATTGAAACAATTGTGTTGCCTTGGCTTGGAATGTGTGTCAATTGACCAAGAGCATGGCAGATGCTACATCTTACAATCAGGCTAGTGTAAAACCAAGAAGAACTGAGAATTGAACAATACTTTCAGAGGTGTTATACTTGTTTTTCACGAACAAGGTCCATTCAGAGAGCTGGAGTTCTACCAGTATGTCGCCAAGTGTTGTAGCAACTACAACCACCCTCAAAAAGTTTTCCTTAGCTTCATCTTGGAGCCTCCCAATGAACCTTTCATAGCACCATCTCTTGCTTCGTCAAGTACACAAGCTTCAGTGATTTTCTTGCAGAAAGGAAGCCTGTCTATCAAAGCTTGATGCATTCCCCTTACAGGTTGTTTCTTCGGACTTGGTCTAGCTGCAGGCTGAGTAGCTCCCTCAAGAAATTGCACAATTCTAGAGGGCAACCAGCCTTCCCTCCAGAAATTGTGCAATTCAGTCTGGCAGCCTGATGGGCCCTAGAATTACATAACTATGCCAGTCAGGCTTCATCTAGAAAATTGCACAATTCTTCCCAGCAGGGCTACTCAGCCCAAGAATTATGCAATCCTGGGTAGCAGTCAGCTCCTTAGCCAAGAAATTGTGTAAATCTCTTGGGCAAGTAGCCTAGATCCCTCCCAGAAAAGTACATTTTCTCCCAATAGTTGACCAGGCTCTTGCATGTGCAGTTGAGTTGACCGATTCCCTCCGTGACCGAGAAAAGCTGATTTGCATACATGGGCTGCTCCTCCCAAGGCAATATGCAAAGGCATCCCTTGATTCAGGGATTTATTTTTAGTAGTTGGAGGTTACATGCAAGGATCATCTGAGAAACCTCCCGCCAAGTGTCACTTTTCCTAGATTTCTGGCATGCGCATCACAACCTCGATATTATTAAAACTCATCAACTAGACACCGGAGAGCTCATTCCTCACATCAACCTTGCATCTCTGTCATCCCACATTGCATCTAGGAGTCGTTAGCACATTCAACTCAGTTGTCTTGGGGTAAGCTCGTTGTTCAGGACTTGTGCTACGTTTTTGTCACTTTTTTTGTTTCTATTTGTGTGAGTGTTTTCTGCTCGTTTTCAGTGAGGGCTTGTTGTCGTTTATATGCATACTAACTTGTACTAGCAAAGTTTCAGTTTTCTTTTGCATCTCATTGTTGTCGTATGAATCGAACTGTTTTTGCACAGACGGTCATCATTGCGGTGACTCGCTTCACACACTTACATACTTTCCCGTTTCCTAAATCCTACACTTGTCATTTGCATGAATGATCATTCACTCTTTTTTGCAGTCATCTCCTCATGCATTAACACTTTTAATATTTTTAGTCGCCCGTCAACCATGTTGGGTTACCTTGACCCGGACAATGCCTTGCCCAGCTAGCACTGCACATTTCTAGAAGCGAAGGCTCTGCCTTCCCTCCAGAAATTGCACAAATTTATCCAGGCACTGACCCCCAGGCTTGCATTGTTCAATTCTTGGAGGCAGTGTCCTGTTGGCCCCAGAAACTACGTAATGCAATTTGCTAGTTGCATGTCACTGCTCACTAAAATTGTGCATTGCGCAGTTTCAGTCCTCAACAGGCTAGGCTAGACTGTTCATTGCACAATTCCAGCAGTGAGTCAGCCTCCTGACAGCTCGGACTGGGCTTTGCATAGTTTTAGCAGTTAGTCTCCGGACCTCCCGACAGAAATTGCATAACCTTCATGATCAGCCACACATGTATGTTGCAAGTATGTTCTCAAGTTCATTTTGGTTTTCGACTGACAGATTTCTTTCCATGTCTCCAGGTATCGCATGTGTTCATTTATCTCTCAGAAGCACATACACAATGGTTTCTAGGAGAGTAGAGTAGAAGACACTGTTCAGAGCACACTTTGGGATGTAGTCAATCAAGTGTCTATGAACTTGCCTACCCATGAAGTCATCAAGTTGTTCATAGATAAGGACATCAAGATATGATGGCAGCAACATCACAGCAAGTACCACCATCAATAGCTGCTGAAGGTAGCATACCGAATGGAATGAACGTAAGAGGAAGATTATTGACAACACAGAGGCAAAACAAAGTTGCAAACTCAAGCATATCCACTTGTGATGAAAGAAACTTTAGAGATTCAAGCTATGATGTGACGAAGTGACATGAAGATCGCGCGAAGGTAGAGAACATAACAAAGAAGGAGTTGTATGTGCTGAAGCAACAACTCAAGGAAGGACAGGAGCTGCATAGACGAGAAAATGAGTTGCAGCAGGAACAGGTACAACAAGGGGCGCAACATCCACCCACAGATGAAACTATGCCCGTACAAGTTATAGATCCATCCTAGCAGCTCGCACGGAGCAGAAAAGGTGAGCAGTGTTGTTGATCGCATGCAAGGGAATGTAGCAGCATGCATGTCATTGTGTGCATGCATGCGATCCCACCCACTTGGCACACTCATCAAGGCGAAGACCAGAAGTAAGTCCAACTGGAGCTGAACATGTACCTCGACAAGTTGATGCGCATGACCACCAGCACATGCTTGGAAAGTAGCGTAGACACTATGCATTCACATGTTGTCGGTCCAGTCACACCAGGACTGCCATGCGCATGCTATCAGACGAGTTGGATAGAGGAGCCATATCAGTGCACCTGGATGCAATGAAGGCAAGAGTTCGCTTTAGCAAGATGTCACCATTAATTACACGGATATCATCCCAAACAACCAAGCTTGGCATCAGCTCATCACCTTCGACCATCACAAACATGTCAGAGAGTTGTTCTCACCACAACGGTTCGAGTTTCAGTGATGTCTTGCATGACTTGCTCAAGCCATTTGTCTCACATGGGCACATGTGAATTATAATGTAGTGTCTTGTCAAGTGGAAGTTCAATTGTTGATAGTTGAATGTAACAGTCATAGAGTAGTTGAAGAGTCATGAGGGTAGATGAACAGTCTCAAGGGCATATGTCAAGGGTCACCCCACCCTTTGCTATAAATAGCACCTCATAACTCATTGTAATGGATTTTGGTCATCCCAGCTTTCGATAAGACTATATTAGAGATAGCTTGGACAGTATTGTAATGAGCCTTGGCTTCTCCATTGCGCAAAGCTAGTACATCTCTTTGGAGGAGTAGGCGGTTGTGGCTATAATGTTCTGCTGTCAGAACTAGTGGTTGGACATCGATGCATTGTATGACTAGAACTTAGACTTCTTAATATAATAGAGCCAACATGTTTCATGCATATGTCATATCATATTCAAGCTATCTTGTGTACTCTAAATGGTATATGTATTTGTTTTCTTACGAATGCGTGTATGGACTATTTTGTATAAGTATGTATGAAGATTACTAAAATGTGTTGATTGGTTTAACCATAAATTTGGATTGTTAGCTAAGTTTATTTCCATTTTTTGATGCATCTTCGCTCGTGTGTTCCCTTCCAAGCCACGTGCTACCACAGGTTTCCAAGGGGCACACTCACCCAACTCTTCGTGTGTTAGAACCATTTATGCACCTTCCGTGTCTTACTACATCTATCATACCCTTACTACCAACAGAGTTATCTTACTTGCCTCTATGCGAAATCATGGTCAAGGCATTACTTATGACCCACTGCTAGGACTCCTACACCAAACAGTCTGAGGTCTAATTGGGACTTCTTACCGGGGAGATCCCCTGACATGTTGGCGGGTCCAGCACCATCAACACATTCCCAAAGGGTTATCTCCCAGTATGTAATCCACCTATTAAGAAATATAGCTTAGAAGATAATGATCCCCAGTAGGCCTAAAATCACAGTCAGTTCCCCAAAGGCATAAAAAATAGTACTTATAGATTGTAGTTGTCTTTTCATGAGAGTACGTATTTGGATTGGAGTACGTATCATGTTCCCACATCTCACCACTTGGTTGGAAATGCTCAAGTATTTTGCATAAGTTAAAAGAAGGAAAGTTGTGGACGTAACATATTGCAAATTGCTATCACTCATGTCGAAGAGCAGCCCCCTGCAAAATCTCAAACCAAATAAGTTACCCTAGACTATTAATTTCCAAACCAAAAAAATCTAGTATGCTCAGCCATGGCTTTAGATAAAACTATAAAATTTTCATGGTGGATACTCTAAGTGAGTACTGTTGGTTCTCATGAAGATTAATTAGTGTGTATTGCGCCTTAGATGACGGTGTTCTGGGCAAGAGAGAGAAAATGAAGTTGTTAGCATGGCCCTTGTATTCCTCAAGGGACTTGGAATTTTCTGTCAGAACTTCCTGCACACCAAAGGCAACTATTGGGGTGAACAATAAGATTAGAAAACATAATGACGATCTTATACAGGGCAGACATGTGTATTCTTAATCCAATATAATTAATAGTATGACATCAAGTTGTTGCATAATTTAACCTTAGCCAAAAGAACTCTGGCTCCTACATGTTTTTCGTCCGAGTGAAATAAATTGATGTTGTCATCAGCGCCAAGATTCTATCCATTTTATTGAATGTAGGTGAGATATGATACACTCCCTGAGGCTTTTTGCAACCACGCTACTCCCCACAATAATTTGTCCTGCAAGAAAAAGAGTACGATGTTAAGAAGAGCATATTATTCTGTATTACTTCATATATATTGTCAATAGATAGAGGGTTCACTCACATGATATCCCTAGTATGAGCAATAGAATGAGAAAAATTATAACTAGAGGGATTCATTGTAAGTGCCTCTGTGTTTATCCGCAAAATAAAACACCTTGTATAAAAAAAAAGATGGTGAGGTGAATGAAAAGATGAGAATATGAGCTCTTTCAATCATTGTTATTATACTTGGATTGCAGTTTGAAGGAGAAGTTGAGAATAAGTACGGTCCATTGTGCTGAATACCACGGACACATCCGGAAGATTTGCAGCAGTTTCTAGCATCTGTGGCAACATCAAAGCAATATGTTCAGCATCTATTTTATAGACACTGTGAGGAGTTTCTATGTCTTCAGACGTGGCAGTTTTTGCATGGTCAAGGTGATCTCCCATGTACTCTCTGAATTCCATAATGCTCCATGATAGAATGGTAGTCTCTAATATTCCTTTTTTCTTTTGGATATGGTCAAAATGGATGAAATTTTTTTGAGGAAAATAATAAAATAATATTACTAGAGAATCCATCAAGCTTATAAAAGGGATAGGAGGTTGTCATTGGATATTCCTGGTTTATCTATCTTATTTTGTTTTCTTGAGGCCAGTTTTAGTCTGATACCGGGACGAGAACCCCACGGGTCCAATTTTCCTAGTGGATCCATCCAGGGTCCATAATTGTGCTTAACTCTTGTTTTCTATTTTAATGAGTAGTCAGGAATGCCATTGCAGGTGCTCCGAAAATTTTGTATGGGCATGTACTTGTTTATTTAGTTAATAATACAAATAAAGGATTCATTTCCCTATGTCATTGTGTTCATTGTTTTGATTGCAAGTATTTTTAACTAGAACACTAAAGTGTGCTAGATCTGTCAAAATTTTTAATCTTTGCGATATTACAGTGGTATTAGAGTTGTGCATCCTGCCAACCTGAGGGATTTTTGTTTGTAGGATTTTTGTAACTTTGGTGAAATTTCTTCTCACCCTAGCTGGTAGTTTTCATCTTCAGTAGTATTTGGAATCACCCTAGTTGGTCTCTTACTTTTCAATTAATTAATTTTGAAGTTTTCTTACTGCTTGTTCGAGAATTAAATTTAGATCTATATTTGGACATAGGGTTCTTGGTTTAATTGCGAGAATGATTTGATTGAAAACCACCACATTAAATTGAAAGGTTGAATGATCATAATATTTTGAGGAGGATCGAAAAGCCATATCATATTCTTCAGGCCAAGTTGTTGTCACATTGGGTGAAGCCATAGGCAGTGAATCAAGAGTTTGTTCTTGAGAAAGACCAAGCCCCAATTAAGGTTTGGTTTGTGATGATCGTATCAAGGTGCAGTGACCAAGAAAGGGCGTGTTCTTCAAAGATAAGATTTTCATAAGGCCGATGGTGTACAGATCAATCAGGGGCAAAGGCTGAGAAAAAAGAGAATATTATGCAAAAAAAATTGTGTTGATTAATTCCCTGGGAATCAAGGGTGTTGATCTTCATTTGTTTGTAAATCTATCAAGGAATAGCAGCAAGAACACAAGAATTTGAACTATGAAGAGGCCAAATTTTCCAGATCACAACTTGGTCTATTGTTTCATATATTTCTTTTGGATCAATATTTTGCAATGTCTACCATACGGAGGCTGAGCGAGAATTCATGGGGCACCAAGCCATGATTGGAAGATGTGTCAGATCTATTGCGAGTGTGTTGGAGAAATTATTTTCTTAGTTGCAGGAGTCTTTCTTCCAGGAGGCCAAGCTACTTCAAATATCATTATTCTTCAGAAAGTCATAGGCTTATTATATTTACATAATTTCTACTCAAATTACATTATTGAATGGGGTTGAGTTGCTTCAGATATCCTCAATCTCATCAGAGGTCCAATTCAGTTTTTCTTGTAGGGAAGTTATCACTGTTGAAAGTAGAATATCAGTCCATTCAAGTGTCGAATTATTACACTAGGAGAGAGAGTTGTCTATTCATCCAAGGGGAGATCAATTTTACTTCACAAGGATCCAAGTTTGAGGTTGAAATTAACTCCTGATTTGGGCCAAATTGTATTAAGGAAATTTATAATCCCAAAGGCAATTATGGAAATCCTTCTAGAACAATTTTTGCTGAAGGATAATTCTTGTCTATTTGGACTAAGGACATGTTCGATCTCTAAAGCACAATTGATCCCAAATTCTTATTCCTAGTAGGGTTGAGTTTCCACATATGTTTTCCTCTACCTTCAGTGATTTATTCCTTGAATTTTCAAGATTGGGAGGGTTAGACAAAGTGCCACAATGCAAGGGAAGCGCCCCCATATATTCCAGAGAGAAAGAGCACAGACAGTAAGGAATACAAGCTGTAGGGAGGAGCCATCCATCGTTATTGAACAAGTCGAGATCACTTAGCCAAGGACAACGACGTATTTAGTTGCAGATCAAATTCATAAGGTCGAGAGGACATGCATCCAAAGCACATAAGATTCTAGGGCGATATTGTTATTGATATGTGAAGCTATGCACAGGAGTCCAAGGGTAAGGTTTTTTCTTTAACGTAGGGATTCGGCTGAACATTACAACAAACGAGACAAGGGATTGATACGCTTTGAAATTATCATAAAATATGTCCACGAATATGTAAACTATATAGAATTTGTCGTGGTTGAGACAAGTTCAACAATCTTCGTGGTTGGGATCATTTTGGCAACACAATATTGTTTGAATAATCTTGGGATGTTATGGAGATCCTCTGAGCTATTCTGGCAAAAAGGAGACATCATTTTTTAGGCAAACAAGTGACCCTAGGCCAATTGATGGTCTAATTGAGTGAAGTGGAGGGGTATGTGAATTTACCACACTCTGTATGCAGTTGAAGTTTGAAGAAGTTTTGTGACAAAGGTTCAGATGGTGACCTAAGCAAATTTGAATTATGAATTAACACCCTGAGTTAACATCTTGGATTTCTGTAGCAGGTCTGAGACCTTGAAGAAAACAAAAATCATTATTCAAGTGTATTGAGTGGACTAAGGTAAAGATAGGTTGAAGACCCTAAAGTAAATGTGGGTCCTGTAGTAGGTCTTGTAGCAGAGCAGGATTCAAAGATGAGGCATGAATAAAGTACACACCAATAGAAAATACGTGGATCATGAGTAGACTAGATTTTGTGTAGCATTCAGAGCCTCTAGTGAGGATATTATTTTCAATTGCCAATTTTGGGTTATGTTTGTCACCATCTAACAAGAACTGTATTGTGATAGATTGTTGTATGGTTTTGACAAATAAATAAATTAATAAATTAAAAAAAAATAGAGATATAGGGTTTTTTCTTGCATGTTTGAAGAATTAGTATTCCAACATTTTTTTTCTTGCTTTTGTAAGGGAGAATATGGGTCATATTGAAGAGACCTTGGAAAACACACAAACAAATCTCGATGAACTAGTGATAATATAGTCCTTTACACAACAATACCTCCTTAAAGAAAAGTAATGGTTAAAGCAACAGACCATTCTCAGAAAGGGTCCATGTCATTCTGCAACGAAAGAATGCATCAGAAATAGAGAATGGACAAGGAAGAGAAAATAAGCTCTTGACAATTGGATCTGAATTGTAATGAACAAATTCAATCATAGACTTTCATAAGTTAGTTGAATTAGACACATGTTTGTCCAAGGTGGGGTAGCTATAATGGAAGAAACCTAGTTGGGAACTCAAGCCATTCATGCTTGCATTGATACAACCAAAACTCTGGGAGCATCCTTGTAAAGAGGTTAGGCTCACAATGGCATCCTGTCTAAGAAAGATCATAGCTTTAAGATCACCACTACTGCCTTACAATAATGATATCATGAGATAGGTATTGCAAATGATATTAAAAAACCTTTAGGGGTTGAACAAAAAGTAGCTTCCTACCTTTTAGAAACAATGCAGAATTTTAAAACTCATGGAAGAGTTCAATGTTGGCACCTCTATGCTGAATTTGTAATGTGTCGAATTAATATTTCAGTGGCTACAAAACATTTACACCAACATTACATCAGCTCATCCATATTGTGTCAAAATAAGCATGTAAATGATGGTGTGTCTATTCTTAGAAGGAGATGATGACATCTGTAAGATAATAAGATCCAAATTGTTGACCATTTGGAAGAAGGAACTAAGGTATCATCAGCTACCTATGATCCAATCGAGAAGTTGGTCAAGCAAAACATAAAATTTCTCAGAAGGGTGCTGACTAGGAAGGAGTTGAGAAATATTTATGGAGGAAGAAAGAAGAAAATTTGCAACAAGAATGACCTAAGGAGGAGTGGAGTATGATTTATCTACAAGGGACCTTGGGCCCTTAACCATTTATGTGCAGGTGATAAGGAGGAAACAAAGGCAAAATAATTAGAGACTCCTTCAAATCATGATAGTTCATCCATAGCTGGGTTCACCAGTTTTTAGAAGAGAACCTATGAAGGATCCAAGTAGTCAAGTACAAATGGTGAGCAACAACAACATGTTTTTTATAAAAAAATTGCAGGACAGGCTGATGATAATCAGTCAGCTTGACAAAGTACATGGGGAAAGGAAGGAGGTAATTCCTCCTGATGATGTGGTATTTGAGTCTATAGATATCCAGGAGAACATCCATAAAGAGTATGGGAAATCATGTGTAGATAACAGTCCATCAGTACACCCTTTTTTGACAACCAGAGAGGATGGACAACTTATCCCCACATGTGGAGAAGGCCAAGAAGAATATATTCAAGGAGAATCAAATGAGGAGACAATAGTAATAATCTGACATGATGAGCATAATAATGTGGGGAAACATGAAAAATATAGTATGCAGGATGAGCCATGTCTGAAGGGTCAGTGAAAGTTTCACGTTGAAGCTATGGTCGTGGGGCATTCGGTGCAGACAGGTACAAAGACATTCAACAAGGCATTAGAATTTCTAGTAGAGGACTTTTGGGAAAGGATCATGCATTTCAAGATAGACCATATGATGTTGAAGAAGAGTCATGACAGTCTGAGACATTGTCTTATAGGAGAATAGAAAAATTGAGGAGCTCATAGGGGTATGTGCCGAATCAACAACCAAGTTGTGTAATGTTGAGGAATGACTCAAGTCCCTCACAAGGCCGCAAAAGGAGTACAGTTGGGAGTTCCAGAGTAGACCTCTACAGGAGTACATAGATAAGGCTTGCAACACTACCAACCCACCTTTATACATTGGGAAGAGTAGGGCGGCCTTCTTCAAATTTATCATGTTGGGTGATTGAATGGAGCAACATGAGTTGAGGATCGAGCAACATCAACATAGTAGATTTGCAGGTATTCATCCTTCCCAAGGCATGGATTTTTGAGAGATTACGAGTTAGTGTTGGCTTGAGGGGGCTTGGAAATAGGTTCAAAGTTAGTTGCACTAACCAACAAAAGACTACACTACCGGACCTTTCGGCAACAACCCGCATAGCGCAGGCTATAGTCTCACCTGAGGCAGTATTGGGGGATGCTAGAACCAAGCTTCTGCATCTAGAAGGCCATGTGACGTGGGGTTAAGCAATTTATTTAGTTTCAAGCCTGATCTTACCTTCGCGAACCTTTATCCATGAAATCTTCAAACTTATAGTGATTTTTAGTTAAGCAAAGTTATTACTTCGCGTAAACATATTTTTATGCATAAAATCACATATAATAGTAGATCCATATTTTCACAAAGTAATAAATTAAAAAATACAAATTATTATCATTCAAGTGTGCGTAAATACATAGAACATTTAAGTATAAGAATGGAACATACAGTTGCTTCAATTATTCTTTATTACTTCAGATCTTCCTTTCACAAAATTTCCACACCCTGTGCACACAACTGTAGGGGCCCACACACTCAACTCTGGAATTACCAAGGTCTCCACGCATTCAGTTGTAGTAGCCTTCCCCTTTGCTAAAATATAGAAAGATCGTATAGACTCAGAACATATCAAAATCCCATTCTATTCATTCCCTTTTTTATACTCTCTAAGATACACTTATACTTTTTCCCATTACAATACGATAGTCCATAAACCCTGGGAAGGTCTCAAAACAACACAAAAAAAAAGGGGCTTTAACCTTCCTAAGCCCCTTGACTCCTAGTGACCTGCGCTACTCGTGCCTTGCTCCTCAAAATGTGGAGACTTATAATATTTTAACAAAAGTTGACTCAGAGGACCCCATCCCAACAAACTCCCAACACAAATGTGTGACTCGTCCTCGAGTCACTCCATTTGTACACTCTAGATCTTTTCTTTTAGGCTGGTAAACGAAGACTTCATGAAGTGAAGTGCCTTCGTGCATTGTACTTCTCCCTATCGAACTTCGTCGATCAATTTTTTTGTAGTCAGTCCTTCTGCTTCTAGGCTGATAGTTCATTGCATTTGCTGCATATGCTTGAGCATTCCTTCCATAGTCTATGAGAGTTGCCCTGCTTTTTCTTCCCATAGCTGCATCTGTGTAGTGATAATCTACATCTTCATCTACATATCCTTGATCTTTCCTTGCAGATATTTTCCCTCTTTAAACTAGATGAACTGTTGCACATGGGCTAAGGTGTGCATCGTTGCCTTTATCTTGTCATACTACAGTTTGTTATCCCGAATGGCAACTTCAATCTTTTTCACCTATGGGTTCTCTTGCAGCGAGGCCCACACTTCTAGAGTCTCTTCGAAAAACTGGCTACAATCCTTGACTGCAGCTTCGATCTTTTCCCTATCTATTCTAATGGTACCTCGTGCTGCTCTCAGATCTCTAATGGTATTGCAGGATGCTGCTTCAATTGAAGCTCAATAATTTGCATCTATATATTGAAGCGAACTTTATCCACAGGTGCCTTTCATTCTCTAAATGCATCTACTAGTTGTTGTACTTTTTCTTCAGAAGCGGCCTCAAACTAGATTTGGAGCTCGAGAAACTCAGTGCATACTCTGGAAATGGCTTGCTCGACCTACGCCCTTCTCGCAGCTACCTCATTGCAATCCTGGAGAGATTTTTGTTGTTTATTGCACATCTTTTGACTAGTGATCTGCGCATCCTTGATCACCATGAGATCCCGTTGCTCCTGCACCTTAAGCTCATCTGCCAAACCCTAGTGTAGCTCATGCAATGTGTATAGGGGGAGTGCCACAAGGTTAATACTCACATTCTTAGGTAGTTGGGCACTCTCCCATTCTAATACATTATTCAGGTGTAAGGATATATTAGGTAGGGGTACAACATGTAGCTCAGAAGTGAGTATCGACTGCACACTACTCGATGTCGTTGGTTTCTCGCTCACTTAAGACCGGCTCACTTGAATGTGGCTCACTTGACCTTGCAACTCTTTGAGGCCCTCCTAGACCTTCCTCAAAATGAACTAGTACTATTCTTCAATGTGGCCCCAGATATCTTCTGCCGCGGACCTCACAATATCTCCAATTTCATTAAGTGCCCCCTCAAAGAGTACCATGGCCTCCACGTCGGCGAACTTATTGGATTTGTGCTTCTTACGTGTGCCTCCCACACTTGACTTTTGTTGATGTTTTACAATAAAGGTAGAATTAACATCCTCTAGGTCTACATAGAGGTCTTTGGTACCCTAATTAGGTTCTTCTATATGGTTCTCTTCTTCTTGCTTGTGCTCTGGTTCTTGCACGGTATTCTTTTCTAGGTCGATGGTCACCATTTTCTTTTCCTTTTCTGTCACTTTAGTAGTCCCTGTTGTTCCTTCTTTACTAGTCTCTATTATACCTTCTACATTATTTGTTAGAAGGAGCCAGTAAGTCAGCCATTGAAGGACTAGCTACGTGATACTATCTTTGGTGACCAGAAATGACAATGTCGTCCATTTGTTCATCAAATTTTGCCTCACTCGAATGTATACATGGTGGAAGTATGCCCTAAAATCAGTAATGCGCCGATATTCTGTGAACAGACGTGGTGAAAACCTTTTCTTCTGGTTAATCACCATTCACAAATCCATTTCAAACATTACCCAAAACATCTTATTTTCAATGACACGGGTAGGATCCTTTGTTGCCCAAAGTGAGGCAAATTTGGCAGCCTCGCAGAAATTTGGATCCATCATGGGGAACTGTGAGTCCTCTGGCATCATCTAAGCTATCAGCGTGATCAACAATAACATCCATGCATAGTGGAATGTTTTTCATTCCTCCTGCGCTTCACAACAATCATCCAAGAATTATTGACATAGGTACTTCACCCAATTGAATTGAGCACCCTTGCTGCACTATGCAGCCAAGGATACAACTAGTGTCGACACTTCATTAGCATGACATTTTCTCATGATCTTTCCTGCCAAAATATGTGCAACAAACTGCACAGCTTCATCGGAGATGGAAATGATGGCATATCCCCACGACTTCTTGATCAACCCAAAGTCACTTTTCATTTGATCTGCAAGATTTTTCTCCTATGACTTCCCCACGAAATCATCTGTGAGGTTCATGCCCTGATATGGCAGTGCCGTGATTTTTCATATCAGCATGTCATTGATTGGGATGGGCCCTCCAAGCTAGAGACACCCATCGTCGACCAGCAGCAACAACTGTCGTACACAAATAGTGTTAATAATGCTTCGGCTAAAATGCAAGACATACAACATATTGAGCAACCCTGCATGCTTAATACTGGCTGCCCATTTCATTTGTTCAAGTCTTGTAAGGCCCGCCTCCTCATAATATGTTGTCTTCAAGTACTTGTTGGGTTCCAACGATGAAAATTTGTCATGGTCACCCAAATCCCAATTTTCCCACTGCAGATATGGTACCCAGGCCAACAATTCGCCCTCAATAGCTACTTCCTCTGACATAAATGGCGTGAATACCTTGAATTTTACGGAGTCAAGGTGTTTAGTTACTTTGGAGATAGGCTTTCATGGTGGTATATACAGCAGTAGCCAAGAAATTGGCTTTGCACCTTTTGCGCTGATATCCTTGACCCCCACATTCATCTCTTCTTTTTCCAAGTCTTGAGGCTCCATAGGCTACTTCTTTTTATCCATTCTTCCCATTTACATTTTCTTAGTTGGGATCTTCCGCACTAATTGCCGAACCGGGGGCTGTTGCAGATTTTTTTGCTTTTTCTCTCCTACCGCAAAAGAAATACGCTTTGGCCTCAGTGACCTAGGTGTTGTATCAAGGACTGGTGGTGTTGCATTCATGATGTTCCCTAACCCTCTCCTTAATAACTCTTTCTCAACCTCTTCCCAACTCAGGTAACCAGACATGCAACAACCCACTCAGATCTTTAAGAGTAATAACACATAACAATTTCTCAAGAAGAAAAGTGTCCAAGTGTGGAGTGAGGTGTGATATTTATAACCCGATTCAAATTCAAACTCTTCTTTCCCTCGCAAATCTTCCACATAAATGCGATTTTGGCAGCAAATTTTCCCAGATTTTCACCTTAAATGTATTTCCCCCACTGCTTTTAATGATAAAATCAATGTCAGATCAACTGTAGTTGTTCGAATGGTCACCTTTTGGGCAAGCCACGTGACAATCCTCCTTGTGGCACAACTACCTCATCACAACTTCCCCCTATGCGATATTCCAAAACATCACACAACCTTCCTTCTTCGATAAAAGTTTTCCTTGGTAGAGTAGTTTATAGTCCTACACTTTCTTTCAACTGCTAGAATCACTAAGACTTTCCTGCGGCCATGTAGTCATTCTGTAGGGGTGGGATTGTCCCTATAAACCTTCAACCTAATCAAATTAATCCTACTAGGAAATACTTCTTCATTCAGCTTCGCGGGATCAACTGTGCCACCATCCGAAATGTCCTTAATTACATATGGTCCTAGCTAGTGCATCTGAAACTTCCCCAGGAATTTGGTAAACTTGCTGCCATACATCAGGATCAAATCGCCATTCTTGAAAGTGTGTTTCTTAACGTGACGATCGTTCCATGTATTTTCTCTAGCTTTTTGTACTTTCTAATGAAATCTAGCCAAAAAGTGGTCTTCCTCTAGTGCAAGCAGCTGCGCTAGGCGTTCTTCCATTACATCATGATCTTCCATCTTAGTTACTACTATGATCATTAGGCTGGGCACTATGTATTCCATCAGCATTACTTCTTCTTGTTCATAAACTAGTCAAAATGGTGTTTTCGTAGTCAATTTCTTATAGGTAGTCCTATATGCCCATAGAACCACTGGTATGCGTACATCCCAATCATTCCTATTAACATTGCAGACCTTTGTGAGGGAATTCTTCAAGATATTGTTGAAAGCTTCAACAGTGCCATTCGCTTGGGGGTGATATGGCATACTCTTCTGATGGTACATTTGAAATTCCTTGATTAAAGCTGCAATTGTCTCGTTCAAAAAGTGTGAACCCCAGTCACTCATCAGAATCTTCAGGCATCCAAACCTTGATAGAATAAACTCGAATATGAACTTCATAGTAGTGTCAATGCTGTAATCCTTCACAGGTTGTGCTCCTTCCCACCTAGCTAACTACTCCGTCACAATGATAATATAACGTGCTCCCATCTTCTTTCCCAGTGGCCGAATAGGTCCAACTAAATCAATTGCCCATTTATCAAATTCTTGTAATGTGACCTATGGATTTATTGGAAGTTCATCCCTTCACGATGGTCTCCTGGTCCTTTGACACAGATCGCATGTGCTACAGTATTCCTTGGAATATTTATGTACTGTTGGCCACCCTAATATTATTTGTAGGATCTTTTGCGCAGTGTCCTCCAGCAACAGCACCATGTTCTTCAGCTAGAATACTGTGTCTTTCATATTCAGGCACATATTGGCATAGAACTTCATCTGACCCCATCTTATATAATTTCCCCGCAATCACAGAAACATCTTCAGCCCTGACAACTAATTCCTTCTTCTTCTGTATCGTATAACCATCAAGAGTTATGCCAGTGTTCACTATTACTACAAAATCATATTCTTGGAAAAGGATCAACCATCTACAAATCTGGCCCTCCCTAACACAGGCTTATTGACCAGGTACTTCAAAGTAGAATGATCCATGTACATCTTAAAGTACACACCTAGCAAATAATGTCTGAACTTCTATAGTGCATAAACCATGGCCAATCCTTCTCGCTTTGTGGTTGATTAGTTCTTCTTAGCCTTAGATAGTTTCTGACTAGGGAAGGAAATAGGGTGATCGATATCTCCTACCACTGGTTGAGTTAAGACGACTCCTAATGCTATGCAAGACGCATCCACATGCACATGAAATTCCTTTTTCCAATCCGGGAATACTAGGATTTTCACCATAATGATCTTTGCCTTCTGAGTATCTAAGATCTTATGACAATCATCGTCCTAGCAAAACGTAGCATCCTTCTTTAACAACTTCTCCATGGGCACAGTGATCTGTGCATATGCCTTAATAAACTTCCTATAGTACTCAATATGACCCAATGTTGTGCATAGCTGCTTTACATTCCTATCAGGCTATATATTGATAATTACGATGATTGTAGTAGGGCCTACCATCAATCCCTACTTATAGACAACATGGCCTAACAATATTCCATAAGCTATACAAAAAATGTGTTTCTTTAAGTTCAAGGAGATCTAATACTTGCTACATGTATACAACATCAGGCATAGACTAGAGACATGTTTTTTGACAAGCCCAAACATGGTCCAATCATCGAAGTAGACTTCCAAAAAATTATGAATGAATTCCTTGAATGTTGCGATAACCACCCTTGAGAAAATTGCAGGAGCATTCTTTAGTCCAAAAGGCATGACTGTATATTGGAATGACCCCCATTCTGTAGCGAAGGTAGTCTTACTTCTATCCTCCGGTGCAATATTAATTTAGTGGTATCCTGAGAGTCCATCTATAAATTAATAAGCTTCTTCTCTGCCAACATTCTTGAGAACTTCATATGTAAATGGCGTAGGGAATGGATCATGTACATAGGCATTGTTTAACTTCCATAGATCTACACAGATCCTAATATCACCCTTCATATTCTTCTCTTGGACCACCATAAGATTGACCCATTCGAATTCTTCTACAGACTCAATTATTCCGACCACGAGCATCTTATTGAGTTCCTCACGTACCTTTTCCTTGTATTTTGGATTCAACTGATATGGGCGCTACTTAATTGGCTTCACATCAGGTTTTAAATTGATCTTGATCATCCCCAAATCTCCTAATATCCCTTTCAAGTCAAAGTTCTTAGCTGGAAATAAATCTTGATATTCATGTAATAATTCAACTACCTTTCCACTATATCTTCATCTCAATAGTCGCCAATGTTTGCAAATTTTGGTTCTGCTTCTAAACCAATGTTTACTTGCTTTGTGCACATCAATTGTGAAATATCAGGGATATTAATATTCCATGAATCCTGATCACCTTCTTACATAGTGATATTGTAACATTCTAAAGCATGTTGTGGTTGTGTATATGAGTCAAGCTGTACCCATGTGATAGGTTCGACGGGTGTTCAGATGATTACTACTTTAATTTCCTGAAGTCCTTCATCAATGCATTCGAACCCATCTTCGAAACTGAACGTTGGAAAAAAAATGTTCCTTCATCTCATCCCAATCAGTTGTCCCATGTTGCAACTACATCTCTAAATACCGGTTCTTTGGGATAACATCCATGGTATGAATAAATATATGCACCCACTCAGGTTGAGGTATCTCACCTCACACCTTAGTTTATAGTGCAAGATGTTTGCACAAATCATTCTTCCCGGTGTATTTTTTAGTGAGTTGGGTGTTCGCGTAACCAAATCTTAATCACATCATTCTACAATATTCCTTCAAGTCAACAAAATTATCCCTATACATACCCCACCATCTTGCATGCGAAACTCTTAATGCTAGATCTAAGGCTTGGAAGCGATGTTCCTCTGGTATATCCCTTTCAAAATGGTCAATAACTATATTGACATCATCCAATACATCATAATAGGGTAACTTATGTACCTTTGTAGATATATAGCTTAACGACTTTGTAAGTCGATTACATCGCAGGGTAGAGACCTCATGCAACCGATTCTGCTTCTAACTCCTCATCTGAATCTGATTGGCAAGAATTGTACTTCTCCCAGCTGGTCCTTCCATCTGTGCTCAGTGTCTTCATATTCATAATAGTGATGGTTCGGTTTTGTGTACTACACACCCTCAGCTGGATCCAACAGGACAATTAGTCAAATTTCATTATTTTCAAATACCATGCTTCACTTCTTTATGTCAATTATTGTGTTCATGTCAAAGACCCAATCAATCCTGAACAATACTGGGTATGGATTACTATCATCTACAACCTCAATGACTTCGAAATCAACCACTTCTCTTGCATCTTCAATATATACAATTACTCCATGCAATCACCCCATTGGAATTATATTTTGCTAATTGTCCATGCCCAGCTAAATTGGCTTCCACTGTAACTTAGGCTTTCCCATACGTTCCCAAGTTTGCTTCAACAGTACGTTAGCATCAGAGCCCAAGTCTAGGATTCCCTGATCCATTTCAAAATCACCAATCTGCATAGGCAACCACATTTCCCTACGAGTTCTCTTCTTTCTTTGGTTGACCTTATTGACTGCAAACTATTATGTTAATGACTTATCCTTGTTGGTGCATTTATCTATTAGCCCTTGTAGTCTTTCTATTGCCTTTTGGTCCTGTAATAACTTCATGCAAGTTTGCATAAATGATTTTAACACCACAGGATCTAAATCTTGTGTTGCACTAGTGTCATTCGGCTTCTCCTTTCATGAGACTATCAACATATGATAATGAGACGTAGAAGCACCTAGACCCATAAAACTCTTTCTTGCCTCCATTAAAGTCTCTTCTTCTCTATGTAAATCAAATCCAATATTCTTCTCACTGACTTTTCAAAACCATGAATATGATTCTAGTTGTTTTCCTTTGACTGTGTCTTCACCACTTCACATGACTATGTTGATATTGGGATCGTCTTCACGTGGCTTAGATCTTATCATCTAAATATTCTACGTCGGCTACTGGTTCTTCTTCTCCTGCATCTTCTCTATTAATATCTGGAAATCTTCTATAACATGATCAAATTAACGACAATACTGACATGAAGGGTGAATTGGATTCTGATAGTTGGACACAAAGTGTCCTAGTTCTCTGCAATTGTAACAAATAATCTATCCCTGACCTCTCCCAGCTCCTTGTCCTCATCCTCTTCCCTGTCCTTGGAATCCTCCGCGACCTGTAGGTGATCCTTGGTCATTCTACACATGGTTTTAAGCATGCATTCTATACAACAGAGTTATTTTCATCATTAGTTCATAGCTTCGACCTTTCTCTCATCATGACCAACTGATTTACAAAAGTTACAAAATAGTTGCTTTGGAGACTGTGTAAACTTATGTAATAGGGAACAATTATTTGTCGAATGTTGTCCTGATACTTGGCAAATGCTACAATAGGTATTTTCATTGGTGCTTGATCCAACGGAAGATTCTGGTGTTAGCAGAATAGGACCTCCCATAGCTATATAATCCCAAAATACAAGGCACTGATCCTTATGATGAACTTCAACCTTGCATTTTATGCACCAAACTTCATAATGTGTCTCTGACTTAACCTCCTTTCCCTTCTTCAGATCCTGCAACTCCATATGCAGGTTTGCTAGTTGTGCCTGGATTTGGTGAACTCCTATATTTATATCCTGGATCGATGAGGATTCTAGCTTCATTGCAATTTCCAATGCTTTGGCCTAAGACTGAATCTTCTACTGAGATAACGACCCTCTTAAGTGAGGTAACAATGAAGCTATATACTAGTCCCTACCTTATTCATATGAAATATGAAGGTTAGCTTGACTCATTAATAACTTTAATCACTGATCTATATCTAATGCAAACTCATTAACCCTCTTCTTGATCTCCTTGATTTCGTTCACACACTGAGCTAGCGACTTTGGTTTCATAAATTACACATTAAACGCATCCTTTCTGTTAGCCAATGAAGCAGGAAGATGAGTTGTATTATATTTGATGTGCCACGTAAGTGCTCTTTCCTGTAGCATTGTACCTAGTTGCACTTTTTTCATGCCATCATTATTGATCTGTTGTTCTTTCCACATAGCCTCTACGATGAACCAAAATTGATCGGGATCCTCTAATCCCTGACCCCTGGATATAGGAATTTTCACTATATTTTCCATACGGAATAGTGGAGGTGGAGATGGAGGTGTAGGTGTAGGTGTATGAGGCAGAGGTGAAGGTGGAGGTGGAGTGGATGGATGTGGAATTCCAGAAGTACCCTGATCTATTGTCTGCACCGCGCCTCTAGATGTACTAGAGCTACTTCTTTCTTCTTCACTTTCAGACACTCCCAATAAGGGATTGTATTCACTTTCGACGAATTTGTCTAGATCTACTCTAAATCGCTTTCCACTTCATGTAGATCCAGTCAGACCCCTCTTAAACATTAAGGTAGAGGCATAATCCCCTTTTCACACAAAAGCATTTTAATCCATATTTTTAGCAATTTCAGGTACTTACCTCTTGAACCTTGAAAAATCATCGTTCAACTTCGCTATAAGACACCCAACAAGTCAGCCAAGGGGACCCTATCCTAACAATTAGTACTCTATTTATGGATTTATTCCTAGGAGGATACTCATAGCCAAGGGCATATTGTAGCTTGGACCCTTTGGCATGGACAATGATGGAGGGTTGAGATGGTACCATAACCCAGAGGTCACGGGACTTTGGTGGCATTGGGATCCAAGAGAATCCATTTGGGCAATATTGGTTGCAAGATTGTTTGGGATCCAGGTATCAAAGGACCCATTCAAGATCATTTAGCATGGAGGTATGGAATAACACATTCAGTTGTATGGGATCCCGATATCAATGCTTCTATTGTGGATAGTAGTGAATTTCTTGAGGGAAAGCAATATTTGGGCAAGAGGATTTGTAATATTATTTTTTTTGGATATGGTCAAAATGGATGAAACCTACCCATGGTATTTACTGTGGTATTTTCCCATGATATCTGCCCCTGGTTTTTTCCTTCGTTTTTTGAGGGAAATAATAAAATAAGGCTTCTAGAGAATCCATTGAGCCTATAAAAGGGCATAGGAGCTAGGAATTGGATCATTCTAGGTTCATCTATCTTATTGTGTTTTCTTGAGAACTTGGCATGGCCAGTTCCAATCTGATCCTTGGGTCGAAAAACCCGTAGGTGTGATTTGTCGAGTGGATCCATCCAGGGTCCATGATTTTGCTTCAATGTTTTTTCTATTTTAATGAGAAATCGAGCATGCCATTGTAGGGATTCCAATAGTTCTGTATGGGAATCTACTCGTTTCTTTAGCTAATAATATAAATAAAGGCTGCATTTCCATATCCCATTGTTTTCATTATTTTGATTTCAATTATTTTTAACTAGAACACTAAATTGTGTTAGATCTGTCAAGATTTTTAAGCTTTGGGATATAACGTAGTCATGAAAGCCATTGGGAAGCCAAACTTCACATTGTCTCCTATGTCGTAATATCCTCCTGTTAAATCCACCTGGAATGAAATTTAATATGAAATGAAATGTTAAACGAGAAAACAATCAACACAACTCAACCAGATGAAAATATTAAATCTAGATTAGAAAATTATTCAATGTATGTAGGTGAAGGGATGAATGAATATATGTTTATTGCAAATCCATCCAAAAGGGTGGAATCTCCTCGTCACATCATTTGCTAATTGGGAGGAATATTTCTAGATCTCTGGCCCTCGAAGAAAAGAATGGATTTGGTGAGAGCATCTTTGTAGTTTTGAGACAAAGAGGATGTGCGTTTGCCATAATATGCATAATGTGACATATTATTAAACTGAGCCACTTCTACTGGCCTCACCATTGCCATCCATAGTAAAACTAAATTGAATGATAGCAAAGGATATGCATAAGCTTCACTCCCCAATTCCATTTCTCAAATAACTACAACAACCACAGTGTCAAATGGGTTGCTCCTTTGCTACACATGGGAAGTTATGCACCACGAAGGAGGTGACATTTGAATTTATAGAAATTTGAATGAATACCATGATTTCAAGGATTAACGATAAATCTCATATATCACTACGCATATCAAGGAGCAGTGGGAATGTAAATAGGGCCACTCGTTGACAAAAAATTCCAATGTATGATATTTTTCTTTCGAACTAGCTTTGCAGGAATGTGAAAACAAAGAGTGCACGGTACACCACGCTTCCATAGCCAAAAGAAAATTCAAAAAATCTGGCACTCATTTGGAAATATTGTGGAAAATTCGTAGTTGACTACATATAATTGTTTGGGACAAATGTACTGAAACAAAGAACATGGGATTCACTGTAAGTGGTGCTTTCTTTATTTAGTTGATGTCAAGTGGAAAGTTGAAAGATTGTTAACATTGTTGTACTATGAATGGGGAAAAAATGTTCCAAAATGCTTTGAAGTGGAGTTGTGAATGAGATTAAGCGTGGAATCTACATGTATGATATATAATAATAGATGTAATGTATATGAATCCATTTGTATCAGCCTGTTTCCCAGTGCATATTCTTGAAACGAAATACTAATTCAAACCCATATAGATTTCTCGTAAAACCTATATGAGTTGCGTGATTATATGAGTGACGAGACACACCACCTTAATTTTCACCTTGACCTGTAAATTAAAGGCCAAGCACTAAAAAAGTCATTAAATATAACTCAGTCAACATTGAATTATAGATGAGCTTAATCTAGGCTCATTTCCTTCCGAATTGTTCCATATTAGTCATTAAATATAACTGACTCATCATTGAATTATGGACCAGCCTAGATCCATCTAACTCTACATCTATCATGGACCGAGAGGGATAAAATCCCTTGAGGTGAAAACCTTATTTTTGGAGTGTAGAATTTGAGAAAAGCTTTGCACCTCGAGGGATTTGATCCCTCTCGGCACATGATAGATCTAGAGTTAGATGGATCTAGGCTCATTCCAGTTGAGGGCAACAATGAAACATTTTTAGATTATCATTATTATGTATATGTTTGAGATAAACTTCATATTTTGAAATTTACATTATGTTTTCTTTGTTTGATATGACTATATCATTCTAAGTGGTTTGTGTGATTATGTATTTGGATTTGGATGGTAATGTTTGTGAATGTTACAATTGTTGTGTTATATTTCTATATGTGTATGTAATTTTCTGTTAGTAATTAGTTGGTGATGAAGAAGAGAGACAATCTTGTCAATAATTTGCAAGAGGATTGATACTACACATTTACTTCATTTAATTTTAGATATCAAAATTTTGACAATTAATAATTCTTAATAGTGTCCCTTTGGTATTACTAAATATATCTATAATAATAGTTTTAATAATTTACTACATCTTGAAATCATTTGTTTCAATGCTAATGTTTGAAATAATTTATTTTCTTCAAAATATTTTGATGATTTTTTTTATCTATAGTTTGTTTTGCAAAAGTCAAGAAATAATGTAATTTTGAATTTTTTTTAATGAGTGGTCAGATTTACAAAATATTTACATTATTTGTTAGTTTTTCCATCTTTTCATATCGATTATATGAAAAGGATAGTTGATATCATAAACCATTCAATTCTTTAACTTGAACTATTGTAGTAAGCATCATACATTGTCCCTCTTCCTCTCCAATATTATTAGGTTGAATTGCTATAATATAAAAATTAATGCATATTGTCAATAATTTTTTGTGCTTACACTAAAATCAATGCACATTGTTAATCCAATCGCTTTAATTTAATGCACCATCATACATTGAGTTACATTAAATTAGAAATCATCATCTACACTGAAATAAATGAATGTAAAGCAAGAAATAAAATAATATTAGAAATAAACATCTACACTAAAGTAAATGCATCTAGTGCAAGATATTAAATAAGATTAGAAATCAACATCTACACTGAAATCAGTGCATGCAATGGAAGAAATCAAATATGATTAGAAATCAACATCTACATTGAAATCAATGCATCTAGTGCAAGCAATCAAATAGGATTAGAAATCAACATCTACACTGAAATCAATGCATCTAGTGCAAGAAATCAAATAGGATTAGAAATCAACATCTACATTGAAATCAATGCATCTAGTGAAAGCAATCAAATAGAATAAGAAATCACCATTTACATTCAAATCAATGCATATAGTGTAAGAAATCAAATAGAATTAGAAATGAACATATATAGTGAAATCAATGTATTTAGTGCAAGAAATCAAATATAATTAAAAAACATCTACACTAAAATCAATGCATCTAGTGCAAGCAATCAAATAGGATTAGAAATCAACATCTATACTGAAATCAATGCATCTAGTGCAAGCAATCAAATATCATTAGAAATCAACATCTACAATGAAATCAAAGAATCTAGTGCAAGCAATCAAATAGAATTAGAAATCACCATCTATCATGAATTCAATGCATTTTGTGCAACAAATATTCTTCCCTGTCTCCCCCCTCCATCTATATCTATATCTCCCTCCATCTCTCATTCTTTGTTTCTCTATCTCACCCCCAAATGTACACACTCTCTCTCCATCTCTTCCTTTTCATCCCTCCCTCTCTCACTCACTCCACTTTTCTCTTTGTATGTCTTTCTTCTTCCCTCCCTTTCTCCCCTTCCAAATCCATCTCTCTCTCTCTCTCTCTCTCTCTCTCTCTCTCTCTCTCTCTCTCTCTCTATATATATATATATATATATATATATATATATATATATCCAACCTTGTCACTATCTCCATCTCTCTCTCCTTCTCTCCCCCATCCATATTTGTGTCTCCCTCTCTATCTCTTACCCTTCTCTCCCACTCTCACTCCTATCCTTATCTCTCTCTTCATTCCTACTCTTCTCTCCCCTTAATATTATCTCCTTCAATGCAAGTAATCAAATAGGATTAGAAATCACCATCTACATTGAAATTAATTTATCTAGTGCAATAATTCTTCTTCCCTCTCGCCGCCCTCCATCTATATCTATATTTCCCTCCATCTATTCTTCTTTGTCTCTCTATCTCATCCCCCCAAACAGACATGCTTTCTCCTTCCATATATATCTATCTATCCCTCTCTCTACCTCCCTTCTTCCCTCTCTTCACTTTCCATCTATATATCAATTTCTCTATGTCTCTATGTCACCCCTAAAACATACACACTCTTTCTCCATATTTATCTATTTATCCCTCCCTCTTCCTCACCCTCTCTCTCTCTCTCCCCCTTCTCTCCATCTCTCACCCCTTCTCTCTTCCCTCCTGCTCTCCTCTCTCCCTCTCTCTGCGTCTCCCTTATCACTCCCTCTCCCTCTCCACCTTTCTATCTCTGTTTATTTCTTCTTACCTGCCTCTTTATCTCCCTTTTCCTCTCCTTATCTCTCTCACATCCTCACTATCTTCCATCTTCACTCTCTTCCTTCCTCTCTCTCCCTTTCCCTCCCACCTCCCTTTGTATCTCCTCCTCATCTCTCTATCTCTATCTCTCTCTCTCTCCGTCATCCAACTTTTTCAATATCTCTCCTTCTCTCCCCCTTTTCTCTTTGTTTATTCTTCTTTATCTCTCCATCTCTCCCTTATCACTCCCCCTACTCTCTCTCTCCTTTTCTCTCTCTATGTGATCCTTCTTCCCTCTCTCTCTTTCATTATAACTCCATTTCTCTATCCCTCTCTCTTCTCTTGTCTCTAAAGTCCTCTCTCTTCCTTCCTCTCCCTCCCTTTCTCTCACTCCCTCTATCTCTCTGCCTGTACCACTCTATCTTTGTTCTTCCCTCCCATATATATCATGATATATTATAATATAACAAATTTAATAATATATTAAATTTAATATTGTATTGATCCTAAGTTATTAAATTTATAATATTAATAATATAATATATTAATATTAATATTGGATTTAACGATATTTTTTACATGGCATGATAACAAAATTTTCAAATATTATAACTTCCATGTAGAAATAGTTATGTCTTTAGAGATTTTAATATATCTATAAGATATGGTTTTCCTTTTAAAGATTGATTTTACAAATATTAATTAAAATAATATTAAAATATTTTTGATTCTTTGTGTTGAATTAACCTTTTTACTTTATTTTACAAGATGATATTGACTTTGGTAAAGAGTAAAGATGTTTAAAGTTTTACCTTATTTGGAATTTTAATATGGTAAATTTTTTTGTTGAAGGTAAATTTATGAGCTTATGTGCTTAATAGCTATTTTATCATATACCTTGAATTTGAATAACTATATAAAACATTTAAATTAATTATTTTTAAAAATATAGTGCACACAAATAAAAATACAACCATTATTCTAATAATAATATTTGAATCGTGAGAAGTTTATAACCGAGAGAAAAATAGTGTATTGGTAAAAACTATAATCTAAGTTACAGGGTTCAGAGTGTATGGAACTTACTTGTAAGTGGAGAGCATTGAGAACACAAAGGCCGTGACTCAAAGCCAAAACAAGTCCATCGAATGCAAATCTAGCGAATGCTAAGAATAATGATTGAACTTTGTTGGGTTAATGGATTTTTAATTGTTTATTTATACAATTATTTAAATTTTTTATGAGCCGACATTAAATTTTTAGATTTTTAAAAAATATTATTTTGATGACAGACAGAGAGGCTTACACATCATACTAGGCTGTAGTATGCGTCTCTCGGCACAATAATCTTAATCTAGGCACATTTCCTTCTGGACTGTTCCATATTATTTTGAGCAAATCGATATTTGATATAGGCCTCATTAATTGCCATTAACATTGGAATATAGTCCACTCTTGACATATGAACGAAACACCACATATAAAGATATGGAGGGGCACTAAAAGTGGAATACAATCCATTACGGAATTTGATTGAACAAAGAGAGATATAGGTAGCATGTTCAATGACTTTCGATTTAATTTGATGGTAGGTTTGGATTAGATACCCTGAACCTACACTGAAATAAGTTTGAAGTGACTGAACAAAGGCTATTTATTTTGTCTTTGACTTTGCTCCATAATCCTTTGTTGGATATTTAAATCATATAATTGAAATAATATTAGTGTTGTGTGAAATCATTCTTTCATCTCTGTATTTTTATCATGCAATTTTAGCCATGATACTCTTTTGTACACAGATTAGATTAATAGAGTGATTGATGTATTGTTTGTGTGAATATTTGATTTATGTGTCAATTGTAAATAGTTGCATGCAAAGGAGAATTGCAAAGATCCAGTATTGTCGTTGTGTGAAATTCCATTGTGGACAAATCTTTATAATACAAGTGGAGATCTTCTTGAGAAGAAGTTGGATCAACATAGATTTGGTTGGATCTAGTGTGGATCTACAATTGAGAGGAATGTCTACATGTTTTAGATGTTGGCTCTCGAATTTATCGGATGATGCAAGATGTACAGCTGCGGTATGCAGATGGAATGTTGGAATTTCTCATTCTAGATCTAAACTAATAAAATATTGTGGTATTGTTTATTCAGAGATCAAGATCCAAACATTGAAGATCTGATGGAAAATAACAATATGAAAAGTTATTATTAGTATATTTGATCTGCTCTGTGTAGATCAATAAAGGGGAGTCATTGATTTTGTCTCTGTACATTTTGGTGGTTGATGTTTGTGTTTTTATTGGTTTTAAAAAGGGTTGGTGGTTCTTAAACTAGAAGCCTCGGTGTTTGAAACATCAATTCTTGTGTGTTTTATTTAATTATAAAAAGGGTTGGAGGTTTTTAAACGGGAAGCCCTGGGGTTCGAAACGTCAATTCTTGTGTGTTAGTAGGGTCAAGTTGTGTAATCAACGTTTTAAAGACATTTAGTATCCAAACCTCCATCCTATCAACTAACGAATTACTAAATTTGAAATATCTAACAGATGGTGGTTGGTCCATAAGATGGTTCATTACTTGACGACTCTTATCACAGAAACCCCGACGAGACAAGGTGTCAATATTTTTTATCTTGCAAAGTTCATCAATGACGATCATAGGCAGTTATCTTTTAAATGGAAGTTAAGTGACAGCTCGAAGATGTGATGGTGAATGATTGGTGTTTGTGAGATTCCACAGTGGATGTGAATGTTGATGAAGACCAATTAGACAAAGATTATCCTTTTTGTTGTAATATGTGTTTTCAATATTTTCCATGTAATCATTAAGGGAGGCTATTGGAAGTAATGCTTCAATGCACTGTCATGAGTTGTCATTTAGAGTTCCCAAGCATCAATCTAGAATTTTTTGTTTCCTAGGTATGAGTTGTAGTTGTGATCTAGATGTGTCAAAGTCAGTGATTTATGTCTTATATATTTGTAACTCTTGTGATCAATAAAGATATCAAAGTGTGATTTGTGTGTGTGCAATATCTCTCTATTGTTATTTTTTGACAAATAAAAATGTATATCCAAAACTACTCTAATCACTTCACCTTAAACCAAGTATCACAATCTAGTTATGATATAAATTTAAATAATTTTTTAATTTTTTCAATCATTAAATATTAAAAATCATATTATTATACATGCCTCAATGCACATTAGCTTTTTCCTTAACTATTAAATATTCTATGTTTTCCCAAAAAGCTTTAAAGCCAATCCATAGTTTAACTTTCTGAATAAATTTTTATTAATATTTAATTACATTCAAATTTATTTTCTAAAATCCTATTTGTTACATTCTATAACATCTTATTTATTCATTTGTTACATTCTATAACATTTTATTTATTCATTGATTTCAATGGCTTCGTCGATGTGGTAGCATGCAAATTTCAATGAAAATTCCATGGTAGCATGCAAATTTATCGTTACTCCATCATTTTGTCAATATGATGTCAATGAAGTGAAATTAATTTTTATTAATGGTCCATCACGGTTTAAGTTTGAGTAGTGAATAAAAGTCGTAAATCCTCTCATTACCTAATTCGCCAACATAAAACATCACACAAGAGTATTCATAGTAATTATTTTCATGCTGATAGAGCTCACTTAAATAGAAAACCAAACTTCAAAACGTATTGAAAGGAGTGGAGATTCCAACATGTAGAGTA
The DNA here is from genome assembly GCA_031772625.1 of Pinus tabuliformis. NCBI lineage: Eukaryota > Viridiplantae > Streptophyta > Pinopsida > Pinales > Pinaceae > Pinus > Pinus tabuliformis. Next base: position 464,091,800 of record CM062820.1, on the reverse strand, counting down.
CCAGGATAACCATGTAATTGGATTGCAATATATTTAGGTGTTGAGTGCACATAAGAGTGTTCGAATTGACAATATCGAAGCTACATTTAAAACAAGCATAGACCATTTGGTTCCATTATTAAACCAAGCATATCCAATTCCATGTCTGCGGTTAGCATTAATAAGTTTTTATTATCTGATAAATTAAAATCACTTCCATATAAATTAGTAAAATATAAAAATATAACATAGTTAATTAAAATATAATGATCCTATAACAATTATAACATAGTTAATTAAAATATAATAATCATAGGATTATTGACCATAATTATAAAATAAAAATAATTAAAGCATATAATTATGAAATTATTAACCACAATTCTCACATTCTCACATAATATTAAATAATGTTAAAGAAATTTAAAACACTTAAAACCATTAAAATCAATTTATTATAGCATAACGATGATGAGATCATTAACCATAATTACTAGGTCACTTTCCATAGTCATAATGAACATTTAAGAAGATTCATGCATATCAAATTACAGTATCTTAAAAGGCTTTCATGAGAGAGTCAAAGTGGAAGCATAAAGATCTAATGAGAGTTGTACTATCATAGTTAAGTTAACATTAGTAAGTTTTATAAAGACTACAAAACTTCAACATAAATATTAGTCAAATATGACAACCATAAAATACTTAATTAAAATATAATAATTCTAACATTATTAACCATAATTATAATATAAAAATAATTAAAACATATAATTATTGGATATTTTAATAGAAGGAAAATTGATGATTCATTTTATACCTATCATAAACTAGATATATAACTCTTTAAAAAGTAACATCCAACCATTAATACACAACATATTTATAAACTAGATATATAACACTTAAAAAAATAACATATAACCATTCGTACATAACGTATTTAACAGAGGGAAGTAAGTTTGAAAAAAAACAAATTCACAATGGTCCTCTATCCAAAATTATTAGGACTACATTTAATGATCGAATGGAAAAAGATAATAAATAATAAATGTATCAAAGAGTACAATATTTTAGGTAATCTTACCTAAATGCAATTATTTTGTTGTTTCATGATGGGATATATTTAATTTTAATTCTTTATTTTTTTTTTACTTCAATTTAATTTAATAGTGTTTAAACTAAGACACTCGCTACTATGTAACAATTGTTTATAAAGTTTTATGTAGCCGTGGTTTTTGAAGCTTTATAAACATTTGAAAACAAAATTGTGACATAATATATCATACATTATTAATATAAAAAAATATAAAATCTAATTAAATTATAGTTTAAATTATTATTAATAAAAATTAAAATAAAAATTAATATAAAAATTAAACATATATATACATTTAAAAACATATCGTATTATTATTGTAAAACATGTGATCACAGGCGTCACGTGTTTCCGAAATTTCGTAGCTCTGCTTCGATATATCACATGCTCTAAGATCCAACGATAGAGATGTTCATTCGAAAAGAGCTCACCGTTAATAAGTGGGCACTACAGAGATGCCGGAAAATGAGAGGCACAGTAGCTAGCTTGACCATACATAGATTGTAAAAACTTAATGCAAAAATAGTTGGTTCATTATTTGATATTATCGTTCGTTTATTATCTGTACCTTTTTAAAGATCAACTGATCCGTTAAAGAGCACTTTAAATAACGCAATACCTATTTAATTAATAATGCTAATTTCTAGCGAATAGATTATTTATTTAGAAAGTAATTAAAAGATTTACATGTTCAACTTTTACAAACAAACCAACTAAATTATAATTTTATTTTAAATTAAAATATATAATTTTATTTTATTTTAAATTGTATATATAAGATTTATGATTATGAAGATTTTCTTTTATTTTAACATAGAAATTTTAAATTTATAAATACATTTTGTTACAATATTATAGATTATTAATATCATATATCCAAAAAATCATAACTATGACTATATGATGTTTTTTTTTAATTAATCAAATTAATTAAAAGAGAAACATAACATAATTAATTTTGAAAAAATGTCAAATTTTATACTATTAAAAATGTTTTAAAATACTTTTTAAATGTTAAATATCTGCCTTCCACCTAATAATTACACTAAACTCTATTCTTATTATATAACAATTATTTAATTTTCAACACCAATACAAAAATTAAAAATATTTATTTATTTTTAATAACCCTCTTAATCAATAAATGAATTTTCTATTACACTTTATATATATATATATATACCAAGTGTAATAGAGAAATCTAGAGAGAGAGATTCAACCCCATTTTATCATGTAGATTGTTAACTTCTAAATACACTATGTTACAATACTATGAGCCAATATCATCCTTTACTAATACCACATATTCAAATAAGTTAAATTTGTATGACAATTTTATTAATTAATCAATTTAATTAAAAGAGCAGGGCATAACTACAGTTGAAACAAATCTCAAATTATGATCTCTATATACTACTAAGAATATTTGGATGTTAAATTCCTACCATCCACCTCATGAATCTTGATAATTAAATTAAAATTCTAGAAGCATTTTTTCAAGATAGAGGTGCCGATCTACATCATTATTTCACTACACTCTATTCTTATTATATAACAATTATTTATTTGTAACCCCAACACAATTAAATGTATATTTATTTTTTATAGCCATATTAATCAATAAATGAATTCTCTATGATATTTGGCATATTCATAAGTATTATAGATTTTGTGTTTACCAATGGCTCAGAGAATATATCATCCATATCCATATTTGTGCTATAATACATCAAATCCTTTTCTGTTTTTCACTGAATTTTTTCTTTGGCAAAATGATGTTGGGTTTGATTGCATGATAACTTAGATTGTTTCCAATTTCATTGAATCTTATCACTACATCTACATATCTTCAATAATGCCCCTTAGTCAAATTGCTTCACCCTACATAATACTTTCTAGTCAACTATAGTGGAGATAATTAAATAGTTGGTTGTTTATTACTACTCCAATGCACAATCTCAAATTCTATACTAAGTACATATTAAATTATTGATTTCTTGTAAATTATAATCTAAATAATCTATTATTTCAATATTGAAATGAGGGTAGGTGTAGGATAATGATGGTCACTCATGACGCTTTAGTGGCAATGCAAACATGGAAAAATAAGAGTACGTTCAATGTTAACTTGGAGGGATGGTTAGAGATAATTATCCAATAAATTTGAAAATGGTGAAGAATATGAAAAATATATAATGCATATGTCTCCCTTGCCGCAACCTTTTAGTACCTAAATGACGGTTTCTTGCTTTGAAAAATTGTAAAATTATAGACATGATATTGTTCATGTGCACAAATATTTTTTCAAAATTATAATAATAATTTAATATTATTTTTAAATTATCAAAGTCATTATTTCATTGAAAATACAATGCATTCACTTAGTAAAACCTAAAAAGGTCTTAACATTATAAACTAATCATTTTTTAAAAGGTTTAGGTCTAAATGTCCTCTAGTGCACCGTATAGTTGTTTTTCAAAAAGTGAAGAACTCCACTATATAATTTACACATATGACTCCGTACGTATCTATAGCTTCATTGAAAACAGATTTATCTAGCCCATAAAAGAATAATGTAAAAAAGAGAAAGGTATATACAATTTCTCAATAATTATTTTTTCCATGTTTTTGCATCCCAAAACACCAAATTTGTGATTATGAACCTGTATCCAAAGAAAAAAATCATCATTCATGTAAGCTTTCCACAAGTTAAACAATAAACTCAAAAACATTGCTTGTACATCCATAACAATAAAAATGCACACACATTTATAACGGTAAAAATGTGTGTGCATCTTATAACTAGGAATGCACATGTGTTATTGCTATTAAGAACATGCACACATTTCTCCATATAGGAGCTTTAGAGCATGGAAAATCGTTGAGGTGCAGTTCATTGGGACAAGAGAGAAGGAGGGATACAAGGGCCAAGGGAGATAAAGAGAGAGGAATAAAGAGAGAGAAGGGGGCGAGTTAGAATATGTGGGTGTTTGAGGATCAAAAAGGAGGAATGGGAAAGAGTGATTGAGAGTCAAAATGTGAGAGAGATATAGGAAAAGTGTTCGGAAGTGAGATACGGTGGAGATGTGGGTGGAGAGAGAGAGAAATTTTCCGAGATATAGGGAGGAAGATAGAGAAAGAGTTGGATGGGGGTTATTATGAAGGAGGTACTAAATGAGGGATTGAGGGAGGGATAGAGAGAGAGGGAGTTGAGAGAGTGTGTGATTGAGTTATGGTGGGGGTAGGGTAGAGAGTGACAAATAAAAAGATGACCAGGTGGAATGCGAAAATAATGCCAGAGGCGGAGGGAGTGATAGAGAGTAAAGAGTAGGATAGTGGGAGGGAGATAGATAAACAATTATAAGGAAGAAAGAATGGGTGAGGGAGACACGGAGAAAAATAGAGATATAAATTGAGGTGGAAGAGATAAGGAGAGGGAGGGGGAAATAATGAGAGAGAGAGAGAGACAGGGAGTGGGGTATAAAGAGAGGGAAGAAGGTAGAGATAGAGAGGGAATATATATATATATATATATATATATATATATATATATATATATATATATATATAGATATATATATATATATATAGATATATATATATATATATATATCCACACACACACACACACACATGCACAGAGGAATGGGGTCGAGATAGAGAAAGAGAGTGATGGATAGAGAGAAGGGGTGAAGAGAGAGATAAGGTTAAAAGGAGGTCATTATAAAGTAGGTATTGAAGGAGCAAAGGGGGTATGGAGAAATAGAGGAAGGTGAATAGAGAGGGAGGGAGTAGTTAAGGAGGGAGGGAGAGAAGGGGAGAGGGAGAGTGATGAATATAAAGCCTGAACAGGGAGAGAGGGAGAGACAAGGGGATGAAGAGAAAGATATAGAATTTTATAGCTATGATCGATCTTCATACTTTATATTTTTATGCCTTCAAATGCATAATGTAATTGTAAGACATGTTATTCATGTCATTCATTTATTAGCCCTTGAAAGAATTATTATAAGATGTGTTCTTTATGTCAGATTAAAAAGATAAAATTTTGAATTTTGAATTTTTGGCTCCAAAGTAGTCAAGTTGGCCCTCCCTCAAGTCATGTCATCCCTAGTGAAGAGACACGCCCACTTAGATAGTAATATCAGTATATAAAGAGAATTTTACCTCCTCCTCAAGGAATCATTCAACGTCACATAAGACAAGATAATTTATGGAAATCAAAGCAAAGAAGAAGTGGGATGAAGAAGGAAAAGAAGGATAAATTCATCTCTAGTATCTATATATTTGTCTATTGACCTCGCATGTGTGAATTTTTGGGAAATTTCTAGGCATCCTATTTGGGAAAGTGGAAATTCTAGACATTGGTTAAAAATTTTGGGGAGGCCCAGTTTATGTGCATATTCTGGGAGGTTGAAATTCAACCTAGGCATATAAGAGAGGGCCAAAGTTTGAAGGGAATAAGTTTGAATTGACTTGAATTAACTAGAATTTTACTTGACTAGGCTTAATCATAGCTTGTTGGTCATTTTGACCTCATAGTTGACTAGGTGCATTAGATCTATCTTTTGTTGAACTCAAGAATTTGTCCACGGAGAAGGTTGTTAGGTTTTTCCCATAGGTGGGTTTTCCTAGGGTAAATAATGTGTTTTCTTTGTTAATTTGTTGGGAACGGTTCCCCTAGGGTCAATTTTGGGGTTAAAAGCCCAAGTTTTGGGGTAGAAATACCAAATTTCATATAAAAAGTGTAAAGTCTTTGCATTTTGTGGTCGCAGAGTGAAAAGATGTAAAGAGTCATAAAGGGTTTCCTCCCTTTGTTTAATCTAAGTCATGTTGGCTTTAGGAGATCTACCCATGGTCAGAGGACCATGGGATTGTATAAAAGGAAGCCTTAGAAGAGTCTTTTAGTACTTCAGTTCAGATATGTTTTTGAAGAGTCGTTGATGCAATGGGTTTGTGAGAGATAAGAGCAACGAGTCTTCGCATAGGAAAGAGGCTCTGCAGCTATGTGCGCAGAGGCCTAGTGTAGAAGTCCGTATCTGAGTGCACAGACCCCTGCAGCTGTGTGCACAGACCCCTGCAGCTGTGTGCACAGACCCCTGCAGCTGTGTGCACAAGGTAGTTAGAGTCTGTAAAGGAGATCTGAACAAAAATATAGAGAATTATTATGGAAATACCTGCGTATGAGCTATTTTACTTCTATTATGAATGCATGCAATTATGTTGTGTTGAATACTGGATTTATGATTTAATGCTATATTAATATGTGAATCTATGAATTTTACTTTATTACATCAATGCAAGTAAGAATATTTGTTTACACAAAGATAATCATAATTCATGTTGAACTTATCCACTACTTAAGATAATCCGGATAAATAGAATAGTAAGATTAATTAGAGAGGTGCGTAAGTGCTTGAATCGACTATTTAGGGTACACAAAAGACAGTCATAGACCTTCATGGAGGTCTAAAGGATGACTAAGGGAAGTATATTGATAAGCCCTAAAAGGATTATCGATCTACACGAAGGAAGGGTTAGGTTATAAAGTGGCATCACTGCCATCTCACGGTGTGAAAGCTTCATCCTTGCATCCCCTCGTACTTCTTCGGGTGAGACTTTAGTCCACGCTTCGCAGATTGATGCCGAAAGGACCAATAGTGTAGGTATTTGCTTGGCTAATTAACGCTGAACCTGGGTTAGGGCCCATCAAGCCAAAAAATGGTTTCGTTGGGATCTACATAAAGAGATATGTGATGTCGCATCACTGGAATCCAATTAAGAAGGAGATTGAAGACTGGTTGGATATAAAGATCCATGAATTTGTGGCACAATAGAACAGGAATCCGTGATTGACAAAAGAACAGTGGTTGGAAAAATATATGTACACAGAGATACACAAGATCTTCTTATGTTCCTTCCTGGTCGAACTATACAAGTGGATCGCGAAATTGGCAGATGGCTAAGGAAGGTGGAGGCTTGATAGTCCAATAGGCTGGACCCTGGAGTTAGTGTGGAGATTAGAAGCCTCTAAAGATAAGATCGCACGTGTTGTCAATCATTGGATCGATCTTATCATAGGAGGGTTTGTGATGGAGTTCGTGGTCAATACCTCGGTCAGTTACAACGAAGCAAAGTACCACTTCTTCAAGGGGCCGTCAAGTAAGTCTTTAAGGTCTTTAAATACCTCGATTAAGATGCTCTTGTGTGAAAAGTGGATTATGAAGATACCTTGATGTTTGGAGCTACACGAAGTGGAAAGAACTTTAGGAACAGAGGGAAAACAGGCCCTGAATATAGTCCGTTAATTGAACCTCCTCTGAGTGACGTCAAGGAAGTAGCATAGGCTTCTCTGAAGAGCGTTGTTTAGTTGATAAAGAAAGGGTTCCCATGAATACCCCATCCACCCACACTACCTCCATCTTCACCTCCACCGCATACACCTTCGCCTACACCATCGCTACCTCCACCACCGTTCAGTATGGCAAAGTCAGTAAAGCTACCTGTGTTCAAGGGCTTGGGAAATGAGGATTTAGACTCATTTTGGTTCATCGTGAAGGTTGTATGGGAAGCTCATGGTATCAAAAATGATCAAATCAAGAAAGAAACATTGGTTAGTGCCTTGCAGGAACACATGCTAATGTGGTACATTAAGTACTTCATTGATAACCCGACATCTACATTAGCAGATATTCAGACTGTGTTGAATAAGGAATTCAATAGACCTAAGTTTGAAGTGAAATCAATTGTGTGATTCAAAGAGATCATGATGAAGCCTGGCAAGACACCATGGGATCTAGATGAGAGATTGAAGTGTATAATCCGTGAAGCTAACATGAATCTGATAGATGGGCAACACCGCAAATGGTTTGTGTCTTTACTCCTACCTCATCTAAGGGTTGCGCTATCACAACAAAATATTGGTACCTAGGCAAAATCTCTAGAAATTTCGAGGAGATTGCATGAGACACTGATGCAAGATGCTAATTTGGGAGTTCAACAGATTCATGCATAGTTGTGGAACCTTCGCCTAGAAATGTAGAGTCTGAAGAATGATAGAACAGTTTGGCCAGAGGTGTGCAAAGAAGTTTGGTGCCTAAAATGCCAAGGGCATGACAAAGATCACTACCCAGTCTTCGCAAATTATGTTGCAGCAGGAGGACCAATGCCTCTGAGGATGGAGGCTCAAGCAAGGCCAAGTGCAGGGCCCGCACTATGGTGTGTTTTCTATTAGGTAGCTGGAAAACACGTGAAAAATAATTTCCATTTACTATAGAAATTCCTACAGACAGTGCAACAAATTTTCTGCAACTTCTTTCAATCGGTGGGTCATGATGAGCACAATTGCCATAGTTATGAGTTAATGATGGATAGAATGCCTGCATATAGGGTGTAGGTAGAAACCCGGCCTTCGGACTAAAGTGTTGAGGGAGGGCGAGGTGAATATCAAGGGCGCGGATGAGGCTGAGGTGTAGGAGGACCTGGTAGAGATCAAGGACTGGTCATTTGTTACAAGTGTGGAGGACCAAGACACTACGCACGAGACTTCCTGAATCCAACGTGTCTATCATGCTGATATTGCACTTAGTTTGACCATGCAAGTGAAGATCTCTAGATATTGCTAGCTAAGATACATGAAAGGGGGGCACAACCTCCATAGCCGACTCAAAACCTACAGATGATGAGGGTTGAGCCTCGTGAAGAGGATCCCAAGGTAAATATTGTGTTGTGAAGTAGGATGATGACTAGGGAAGATAAGGGGAAGTAGCCTGAAGAAAGTGAATGGTCCATAAAGCTCCAAAAAACGAGGTCGAGTTTGATCTGAAGCATGCATGGGAAAAAATTATGGAAGCAAAGAAAAGCTTCATTGAGGCCTCTACCATAGGAGGTTAGGATAAGCCAGCTGAAGAGATGGACCCTTCCATGATTACTATTTTATTGGAGACCTATATGAAGCTGTTGTGTGACAACAAGGCTGTGAAAGGACTACAGGAGCTGATAAATAAGTGTGTCAGGAAAGAAAATTCTCCTGATGGACTGTGCGTAGTCAGGAATATTGGTAAGCATAAGAAAAGAGTGGGGCATGAGATGAGGCTCACTACGCAGATAGGAGAATATGAGATCGATCAAGTAATTCTGGATCTATGGTCGGACGCGAATGTTTTACCTAAACAGACATGGGAAAGGATGGGGAACCTGTGCTACAATGGTCTCTGATTCAGTTAAGTATGGCAAACCAGTAGAAAATTATCCCCATGGGAAGATTGCAGGGAGTGATAGTGGATATTGAGGGCATGAGTGCATTGGTTGACTTCAAAGTGATAGAAATTGTGGATGACAATAATCTCTACCCTGCACTCCTTGGGATCGATTGCGCCACTGACATGAATGGGGTAATCAATTTGAAGAAGCAGAAGATGATATTTGTGAAGAAATTGCTCCATGTAGTAGTGCCCCTCGACCCTACAGAGGGACCATGCTATACTGAACCCGTTCACGAATATGAAAGCGATGATGACTTGGACTATATTTATAAGATAATGGTGTGAGATGAGGATTGGGTGAATCTGGCAACAGATGGACGTAGTGCATGGGACTATGAAATCTCCTACACTTCAGATTCAGATGAGGAGTTGGAATACTGGCAGAACCGACTACATGAAGTATCTACACTGTGTTGTAATATGATGACCAAGTCACTGCACGGTGTACCTTTGGAGGTAAGGAATATGCCTTATTATGATGGTTTAAGTGACGTTGATAAATTTTTGGATACATTTGAGAGGGAAGTGCTAGAGAAGAATCGCTTCCAGGCCTTGGATTGGGCGTTGCACACTATGCCTACAAGATGGTGGGGTATGCACAAAGACAGTTTTGATGATTGGCACGTGTACAGAAAGATGATGAGATTGCAGTTTGGTCACCCACAAGTGCAGCTAACAGAGAAATATGATGGAAGCGATGATCCACGTGATCACCTGGCCAATGGACTAAGGTCTATGGAGTGGATCCTTAGCCTGAATTGGTGCATCTGTTTTGTCATACTTTGGATGTAATATCGATGAACTGGTACTTAGAAACGGAGCTCCGCCATGGCACAGAAGAATGGGACGTTTTGCAACAAGGGTTCTTGATGATGTTTAGTTTTGAGGATGGATTTGAATGTATTGACGAGGCATTGTAGGAAGTCAAGGCAACGATCTTCAGAATACCATAGGATCCCTTGGACTTAATTCAACCAGATTGGACTACCCAACTACGCCACGCGCTAGAGTGCTATAATGTGACTGTTGAGGAAGAGGATGAAGACCTGAGGAACATTAATATCCTAGAGACTGAAGGTCATCGTGAAGTTGAAGGACCTCAAATTGAGAATCCAGATATCACCACGCCGCTGAGAATAAGACAATTGAACATTGGGATAGAAGCGGAGCCAATATTTACAAAAATTGGGGATGACTAGGATGATTCAATAGTAGATAAGGTTGGTGAATTGCTATGTGAATATCAAGATTTGTTCCCTACGAAGTTGTTAGATTTGAAAGAGATAATAGGGGACCTGGAAGTCATGAAAATCACATTGAAACCAGACACGAAGCCGACTAAGAAAAGGCCTTATCGCTTCAACCCCAAGTATAAAGAGAAGGTCTGCTTAGAGTTGGATAAAATGTTTGCCACAGGTATTATTGAATGGTCGAAGAATCTGATTGGGTGATCCCAATAGTGGTTCAAGAAAAGAATCAAAAAGGATGAAATAAGGATATGTGTAGACCTCAGGAAGTTGAATGATACCTATGTACATGATCCCTTTCCGACTTCATTTACCTATGAAGTACTGGATAATGTTGGCAGTCAGGAAGCATATTCATTCATTGATGGGCTCTCTAGGTACCATCAGATCAAGATCGTACCAAAGGATAGAAGTAAGATGACTTTCACAATTGAATGGGGATGCTTTTATTATATTGTGATGCCATTTGGACTGAAGAATGCGCCGATGATCTTTTCAAATGTAGTCATTACGGCATTCAAGGACTTGATTCACAAGTTTTGGGAGGTATACTTCAATGATTGGACAGTGTTTGGGTTGGTAAAGTGCCATGTAGATAGTCTACGCTTGATGTCGGATACATGTTGGAGGTACCAGATCACGCTCAGTTTGAAGAAATTATTCTTTTGTGTCCCTTTTGGGATCTTGTTGTGTCACATGGTATGCATACAAGGCTTGATGGTAGACCTTGCTAATATCGTGGTTATAATTAATTTGGAGGCACCAAGAAGTGTGAAACATTTGTGTGCAACGTTGGGGCATACAAGATACTATAGAAAGTTCATCAAAAGCTATGCCTAGATTACCTTGCAGATGGAGAAGCTACAAAAGAAGGAGCTAGTGATGCGTGTGACAGATTTTTTGTCATTGCAGGGCATTTATATAAAATGGGCTTGGTTGAAATTCTATGACATTATGTACCTGAATTTGAATGAAACAACATCCTTGTTGAAGCTCATGGAGGAGCTGTGCGAGGAAATTATGCAGGAAAATCTATAGCACAGAAGATTTTATGTGTTGGGCTGTGGTGGTCAACACTTCATAAGGATTCCAAGGCTTATTGTAAGGAATGTGATGCATGTCAAAGGATGGACAAGCCATTGCGGGATGAATTGCCTCTGAATCCGTAGATGTCATTACAGCCGTTCAAAAAGTGGGTGATTGACTTTATAGGACCAATTCAGCCTCCAGGAAAGAAGATGGGTGCGCGGTACATCATCACTGTGACTGAATATTTGACCATATGGGTGAAGGTGCAGCCTATGAAGGACTGTAAAGGGGAAACAACAACAAAGTTCATCCTTGAGTATGTACTGACTAGATTTGGTTGCCCGAAGATTTTGATGAGCGATTACGATACGCATTTCCTTAATGAGATGATCAGTGTGCTGGCGGAGGAGTTCCAGGTTTATCATAAGAAGAGTACGCCATATCACCTGTAGGCCAATGGGACGATGGAGGCATTTAATTAGATATTGGAGAACAGATTGACGAAGGTTTACAATGCACAAATGAATGGATAGGATATGTGCATACCTGCGGTACTATGGGCTTACAAAATGATTTGCAAAAAGATGACTCGACAAATGCCTTTCAGGTTGGTTTATGGCATAGAAGCTATGATGCCAATGGAGTACATTGTACCTAGTCTGTGCATAATGACATTCATAGGTATTGCGGATCATGGAGCCCTAGAAGAAAGGATCGTGCAACTGGCAGAGTTGAAAGAGGATAGATTTTAGGCTCGATTCCATGAGCATGTTCAAAAGGAGCGTGAAAAGGCATGGCATGATCGACACATCAATTTGCACACATTTAAGGTAAATGGTTTAGTATTATTATATGATAGAAAGTTTGATAAATTTCTAGGAAAATATTGGATGCATTGGCTAGGGCCCTATGTCATCAAGGAGAATACCGATGATGGAGTAGTTCAGCTGGTGAAGTTGAATGCAGAGCCATTTCTAGGGAAGGTAAATGGCAGACGATTGAAGCCATACATTGGGGATCCAACTAGATGAATATATGATGGAGGAACAGTCTTAGCGCTCCATGCAGCTAGAAGGAAACGCGAGACTATAAACTACACTGCCCTAGTTGTAGGGTTGCGTGATTGGGGGACTGCATGGAAGGGAGGAATGTCACAGTATCAGCAGAAGCGTGAAGGGAGTTGCGCTATAGAAGGAGAAACTGCGCAAGGCACCCAGAAAGTGACCATTATGGTCATTGTTCATGAGTTGACAGTGGGAAAACAGCTAAGTGGAGCGAGGGAGAGACATTTAACTGAGAATTTAAGACCGAGATCTTTGAAAATCTACTGCCAATCTAGAATTTATGAGCAGATTTTTGGGGGAACGGTCGGATTCAAATTTGGATTCACCTATAAATTACAGATGGTCACCCAAGGAAAAACACTTTACATTCTGATAACTGATGTGTTGAGCTATCAGGCATGCATGAACCTTAAGAATTTCGAGGCTTTGGAGGCTAGTTTTGTATTTGACAAGTTGCCTAAAGCAACATGGGAGCTTATTACTAGATTCATGTCGGCGCTCGTGGAAACCGCAAGTGCTGGAGGATTGATGGCATCTGAGGGAGCTGCCCCTGAGATTGCAAGTGTAGAAGTGCCCGCAGAAGTGCCAAAATCGTAGAGGTCACCCAGGCCGAGGCCTACGCCACCCAAAGAGGGTCCCAAGACAAAGAAGGATAAGTAGAAAGCAACACAACCAGTGTACGAGTACCCAAGAAAGCACCAAAAGGAAAAGCCCACTGCGTAAGAGAAAGGAAAGGTAGTAGACTTAGAATCTGAGGAGGGCACTAAAGGTATGGATATGGGCACAGGGGACATTGACATTGAGGGTGTAGACCCTATCTCAGAGCTACCCGAGTACATCCCTCCACGCTAGGGTAAGGTGAAGGTCACAAAGGACCCAGATGAGGGGACATTTATGCTAAATACCCCATTGCTGCCACACCAGATCATGTTTGAAGGGTCGCTCTTGGCATGCATTCTTGCTCTCAAGCTAGAGGATTGGGACTTGGTAGAAAGAGCGATTCCCCCACTTGGTGACAGATTCCTTTATGACCTGTGTGTTTTATAAATATTTTGATGTCACCACGCTAGAGCCATGGAAGTGGATTCAAGGGGTGGACAATGCAGGACTGTTAAACCTACTATGGGTGCTACATTACCACCACACACCCATAACCTTGATGGTGATCAAATAGTTGCTATTCTCCATGTACACTGGATGCATGTGGTTAGGAGAACCGATACCCATCACAGATATGTTGATCCATAGGGTCACATTTTTACCACATTCAGGGTTGGATCCGGCCATGGCATTTCGCAAAAAGAGGGGCGAGCAAGACCTCACAGTGAGAATGAAGGAAAAATTCAAGGTCGCCAAGAAACCATGCGACTACTCAATTTCTAGTATAACCGACCCCACGGTAAAGGTTGCCACCCATATTTTCACTGGGAAAATAATGAGGAAGTGTCGCTCAGATGAAGTACCAACACTAGTTGTGTCATTAGAGGCTCAGTGTGTAGAGGGAGTACAATTTAATTGGGTGCACTATCTCTGTGGTGAGTTCCTTTTGAACTACAAAGAAGCGCAAGACTAAAGTAAAACCTTTCACTACTCTTGGTTACTGTTATCAATTGTGTTAGTTGCATGGGAATTACCAAAGGATAGCTAGTTTCCTCTGGTCGCATCAGATCTACTAGAATCAGCAAAGTTCACTTCGCTGTAGGCCACTAAGGATGCCGTGAGGGTCAAGGACGCTAAAATATTTTGGGTACTGATGAAGGAAAGCATCTACGCCATGATAAACAGCAAGTTGAGGTTATCCCCAACTCTCTTTGAGCAGTTGTCAGGATATGTGGAATTCAAAGTGAACTTCCATTTTTTTTCCATTCAGGCGTGGAAGGACCCCTAGAAAAAATGGTATGATCTTCCATAACTAGCAATGGATGATGCAATCGTAGTGGTCCTAGAGAGTTGGCCATCAGAGTGGCACATGACCTCATACTTGTCAGCTGGGTCTAGTAAGTCCACCGCAAAGCAGAAGAAGGAAGAGGCTCGGTTGAAGATGCAACAGTAGGCCGGTAAAAGGAAAAAGGAGGTCGAAGACAAAGCTGAAGCAGAGTGTGTTGCTAAGAATCAAGTGAAGGATGAAGAAGAAGAGGAAGAGCGTGACTCTGACAGAAGTCAAAAGTCTCCTTCATCTTAGACGGAGGAAGAAGAGCAGCAATCGAGACAGGGAGGCGCAGACCCAGAGACTACTCCATTCTGGGTTAAGTGCACTAGGGAGCAGGACAAAGTAGGGTCGCGAAAGAATTCCAAGGCCAGTAAATCATCACTTGATCCAATCACTTTGACTAAAGATTATTTGAATGATATCAGGGACATAGTGAGGGATGAAACCGAAGAACTGATGCAGCATAAGAAAGCCTTGGTTTCCATTCGTACGGGCCTGTGCGAGCTGTAGATCTAGGCCACTCAATTGCAGAGTAGTGTGGGACAACACTGCGTGACGTTAACTAGCTTGGCACCTTGGACCTCAGAAGCAACGAAGTTGGTCTGTTCCGTGGATCCCCGAGTTCTCATGCTGCCGAACGGAGCATTGGCTATAGAAGTGGAACATGACAAGGCCACCGTCAGTGCTGTCAAGAAGTTTGGGTTGAACTTGGTCATGCTGCTAAGTGAAGCCCTTCAAACCCTACAAGACTGTGTGATCGTGGAACTTCAGGCTAGAGAACAGTGTGAATTGAATGTGATCAATGAGCAGAAGTTCAACAATTACCAGGTGTTTGTAGAAAAGGCTTCCGTGATTAATCTCCTTAAGAAGATCACAAAGAAGAATGAGCACACCACAGCTTTGGTAGTTGAGGCATGTAGAGTTGTTCCAAAGCTGAATATCTCAGAAGATGCACCAGTCAACTCTAGAATTCGGATGCTCGCTATAGGAGTGCGTGATGCAAGGACAAAGCTGGCTAAGTTTTAGTTTGAGTTGAACCTTAATATCACAGAGCTCAAGTTGAGGGCCCACCCTTCGACTCCACCAAAAGTTAGAGGCAGTGCGAGACAACTGTCAAGGATGTAGTTGTTGCAGTGAAGGATTGCACTTCGCTCTTCGAGCAGTCGCTCGAAGTAGTTACCAGCCTGTAGGAAGATCCCAACGTGCAGCGACTAGAAACAAAGAGAAGGGAACTGTAGCAAAAGTATGACGAGGTCAAAGCGATAGCATGCACCGTTGCCATCATGCAGATGTTGGCGAAGCTGGAGGAAGCGAAGGCACTCAAGGAACATTTAGACGCAACACAGTGCAAGGAGGCAATACTGAAGGCCATATTAGGGCCTTGGCCAGATGAAGCCTATGTGTTCATGGCCACCGTTGAAGGAAAACTAGCTAGTCTGCAGGAAACACAGTAGAAAATAGAGGCAGATAGCGTGGGACCAACGACAAAGCAGTTGGTCGAGCAGGTTAAGTAGGCAACTATGCAATGTACCGCCAAGGTTATAGTAGTATAGGTGGAGCTGTGATGTCTTTGTGACAAGATCTCCACACTAGAAGAGTGACTCGATGGTGAGTCACCATATTTGGGTTGGGGGCCTGTTGGGAACGGGTCCCCTAGGGTCAATTTTGGGGTTAAAAGCCCATGTTTTGGGGCAGAAAGCCCAAGTTTTTTATAAGAAGTGTTCTCCACATGTTATGGTCTTGGAGTGCGAAAGTGTAAAGAGTCATAAAGGGTTTCCACTCTTTTCTTAATGTAAGTCATGTCGGCTTAGTAGATCCACCCATGGTCTGCAGACCATAAGATTGTATAAAAAGAAGTCTTAGAAGAGTCTTTTAGTAGTTCAATTCATTTATGTTTTCGAATAGTCATTGATGTAATAGGTCTGTGAGAGCTAAGAGAGAAGAGTCTTAGTGTAGGAAGGAGGCTCTACAGCTATGTGTGTAGAGGCCTAGGGTAAAAGTCCATAGCAGACCCCCGCAGCTGTGTGCACAGGGTATTTAGAGTCTCTAAAAGAGATCTGAGCATCAATAAAGAGAATTATTCTGGTATTACCTGCGTATGAGCTATTTTACTTCTGTTATGAATGCATGCGATTGTGTTATGTTGAATATTGGATTTATGATTTAATGTTGTATTGATGAGAAAATCTATGTGTCCTACTTTGTTATATGAACGCAAGTAAGAATATTTGTTTACACGAAGATAATCATAATGCATGTTGAATTTATCAACTACTTAAGCTAATCTGGATAAATACAACAATAATAGTAATTATAGAGGCGTGTAAGTGTCTGAATTGTCTATTTAGGGTATGCAAAAGATAGTCGTAGACCTTCGTAGAGGTCTAGAGGATGACTAAGGGAAGTATATCGTTAATCCCTAAAAGGCTTATTGATCCACATGAAGGAAGGCTTAGGGTATAAAGCAGAATCACTGCCATCTCAGGGTGTGGAAACTTGGTTCTTGCATCCCCCCATACTGTTTCAGGTGAGACTTCAGTCTGCACTTCGCTTATTGATGTCGAAAGAGACAGTAGTGTAGGGATTTGCTTGGCTAATTAACATTGAAGTTGGGTCAGGGCCCATCAAGCCAACAACATTATGATTTGTATTTTCCTTATGGTGTTGTGGTTGAATTTCTAAAGTGTAATTGCGTAATGATAAACTATAATTATTAAAAGAAGCTCTACATCATTACAATTAATTATTAATATTTCATAAATTTGTCCTTGTATCTATTTCTCTTCAACACTACTATATATTGAGCCAATTTTCTAAGTCTCTTTGTCTCTCTTGTGACAATCATTAGTAGCAATAATGAAAAAAAAGATATTTCATGAAATGTTGAACATTGTATAGTGGTATTTTCAACATCTCCTTGCTATTCAGAAGTTTAACAGAAATCGTCGTCACAATTCATGGCTTTGGAATTTAATTTAAAACTGTTGTCACATCTCATTTAAAGACAACATGTTTTGTGTTGTTGAAATTACGATGCATAGGACTGGAAATTGCAATGATTAGGCATCAAAATTGTGACATTTAGGCATTGAAATTACAACGTTCAAGTATCAAAATTGTAGTGTTTGGGCACAAAAATTGCAATGTCAGAGGGTTCATCAGAATTTTGGTGAACTTGAAGATTTCAAAAAAAATTAACAAGCTATGAGGATGGTCTAGGTCCATCCTTTTTTCATCCATCAATACTTAGAATATTCCTAGCTTTGACTAATTGTAGCTTTTACAACCTTATATATAACAAGTATATTGATTGGTAATGGCTTCATGATATAAAATCCCTAGATTTGTATAGATTTTCCATGTGGTTACTTCTCAATTCTAGCTAATGTCTCTTGTAAGAGAAATTGAAGCACTCGCTATTTCACCCATTCTATGAAATGAAATCAATTAATATCAGAAAAGGAAAAGAATAAAAAAGTATTCAAGAACATGAAATTGCATTGAAAGTAGGTTTTTTAGGCACCGAAAAAATCCCTTTATAGTGAGCATCCAAATGTGAACCTTCCATTAGATTTGAATATGCTAATCTAAAAAATGATGATGACTATGCAATATTTAAACAATAAGTATGACAAAGCATATAAGACTTCAAACCTTGACTAAGTATTGTGTTGTATTTTCATTTTTTCTTGATAGATTTATTGATAATTAGCTACTACTAAGTTGGGAAATCTCATTGGACAATCTTTTAATATACTTTAAAGTTTTGATCATTCAATATTTTGAGCTTTGATCAAATCATATATGATTTTCAATTTCAAACTTCCTTATGAGTTTATGTTGAATACAAATGATAAATGATAAAATATGAGATTGACTTTGATTCATTATTTCATTTAAATATTCATTGTCTATTTACATAAGTTTCATATATTTATAAGTTTATGTATATCCTAACGTCATTCATCCTTTTTTTTGAAAATATATCATCCCCGTCCTTTTCCATATAACCATATACCCTAACCCCACTAGACTAAGTTAAAGGAGATATCATTTCCCCTTATGATCTACCCATTCTTAAAATAAAGAAAATGGGAAATTTGAAAGGGAAAGTTATTACATGTTAACTTTCTTTAATTTAAAATTAAAAATATTTATTTTGTGTTATTCATTTTCTTTCATTCGAGATTATTTTGATCATAGACTTCAATTTTAATATTTTTATGTTTCGAATTTATAGATACTAAATTTAAAATAATTTATCCAACTACAAAGGGGAATGTTTGGAATGTTTAGAGTAAAACTTTAAACCAAGATTTCCACATTTATAGAACTCACATCTTTGTTATTCACTCAACAAATTGGCATGAAAATTCATTAATGCTAACCATTGTTTCTATATTTAAGTGCTAAACAAATACAAAGGCCTATGCAAAATTCTTATAATTTCCATGAACTCGTGATCCTACTATGCTTCGCTATAGAAATAGCTAATCTGAAAATAATGTGCCAAAACTACTTATAGTTCTACTAGCTTTTAGTGATCTAGATAGGTTTCACTGGATGAAGGAAATAAAAATATGTCCAAAGAACTTCTATGGATTAAAAAAGGAAGAAAAAAAAATGTCAAAATAACTTAGGTTGTTCCACCATTGA
This sequence comes from Pinus tabuliformis, assembly GCA_031772625.1. Classification (NCBI taxonomy): domain Eukaryota; kingdom Viridiplantae; phylum Streptophyta; class Pinopsida; order Pinales; family Pinaceae; genus Pinus; species Pinus tabuliformis. The sequence goes on along the minus strand of CM062820.1, from coordinate 464,072,532 downwards.
GAGGGATCTTCAGATCACTTGATTAAGAAAATGCATTTCCAGATCATGAACATGATGTATTTCATCTAATTAACTAATGAGAAGTACAACTCGACATTATACCTCATATTTATAAGCAAAAATATCCCTCACTAGAAGAGATAATGTTTTCCATTATATTCATCAATACTATTGTTGTCTTGTAGATTTTATGTTGGAGATGAGACAAATTTTCAAGCCAGTTCCTTGTAATGTCTTCAGATCTCAAAATATGCAGCTAGTTATAATGGCCCTTTACAAATGACATTATCAGTGATAGAAACATATGATTCCAACTTCACAAAGAATGGTGAATCCACGTAATGTTTACATCAAACAGTAAGAAATAAAGGAAAGGAAAAGCCAATACATTTGGCGTCATCCAACACATGTAGAAATGCAACAAAATCCCAAGGAGTTGGAACACAAAAGAGACATCCAATCTTGTAATTCTCAGCATACCAATAAAGAGTGCCCTAAGATGGAGGTATGAATAAACACCAAATAAAGAAAAAGACATCAAATAACATAAGACAATAATCTAATGAACATTACCATAATGTTACTCACTAATCTATGGAAAAATATATTTTGCATTCGCATCAACTTAAATTTCAGACATATTGAATATATGCATTGATCTGTTCAGGATAATTCAAAATAAAGGTTGGCGGAAAGAATTCCAAAAACAAGAATATGTGAAACCTAGGAATAAGAATATTATCTACATGATGGTATAACCCAATAACCTAATTACTTAAAAATTGGAAAAATATAAAAAAATATAATAAAAGATAGGACTGCAAATTTCTATATGTGTGTGTATCTGTGTGTGAGAGAGTGTGTGAAGAAATAAGGAACATTTTATAACATCGAGTAAATAAATAGATGAAAATTTTATAACATTCTCTCTTTTTGTGGTCATTTTATTCAGCGTCTTAACCTTAACCCACTCTCTGTGGAGATGATCAATTTTCCTATACTCTGATATGATATGTACATCACTCTATTCTTGATAATGAGAATGAACACACTTCTATGGAACTATTATATTTGAAGAGGGGAGAGAATATGGGAGTTGGATTTCTTATACTACATTCATTATATTGCTCGTGAAAGATGAATCAGTACAATTCTTGCAACTACGTAAATAGTTGAACCCAACACAATTAACTAATGTATTGGTTATCTTAACTTTTCTCTTAGCTCTCATTTTAGGGAATCAATAAGCACAACTCCAACAAATACTAATACTGAGTATGGTCCCAACTTTGATGTCTCTCTAAAGGTTTTCACCATCTATTATCTTGCATTGAATTATTCTTCAACCGATGCATAAGCTTTGAAACCACTTATAAGTAGTCTATGACTCCCTAAGTTGGAAAATTAATTGGGACTTGTTCTAAAAGCTCCAATGAGATATTCTCCTCCATTAAGTTGACCCCTCTAAATATCACATAGCTTTTAATATACACTTTCCTCCCTCCATTAAGAGATCATTTTCTGATTCATTAACAGGTTTTATGCACATGCAACATTCATGTGTGGGAAATTTTAAAATTAGCACTTTCCAAATCTATATTTTATTTCTCGTGTTTCAAAATGTTCAAAAATTATTTTTGAGGTTGTACAAGCACCTAATTTGTGAATATGCATCGGTGTGCAAGTCCCCAAGCAAGGGAAAGACCATTTGAAGGATGAATAACTAAAAATGTTTAAGCTCAAGTACATGTATCTATAAAGTGAGAAATTATATTAATGTCCACTTCAAGGAAACTAGATTCATTCCCAAGAAGAGATGCATTATTGTAATGATATACAAGAACAATGAATGGAGAACATGAAATTTTCGATGTTCAAGTAAATTTATCCAAAAATAAAAAAAAATTATACATATGACAAATTGAACATAATGAGAACCATTCCATGAAGAAATGCATTATTTATTTTCCAATAAAAACCTCAAGGGGAACTCTAAATGATGTTTCCCCACATTTGTGGATGGCAACCCTCAAAAACTTGTCAGATAAGGTTAGTTCACATTACACATAAAGATAAGAATAAAACACCTGGTGGAACAAAATAAGCTAAATGCCCAACAAAATTTGCGACAACCACTTGAGATAATCCTTTGGGCTATAAATGCATTATTGTGATGGTATATACTACACTGTTTAATTTTTAAGGCTAGGGTTTTGGCCGTAAAAATATGCACATGATGCCAATATTTACTATGTAGTAGATACTTGAATATACTTTTATCGCTATGTAACTTACCATAATAGGGTATAAAGGAATTTATTTCTAGCCAGGAGAATGAAGCCTGACTTAAAAAAACCTTAAATTTATTTTCTTTTAGAATTCACAAGTAGTGCTCTTGGATGATCGTGAATATGTTCCTTTGACATGAAATTCATCACATTTCTTGACAAATCCATCCTTGGTGAATGAAAGTTGTCATATTACCTAACTTTAACAATAACCTACATCTATTTTGCTTCAAGACTCAGTAGAGTGTTTCCCTTAAGATAATACTGGTTAAGGTCTTCCTTGGAAGATGAAATTCAACACATTACCTCACAAAAACTCTCACAATTTGGCCAAGTATGAACTAGAGAGGAAGAGCACTTACTGATGTTTGTTATAACATTAGTAAATGTAAATGTGAAATCTCTAGTTGCATAACCACAAAATAAGGCAATTTAGAAATCAATTTCTTTTGGCTAAGAAAAGAAATATATAATCCATAATGTTAAGTCAGCTAGCATATTATATAGGAATATTGTAGATTTTCACTTATGGTACAAAAACCTTATAGCTTCCTACTTGAGTATTTGGGCATCAGACAACCATAACTCCTTTCTCATTTAAAACAATCCCCTTTTATGAAGTAACTACAAATATTTGTTGAAGTCCTCCCATTACTCTTATTGTCACATTCTTTCTTGCTAAGCTAATTAGGTGATCTATATCAAGGCACACTACCAAAGGAGGAGGGGGGTTTCCCTTTGAATCTTGAATATGAATAATTTACCAGCACTACCCTGAGCTATTGATGATGAACAATTAGTGACAACATACTCACACTTACAAGGAAATATTCCAGAAAATGCACATATTAAAATATTATAGGGTATGTGGCCTAAAGAATATCAATATGCCACGACATAGAAAAATAGTATACTTCATAGCAGGTTGTAGGCCATCAACTTAATTGTGCATAGCATAGCCAATATTGTATAAGAATAATAGGCACCATTGTCAATCAATAACGACTTAGGTTTTGAACCATGCAAACAAAGGCACTACAAACTTTCTTCTAAGAAAATTAGGAAAATGCCTTTGGCTCAATAACATTTCATAAGGATATAGGACTGAACCATTTTGAAGTTAACATGGGCATATTTGTTAACAATACAAGTACAAAAAATGCATAGTGTTGACTTGCTTGGTATAATGATGTCATGAAAACATATAATCTATGGCTAGAATCTATGTTTCACAAGGTATATGAACACAAAAACTTTTCTATAGATATGAAGTTCCCTTTATCAAATAGTGAAATGTATCAAGGAATCATCATTCATTGGTCTAAATTTTTAGTAGCAATGTTGGAAATGGAAGAGAAACTAGAAAAAATAGTAACAATTAAAAACATGAGGTAATATTGTTGGCATTCTCACATTTCACTTTTGGTATATGTGCAATGGTTGCATGATTTATAGAAGTGTATAAGAAAACTATCTTTGGGCATGGCAGCTGTGGTTAATAGGAAAAATATAGTCTATTGGAATTAATAGAAAAATATTAGAATCATCACTTACTGAAAAAGGTCCACCCATTATCATATAGGTGAGAAAGTATAAAATGACTAGGAATTGTCAAATACATATGAAAACATTATTTGAATAAGAATTATTATTATAAGCTTCATGACTTGAAAAGTTTTGGTTTGAAATATATACACAAAGTGGCTCCTAGTTAACAGCCAGTTCATAGAAGCACAATCACCAAAGCTAATTCAAAGATGTAGTGATTTCCAAATATAATGCAAAAAATAATGAACTCATTCTTCATTACGTACAACAAAGAAAATCGTCAATGAATTCTTTCAAATTTGTACTCAAGTATAAAAATATTACATTCTAGGGAGTTCAGTGGCCCTCCCAACAATTTTAGATAACATACAGATAAATACTTGAACAAGATGGGATGATTTAACTCAACCCTAATTTATAATAATTACTTTGAGGAAACTATACCCCACAAACCAGTAAAGAATTTGATCTAGTGACTACTATATTTCCAAGAATACATTATAACACAAGTTGTGCTTTAACAGAATAAAAACTTCTTCTTCAAGTTTTCCAAACTTATGAGACCCTCACTGACATATGAACTAATTTTGGGGATGTGAACAAGAAAGAAGAAAAATAATCCCATAATGACAGACTTCCTAGAATCTCTTGTTATCACCTAAAAAATGTTCACCTAGCCATTTCAAACTAGCCGGATAGAAATACACCATGTAAGATTAATTTTACCCTAGTAAAATCGCTTTCACCATAGGAAATAATTTAGTAAATCTTTTTTATTAAATTATTTATGTTTAAAATAAAAAGTCCGATGAGAATAATTGAATAAATCATTATTTTTTTTAATTTTCTCTATAAATAATTATTAAATCATTATTTGATAATTGTTTCTTAACACATTTGACTAAATCACCTAGGAATAATTAAATAAATCATTATTTATTTATAATTCCTTAATTTTGTTTTTGTAATAATTTTTAAATCACTATTTAATAATTATTTTGAATTCACACTTTTCTTAATCCTTGAAAAGTGATTAATAAACTATTTTATTTGTTCATTACTTCAACCATTTTCTAAATAAATATATCTGACAATTTTAAATATCTTTTCCCTCTCCAAAAAATATAACAAAGTATTCCTAATGATTAAATCTTGATTTCGTCAATAATATCTTATTATTTTCCAATTTTTAATTTATCCCAATATTTTTTTATAAATAAGAGGGTTTTCCATTCATTCTTCACCATGATCACTATCATCGTCCCCACTAATGTCTTCTCACATTTGAGCTCCCACTTGAGTTCTACCTTGCTTTTGGGTTTTCTGCATTTTGAGAGAGAGAAATAGATCACTGAAGCACAAGGACATCAAAGGACCCATCCCACAGAAGGGGATTTGGAGATCCTTGTTATAAACCTCCTTCACCAGGTGTTTTCTAATAAAATATTATTTATTTAAAGTCTTCTTCAATTGGGTTATTGCATCATTTATTTCTTGTTGTTCTATGCTTTGGATTACATATGATATTTTCGCTGCAGGCTCTTTCTCTCTGATTTTTGCAAATATGAAGCGTAAAAAGTAATATTTTGTAATTAGGGTCATTTGTCACTGGTGACTTAAGTGAAGCATTTTTGGTACACCTTTCTGAAATCTTTACACTAACAAATGGTGACTCCACTCAGTCTTTAGCTTCATAGTCATCAACAAATGATGACTTCACTAGTGTAGTAATTCAAATCATTGGTGACTGTCATGAGCTTGGTTTACACCACCAAGCTAATACTTGAAACACTACACCTTAATAATTCAACATGCATAGATTAACCCCACTTGGGCATGAGGGCCAAACAATCTATGTAGTTATATGTAGGATCGGTGGGATAGGCTTCCAATAATACCCATCGATCGCTTACATTAAGACATAAAATTTGACATATTAGCTACATTGAAATCCTTTACCATCCTATGGTCCAAATCCAGAGTGCGTCAGAAACCTGATTCAGAGGGGGTTAGTCTAGGTTATCGTGTGATCGATTCTCCTTGGGGATACCCAACCCGTGGCAAGGAATCCCATGCAGTGGTTGATCACCAAGAAGCTAAAGATGTGACCATCCCTGTGGGATGAAGGTAACCGTACTGACCAATCATAGGAAATGGATTGGTTGTGGGCAACAGTTAGTTCTCTACCTCACCTTTATCTAGATAACTCTTCTTGCTGGGACCAAGTTCCGTCAACTATGAAGTCTTTTGGAAGGTCATCTGAAACAATAGATTTAGAACTTGGTTGAGGATTTAGATCACCTATAGGCTAGAGGTTATTTTTCTTTGATAGGATCCATTTTCTTGAATTAGAGTAACATATTAATATAGTTAGTTTACACTTGGCACCATTGCACTAGGTGTTTGCTTGTTGTTTGTTGATATTCTTCTCCTATCATCCATTTTAGTCTATTGAGTTATCTTTGTCTTGACATCATTGATCCCCTTAGGAATTTTTCATGGAGACTTCGTGGCATTTGCCCCCAATTTCCTTTAGGACATCTTACTCCTCCCCGTCGAGTTAGAGTTCATTCTCCTAGTCCTCCATTGAGTCCTCATTCTGACACTAGTTCTTCCTATTCTTCGAGTTCTTCTGATTCTTCCAATGTGGGTGTGGAAAACCAAAGTGGTAACCAAGGTAACCCCAGAAGCGGAACCTCTACCTGTAAGGTTTTTAATCATCAATTTCTTCCCTTTATGGTTGGTTTGAGCCTCCTTGATTTTAGCCAGCTCAATAACGATCCTCTTCTCCATGACCCTAGTTGGCCTCCTATGCCTACCAAACTTCCTTCTAACATCCCCAATTTCGAAGGAAATCTTGAAGAAGATCCCACAAATCATGTTCGATATTTTCATATGTGTTGTTCATCTAATTCCATCACTAAAGACGACATTCGTCTTCATCTATTCCAATTCACCTTTACAAGAGATGCTCCAAAGTGGTATGCGGACCAACTGCATGCCACCCATTCCACCTTTGCAGCTCTAGCCAAATATTTTTTGTCATACTTCTAGTTACCCCTATGATATCACACTGGTAATGAACTCATGACCCCTTTCCATCAATCTTCTGCCACATGCCTATCTAACCATGAATGGCGTAGAAGGAGGAGCATATGTAGGGCTCCTGAATTTGGAGATCATGTTTATATGGATTGGTTCTATAGATCACTTTTGGCCCACATATGTAAAGATGTTGCCTCCCACTTTCCCGAGTTTGAGGAAGAAGTGCTCAAGTAGCTTTGAAATGTGATTTGATCTATGCACAATAATGATATGTTTATATTGTCCCTCCAGGTCTGCCTTGGCGTGGTGCTACTAATGCATTGCGGGAATCCCATTCTTGGATCTATGTCACACCTTCAACCTCCACCATATCCTTAGCCTCATATGAGTGATAGTCAACCCAACAAGGACCAGTTCCACTTACACCTATCCCCTTCCTACTCCTTCCCATGGAAACCCTTACCGAGGTTCAAGCATGCCATATGCATATCCCCATCCGCATGAGTCCATGCGAGGGCCGGTTGTAGCTTCACCTAGTTATCCCGGTTATCCCAATGTTGTCACCAATTCCTTCTATCCTTATGCACTCCATGAACTCCAGCCTCTCAGAACCAGTACCCCAACCTCCCATGCCACAAAAACAACCACCTCTTCAAGGTCAATTGTATGCTAAGCCCAATGAAACCCATCCCCCAACCCAAAGCAAAAGAATAAGGGGAAGGGTAATTAACATTGCAAGAAGTAGAAATAACATCCCAAGAAGTTCAAGTTGATTTTATCAAATTTTCACTCTATTATATCCAATGGCTTTGTAGTGAGTGTAATGGCAGTGATGATCCTTCATATGAAGGCAATTTTTTTTTTATCTAAATGATGATGTATGTATATTTAGAAACCCTTTATAAATTCGAAGTTGCTGTAATTACGTGAGTCCTGTTTTGAAATGTACATAGCAAAGGAATTGAAAGAAATAGTGAAATCTCCACCATTTGGATATAATTAAACGTAAGTTCGTAGAAACTTTGCAAATATGACTCCAAATATAAGTGTGAGATGGAATTGAAAGAAATACTGAAATCTCCACCATGTGTATATAATTAAACGTAAGTTCATAGAAACTTTGCAAATATGACTGCAAATATAAGTGTGAGATTACATGAAAGTGACGGGCTGTAAATGGATCCACCGACTTGTAGGTCAAACCATTCTTTACTACAACTAATAGGTGAAGGTAAAGATGGAGATCACCTTCATCCTGCCAGAAGAAAGCAAAGAAAAAACAGATGCAAAGAGCGCAAAATTTTATATGTGCAGAAGCACATAGAGAAATTACGACCTTATAGGAGGATATTGTTACTGAGCAATGGAACAATATGGCAATATGACGGGAGTATAAAATTCTGTAGCTACTAAAACGAAGATCCGAACTGTGCCAAATAGGCGAGGCAACCGACGAATGGAGCATTGATATAAGTGGTGGGTTCAGAGTGCGCATAGTCGTTGCGCTCGTCGGAAAAGCGGTCATTGTTGTCGGGTCCTCCAACTACAGCACCAACAAGAATGTTTGGGTTGGGACCGTTGCTATACAACGACTAGAAGCCATCGTTGCAGGAAATCTTTTGGGGATGGTTGTATATGGAAGACAACGACGAACCCCTGTGATGTATACGTTCTGGAAACTTGGCGCCGTAGCCCACCATGTATGACATTCCCAGAGGGTTGTCTCCCAGTATATAGTCCACCTGTAGAGAAATATAATTTAGAAGATAACGATCACGAGTACGCCTAAAAGCACTGTCTACGCCCCAAAGGCATAAAAAAGCAGTAGTCAGTTTTTGTACCTGTCTTTTCGCAAGAGTACGTATCCGGGTTGGAGTAGCTATGATGTTCCCGCATCTCACCACTTGGTTGGAAATGCTTAAGTATTTTGCATAAGTAAAAAGAAGGAAAGTTGTGGACGTCACATATTGCAAATTACTATCACTCATGTCGAAGAGCAGCCCCCCTGCAACATCTCAAATCAAATAAGTAAGCCTAGACTTTAATCATCGGCCAAACAAAACAAATATAGTACGCTCAACCCCGGCTAGGTAAAACTATAAAATTTATAAAGTCGGTATTGTGGATTCTCATGAAGATTAACCTGGTGTGTACTGCGCCTGAGAGGATGGTGTTCCGGGCAAGAGAGAGAAAATGAAGTTGTCAGCATGGCCCTTGTATTCCTCAAAAGACTTGGAATTTTCTGACAGAACTTCCTGCACACCGAAGGCAACATTTGGGGTGAACAACAAAATTGTTGAAACAGATATAATGATGCGTGCTTAATCCAATATAGTTAGGAGCATGACTGTAGTTTGGTGCATAATTTAACCTTAGCCAAAAGAACTCTGGTTCCTGCATGCTTTTTGTCCCAGCTCAATAAATTGACGTTGTCGTCCGCGCCGAAAGTTTGGCCATTTGATTGGATGTAGGTGAGATATGATGCACTGCCTGACGCTTTTTGCAACCATGCTGCTCCCCACGGTGATTTGCCCTGCAAGCAAAAGATTACGATGTCGTGAGGATCATATTATTATTCTCTATTACTTCATATATATTGTCGATAGATAGAGGGAGCACTCACATGATATCCCGAGTAAGAGCAATAGAATGGGCACACTTCGGACTAGAGGGAGTCACTGTAAGCGCCTCTGTGTTTATCCGCGAAATCAAATACCTTGTCTCAACAAACAACAAAGACGGTGAGGTGAATGAAAAGATGAGAATTTGAGCTCTTTCAATCGTTGTTATTATACTTGCATTGCAGTTTGAAGGAGAAGCTGAGAATAAGTACAGTCCGTTGTGTTGAATACCAATGACGCAGCTGCAAGAGCTGCAGCCGTTTCTGCGGCAACGTCAGAGCCTGGATGTTCAGCATCTATTTTATAGACATTGCGGGGTGTGTCCATGTCTTCGGGCCTCTCCCAGCACTTGTGATCCATATTCGGATCAGCGACCTGTACTTGCACCATTCATCAAGTATCAATATGTGTATATCCATTATTCCATATTACATTCTGCAGTGTCAGTCAATATCTACCTGATTCCATAGTACCTGCTACAGTGTCTGTCAATATATTCCATAGTACATGCTACATGACTCCTCTCTTTGTACCGTAAAAAGAATATATGCATTACCTTGTTGGGGATTTTTCTGATAAAATCCCAAAAACAAAGAAAATAAACTCCACAGAGGCAATGCTCTGTTTCACCTCCATAGGATCTTTTTGCACAGGGAAGCTTAATTTTTTTTTACTGAGGAACTGAGTATTTCACCACCATAAAATGATTGATATTCATTTAAAATAAAAATGCCTAAAACAACATATTTCTTCCTCTTTTACTGAGAGGGATTTACCACAAAAAAAAAACTCTGCCTCTTTTACAAAATGATTTTTACACTGCTGTGTAAAATCTTCATTCACTGTTGTAAAACAAATTTTTTACATACACAGTAAAAATTTCATTACATTCACTTATATAAAAAAAACTCACACCATGCCTCTTTACTTCATACACTGGTCACAATAAAACCTTTCTGAAAACTTATGCGCTCCTCCCTCTATCTTTATGCACTGCTGTGCCATATTCGCCTTCACATTATACAATACTTGTCTCCATTTTTTTCATTCACGTATTGCACTGCTGTGCAAACGTCAAGTCTCATTACAAAAAGTCAACCAACAAAAATAATATACGAGCTCCCTTTTTTTGAATATTACATTGCGTAAAAAAAAACAAACTTACCATGCCTTTCTTTAAATGCACCATACCTTCGACATAAAAAAAACTTACGTGCTGTATATAAAAACTTCAATATTCACCTACTTTCATTAAATGTCTTCATTGAAAAAAGTCTGCAGTCAACCAAGCTTTTATTTTACTCCACGCAACATTTACTGCAGGCTCGTATGCATCTTCGGACAATCGACGGTGGAGAGCGATGGAAACAATCGAACGGTGGAGGAGAATATCGGGAGGCCTCACTTGACTGAACGATAGCACCCGAGAATGTCAGACTTGCTTATGTATGGGGAGAGCCACGCGTCTGCACCATATTGTATCGGGCTCAAATATACGGAAACCACTTTCATGCAAAAGCGGTCCGATATGCATAAAGGTGGTTTGTGGTTTCGTTCTGGCGGTTTTGGGCGTTGTACGTCTGCCCAGTTGAAATTAGATTTCAACACTCCCCTTTAATTTCAACTGCTGGGCATTCGGTCATACCGAGACACTTCCTCAAAAATTCAAAGCTTTTCTGATCCAAAGGCTTTGTCAAAATGTCTGCAACCTGTTCTTGAGTCCTGCAATGTTCTAGGACAATTTCTCCATTGTTCACCAATTCTCTGATGTAGTGAAACCTTGTATCAATGTGTTTCGTTCTCTTATGAAACACTGAATTCTTTGACAATGCAATAGCTGAGCTGTTGTCACAAAAAATCACTGTCGCTTTTGCCTGCTCTTGGCCTAAGCTCCTCAACATTCTTCTCATCCAAACTGCTTGACATGCTGCTGCTGTAGCTGCCACATATTCAGCCTCTGCTGTAGACAATGCTACAATGGACTGCTTCTTAGAAGCCCATGAAATGGCTCCTGAACCCATATGAAAAACATAACCAGAAGTGTTTTTCCGATCATCTACACTTCCAGCCCAATCACTATCAGTGTATCCAACCAAATCTGAATTTTCTGAGACATTATATAAAATTCCAAACCTTTTGGTACCTTTGACATACCTCAAAATTCTTTTTGCTGCCTGCCAATGTGCCTCCTTTGGCCTCTCCATGAATCTGGAAATTAAACTAACAGCAAACATAATGTCAGGCCTAGTAGCTGTTAAATACATAAGGCTGCCAACAATACTCTTGTACAAACTAGGATCAAAATCCTTGCTGCTGTCCTCTCTGTTGAGTTTTAATCCCATTACTGTGGGAGTGAATGCTGCTTTGCATTATTGCATGTTAAATCTGCTCAATACTTGATTTACATATCTTGCTTGTGAGATAAAAATTCCTTTTTCATTTTGATCTACTTCTATGCCTAAGAAGTATCTCAAGAAACCCATGTCAGTCATTTCAAATTCCTCTTTCATGACTGATTTAAAATTCTCAATGAGCAGATCATCATTACCTATGAAAATAACATCATCAACATATAAAACAACAATTAAAATTTTACCATCCTTTTCTTTGATGTAGACGGTGGGTTCTCCTTCACACTTGTCAAATTCATTATCCAATAGATAGGAATCTATCCTGCTGTACCATGCTCTTGGCGCTTGCTTCAGCCCATAAAGAGCTTTCTTCAATTTGCACACTTTGTGCTCTTCACCTTTCTTCTCATAGCCTAGAGGCTGTTCAATGTAAACCTCTTCCTTTAACACTCCGTTTAGGAATGCTGACTTCACGTCCATTTGGTAGACTTTCCATTTGTTTTGAGCTGCTATGGACAACACTGCTCTCACGGTTTCCATTCTTGCAACCAGGGCGAAAGTCTCCTCATAATCTCTCCCATACTGCTGCTTGTACCCTTTGACAACCAGCCTTGCCTTGTGCCTTTCTATCTTACCTTCAACATTGCTTTTGGTCTTGTAAACCCATTTCACTCCAATGACTTCTTTGCCTTTTGGTAGCTCAACCAAATCCCATGTTTTGTTTCTCTCTATGGCATTCATCTCCTCATCCATAGCTTCTACCCATTTCTTATCTTTAATTGCATCTTCGAAATGAATAGGATCATCAACATGACAATACAAGGCAAATAAGGAATTCATTCCTTCATCATAAATATCACTTAGATTTCTAAATTTCTTACCTCTTTCATTTGGTGTGCAAGTGCTTGAAGACGCACTTGAATTTCCTCCTTGTGGTGTGCTTGGAGAAGCACTCTCATTTATCCTCAATGGTGTCCCTTGTTGTCCTTGTGTTGGCGCTGCTGTTTGGGGATGCATTTCAGCCACTTCCTCATCATCTTCATCATGAGACAAACAGTTCTTGACATTCACTGTTTTCTCTATGCTTCCATCCCAAGCTTCCTCTTCAATGAATTGAACATCTCTGCTGACAAAAAACTTCTTGGTGCATGGGATATACAACCTGTAGGCTTTGGATTCCTCACTGTATCCAATGAAAAGATATTTCTCCCCTTTGCTGTCCAACTTCCTCCTTAGCTGATTTGGTATGTGTGCATAGGCCACACATCCAAAAACTCTCATGTGGGTGACTCCTTGCTTTCTCCCACTCCATGATTCTTCCGGCACTTTGTTCAAAATGTAAACTGCACAATTTACAGCTTCAGCCCAATAATCATTTGGCAAATGCTTTGCCTTCAACATGCTCCTCGCCATATCCATGATGGTCCTGTTCTTCCTTTCAACAACTCCATTTTGCTGTGGGGTGTACCTTGCTGTAAACTGTTTATGAATTCCATTTTCTCTACAAAACCTTAGGAATTCCTTGGAGATATACTCACCTCCTCTATCAGTTCTCAAAACTTTAATATGCAGCCCGCTTTGGTTTTCCACAAGTGCCTTGAAATTTCGGAATTTCTCAAACACTTCACTTTTGTTTTTAAGGAAATATACCCAAGTTTTTCTTGTAAAGTCATCAATGAATGTTAGGAAATATTGGCTGCCTGCTAATGATGGAGCTTGCATTGGTCCACATAAATCTGAGTGGATGATCTCTAAGGGTGCCTTTGCCCTTATGCTCTTCCCTGATGGAAAACTTTCTCTGTGTTGTTTTCCCAAAATGCAACCTTCACATAGGCTGTCCGGTTTCTCTATCAATGGTAATCCTCTTACCATTCCTTTTCTGCTTAACAAGTTTAGACCTCCAAAATTGAGATGTCCAAATCTCAAGTGCCACAACCAATTTTCATCCTTTGGCACGCTTTGGAAAGCCTCTTGGGTGACTGCAGCAATTTCATTTTTGTTTTTCAAATCTACCCTGATCCTGAGAGGGAACATCCTGTTCCTTGTCATTTTTACTTCAGCAATGCATCTTTTGCTGGGTGCTATATCCATGATGGTGCATACATCATTTTTAAAGAAAACATTGTACCCCTTATGGACAAGCTGTCCAATACTCAAGAGATTACATCTCATTCCAGGGACATAGTAGACATCTGCTATGGTTTTCCTTTCTCCTTGCTTTGTAAATATTTTTACCTCTCATTTTCCCATGACAGAAATTTTGCTATCAGTTCCTAGTGTGACTTCTGATTTCACATTTTTATCTAGGGCAGAAAAGAAGGCTATGTTTCCTGTCATATGGTTGCTGCAACCTGAGTCTAAAAACCATATGTCCTCACTGTTTGTTTCAACCATGTTACAAGCTAACAACACATTATTTTGGCTGATGTTTTCTCTAGTAACATTTGCATTTTGTCTATTATTTATATCATGCTCCTTCTTCCTACATTCACTGGCATAGTGCCCATATTTTTTACAATAATAGCATTGGACATTAGATTTTTCATACCTTTGTCCTTGAGCATGATGTTGTCCTCTTTGTTGGCTGCTGCCTTGGCCTTGGTTCTGATTTGGATTGCTGCCTCTTCCTTGAGCATTTGCTGGGCTGTTCCTTCCACCTCTGTTTTGACTTCTACCTCTTCCTCTCTTGTTTCCTCTGCCTTGACCTCTTCCTCTTCCAAAGGACATCTGGGTCTTGAAGGCTTGCTCTAGAGATGAGTTTTCATTTCTACTCAATCTCTGCTCATGTGTTATCAGTGATGCATGAAGCTCATCAACTGAAAAGTTTGAGAGATCTTTTGTCTCTTCAATGGTGGTGACAATTGCATCAAACTTTGAGGGTAAGACCCTCAATATTTTCTCCACAATCCTCCTTTCTTCAATGGTTTCTCCATGAGTCCTCATCTGTGTGACCAAACCAATCACATGTGTGAAGAATGAGTCAATATTATCTGACTCCTTCATGCTCAGATTCTCAAAATCTTTTCTCAGCAATTGTAGTTTTGCTGTCTTCACTCTCTCCATGCCTTGATAGGCTGTCTTGAGGGTTTGCCATGCTTCATTTGCTGTCTTAGCTGCTGCTAACCTTGGAAACACACTCTGGTCTACTGCTAGATACAACAACATACGGGCTTTTGAATCCTTCTTCCTATTGCTCTTCAGGAGATCTCTCTCTCCCTGAGTTAATGCATTGAACTCATCTTCATCTGCTGGTTCTTCAAAACCATCTTCAACTATTTCCCATAAATCTTGAGAGGAAAACAGGGCTCTCATAGTTATTGACCAGTAGTCATAGTTCTTCCCATTAAACTGTGAGAGCCGGGTATTAAACATACCCATACCAGTGCTTGTGCTGGCCATTCCTTGCATTCTTAGTTATGCTTCAATTTCTTGACTGTGTATTTTAAAACACTGACTGCTTCACAGTAACAAAAAGAAAACTTTGAGAAATACCTGAGTATTTTCTTGTCTGAGCCTTCACTTTGCTGGAGAAGATCTACTGCTGCAACAAAAGACTCCTCCTTTCAGCTTCTTTGTCACCTTCAAAGAGCCCAAGCCTGCTCTGATACCACTGTTGGGGATTTTTCTGATAAAATCCCAGAAACAAAGAAAATAAACTCCACAGAGGCAATGCTCTGTTTCACCTCCACAGGATCTTTTTGCACAGGGAAGCTTAAAAGAAATTTACTGAGGAACAGAGTATTTCACCACCATAAAATGATTGATATTCATTTAAAATAAAAATGCCTGAAACAACATATTTCTTCCTCTTTTACTGAGAGGGATTTACTACAAAAAAAACTCTGCCTCTTTTACAAAATGATTTTTACACTGCTGTGTAAAATCTTCATTCACTGCTGTAAAACAAATTTTTTACATACACAGTAAAAATTTCATTACATTCACTTATATAAAAAAAACTCACACCATGCCTCTTTACTTCATACACTGGTCACAATAAAACCTTTCTGAAAACTTATGCGCCCCTCCCTCTGTCTTTATGCACTGCTGTGCCATATTCGCCTTCGCATTATACAATACTTGTCTCCATTTTTTTCATTCACGTATTGCACTACTGTGCAAACCTCAAGTCTCATTACAAAAAGTCAACCAACAAAAATAATATACGAGCTCCCTTTTTTTGAATATTACATTGCGTAAAAAAAAACAAACTTACCATGCCTTTCTTTAAATGCACCATACCTTCGACATAAAAAAAACTTACGTGCTGTATATAAAAACTTCAATATTCACCTACTTTCATTAAATGTCTTCATTGAAAAAAGTCTGCAGTCAACCAAGCTTTTATTTTACTCCACACAACATTTACTGCAGGCTCGTATGCATCTTCGGACAATCGACGGTGGAGAGCGATGGAAACAATCGAACGGTGGAGGAGAATATCGAGAAGCCTCACTTGACTGAACGATAGCACCCGAGAATGTCAGACTTGCTTACGTATGGGGAGAGCCACGCGTCTGCACCATATTGTATCGGGCTCAAATATATGGAAACCACTTTCACGCAAAAGCGGTCCGATATGCATAAAGGTGGTTTGTGGTTTCGTTCTGGCTGTTTTGGGCGTTGTACGTCTGCCCAGTTGAAATTAGATTTCAACATACCTACACGTAAAGAACACCGGGATGTGCAGCGACTTTAAGTAGGTAATCTGCGGCCCAACGGATGGCAATTTTTGCATGGTCGAGGTCATCTCCCATGTACTCTCCGAATTCCAAAACGCTCCATGACAGCATGGTAGTCGTGAAAGCCATTGGCAAACCGAACTTCACATTGTCTCCTGCGTCGTAATATCCTCCCATCAAATCCACCTGCAATGCAATTTAATATGAAATCAAATGTGAAACGAGGAAACCATCAATACAGCTCATCCAGATGCCAATATTGAATCCAGATTAGAAAACTGTTTAATGCGTGCAGGTGAAGGGATGACTGAATATACGTTTACCGCAGATCCATCCGAACGGGCGGAATCTCCTCGCCATCTCATCCGCTGGTTGGGAGGAAGCTTGCCAGATCTCTGACCTTCGAAGAAAAGAATGGATTTGGTGAGAGCATCTTTATAGTTCTGAGACATAGAGGATGCACGTCCCCCATAATATGTATAATGTGCGGCGGCTTCTACTGGTGTCGCCATTGCCATCCATAGTAAACCTAAAATGAATGCTAGCAAAGAAGATGCGCAAGCTTCACTCGCCAGCTCCATTTCTCAAGTAACTACAACAGCCACAATGTCAAATGGGTTGCTCCTTTGCTACACATCGGCAGTTATGTAGCGGGAAGGAGGAGAAAGATGAATTTATAGAAATTTGAATCAATAAAGTTCAAGGATTGACGATAAAGTCACTCCGCATATCAAGGAGAAGCGGGAATGTAAATAGGGCCACCCAGGGGTTAAATTTGACGTGTGACCCTACCCGTCAAGGAATTTTTTTATGACGTTTTTATTTTTAAATTGCCCATCATATGACTTTTAAAATTTATTTGTACAAGTTTCCATAATTGTTTTTGTATATCAACACAATCAATATATGCATATGGAATTGCTACAAATCTTAATTCATGCTTGTAAACAAGCCCTTCCTTATCACAAATTTTTAAAAAACCAAATTTAGAGGCATCTATAAATTTAGATAAATAACATGTGCGTATACGGGTATACGGGGGTAATCGGTACATGATTCTACTGCTTTCTACTCAAGGTTATAATCTTTAAAAATCACTATATATTATCATAAGAATATACCAGTCGAAGGTTGTGGATTAGTCCTGGAAGTTTTGGGAAGACAATTATATTGGATAAATTATCCAACATCATGTACATGTCATATTATCAAAATGAAGTGGACAGAATGAAAAGATAAATTCATTGTTTCTGAGTTTACTTTACCAATCACAGCCAACGGCTAAGTGAATAACAATCAAAGGCTCTGGATCAGTGCTGAAAGTTTTGGGCCGATAATTATACGGGATAGGTTATCAAACATCATATACATATCATATTATCCAAATGAGGTGAATAGAATACAAAAGATAATTTCTTGGTTTCTGAATTTACTTTACAGGTCACAGCCAATCGGCCTGAAGAACTTACTGTAGAAAATATCACTCCTTGAGATATAGGAAACAGCCATTCAATAATAATTGATAATGAGGAAGTGTTTCAATAGATAACTCTTCTTTGCATTGATAAAGGGTTTCTAATAAGAATTTGAGTTAAAAACACAGGAATGAAGAATAAATACCTGGATTTTTTGCTTTGCTGTTACCTAAGAGGCCCGAGAACTGTACTTGTTTACTCATGTATTTAGATGAACCCAGGCGAGTTTTCGTCCGTGCAGAACATGTTGTAATGTTGTTGCACCATGATCCCCCCTGAATCCAAATAAAACATCATGCTCATATAATGTTACCTCCTTTTTTTCCCTTTCGAATAAAGCAAAATTACTGGCTATAAATAAACAGAAACATGATCAAATGCAGGGCATGCATATTAGTCACTGATGTAAAATCTTGCCTCAAAGTGAACAAGCCAGTTATTTACTCCAGATCCAAATCCCTTGCTCAAATGGTAGCCTGGTGGGCTTCCATCTAAACAAACTGCATGAAAAATATGGAACTTGAATAAGTTTATATATCTCATTTATAAGAAGATGCTCAGAAATTATGTAAAAAAAAACAGTTACAAACTTACAAGCTAAACCCATTTCTTTTACGATTCCATTGATTCACAATCACTGCGACATTCACAGATTAAAAATGTAGACACTAGTTCTATCACTCCCTAACTCAAATACACAAAAATTTTGAACATTGCAACAACAAAAGGAAAATTAAGGACATGCAAGTGCCTAGGAAAAGAAAATCTAATCTCATTTGCTCTTTTGTCTGAACTTTGAGGGGATTAAACTACAAATGTTTGGGTATAAGAAATTCAAACTAAGTTATAAATGAAGAATATAGTTTAGTAGAGTGAGGCGTGTCTGCTTGACGATGGATAATTGTAAGATGCAAGAATCCTGCCATATTGTGAAGAGATAGTGGTTACTGTGAGCCCTACTCTATATACTATCGAGTAATTGCTAATGAAAAAAGTGTACTGTCCCATGAAGAATGCATATAAAATCAATTTGCACATTAACAGCTCTGGACTAACCTATACCTTAAGGCTTGCATGAACTTGTATGAGTGCTTAACCTGTCAAGAGGGGGCACTTCATGGCAACGAGGTTAGTTCATGGCAAAGATAAGGGATGTGAGAGTACGCTCAAGCAAACGAAGGTCAAAATCATAGGGCTAATAGACTCGAGAATGCTTTAAGAAAAACATACTGGTTCCTTGCTTCTGTCAGATAAACAAAACATCGAATCGACCGGGAACTATCACTATGTAAACACTTATACAATTCAGAAACTATCAGTATGCAAACACTTGAAAAATCCTGATTAGAAGCTCAGTCTCTTCATATGATGTTTGGGGATTTGCTATCAAACGCAAAGCTTATCCACTAAAATGCAAAACAGAGTGCCTTTAAAAGGTTTCAACAACTCTTAACTTAACTGGAAAGAATAAGCAAAAACTCACATATATGATTACAGACAATGAGGGCATCAAGTAGTGAAGAATGAGATTAAACGATGTCTGATATCATCAGCTCCAATATGTCGATTCCTTTGAGGCCTAGTCTCATGATCATATAAGTGTCAGGGCAGGTACAGACATACAACATTGGCCATCAATGGCCTCCACAGATGCCTAAAGTCCACTACAATGTACTGCTGCTCAACTATATACAATGTTAGCCAAAGGAAGCAAACCTTTTAGGCTGTTTCTGATTTCTTTTACACTTGTTCATGCTGTTTGAATTAGAGAGTAGAGTCTGTCATTTCTTCAGATACACAACCACGGATTAAGAAGTTTTTGTTATAACTTTTTTGGATCTTTTTGAAGAAGGTGAGTGGAGATCGCAACTGTACAGATCATAATGATTGAAATTCATCTGTAACCGCTAGGAACTTTCAATGCCACATTAAAATTGTAGGTACTTATGCCACCATAAAATTGTCTGTACTCAATAGCATGAAGTTACTTTTGAACACTGAACTTTGCCAACCAGAATCAAAATTAGACTATTGCAGAGCCCTTTTTATGATGCTTGAACCCAAAAAAAATTGACACTTTCAATTTCAAAATGTGTGCCTCTTACAAAAATTTTCTAAGCTCGGAAATTTACTGAACCACTTTTCATGAAACCAAAACAAACACTGGCAGTGAAACAGGGGCTTAAATTTAAAATAAAAATATATACCCATAAACAAGAGAAAATGGTACTTACCAGCTCCTTTGGCCACGGCATCTTCCACCAAAGTCAGATCCACCAAAAATGCATTCGTTGACACAACCATCAGAACCAGTACTCCCATAGCAAACCAACAGTCGGCGAAATCTGACATGTTTTTGTCCACCATTTTGCCAATCTAAACAGAACCCAAGTTAGGACCAACAACAATCGTAGCCAAGCCCAGTTGGCATAAAGCCAAGAGGATACTTCTGGACGAAACCCAAATGGGAAAAATCCCCAAAGAAGCAGCAGTTATGACACCAAATCTATCACAGAGCGAAACTAGCAACTTAAAGCGCGAAACCGAATTCAGAACATGAATCACTTTAAGTTTTAACTTACGGGTGCCAGGTGGATTGGTTAAATATATATATATATATATATATATATATATAAATTTATAAAAAAAAAAATTTAAAACTTTTAATTTTTAAACCTGCCCGTCATATTGACGTTTTTAAAAATTAATGGCATGTTGCACATGACGTGGAGATTTGAAATTAAAACGTATTTTACGGATAAAAAGGCTAAATACGGGTATACGGGCGTCAAATTTAACCCCTGGGGCCACCCATTGACAAACAATTCCACCGTACGGTCTTTTTCTTTCGAAACGGCGGCGCGGGAACGTGAAAACAAAGAGTGTACGGTACACCACACTCGCGGAAAAAGCCGTAGCTGAGGAAATATAACCGTTTGGGACAATTGCACTAAGGCGAAGAACGTAGATTGTTCTTTGTTCTTTGGGAGCGGTCAAAGGAATTGAAGGTCAGATGATAAGCAGTAATTACGAAATTATAGCGTGAAAGTGGGAGACACCAATGACGTTTGTATCGCCCGTGCACATGGCTATATTGTTTCTTTGTCAAGCTCATGTTGTGATTTCTATACATAGCTAAATATCAGCTATATGCGGAGTAGGACGGCGCCATGCTTGTCTGGCGCACACATGAAACATGATGGATGCGGTGACGCACAAAGGATGAAAAATGAATTGAAGGCCAGATGATAAGCACCGGTTTAAAGGACACTTGAGCAGTAATTTAGGAAATTATAGCGTGAGAGTGGGAGACAGTAATGAAGATAATCAGAGAATTTTAGGGCAAAAGAAAGGATGGAGACATAAAAAAAAAAACTGAGACGTTCGTAGTTTGTATCGCCCCTGCATATGGCTATCAATTATATGCCAAGTAGGACTGCACCATGCTTGTCTTGTCTTTAGAGCTGGAATGGCGCACACAGATTTCCATACATGACAGGATCGTGATAGGTTCAAAGCATTTTCGCAAATCCAAAAGCAAAGATTTAATCAAACTTAATGAGAGGATATTGTAAAAACTTCGCAATAGATAGATTGTAAAAATTAATGCAAAAATAGTTGGTTCATTATTTGAAATTATTGTTGAAATAGCATTATAGATGTATCTTTACCTTTTTAAAGATCAACTGATCCGTTAAAGAGCAGTTTGGAATGACGGAATACTTATTTAATTAATAATGTTAATTTGAACCAAATAGATTAGTTGTTAGATATTTTTTTTTTTTTTGGGATTCAACTGCTTTAAGTAAGTCATCTATCTATGACCATTTCCATGAGAGATAGTCATAAGTGACTAATTTCTCATGATTTTTGAATAATCCACTTAGCACTCATTTGCATCGAGTGATGCTCACAGGGTGAAGAAGTGGGATTGAAACTAGTGAAATAAATCACATACCGTCAATCATCACTTTTGGGGCTTGCATTTCTCATCATTTTTCCAGTTAGCACTCATTTGCATCCGGTGATGCTCACATGGTGAGAAGTGGGATTGAAACTAGTGAAATAAATCACATAGGTCAATCATCACATGGTGAAGAAGTGGGATTGAAACTAGTGAAATAAATCACATAGGTCAATCATCACTTCTGGGGCTTGCACCCAATAACCAGGACTTCCCGGGAGGTCACCCATCCCAGATCCCCTCTGGCTCAAGCGCACTTAACTGTGGAGTTTTCCCCACAATCAAGCCCACTTAGCTTGCTACCCCATTTGCAAAACCTTAGCAAGTATTGTGCCTCATGGACGATTCAAGTAGAGTTCCCTTCACTCTTTTTGAATTAAAACACTTATATGGTCAACATTTAAAAGAAAAGAAACTAAAATATAATTAAATTATGATTTATTTTAAACTATAATATTTAATATATATGTATATTTTAAGATTTTTCACCATAAAGATTTTCCTCCATTTTATTATAGAATTTTTAAATAGACTTTGTTATAATACTATGGATAGATATTACTATAGATCAATATTATGGTTTACTAATATCATATATCCAAAAAATCATAACCCATATTTATATGATGTTTTTTTTAATTAATTTATTTAACTAAAGGAGAAGACATAACACAAATAATTTTAAAATATCTCAAATTTTATTTATGACTACTACTAAGAATGTTTTAAAATACATTTTGAAGATTAAATTTCTACCATCCACCTAATAATTATTGATAATTAAACTAAAATTATAAAATCCATATTTCAAAATATAAACACCCATCCACTTAATTATTACACCAAGCTCTATTCTTATTATATAAAAATTATTTATTTGTCAACCCCAATACAACAATTAAAAATATTTATCTATTTTTAATCCCCTTGTAATCAATAAATGATTTTTCTATTAGACTTGTTATATATATATATATAATCATGGACATTCACCCCCACTTTCTCATGTACATTGTTAACTTATAAATATGCTATGCTACAATACTATGCGTCAAATTGATTGAGTTAGAATGGGTGGGTGTCTGAGGAGAAAAGAGGAGGAATGAGAAAGAGTGATTGAGAGAGATTCAGAAGAGGGTTCAGAAGCGAGAGAGGGTGGAGATGGGGTTAGAGGTGGGTTAAAGAGAGAGAGAGAGAGAGTTGTGCGAGATATAGGGAGGAAGGTAGAGAAAGAGCTCGATGGGGGATATTGTGGAGGAGGTATTAAATAAGGGATGGAGGGAGGGATAGAGATAAAGGGAGTGGAGAGAGTGAGTGATTTAGTTGTTGTGGGGGTGGGAGAGAGAACGAGAGAGAGAGAGAGGAAGAGTGAGAGTTAAATAGGTGACAAGGTGGGATGCGAAAACAATGACAGAGGGATAGGGAGTGAGGGAGAGTAGAGAGTAGGATAGAGGGAGGGAGACAGAGATACAATTAGAAGGAAGAAATAATGGGTGAGGGAGACAGGGTGTAGGGGAGAAACAAAGGGATGAAAGGATATATATATATATATATATATATATATATATATATAGAGAGAGAGAGAGAGAGAGAGAGAGAGAGAGAGAGAGGGATGGAGAGAGATAAGGGGGGGAGAGAGACAAGGTTAAAAGAGGGTCATTATGAAGTAGGGATTGAAGGAGCAAAGGGGGTACAGAGAAAGAGAGGAAGGGAAATAGACAAGAAGGTGGTAGAGAAGGAGGGAGGTATAGAAGGAGAGAGGGTGAGTGATGGATACAAAGCTTGAGTAGGGAGAGAGGGGGAGATAGAGGGAGGAAGATAGAGATGTTGAATTTTATAGCTATGATCGATCTTCATAATTTATATTTTTATGCCTTGAAATGTATAATGTAATTGTAAGACTATTCTTCATGTCATTTTATTGATTAGCCCTTGAAACAATTATTATAAGATATGTTCCTCATGTCAAATTCAAAAGATAAAATTTTGTAATTTGAATTTTGAATTTTTTGTTCCAAACTAGTCAAGTTGGCCCTCCATGAAGTCATGTCAGAACTAGTGAAGAGACACACCCATTTAGATAGGCAGATCACTATATAAAGATAATTTTACGTCCTCCTCAATGAATCATTCGACCCCTCACAAGACAAGATAATTATTGTGAATACAAGAGAAGAAGAAGTAGGATAAAGAAGGAAAAGAAGGACAAATTCATCTCTAGTATCTATCTATTTCTTTATTGACCTCACCGGTGTCAATTTGTAGGAAATTTCTGGGAATCTTATTTGGGCACGTGAAAATTGTAGATAGGTCAAAATTTTTGGGAGGCCGAGTTTATGCGCATATTTTAAAAGGCTGAAATTCAACCTACGTAGATTAGTGAGGGCTGAAGTTTTAAGGGAATAATTTTGACTTGACTTGACTTGACTAGATTGTTGCTTGATTATGTTTGATCATAGCTTCTTGGTCAATTTAACCTAATAGTTGACTACGTGCATTAGATGTATCTTTTGTTGAACTGAAGAATTTCTCCAAGGAAACGGTTGTTTGGTTTTTCCCTCAAGTGGGTTTTCCCAGGGTAAATCGTGTGTTCTCTTTGTGCCTCTTTGTGCAATGTGATCTCTATTGTCCTTATGACTTTATGGTTGAATTTATTATGTGTAATTGCTTAATGATAACCTATAATTATTAAAATAAGCTCTACATCATTAAAAGTACTTATTAATATTTCAAAAAAATTTCCTTGTATCTATTGCAATTTAACACTACTAAATATTGAACCAATTTTTGAAGGCTCTTTGTCTCGCAACAATCATTCAGATCAATAACAACAAAAAAGAGATTTCGCGAAACTTCAAACATTTTACAGTCATATTTTCTACATCTCCTTGATATTCAGAAGTTTGACGGAAATCATCATCACAATTTGTGGCATTAGAATTTCAATGGAAACCATCATTTTGTCTCATTTAAAGACAACAATTTTTGTTTCATAGAAATCGTGATGCTTAGGAGTGGAAATTGTGATTGTTAGGCATGGAAATTGTGATGGTTGGGCATGAAAATTGTGACATTCATGCGTTGAAATTGCGACATTGAAGAATCGAAATTGTGGTGTTTGGGCATGGAAATTGTGATGCCAGAAGGCTTGCCAAAATTTGGACGAATGTGTGGATTTAAAAAAAATTAATAGTCTATGATGATGGTTTAGGTCCATCCTTTTTTCATCCATCAGTACCTAAAATATTCCTAGTTTTGACTAACTATAACTTTTAAAACCTTACATATAACAAGTATATTGATTGCTAATTGCTTCATCATATAAATTTGCTATAGTTCTATAGATTTTCCATGTGGTTACTTATCATTGGTAGCCAATGCCTCTTGTAAGAGAAGTTGAAGCACTTGTTATTTCATCCATTCTATGAAATGAAACCAATTAATATCATAAAAGGAAAAGAATAAAAACTTATTCAAGAACAAGAAATCCCATTGAAAGTAGGTCTTTTAGACACCAAGAAAAACCCTTTATAGTGAGCATATAAAGGTGAAGCTTCCATTAGATTTTAATATGTTATTCTAAACAATGATGATGACCATGTAATATTTAAATAATAATGATGATGATGCAGATAAGAATTCAAACATTGACTAGGTATTATGTTATATTTTCATTTTTTTTGATAGACTTATTGATAATTGGTTTCTACTATGTTGGGAAATATCATTGAACAATTTTTAATATACTTCAAAAATTTGATCATTAAATATTTTGACCTTTGAAACTTTGATCAAATCATATATAATTTTCAATTTCAAAATTCCTTATGATTTTATGTTGATCTCAAATGAAATGATCAAATATGAGATTGAGTTTGATTCATGATTTCAGTTAAATATTCAATGTTTATTTACATAATTTTTTTCTTGTAATATTTCATATACTTACAAGTTTATCATAATGTCATTCATCCTCTCCTTTGAAAATATATCATTCCCATCATTTTCCCTATAACCATGTACCAATAACCTAATAGAATAAGTGAAAAGAGATATCATTTACCCTTTTGCTCTGGCCATTCTTAAAATAAAGACAATGGACAATTTCAAATGGAAAGTTATTACATGTCAACTTTCTTTAATTTAAACTTCAAAATATTTATTGTATTTTATTCATTTTCTTTCATTCGAGATTATTTTGATCGTAGACTTGAATTTTAATATTTTTATGTTCTAAATTTATAGATACTAAATTTCAAATAATCTAGCCAACTACAAAGGGGAATGTGTAGAGAAAAAAGTTAAACCAAGTTTTCCACATTTATAGAACTCACATCTTTGCCATTCACTCAACAAATTTGCATGAAAAATGCTTAATGCTAACCATTGTTTCTTGTATTTAAGTTCTAAGAAAATACAAAGGCCCATGTAAACTTCTTATATTTTCCATGAACTTGTGATCCTACTATGCTTCCCTATAGAAATAGCTATTTTATAAATAATGTTCCAAAAAAACTTATAGTTCTACTACATTTTTGTGATCTAGATAGGTTTCATTGGATGAAGGAAATAAAAATATATCAAAAGAGATTCTATGGATTAAGAAAACAAAAAAAAAAATATTAAAAGAGATTAGGTTCTTCTACCATTGAGAGATATCTTACGGTCACTTGATTAAGAAAATGAATTTCCAAATCATGAAAATAATGTCTAACATCTCATTACCTAATGACAAGTACAACTCAAAATTATATCTCAAATTTATAAACACAAAAATCCCTCACCACAAGGGAACATGTTTTCCATTATATTCATCAATATTAATACTGCTAATGTCTTGTAGACTGTATTTTGGATATGCGAAATTTTTTCAAGCTCGTTCCTTGTAATGTCTTAAGATCTCAAAATATGTAGCGAGTTGGAATGTCCCTTTACAAATGACATTATCAGTTATAGAAACATCTGATTTGAACTTTAGAAAGAATGGTGAATCCACATTATGTTTAAATCAAAAAATATGAAATAAACAAAAGGCAAGGATAATACATTTGGGATCATCAAACCCATGTAGAAAGACAACAACATCCTAAGGAGATGGAACACAATAGAGACATCCAATCTTGTAATTCTCATCATACCAATAAAGAGTCCCCTAATATGGAGTTTTGAATAGCCACCAAATAAATCAAAATATTTAAAAGAACATAAGATAAGAATATAATGAACATTAGCATATTGTTACTCACTATTCTAAGGAAAAATAAGTTTTTCTTTCGCATCAACTTAAATTTTGGACATGTTGAATACATGTATTGATCTGTTCAAGAGAATTCAAAATAAAGGCGGGTGGAAAGAATGCCAAAAACAAAAATATGTGAAACCTAGGAATAATAATATTATCTACATGATGGTATAACTCAACATCTCAATTGCTTAAAAATTGGAAAAACATAAAAAAATTAATAAAATACAGGAGTGCAAATAATGAACAAATAAATAGTGAATAAATAATGAACATTTTATAACATTCTCCCTTTTTATGGTCAATCTTTAGTGTATTAACCTTAACCCACTCACTATGGAGATGATATATTTTTCTATATGCTGATATGATATGTACATCACTCTATTCTTAAGAATCAGGATGCATACATTGTTGTGGAACTATTGTATTTGAAGAGGGAAGAGAATATGGGAGTTGGCTTGCCTAGAATACATTCATTATATGGCTTATGAAACATGAATCAATGCAATTCTTTGAAACTGCCTGAATAGTTGAACCCAACTCAATTAACTAAGGTACAATTTATATTAAATTTTCTCTTCGATCTAGTTTTAGGGCATCAATAAGCACAACTCTAACAAATACAAATATTGAGGTTGAGCCTGACTTTCATGTCTCCCTACAAGGTTTCACCACCTATTATCTTGCATTGAGCTATTATTCAGCTGGTGCATAAGTTTTGAAACCACTTAGAGGTAATATGTGACTCCCTAAGTTGGCATATTAATTAGGAATTGTGCTAAAATCTCTAATGAGATATTCTCCTCCATCAAATTGAACCCTCTAGAAGTCACATAGCTTTGAATCCACACTTTCGTCCATCCATTTTAGGATAAAAATTTGTAGGAGATAATTTTCAGATTCATTAAGAGGATTTGTGCACATACAACATCCATGTCTCACTCCTGGATGATCATGAATATATAAAATCCTTTTTTTATATTCTTTTAAAATTCACAAGTGGTGCTCCTGGATGATTGTGAAAATGTTACTTTGACATGAAAGTCATCATATTGCTTGAAAAATCCATCCATGGGGAATGAAATTTTTCATATTACTTGAGTTTAACAATATCTTGCATTATTTTGCTTCAAAAATTAGTAGAGAATTTCTCTTAAGAGATTACTTGTTAATATCTTCCTTGGAAGATGAAAGTCAACACATTACCTTAGAAAACCTTTCACAATTTAGACAATTATGAACTAGAGAGGTAGACCACTTACTGATGTCTGATATAACATTAGTAAATTTAAATATGAAATCTCTAGCTGCATAACCACAAAATAAGGAAATTTAGAAATAAAGTTCTTTTTGATAAGCAAAGAAATATGTAATCCATAATGTTAAGTCTACTAACATATCATATAGGAATATTTTAGATTTTAACTTATGGTACAAAAGCCTTATAGCTTCTCACTTGATTATATTGGCATCAGGCAATGATAACTCCTTTCTCATTTAAAACGATCTTCTTTCATCTGAATGCAGCCATCAGAAGAATATTTTCCACAACATCAGTTATCTCAAACACATCTTTGATGAAGTCAATACAAATATTTTTTGAAGTCTTCCCATCTCTATTAATGACACATCCTTTCTTGCTAAGTTGATTAGGTGATCTATATCAAGGCACGCTGCATAAGGAGGAGGGAGGTTTCCCTTTGAAGGTTGAATATGAAGAATTTACTAGCACTACCCAAACCTAATGACAATGAACAATTAGTAACAACTTACTCACACTTGTAAGGAAATGTTCCAGAAAATGCAAATATTAAAATATTAGAGAATATGTGGCCTAAATAATATAAATATATTAAGGCATAACAAAATAGGCTATTTCATAGCAATTTGTAGGCCATAAACCTAATTGTGCATAGGATGGTCCATATTGTGTTTGAAAAATAGGTACTATTGTCAATTCATCGAGACATAGGTTTTGAACCATGCAAACAACGACACTATAAAATTTCTTCCAAGAAAATAAGAAAAATGCCTTTGGCTCAATAACATCGCATAAGGATATAGGACTATATCATTTTGACATTAACTTGGGCATCTCTCTTAACAATACAAGTATAAAAAGTGTAGAGTGTTGAATTACTTGACACAATAATGTCATGAAAACATATAATCTCTTGCGAGAATCCATGTTTCACAAAGTGTATGAACACAAAGAATTCTTTTCTAGAATCTAGATATGAAGTTGCCTTTATCAAATAGTGAAATGTTTCAATGAATCATCATTGATGGGTCTAAATTTTTAGTAGCAACATTGGAAATCGAAGCGAAACTCTAAGAAACATTAACACTTAAAGACAAGAGGTAATATTGTTGGTATTCTCACATTCCACTTTTGGTCTATGTGCAATGACTCCATGACTTATAGAAGTGTACAATAAAATTGTCCTTGGACATGGAAAGTGTGGTTGATAGGATAAAATATAGTCTACTGGAATTAATAGAAAAATATTAGAATCACCACTTACTGAAAAAGGTCTACATATTATCATATAGGTGAGAAAGGATAAAGTGACTAGGCATTGTGAGATACATATGAATACATTATTTGACTAAAAATTATTATTATAAGCTTCATGAATTGAAAAGTTTAGGTTTTAAATATATACACAAAATGGATCCTAGTTAACAGCAAGTTCATAGAATCATAATCACCAAAGTTAATTCAAAGTTGGAGTCATTTCCATATATAATGCAAAAAGTAATGAACTCATTCTTCATTATGTACATCAAAGAAAAGCGTCAATGCCTTATTTCAAATTTGTACTCAAGTATAGAAATATTACAATCTAGGGAGTCTAGTGGCCCCTCCCAACAATTTGAGATAACATACACATATATACTTGAATAACATACAATTCTCTAACTCAACCCTAATTTATAATAATTCCTTTGAGGAAAGTATAACCCACAAACTAGTAAATAATTTGATCTAGTGAATACTATATTTCCAAGAATACATTACAACATAATATATACCTTAGCAGAAACAAAACTTTTTCTTCAAGTTTGCCAAACTTATGAGACCCTCACTGAGATATGAACTAATTTTGGGGATGTGATCAAGACAGAAGAAAAATAATCCCATATATGAGACTTCTTAGAATGTTCCCACATAGAACACATAAAATAATGCATTCAGGGGAAAACTATTGTCAAAATGAAAATAATAAACCTAAGGAGAAATGAATCATATTTTCTTGAGAGAAAACAAAAAATTGGTTGTAACTACAAACTATCCATGGGTAGATTTAATGTATACTTTTTGAGCCAAAAGAACAACAAAAAATATACAAAAACAACCAATAGATGTACTTCAATGCAAAAGAATTTGATGACAATAATTTGAAAGGTAAAGGAATAATGATGCTAAGGAATATTGGAAGTTTTCCTCTAAAAAAATGTTATTCCACACTCATTAATAAGGCTTGAAAGTTGAATTCCAACGAATGAGAGGAGGTTCAATTTCTAAAAAATCAATCTAGATCATGGACTTCAATATATCATTGATAGAAAAAAGAATATTGCATCAAGAAAAATCACATTATGCGGTTAGGAAATAATATAAAAAGAGAAATTTCTATCCCATTCTAAGAATATTTGATTCATTTACAAAGTCTAATATTATTTGGTGGTTTGGGAGAAATTGAGTACAATGATACTTGTGTTGTTACTGGAGTCATCATCCAATAAGAAGGAAATGCTCAAAGCATTGTTAGAGTCTTCTATCATCAAGACTCTCATACTAGCGAGCATTAAATTATTTAAAACACATATTTACATGAAGGCAAGGATAGCTTGAATCAAAATTATATTCAAGAAAATAACCCTCTATGTATGAAAACTTATGACTTACATCTAGAGCCATGCTATGTCTGCCATATTTATTATCCCAATACATGTTGTTGATATGGTATAGCTGTTGTATACTCAAAACCTTAAAACAAAAAAACTAGATTATGAATATTTAGTTAATGAAGAAACTTGAAGAAAAGTTCCCTCACATATTGGAGTATATTATTATTAACATATATGATATATCACTCACCAGCACAAATTGTGTGTAATTTCAAACAAAGAATTCTTTGGATTTTGATGTATGACCTGCTCCATAAAAAAGAATGAGCTAGGATTAACATTTGATCCAGAAAGAGTTAGGATTAATATTTTTAGTTCTTGGAATTCTAAATAATTGATCTACCTTCAGAGTTTGAATGGGTCACTTTCACTTTCACCGAGGGTGTACTTCCATATTGATGTTGTACCTTAAATTTTTCTATACCAAATTTTATTTGAATATGTATTCAAATTTAAATCTTTCTACTATGTATAAAACACTAGTTGGTCTTCTCCAGACTAAGAAAAATAAGCCATGTGAGGATTTTTATTTTCTAGAACAAGGTAGAAGCCTTATTATGTATTTGAACTATTAGAGAATAAATACCAGTATGCGAACATAGAAGTGCACTCACTTTAGCCAAACATACAAAAAAAATTCTAAAGAAACCACTGATGTTTGCATACTATTTGGAGAAACCATTGGTGTTTGCATATTATTCAAAACCCCAAACTATGACGGATATGTGCATAATAAGACACTCTTCCTTAATACAAAGAAACAAGGTTGGACGATGAGCATTTCTTGTTTCCAACAAAAGAATATAGTAAACCCTTTCATTTTAACCAGTTGCAAATTCTGAATGACCAAAACCTAGTTTTCCTTTCTTTGGAAGGAAGCTTGTCCATAAGGACAAGAATAAACTAGAAGAGGGAGAAAAGGATGCAATAAGAACTTATTTTGATTTAAGCATCAACTTCATAAGAGGGTAAAAGCTTGGAGTGACCATTCTGTAGCCGTGCCCCTTTGTTAAAGAATATGCACTTGTGACATAACATGTAGATACAACAAGAAATCATTATGGTATTTCAACGAAGTTTCCAAAGTCATTGAGAAACATGCAACTTACTTTGTGTGTTTCTAAACGAATGTAACCAACGTGGTTACATAAAATTATTCCAATATTTTTGTGTTGAGCACCATGTGAACTTGATATCTATTCTTGGCACAAAGACGTTGAGTGAATGGATAGGATTTTGCGATATTGACTCAGAGGACAATGCATAAACGTTGATGGATGCTCTTGTGTTGATTGAGAAGGACTATGGCAAACAAATAGAGGCCAATGTCAGGGCATTAAACAGTCAAAATCACTCTTGGCATGTGTTTACTAATTCATGATTTTTATGAGAAGTTGTAGAGATGAATTTGATGTATGATGTTCATCACTCAGATAGGAAAGATGTATTACAAATAAATATTCTATTTGGTGATAATTTTAAACCCTTTTATTATTGACGGTTAACCAAAAGTATTGCAAGGTGAAACATCCCAATTTATCATTTTCTAGAAAGGATATGGATAAAATTTGATTGGAAATAAAATTGTTGTCATCCTTGTTTATTGTTGGCGAATAAAATCCATTTTTTAAGGTACTTTTGAGCAGAAGATAAACATGATAGAGCATATATAGGCGGAGGACTAGAGAAAAGGATCACTTTGAACACATCTGATAATCAATTGATATTTTACTTCATGTTTCGAGGAAACATTTAAGAATTTAAAGGATCATCACATCTGATAATCAATTGATATTTTACTTCATGTTTCGAGGAAACATTTAAGAATTTAAAGGATCATCTCCATAATTTCAATGATTCATAAACACCTTTGAGGTAGTATTTGGTATTAAAGGAAACATATAGCTCAGAGAAATTTCCAATCTAATATTTTTGGTAAAAAATAAGAAAGCTGCACAATTCAAGGTAGATGTTGAATATTTTTAGGCAAAATAATCAGTTGGGAAAATCTTGTTTCCAGAACATATGTCAACCAATCCTTAGTCCAATATTGAAGGGATTCAGGCCTAACAATCTCAATCCTTTTGCAATCAAACATATATGTTATAATTTGTAAGGAAAGAAGGAGGAAGTCTATGGAAAATGGTGACGTTAAGGATTCATATTTCAAAGGATATTTGACCAACAACCTTAACAACTCACATTTTTCAATCTGATCCATATTTGGTTTGTTTTTAGAATATTAATTAGTTTTAATTCCTAGAAGTTAGTTTTATGTTGCTAGAAGATGGTAAAAACTTGAGCATGTAATTTGTATTTAAGAAATTATTTGTAATTTGAAGAGGGTTCATAATTTGAGAGAAAAAACCATTTGTATGTATAGGAGATATTTTTAATATTGATTAGATTTTCTGAGGCAGAAGTACATGGAAAAATTTCTCAATGATTCCTGTGTTGGTGTTCTATAGTTTGTTTCTAAGTGAATGAATTTCCCTCTCTATAATTCGTGAACTGATTATTCTTCATATTTGAATGAAAGTAGATGAAATTATTCTTCATATTTGAATGAAAGTAGATGAAAATAGAACTCATATTTGATGCTCTATTTTGTTGCATACAAATATAATCACCCCATATTTCTAATGTTAAAGAAAAATTCATTCTTTCTTAATGCTCTTTTGTAATGGACTGTACTTCTTGATTCACCCACCATACTACAACTAATTAATGTCTAATATAAGGTTGTCTAACTTGCTTTTGAGAGTTATTTGTTCATAAACTATTTCTTAAAAGTCCTTTGATTGATACCGTATTATTTTGAATCCATGCCCAATGCATTTTCTCTCTATCCAACACTCTATAAAACCTTTACCCTACCAAAGATATGGCCACTGTGTTGATTATATCTCCATCTGTTGAAGTGACATTAAATAACTTATTCATAGAGAGATACCTCTCTCGATTGGAGGGCCCAATTCTTATCTCCAACACTGGTTCAATGTTACCTCAAAATTTTCCTTTCACAACTAGGGAAATTACAAAGTGATAAGATTTAGATGCCATTTTTGGGGAGGTGAAGGCTTTAAGTAAATTACTCCAGAGAACGACAATGTTTCATATCTGATCATTAATGGTGAATAAGGATCATGCATAATTAGGCTTTGCACCATTCACCTTTTCACTCCAATCAAGCTTCAAATCAAATTCAAAGACACCACTCAAGGATGAACCTTGTTGACAAAGACATTAAAGGACACGGGAAAAATTATTATCAAAGCTTTAGTTTTATCCGAGATGTAATATTTTTTTATCAATTAATTGGTTTCCTTTCGTGAACATATCAAAATAATAATTGCTTTCTCCATCTAAATAATGTTTGTAGATCTGCACTTCTATATCCTTCTTAAAATTTGTAGAAATACCCTCTTCTCGTATGACTGATCTTGACCAAGATTCTTCATTTGAGCCATATGATTTCCATGACCAGTCTAGTGAGCCTCATGTAATCAAGATTGATATTATACCTCATGTACATTATCTTATTCCCTTCAATATTCAAGAGAGATATAGACCCTTAATATTTCCAAATACCTTCCATGATTTACCTCTCACACATTAAAAATGCTTCCCTATCTTTGATGGATATAATCTTACAACTGAAAAACTTATTCAAGCCTTTGAGAATTTCATAGAACATTTTGAAGTTAAGCACGATGATGTTTACATGACAGAATTTTCTCGTTTGTTGCAAGGGGATACTAAGGAATGATTCAAAAATTTAGAGACTAAATCAGTTGGTCGATGGCAGGAATTGAGTGATCTGTTTCTAAAATTTTGAGGCGAGAGGAAATCTAGGAATGAACATATTTCACAGTTTCATGTCATAAAGGAACAAAGGGATGAAGCTGCCTCTATGTTCAATAGGAATTTTTTGAGTTTTTATCACAAGATGCCTAAACAAATAACCGAACGAATGCGAATAAAAAATCAGTAAACGTCTTATATCCTTTCTTAATATTATGTAAAAATGCATATTCTATATTGATAGTGTCAGATGAGCCACCTTATCAAGATGATGCTCTAATTCTAAAGGGGAAATATTTATAACACGTTAAGATTCCAAAAATAATGCATGCCATATATCAGATAAGGACATATGTAGAGATGTTAGGAAACCAACTCACAAAAAGATAGAAAAGATAGATCAACACCTTAGAATTCGGCCTCTTCAAGGGGGAAACCTCCTTTACATTACACAAATGAACAATTCTTGGATGATACAAATGACAAGATCTCCCTTCTATATATAGGAGTCTAAGGGGTCATAATATAATGAGAGCCGACATAACAATAATAATGTAAGGGAACAATAATAACAATAGTGGGATTCTATGGGGCACAATAATAAAATTATGGGGACTACATGGGCACAAAAATATAATAAGGGGGTTGTATGAATAACAATAAGGGGTTACACTAATAGTATAGGGACCTAACATGCCCCTCTCCTTCAAAAACTGTTTCCTCAACGCTTGAGCAGTTCTTGATGCTTTTGTATAAAATTCTTGTCCTCCCATGTGGAATATTCAGCGGGTAAGTTCTTCCACTTGATGAGATACTCTAAAATTGATCGATTTCGTAGGTGTCAAGTTCTTGTTTCTATGACTGCTCCAGGTTCCAATATGATTTTCCTTCCTCGTTAAGTTCTAGCAATATTGTTTGAACTGGGATCTTTCGCAACTTTTGAATGAGTGGTCACACTTCTTCGTCCTTCTTCCATTCATCCCTTACTTTGTCTAGCCAATCTAGTTGGATAATAGAAATATCACATAACAATGCTTCCACATCCTCATCCTTTCTTTAGAGTGCATCTGCAACAACATTTTGGTTCCCTTTTTTGTAGATGATTTCAAATTCATAACCCAACATATTTGTGACCCATTTTTTTTGTTCTTCTAAAGATAATCTTTGTTCTAAAAAGTATTTAAGACTGTCATGATCCATTTTTACCTTGAAGTGTCTTCGCATTAGGTAAGGTTGAAATTTATTAAATGCATGTAGTATTGCCAACATTTCCTTCTCATAAATAGCTTGCTTGAGATGTAGCCGTAAAAATACCCAATCCCCTATGTCAAAACTTATTTCACTTTGATGTTGATTTTCTTGTTGTTTCATTCGATTTTGCACCAAAGTGGTGTTATCCTTTAAAAGTTGGAGAAATTGTTGTTGATGCTCGATGCGATCTTTCACTGCTTGAATATTTTTCTTCTTGATATGTCCTTTTATCTTGAGAGTTTGAGGAGTGGCAATTTCTTCCAATGCATTACAAGATATGTTTAGATTCATTTCTTGATGCTCAATGTGATCTTTCACTTCTTGAACATTTTTCTTCTTGATATGTCCTTCTATCTTGATAGTTTGAGTGGTAATTCCTGCCAATGCATTACAATATATGGTTGGATTCATTTCTTCTTTCTCGATGTGATCCTTCACTTCTTGAACCTTTTCCTTCTTGATATGTCCTTCTACCTTGAGAGTTTGAGGAGTGGTAATGCTTGCCAATGCTTTACAAGATATGGTCGAATTCATTTCTTCTTTCTATGGGGTTGTTTCCTAGTGTATATCCTCTTCTTTTGATGTTTCTTGATCCTTTTCTTCATCCTCTTGATAATCTATGTAAAGTAATTTCTTCTCAACACACTTATGACCTTTAGTGTATTTTCTATC
Source organism: Pinus tabuliformis (assembly GCA_031772625.1). Classification (NCBI taxonomy): domain Eukaryota; kingdom Viridiplantae; phylum Streptophyta; class Pinopsida; order Pinales; family Pinaceae; genus Pinus; species Pinus tabuliformis. The sequence continues at coordinate 464,035,671 of CM062820.1, read as the reverse complement.
ACAACTGTAACAAAGCCCTTTTACTCTTTTTTCTCCCAATTGTTGTGGTGTCAACCTTGTAGCTTGTGGAAGGCTAGGAGAAACAACACTTCCATCTTTATAGTTATGAGGGGTAAACTTCCTTGTTGCCATAATTTTGCTTTCCACTTTTCTTGCCAACCCGAATGCCTTATCCAATGAATTAGGTTCCCAAAGACGAACCTCATGTTGAATATTATCCTTTAAAGTCCCTATGGAGACATCAATCCTCTAATTCTCTCGATTATCATTTCCCCTTATATTCAATTTTTGAAAGACCTTAATAGGATCTGCCATTGAACACTTTTTTTTTTTAGATTTATCAATTGGCTAAGGAAGGTGTTTCTCTTTGTATCCTCATAATGTGCTATCATTTCCTCCATGAAAATTGACCTCGTAACAAGTGGTTTATGAGAACAAAGGCCTTTATACCATAAAAATTGATCTGGTTCCAAATATGAAGATGCAATACATACCTTTTGTAACAATTGCACCTCATGAAGATCAAAATATTTCTCCATCTGTAGTATCCAATTTACCAGATCCTTGCCATCAAACTTCCTCATATCACCTTTTCTTGATTTTAGGAGCTCGATCTTGAAATGATTGTAACTCTGTAATTTCATATCTCCAAGTTCCAAAATTGTGTCCTGTAGTAGCCCTTTGAGTCCTCTTTCTAAGTCCGCACATCTAATCAATATTGGATTCGGTAGGGAAGAGTTATGCCAAATCACCCACTATGACCTAATTATAGAATGGTTAAGTAGAGCGAACTTGTACGAAGTACCACGTGTCAGGGTTTCAACCCTAGTACCTGAAACCGATACACAGAAAACTACAGTCCGTCCTCTTTCTGAAACTTCTTACTAAATTTCAATTTGATGCTCAGAGAGAAAGTTATGATGAGTTTCCCAAGATCACATGTTTTGGATGTAATTCGGGAGCCTGTAGAAACCCTAAATGTCTTGGACTTTATCTCTGAAAATATACCGAACCAAGATTTGAAATTCAGGCCCGAGCTTCACCAAAATTGTGGCTCAAATGGGTTTTAATTTTAGAGTGTGAAACTTCTAAGAAAAACAAGTATAGTGAAAATTCCACGATGACCTGTTTGAGATGGAATTCTGGAGTTTTCAAAAACCCTAACTTCCTCAAATCATATCTCAGAAAATATAGTGAAATAAGATCTGAAAATCGGATGCGAGGTTCAAAATGATTTCAGGTCAAATGGGTTTTTGTTTTAGCTCCTGAAACTTCGTAGAGAAAAATTTATAACGAGAATTCCACGATGACATGTTTGGAGCAATGAAACCTTATAATCCAAAGCTCTGATAACAAATGCTATGAAACCAGCTCACAAAAAGATAGAAAAGATAGATCAACACCTTAGAAATAACCCTCTTTGAGGGGGAAACCTCCTTTACATTACACAAATGAACAATTCTTGGATGATCAAATGAAAAGACCTCCCTTCTATATATAGGAGTCTAATGGGTCATAGTATAATGAGAGCTGACATAACAATAAGAATGTAAGGGCACAATACTAACAATAGTGGGATTCTATGGGGCACAATAATAACAATATGGGTACTACATGGGCACAACAATATAATAAGGGGGTTGTACTAATAACACTAAGGGGTTACACTAATAGTATAAGGAACTAAAAAGAGAAGTAATTTGTGTTGAAGCCTTTTCCACATATATTTCCAAGTCGCCAAGTACAACACCTACGTTGCAGAAACATAATAATGTTGTCTTGTTTTAGAAAGTGAATAATAAAATTTGTAAAAAGTGAAAAACTGAAATATATCTTATGTCATAAACTTAATCTTTGTTCTATCTCAATTCTTGTGTGTTTCCATGAATATTTAAAATTTCCACCTGCAAAAATCCAAACTCTTTTGATAAATTTATTCTAACCTAATATATTTTTCAACAAACAAAAATACTTGAGAATCAATTAAGGATCATCATTTTTCACTAATTAAACTATTTATGAACATTCAATAAAGGGAAATGGCGTTTTCCAAGATAGAAGCAAATGCAACCCAAACATTCAAATTTTCCTTCTTGATCATGGGTTAAGTTCTCCCTTGTTGTAATAACATCCCAATCCATGATCAATATTCACATGCATATTTTAAATGTTAAGTTTTGGAGAGAAGCACTCATAAAACCTTACCTTCACTTTAATAATGGAAGCAGCATAGGGTGCATGAGTAGACTCTAATGATAATAAATTAGGCATACTTGAGTGAAAGGTATGATGCTCCGGGAATCTAGGTTCAAATCTGTAATAAAGAAATGTTTTTTCGACCATTCTATTAATGGAACCCCAAATTAGGGAACAACCACTATTTCTCTCTAAGTTAAGAGAATTACAAGAATAAAGACCTCGACAAGGGAGAAATATATTACGTTTTGCTACCAAATACCCTGAGTTACATAGTACAAGACTCTGTGCCAGAATGAAACCATAAAGAGACCTAATTGAGCCCTTTTTTGTTTGAAGTGAGTGTTGGAATCAATGCATCAAGGTTTCTATTGGCTTGGGAGACCTCAAATAGGCTCAAAATGATCATAATAGAAAGAAAAAAATCAGGTGAAAGGAAGACAATTTAAACCCAATGTACAGTGAACATAGGGTAATAAGACATAGAGTAAGAGGATTTAAATAAACTAATTCATGTTAGATGGGTTATAGGGGGAAAAAATGGAGTGGCCATGCTCCAAAAATTTTGAAGAGTCCTAACTTGCATCGGATGATGTCGTTGCAGAAACAGCTTACATCATCATCCTACTGGTAAGGAAAATTTGGGAGACTTGGGTAATCAATATATGAATAACCATAAGAGTAAACATCAACTACAACCAATTAGTAGGGTTCACAATGATATGAAATTTAAATACCAAGAAAGGAAAGAAAAATCAGGGGATCATGTTCTACCTCTCAGCCACAACCAGAGAATGTTGAACAACATCGCATTCTCTACCAAGATAAACACCCTCATCAATTTTGAACTAACCCTAGTTGAAAGATGCAAAATTTCTAGACTTTCAAGGAAGAATAGCTAAAAATGACAGCTCGTAAGGGTATTCATTTCATGGACGGCTCTAGGATGCCATAGTTCTTAATCGTTCAGTGCGAACAATGCCAATATTGTAGGTTCACTATTGGATTTTTGGGTGATGGGACAATAGCGGAGTTGTAGACTGTATGACTAGCGTAAATTAATGAGTTAGTTAGTTAAGGTTGCATAAATGAATGGGTTGAGTAACAGTTAACAGGTGGTGGATCCAATGGTGGAAGACATTTGAATTGTATAAAATCATATCATATGAGCATATGGAAGACAATGAAGATGAGAGGGGAGTTCATCCGAAAGGAATGCCTTATGGTGTAGTTACAAACGCTTGCGATTTATATTATAAATTTAGTGGATTAATAAACCCAATGAATTATTAATATTAAAACTCTAAGGATTAATATTGTAAACCTAACACATAAATGTGCTTGGCTATGATAGGGCTTGTAATATTTATACATTAATACATGTTAATTATGGTTGACTATTATTGACATGGTCAACTATTGTCAACATGGGCATCATACCAACAATAGTCAATGTGACTACCATGGTGAACCATACTTACCTCGGGTATCATAGTTTATCTAAAAGTGACCTATAATGAACCATAGTAGATGGCCATGGTTGACCATGGAGACTTATTTTGGATGTTTATGGTTAATAATATTAATCTTGGGGTTTATAATATTAATATGGGGGTTTATAAACTTATGGTTTAATATATTAAACTTATGGTTTATAATCTTAGGGTTTATTATGTTGGGTTTTATAATGTTAGGGTTTTGTATTAGGTTTTAATATTGTGACATAAGAATGGTAGAAAAATCTATCCAACATCACATTGTGACAAACATTGTCTCAATGTAACAATCATTCTAATAATCGTTGTAGCATTGTTACATTACATTGCAATTTATTAGACATCGCATTGTGACATTACAAAATTGTGGTTTAATATTAGGATTTATAATATTTGGGTCCTTAATATTTGGTTTATAACATTAGGGTTTAGTATTGGATTTATAATTTATAATAGTGAGATTTAATATTAGGGTTTATAATATTAAGCTTACGGGTTATTGTATTGGGTTTATATTCTTAGGGTTTAATATTAATTCCTTGGGTTTATTAATCTCTTAGGCCTATAATATTAATGTTAGGGTTTATAATCTAAAGGTTTATAATAATAGGGTTTATAATAATAATCCTAGGGTTTATAATCCATTGGGTTTTATAATGTTAGAGTTTTATACTGGGGGTTTAATATTGCGACATTGGATGCAAAAAAATATATCCATCGTTGCACTCATACAATCAGTGTCTCAAGCTGACAATCATTGTTGAAATGTTACATTACATTGCAATTTATTCAATGTTGAATGGAAACATTACAAAATTTGGGCTTAATATTAGGGTTTATAATATTCATGTTTTTAAAAATAGGTTTATAATATTAGGATTTAATATTGGGTTTGTAATTTATAATAGTGAGGTTTAATAATATGATTTATAATATTAATATTAAGGTTTATTTTATTCTGTTTATATTCCTAGGTTTTAATATTAATCCTATGGTTTATAAACCCTTGGAATTATAACATTAATCCTAGGGTTTAATATTAATCCTACGGTTTATAATATTAATAATCCATTAGGTTTTTAATCTTTACAATCCCTTGAGTTTATGAATCCCTTAGGTTTATAATATTAGTCCCTTTAGTTTTTAATATTAATCCCTTGGTTTTATAATAGGTTTTATTAATCCAGTGGGTTTATAATAATAATTCCTTGGGTGTTTTAATCCGTTGGATTTATAATATTAATAATCCATTAGGTTTATTAATCCCTTGGGTTAGGGTTTAAAATATTTATATTACAATGTTACGTCACATTGCAATTTATTCAACGTCGCATTATGACATTGCAAAATTGTAGTTTAATATTAGGGTTTATAATATCAAGTTTTTAATATTGGATTTATAATATTAAGGTTTAATATTGGTTTTATAATTTATAATAGTGAGACTTAATAAGAAGATTTATAATATTAATCTTAGGGATTATTATATTAGGTTTATATTCCCATGGTTTAATATTAATCCCTTATGTTTATAATCTCTTTGGTTTATTAATTCTTTGGGTTTATAATATTAATATTAGGGTTTAATAATATTCCCCTCAGTTCAGAATCCCTTAGGTCTATAATATCAATAATACTTGGAGTTTATAATATTATTGATCGCTTGGGTTTACTAATCCCTTGGGTTTCTAATATGAATAATCCCTTGTGATTATAATAGTAATCCCTAATACATATAATAATATTTTATGATTTGTATTCTTAATGTTTATAATATCAATATTAATTTTCATATATTAATCATAGGGTTTATAATATTAATCTTTTAGGTTTAATAGTCAGCCCTTTGTCTTATAATTTGCTTGGATTATAATATTAATAATCACTTGGGTTTATAATAGTAACAATCCCTTAGGTTTTTAATATTAATCCATTATTTTTATAATAGGATTTATAATATTAATCCCCTGTGTTTATAATATTAATCCTTTGTGTTTTTCATATAAATTCCTTGGGTTTATAAGATTTTTAATATTAATCCTTTAGGTTTGTAGTATTAATCTCTTGGTTTTATAGTATTAATTCCTTAGGTTTATCAATCCCTTAGGTTTATAATATTAATCCATTGGGTTTTTAATATTGATTTCTTAGGCTTATCAATTAGTTTTTCTTATAATATTAATTCTTTGGATCTAGAATATTAATTATCCTTTAGCTTTATTAATCACTTGCATTTATAATATCATTAATCTCTTGTGTTTATCTTATTATTTATAATAAGAATAATATTAGCATATTATTATAAATTATTATAATAATATTAATAATAATAGGGTTTAAGTGTTTGGGCTTTAGTATAGAGTTAAAATGTTAAGATTTAGTAGAGGCTTAAAATATTAAGTTTAATATTAGGGTTTATAATATTAAGGTTTAATATTAGATTTTATAATATTGGGATTTAACATTAGGGTTTATAATATCAGGTTTTAATAGTAGTGTTTATAATATTAGATTTATTAAATTTACTGTTAATAAATAATATTAATAATATTTATTTTTTAGGTTTATTTTGTAATATGAAGTTTAAAATACTAGGTTTTAATTTTAGAGATTATAATATTAGGGTTTAATATGGGTTTTAGTATAGGTTTAAAATATTAAAATTCAATTATTGGTTTTAGAATATGATTTTAATATTTGGTTTTAATATCAAGTTTAATATTAATAATACGTTTAACATTAATATAAATTATATCAATAACATTTAAAACCTAATTTTAAAATCCAATATTAAATTCTAATATTTTAAATCTAATTATCACTTATATAATTATTATAACTACACGGATAGGCTTCCCCCTGATTAGAATTGGCCACTTTAATCCTTTTGCTAATTTTTTTTTTTTTTATGAGATGGTCAAAATTGAAAGATGTCACTATATTCTCGTCATTGCCACTACATCATGAATAGAATTAAAAGTGATAAATTTCTTGCATGTCTAAATCATATGTTTAAACCATACTTAAATTATTTTTTTACTAAACATGATTAAAAATTTACTGTGCATATTGTTGATAACCACATATAATAATTAGTTAGATATGAATTGAAAAATTAAAATGTGCATTTATTTTGAAACATGTACCTTTTTGTATTGTGAAACATATGCTTATTGAACCGTTTTCCAAGTGTTTTTTCAATTAATGTAACAGTTACCTGGGTAGTTTCTTATGGATTGTGAATTCCCTCTTATACCTTTTCATATTCTCAAACATATGCATGTTCAACCATTTTCCAAGTGTTTTGTCGACACCTATAAAGATTACGTGCATGGTTGCCTATGTGTTATGAATGCCCTCGTCATTTGAATTTTGTTGCATTATTAATTCAGCAATTTATTTTGTTACTGGTTTTATATGACATCTAACAGATCACTAAATCTTGGTGCATCATCAAATCTAGTCATCCTTGGCTCACTGGATAGCTGAAACCTGTGCAAGAAAAATCTGTGAATTATAACTTTCTTGAGTGCTCCTTAAGATTAAGAAGTTGCTTATTTCATATTACAAGATCATTTTTTTTTTAATTTTTCTAAAAACCTGCAATACTAACTGTTTTCTTTCACATTATGATAGATCGAGATTCACATAATCATTTTACATAAAAACCTGATTGTTAAATGAAATAATTACTACTAAGAATATTTTAAAATACATTTTGAACATTAAATCTCTACCATCCAACTAATAATTATTGATAATTAAACTAAAATTCTAAAATCCATATTTCAAAATATAAACACCTCTCCACTTAACTATTACACTAAACTCTATTCTCACTATATAAAAATTATTTATTTGTCAACCCCAATACAACAATTAAAAATATTTATTTATTTTTAATTCCCTCGTAATCAATAAATGATTTCTCTATTACACTATATATATATATATATATATATATATATATATATATATATATATATATATATATATATATATATATATATATATATATATATATATATATAATATATATAATATATATATATATATATATATATATATATATATATATATATATATATACAAGATTTTTAATCATGGACACTCACCCCAACTTTATCATGTAGATTGTTAACTTATAAATACGCTATGTTCTAATACTATGGGTCAATATCATATTTTACTAATACCACATATCCAAAAAACCATAACTTCTATGTGCATGACATTTTTATTAATTAATCAATTTAATTTAAAAGGCACGACATAACTACTTTTGAAATAAATCTCAAATTTTGATCTATGAATACTACTAAAAATATTTTAAAATATTATTTGGAGGTTAATTTTATACCATCCACCTAATGAATATTCATAATTAAATTAAAATTCTACAAGCATTTTTTCAAAATAGAGGTGCCTATCCACATAACTATTTCACTACACTCTATTCTTACTATATAACAATATTTTATTTGTCAACCCCAACAAAACAATTAAATGTATTTATTTATTTTTTATAACCCTATTAATCAATAAATGAACTCTCTATCATACTTAACAAATTCATAAGTATTATAGATTTTGTGTTTACCAATGACTTGGAGAATATATCATCCACATTCATATTTGTGTTAGAATACATAAAATCTATTTTTTTTTCTTGAATATTTTCTTTGAGAAATGATGTTGGGGTTTGATGCATGATAACTTGGATTGTTTCCAATTTCATTGAATCTTATCACTACATCTACATATATTCATGAATGCCCCATAGTCAAATTGCGTCACCTTACATAATACTTTGTAGTCAACTATAGTAGAGAAATTGAATAGTTGATTGTTGATTATTGCTCCAATGCACAATCTCAAATCCTATACTAAGTACTTATTAAATTATTGGTTTCTTGTCAATTATAAACTAAATAATCTATTAATTCAATATTCAAATGAGTTTAGGTGCAAGATAACGATGGTCACTCATGACACTTTAGTGGAAATGAAAATATGGAAAAAACAACAGTATGCTCAATGTTAACTTGGAGGGATGGTTAGATATAATTATCTAATAAATTTGAAAATGTTGCAAAAATGTGAAATCTAGGAAAATGAAATAGTTTTCTAAATATATAACTTTTATTTATAGGAATTGTTTCTAACTATGTGAAATTTTAGTTTTCCCAAAACTCATATGTTATTTTTCATCCAAAATATAATGCATATATCTACCTTATCGTAACCTTTCAGTACCTAAATAATGGAATCTTGCTATGAACAATTGTGAAATTAGAGATATGATATTCCTCATGTGCACGAATATTTTTTCAAAATTATAATATTAATTTTATATTACTTTTAAATTATCAAAGTCATTATAATATTGAAATTACAAGGCATTCAGATAGTGAAACCTAAAAAGGTCGTGATATTATCAATTAATCATTTTTTAAAAGTTTTAGGATGCAAAGTCCTCTACTGCACCATATAGTTTTTCTTTTTCAAAAAGTGACGAACTCTACCATATGATTTACATAGATGACTCCATACGTATCTATAGATTGATGGAAAACATATTTATCTAGCCTATAAAAAAATTATGTCATAAAGAGAAAGATATATAAAATTTCTCCATAATTATTTCTTCTGTGTTTTTGCATCCCAAAACACAAAATTTATTATTATGAACTTGTATAAAAGGAAAAGAAATCATCATTCATGTAATATTTCTGCAAGTTAAACAATAAATTAAAAAAATGCTTGTGCATCCATAACACTGAAAATGCACACATATTTATAGCAGTAAAATTGTGTGTGTATATTTATAGCTATGAATACACATGCGTTATTAATATTTAGAACTTACACACATTTTTGCATCTAGGAACCTTAGCACATCGAAAATGGTTGAGTTGAAATTTAGTTGGACAAGAGAGGGAGGGAAATAGGGGCCAAGGGAGATAAAGGGAGAGGAATAAAGAGAGAGAAGGGGGTGAGTTAGAATGGGTGTGTGTTTGAGGAGCAAAGAGGAGGAATGAGAAAGGGTGATTGAGAGTCAAAATGTGAGAGAGATCCAAGAAGAGTGTTAAGAAGTGAGAGAGGGTGGAGATGGGGTTAAGGAGAGAGAGAGTTGTGGGAGATATATGGAGGAAGGTAGAGAAAGAGTTGGACGGGGCCTATTGTGCAGGAGGTATTAAATGAGGGGTGGAGGGAGGGATATAGAGAAAGAGAGTGGAGAGAGTGTTTGATTGAGTTATTTTGGGGGTGGGAGAGAGAATGAGAGAGACAAGAAGAGTGAGAGATAAAGAGATGACAAGGTGGGATGCGGAAACAATGACAAAGGTGGAGGGAGTGAGGGAGAGTAATGAGTCTGATCGAGGGAAAGAGATAGAGATACAATTAGAAGGAAGAAATAATGGGTGAGGGACACAGGGAGAAATAATAAAGATATAAATTCATGTGGAAGAGAGAAAGAGAGGGAGGTGGAAATAATGAGAGAGAGAGAGGGATGAAGGGGGGATAGAGTGAGAGAGAGACAGGGAGTGGGGGAGAAAGAGAGGGGAGAGTGGATAGAGAAGGGTGGAATATATATATATATATATATATATATATATATATAGATATTGAGGGAGAGAAAGATGGGGAAGAGATAGAGAAAGAGAGTGTTGAAGAGAGAGAAGGGGGGAGAGAGACAAGGTTAAAAGGGGGTCATTACAAAGTAGGGATTGAAGGAGCAAAGGGGGTATGGAGAAAGAGGGGAAGGGGAATAGAGAAGAAGGTGGTAGTTAAGGAGGGAGCTAAAGAAGGGGAGAGGGAGAGTGATGGATACATGAGGAGGGAGAGAGGGGGAGATATAGGGAGGAAGAGAGAGATGTTGAATTTTGTAGCTATGATCGATCTTCATAATTTATATTTTTATGCCTTGAAATGCATAATATAATTGTAAGACATGTTCTTCATGTCATCTCATTTATTATCCCTTGAAACAATTATTATAAGATGTGTTCCTCATGTCAAACTCAAAAGATAAAATTTTGTAAATTGAATTTTGAATTTTTGGCATCAGACTAGTCAAGTTGTCCCTCCCTCAAGTCATGCCATCTCTAGTGAAAATACACACCCATTTAGACAAGCAGATTAATATATAAATATAATTTTACCTCCTCCTCAAGGAATGATTTGACCCCACACAGGGCAAGATAATTTTTGGGAATCTAAGCAAAGAAGAAGTAGGACAAAGAAGGAAAAGAAGGACAAATTCATCTCTAGTATCTATCTATTTCTTTATTGAGCTCACAAGTGTGAACTTATGGGAAATTTTTGGGCATCCTATTTGAGCAAGTGAAAACTCTAGATAGGTTAAAAATTTGGGGAGGCCGAGTTTATGCACATATTCCAGGAGGCTGAATTTTAGCCTATGTAGATCAGAGAGGGCCAAAGTTTGAAGGGAATAAGTTTGACTTGACTTGATTTAACTAGATTGTTGCTTGACTATGTTTGATCATAACTTCTTGGTCAATTTTACCTTAGCTTACTAGGTTCATTAGATGTATCTTTTGTTGAACTGGAAATTTCTCCAAGCAAAAGGTTGTTTGGTTTCTCCCCCAAGTGGGCTTTCCAAGGGTAAATATTGTGTTCTCTTTGTGCATTGTGATGTCCGTTGTCCTAATGGTTTTGTGGTTGAGTTTCTAAAGTGTAATTTGTTAATGATAAACTATAATTATTAAAAGAAGCTCTACATCATTAAAAGTAATTATTAATATTTCTGAAAATTGTCCTTGTACCTATTGCAATTTAACACTACTACATATTGCACCAATTTTTGAATTCTCTTTGTTTGTCTTGCAACAATAATTTGTCTTAATAATGACGAAAAAGAGATTTCGCGAAATGTTGAACATTTAATAGTTATATTTCCTACGTCTCCTTCATATTTAGAAGTTTGATGAAAATCATCGTCGCAATTCGTGGCATTAAAATTTCTATGGAAACCTTCATTTCATCTCATTTAAAGACAATATTTTTTGTGTCGTCGAAATTGCGATGCTTAGGAGTGGAAATTGTGATGGTTAGGCATGAAAATTGTGACGGTTAGGAATGAAAATTGTGACATTGTGGCATTGAAATTGCGACATTCAAGCATCGAAATTGCAGTGTTTGGGCATCGATATTGTGATGTCAGAAGGCTCTCCAAAATTTCAACGAATGTGTATATTATAATATATATATATATATATATATATATATATATATATATATATATATATATATATATATATATATATATATATATATATATATATATATATATATATATAGATAGATATATATATATATATATATATATATATATATATATATATATATATATATATATATATATATATATATATATATATATATTGTATGAGGATGGTTTAGGCCCATCCATTTTTCATCCATTGGTACCTAAAATACTCCTAGGTTTGACCAAGTATAGATTTTACAACCTTAGATTTAACAAGTATATCGAGTGGTATTTGCTTCATGATATCAATTCACTATATTTGTATAGATTTTCCATGTGGTTACATCTCATTGGTAACCAATGCCTCTTGTAAGTAAAATTGAATCACTTGTTATTTCATCCATTCTTTGAAACAAAACCAATTAATATCAAAAAGGGAATAGAGTAAAAATGTATTCAAGAACATGAAATCGCATTGAAAGTAGATATTTTAGACACTAAAAAAATATCTTTATAGTGAGCATCCAAAGGTGAAGCTTCCATTATATTTGAATATGTTAATCTAAACAATGATGATGAGCATGCAATCTTTAAATAATAATGATGATGATGCATATAATACTTCAAACATTGACTAAGTATTATGTTGTATTTTCATTTTTGTTTGATAGATTTATTGATAATTAGTTGCTAGTGTGTTAGGAAATCTCATTGGACAATTTTTAAGATACTTTAAGGTTTTGATCATTAAATATTTTGACCTACGAAAAATTGATCAAATTGCATGATTTTCAATTTCAAAATTCCTTATGATTTTATGTTGATGCCAAATGATAAATGATCAAATATGAGATTGAGTTTGCTTCATGATTTCAATTAAATATTCAACATTGATTTACATAAATTTTTTCTTGTAATATTCCATATACTTATAAGTTTATGTATATCCTAATGTCATTCATCCTCTTCTTTGAAAATATGTCATTCCCATCCTTCTCCATACAACCACATACCAATAACCCACTAGAATAAGTTAAAAGAGATATCATTCCCCCTTATGCTCTAGCTATTCTTAAAATAAAGACAATGGACAATTTCAAATGGAAAGTTATTGCATGTCAACTTTCTTTAATTTAAAATTCAAAATATTTATTGTATGTTATTCATTTTGTTTCATTCGAGATTATTTTGATCATAGACTTGAATTTTAATACTTTTACCTTATGAATTTATAGATACTAAATTTGAAAGAATTCAGCAAACTACAAAGGGGAATGTGTAGAGTAAAAACTTAAACCAAGTTTTCCACATTTATAGAACTTGCATCTTTATCATCCACTCAACAAATTAGCATGAAAATTGATTATTGATAAACATTTGTTTTATATTTAAGTGCTAAACAAATAAAAAGGCCCATGCAAACTTCTTATCCTTTCAATGAACTTATGATCCTACTATGCTTCCCTATAGAAATAGCTAATTTGTAAATAATGTGCCGAAAAAACTTATAGTTCTACTAGATTTTTGTGATCTAGATCAGTTTCATTGGATGAAGGAAATAAAAATATGTCCAAAGAAATTCTATAGATCAAGAAAACAAAAAATTTAAAAATAAATTGCCAAAAGAACTTAGGTTCTTCTACCATTGAGAGATATCTTCAGATCACTCGATTAAGAAAATGAATTTCCAAATCATAAAGATGATGTATAACATCTCATTAACTAATTAAAATTACAACTCAAAAATTATACCTCAAATTTATAAAGAGAAAAAATCCATTACCACAAGGGAACACGTTTTCTGTTATATTCATCAATACTACTAATGTCTTGTAGACTTTATTTTGGAGATGAGAAATTTTTTCAAGCTAGTTCCTTGTAATGTCTTCAGATCTCAAAATGTGTAGCTAGTTGGAATGGAACTTACAAATTAAATTATCAGTTATAAAAACATCTTATTTCAAATTCAGAAAGAATGGTGAATCCATGTTATGTTTACATAAAAAAAAAAAGAAATAAACAAAATTCAAGGCCAATACATTTGACATCATCCAACCTATGTAGAAAGACAACAACATCTTAAGGAGATGGAACCCAATAGAGACATCCAATCTTGTGATTCTCAACATACCAATAAAGAGTCCCCTAACATGGAGTTCTGAATAGCCACCAAATAAAGAAAAATATTTAAAAGAACATAAGACAAGAATATAATGAACATTACCATAATGTTACTCACTATTCTATGGAAAAATAATTTGTGCATTCGCATCAACTTAAATTTTTGACATGTTGAATATATGCATTGATCTGTTCAGGAGAATTCACAATAGAGGTGGGTGGAAAGAATGCCAAAAAAAATATATGTAAAACTTAGGAATAAGAATACTCTCTACATGATGGTATAACCAACACCCCAATTTCTTAAAAATTTGAAAAACATAACACAATTTAATAAAAGATAGGAGTGTGTGTGTGTGTGTGTAAGTGAAGAAACAATGAAAATTTTATAACATCGAGTGAAGAAATATATGAACATTTTATAACATTCTTTCTTTTTGTGGTCATTTTCATCAGTTTACTAATCTTAACCCACTCACTGTGGAGATGATAAATTTTTCTATACATTGATATGATATGTACATCACTCTATTCTTAATAATCGAAATGCATACACTATTGTGGAAATATTGTATTTGATGAGGGAAGAGAAAATGGTAGTTGGCTTGCCTAAACTACATTCACTACATGGCTTATGAAACATGAATCAATGCAATTATTACAATTGCCTGAATAGTTGAACCCAACTCAATTAAATAAGGTACAAGTTATATTAAATTTTCTCTTGGCTCAGTTTAAGGGAATCAATAAGCACAACTCGAACAAATACTAATATTAAGGTTGAGCCTGACTTTCATGTCTCCCTATAGGGTTTCACCAGCTATTATCTTGCATTGAATTATTCTTTAACTGGTGCATAAGTTTTGAAACCACTTAGAGGTAATACATGACTCCCTAAATTACCAGATTAATTGGGACTTGTGCAAAAATCTCTAATGAGATATTCTCCTCCATCAATTTGAACCCTCTAGAAGTCACATAATTTTGAATCTATACTTTCCTCCATCCATTTTAGGATAAAAGTTTGTACGAGATAATTTTCAGATTCATTAAGGGGTTTTATGCACATACAACATCCATGTCTAGCTAATTTTAAAATTATTTTTTTTTTTTAATTACAGTGGAATCGGTAATAGGGGTAGCCTTGCGACTCGCATTACACGAGGTTGACTCTGACCGCTACCTCTATAACCACTGGGAGATGCGCGCGCCCCTCTATACAGCTCCAGGGTTAGTCTGGGGGATTTGAACTTGTGACCTTCAGTATGGAGCCCACCTTTCTAATGAACTTCACCGCATTGTGATTACCAACTCACCTACCCCCGTGGGGCTACTAATTTTAAAATTATCACTTTCCAAATCTATATTTTATTTCCCATGTTTCAAAAATTGTCAAAAATTATTTTTGAGGTTGTACATGCACCTAGATTTTGATTGCGATACTAACATATTTCAACATCAAAGTGCAAGTCACCAAGCCAAGTAGAGACCATTTGAAGGATGAATAAGTAAAATTGTTTAATATCAAGCACATGTATCTATAAAGGTATAAATTATATTAATGTCCACTTGAAGGAACCTAGAGTCATTCCTAGGAAGAAATGAATTATTGTAATGATATACAAGAACAAAGAATGAAGAACACAAAATCGTTGAAGCTCAAGTACATTTATCCAAAAAGACACAAAGAAATTACATATATGGAAACTTAAACATAACTAGAACCATTCCATGAAGAAATGAATTATTTTATTCCAATAAAATTCTCAAGGGGGATTCCAAAGGATGTTTCCCCACATTTGTGGATGGCATCCCTGGAGAAGCTATCAGATAAGGCTAGTGCACATTACACAAAAAGATAAGAACCAAACACATGTTCAAAAAGAATAAGTGAAATTCCGAACAACATTTGCCGCAACCACTTGAGATAATACTTTGGGATAGAAATGCATTATTATTAGGGTATATAAGAATAATCTATAATTTTCAAGGCTAGGGTCTTGGCTGTAATAGTCCACACATGATGCTAAGATTTAGTATGTAGTATATACTTCAATATACTTTTATCAGTATGTAACTTACCATAATAAGGTATAAAATAATTTATTTCTAGCCAAGAGAATGAAACCTAACTTAGAAAATCCTTAAATTTATTTTCTTAAAAAATTCACAAGTGGTGCTCCTGGATGATAGTCAATATGTTACTTCGACATGAGAGTCGTCATATTTCTTTAAAATCCATCCATGGTGAATGAAAGTTGTCATATAACTTGACTTTAACAATAAACTGGATTTATTTTTCTTCAAAAATTAGTAGAGCGTTTCTCTTAAGAGATTACTTGTTAATATCTTCTTTGGAAGATGAAAGTGAGCACATTACCTTAGAAAACCTCTCACAATTTAGCTAAGTATGAACTAGAGTGAAAGAACACATACTGATGTCAGATATAACATTAGTAAATGTAAATATGAAATCTCTAGCTCCATAACCACAAAATAAGGAAATTTAGAAATCAAGTTCTTTATGAAGCAAAGAAATGTGCAATTGATAATGTTAATTCTGCTAGCATATTGTAGCTTTTAACTTATGGTACAAAAACAATATAACTTCTCACTTGAATATATTGGAATCAGGAAACTATAACTTCTTTCTCATTTAAAATGATCCCCTTTCATATGAAGGTAGCCATCACAAGAATATTTTCCACAACGTCAGTTATCTCAAATACATTTGTGATGAAGTCAATACAAATATTTTTTGAATTCCTCCCATTGCTATTAATGTCACATCCTTTCTTTATAATATTATTAGATGATCTATATCAAGGCACACTGCCTAAGGAGGAGGGAGGTTTCACTCTGAAGGTTGAATATGAAGAATTTACCAACACTACCCAAATCTAATTACAATGAATAATTAGTAACAACTTACTCACACTTGCAAGGAAATGTTCTAGAAAATCCACATATTAAAATATTACAGAATATGTGGCGTAAATAATATCTATATATCAAGGCATAGAAAAATAGTATACTTCATAGCAAGTTGTAGTCCATAAACTTAATTGTGCATAGGATGGTCCATATTGTATTTGAAAAATAGACATTATTGTCAATTCATCAAGACTTAGGTTTCGAACCATGTAAACAAAGACACTGTAAACTTTCTTCCAATAAAAAAAGAAAAATTCCTTTTGCTCAATAACATCGCATAAGGATATAGGACTAAATCCTTCTAACATTAACATGGACATCTATATTAACAATACAAGTACAAAAAAGGTAGAGTGTTGAATTACTTGGCACAATGATGTCATGAAAGCATATAATATCTGGCTAGAATCCATGTTTCACAAAGTATATGAACAAAAAGACATTTTTCTAGAATCTAGATATGAAGCTTCCTTTATCAAATAGTGAAATGTATCAATGAATCATACATTCTTACTTGAAAGGGAAACAACCAGAAATGGAAACCCAAGTAGAAAGTCCCAAGGAAAACTCTTGGTGTTGTTACAAGCCTAACAAATTATTTAATTACACTCAACACCACCAATAAAACTATGGAAAAGAACGTGAGGCAACATAATTAGACCTTTTTTAATTGCAAGGACTGCAACCTCTAATTAGCCACAATAAGAAAAACACCATGTGCAACGTGGGAAAAACCTCACTATGGTTTGAACTAAACCCACGTCATCATGATAACAACCACTCTAATTTACTACTAGACCACAATCATATGGACACACACACAACCCTCTGTGTAGTTTGGAGGTATACATGTCTCATATTTGATACTCAAATCTCCATATCTTAGTGTTAGGTTCCTTGGATTATGCAGATCCAAAATCAAATGTCTATTACTAATAATATTTATATGTCAATATACCAAATTTTTTCTCACGAAAGCAATAACAAACAAAAACAAAGAGTAAATATAAATAAAAATGTTATAGTATCACCTAAATTTAAAATGTTATCCGATATTTGTAAAATAATAGAAACAAAAGTAGTACAAAGAGTGATAATAACTCTAAGAGAGCATCACATTTATGTTGAAATCATAATAAACCATTTCACTTACTCTACTTCCCTTTCTACCTTTCAAATTGAATTCAAGAAGAGAAAATGATTAACCAAGCCCGACAAGATAATTTTATTAATGTCCAACTAGTGACCAAAAAAGTAGGTCAAATGGGCTAGTTGGTACATTTTAGTGTAAATACAATATGGGAGTGAAAAAAAATCTCCTAGATCAATACTAAAAGTAAAAGAAGAATGAAGAATCTAGTTGGGAACTAAACCTAATTTTACAGTAGAAAGAAATAAAATAGTATAGAGTTTAAATTAGGAAGATCAAATTTTTGAAATGCAGAATAAAGAAATGAGAAAAAAATACCTATTAAAGTATATTCTTCTAGGGGACAACTTCATCATGCAGTCTAGCACAAAATTCCCAGGATAATATCTACAAGATCATTGAATACTATGAGAAAAACACAAACAACACAACCACAAATATGGAACATAAAGGTTGATGAGAAATCTAAATTAATCACATGGAAATTAATCTTCTATGTTAAACAATCAAGCAAAAATCATATATGAATAAACACCTTCAAAGAACTATTGAATGTAATTCTTGACTTTCCCTACCGCACTACCTGCACATTTCCCAGAAGCTGAGAATCAGGGACCTTATATTGTTTTAGGAAAAACACCACAAAAAGCTATACGCATAACTTCTTATGTAAATCCTAAGAAAAATCCTTTTGTGACACTTTTACTTCAATATTTTTTCAAAACTATTTCATCTTTTGAGTAGATAAAACCCTTGATTGCCGGCTCAAACAAAAAGCCCAAAAACTAGGGTAAGTTGTAGTAAAGACACAAAAAAAAATTAGCTTGATGTTTTCTCAATCTTTTGTAGCTTTTTGTGTTGATGTCAAACCATATTCATATAACATTCACATCTCGCTCAACCATATAATAGTAAAAGATGATGGAGCTTTGTCTCTCAACAACACTATAGATTGTAAATCGTATGTGTCTTATATGGAAAAATACTTTTGTTATGCACATTAAATTTATGAAATGATATCTTAAGTCTCAAATATAATTATTCAGGAAGAATCCATAGTAAATGTGAAGCCTTGCATTAGAAATTTACCTTTGTTCATTTAAGGGTCTGCTTAAACCCATTATGAGAACAAAAAAGGTCAAGTGGGTGATGTTGTTGATGACATTCATTTATGGTCATTCTATTTTTAAGTTCATATTGATAGTAATCATCAAAGAATAAGAGAGTTTGAATTAAAGTTGAATGCTTACTTGTCATGGCATTCTGGCCCATTAGGGACAAATTATGCAATCCCCTTATAAGCATGATGATATGGACAAGCTTGGTGATGATCTTAATAGGGCCAACAAAGAAAGAGGTCAGACCAGACCACAGAAGTTATATCAAAACCCATAAGAGTCAATGAAGGATTTTAAGGTAAAAATTGCAATATTATACACCTATGTGAGTTGACCGTTATTATTCCACAAGTAAATATTATAATGGTGTACATACATTCTCACAGGAAGCTTAAGAGACATGACTAAGATGGAGATAACATTATTCATCTTTCCATTCTCAAAAATACAATGGAAAAACAATATTTGTTTAATTTATTTTTTATGACTAAATCCTTATATGTAGATGGATTTCCTTTAACCACGAAGACACATATGAAAATGGAGTACCTAAACTCAAATTCATCATTTTTATTCTACCCCTATCCGTTATTCCTTGTTCTCAATCAAAGGAGTTCTACTCTTAGTTGCTTTCAATTTAAAAATTCACCTTTCAACTTTTATACGCTTGGAGACAATTATAATATTTCCAAATACCCTTGGCTTCCAAATTAGGTTAATTTTTGGATTTTAATGAATAACAAAGAATAAGGATCAAATGAGTAAAGGGGAATATACACCACTTCATAGTTTTCTCAAAAAAAATTATCGTAATTGGATTTTGATATTTATGATTATTTTATGGTTTCAAAAGGAACATAATGTATAAGAGACACATTTACAATGAAAATTGAAAGATATGTCCTTCAATAAAATACCAACATCCTGAATAATTCTCTCTTATTTTTTTGAAATATTTTCAGTCTACACTTATTGTGACTTTACTCAAAAAAGAAGAAGTCATTTTCATGGATTTCCTCATGAATGATTACCTCAACTATTAACTTTCAACGTTCCATGAATTTTATTGTATAATTAATTTTTATGAAAGATAATCACTTCAGTGGAAAAGTAAAAGAAAAATAAATTAATAAATTTTAAAGAGCATAGTTAATAAACAAACTCTACATAATTGTTTGACTAACACGGAACCATTGTTTGATGACCTATTCAATATATATTAGAGCATATAATAATTGTTTAATGATGTTTAAATAAAATTTTGAATGAGTCTAGTGGTTAGGAGCGAGGTACCACATATGGCCCAACCATCAAGTAACAAACATGTTTCTCATATATAAAAGTGCTACAGTAAAAGGGTCCCAGACTTGACACAACACAATACAATTGTTGCATCAAGACTTTCCAAACATATATGTAGTTATGGCTTTGAGTAGATAGTCAAAATTAGATGAATGTTTAGTAGTTTTGAAAGTACTTTCAAGTTTTTAATGTTAAAAAAAAAACTTATTACTTAAAAGAATCTTAGTTGAGAACAAAGGAGAATAAAATATTGTCTGACCTAGTGAAAAATACATTATTGTTAGGAGAAACAACCAAAGTTGAACTATTAACACAACTTGCATCATCCCCCCTATGAATGCATTTCCTCATTTAAAGATCGTAGTGATGTATCTTTCCATCTCTCCCTAAACTCAACAACTTTCTTCCATCATTAGAAAAAGAATGTGCACAAGATGTTCCATTCATTTTCAAGTTCCCAATCAACTATTTAGTCTTTCTCAAAAATAGCATTATATAGTCATCATTCCCAAGGAACATAATCATGTTGGAAACTTGTGACACCTCAAATCTATCCAAAATCCTCTCCTCTCTACCAATCAAATAATTAATCATGTCTAATACACCTTTCACCATGCAAAAACAGTAGAACAACTTCCTACGTCATGCAACAATGGTCGTTGAACTATCAGAAAAAAATGAAGCCTTGTGAATTGGAAGATCCTCAATAAAAATAGTCTGGATTTTGGGGTTCCTTCTCCTATCAATCTGGAAAAACTTAAACCAAATATAAAATCCAACTTTGAGTAGAAACTTTCCATTCTGATGAAACCCCACGAAAAGCATAGCCGCATTCAAGGGGTCCTCTACATTTGCATCCCCTAAAATAGAATACTCAATCTGACCAAGAAATAATTCTTACTTTCTTTTTACAACAAGCTCATCATCACTCTTCAATAAATCATACTCAAATATACTAAGACCCTCACTAGCCCTATCCCCCCATTTTCAAGTTTTGCATCAAAATCATAATCGAACCCAAAAACCTTATTTTTTCTATCTATCCAGGTTTTCCCACTGAGTTACGGGGTTCAATTTCACATGTTGTAAACTTAAACTATTGATATAAGTAGTTCTTGAAATCGAATCCCTTGATTCTTGACTTTTTATTTTCTTGAATGGTTTACCTTGGTGATACCTACCTTTGTCTCAACTTCTTCTTTGTTATTCCAAACTGATTATTTTTCAAAATCCTCTTCACTGTGTAACTTTAAATCTTATTTTTTGTATGAATCTACTTGGGATCCTATGGTTTTGTCCATGAACCACCTGACTACATCATTCTTATTGGTATTTTCACCTTGAAATTGGTCGAATTCATTCCCCTACTTCGTGGTCAGCTACTAGTCATAGATGGTACCAAAGAGAAGGCTCTCTAGCCTCTTCTACTCAACCTTGTCCTTCTCCATCTCTACTTTTTCAGCTCTCCTCTTTCTTGCAATTTTACTAGGGACTTTACTCTTCTCCTTCTCATGCTCATCATTTGAATCACTCTTCTCTGTACTCTACATTTCTCTATTTTCCGCTATCAAACATCTGGTTGGTTTTTCTGGCGTTCCTCTATTTATTCTAATTTTATTTATTGTTGGATCTCTCAAGATATCATTCTAAGATATCATCATCATCCCTTGGGAACTCAAAACTTTCAATGTCCGGGCACCACCTCGACTTTTGGTAATAGAAAACAAAGCAAATGCAAAGAGGACATCCGATAATAACAAACATAGATAATGTAGAGGCAAGCATATACTTGAAAGGCTAGTTTAAGTTTTGGATTTAGTCAAAAGCCTTGGAAAATGTGTTGATACCCATTTGTTGTAAATTTCTTAATGACCCATGGGTTGAAGAAAGTCAGAAACCTTGGTGGCTCCCACCAGCTACCGTGGATATTAGTTTGTTGCAGAGGAATGAAGAGCTCAAGAGATGAAGTATTTTTTTTTTTTTTTTGCAATTTATCTTAATTGAAGATAATCACATGATTTGAGTTGCTTTCTCTTTTTTGTCTTAATTTAAAACAATCAAATAGTTCACGATTTGAACTTGTTTTTCCTTTTTGTCTTAATTTAAGAAAATAAAATAGTTAGCATAGGTGTTTAAGATGAAAATATTTTTTTGTCTTAAATAAATGCCTTAAAACATGTAACACCGCTCCCTTGTGTGCTAAATTATTGTAAACCTAAGCTGAGTTAAAGCTAGGTGTGATATCCTCCCTTGTGTGTTAAATGATTGTAAACCTAAGTTGAGGAAAGCTAGGTGTGATACCCTCCTTTGTGGGTTAAACTATTCTAAACCTAAGTTGAGGAAAGCTAGGTGATATGTATTATGAAAAGAAAATGTGTTATTAAATAGATTAATAAAATAAATCACTTGGAGAGTGGAGCACCAAGAGAGAGAAGATTCTTTCCAAATCCCATGTGGAATGGGATAGAGATGAATCTTTCATGATAAAGCTTCTATATGTGATTCTAGGTAATCTTGGATGGATTGGAGATCTAATGGATGGATGGGGGATAAAGATCCATCAGACATAAAAGCTTTGCAGGAGATAAAGGCAAGATTTTATGAGGAAAATACTCATGGGAGATAAAGACGAGCTTTTCTAAAAAAGACCTAGGCAGATGGAAAAACCCATAAAAGAGGGGTACTGCTAATGGAAACTAAATCATGAAAGAGGGTATTAAATACCCAGTGCATCGATCAATTGAGGACAGTTGATCCTTCACAAGAACTTCGGCTTAGGGGGAATCATAAGTGATTCATGGTTGGGTGGTGGTACTCCTCCCTCCAAGTGATTGTTTTAGATGGATTCACATGCGTGGAATGTGTTGTATGTCGGTCTCTTACCATTTATATCCTTATTATTTGTTTGAGTTATACAGATGTTGCATTATATATTGGTATGGAAAGAGTTTCAGTTTATGCATATGAGGTTTATGGATTTCTAATGCGTTTACAAGTTAAATTAATAGAAGCTTATATTATGTTGAGCTGGATGGGATAGTGGATATGTATTACTTCTAACTTATGTGTTATCTAGATAATGATTCTATATGCATATTACATAAGTTATGTCAATAGAGTTATGTGTAATTATGTCAATGGTTTCATCCTTACGTATGTTATGCTATTACATCCAAAAGTAGAGTCAATGGGATAGATCTACTTCCACTAACATGTTTATGGTAGGTTCATAACTATTGAATCTAAACCTAGTCACCATTTAAATTTAATATAGCATGCTCTAAGGTTAGGTGATTCTGATGCATGGTTAAATTAACTACATCAAAGCTAAGTTAGAACATGTTGCTGGTGGAAACTGCTTAACAAATGTTGTGGGTTATTACATGTTAGGTCTATTTTCCTTCCACCAATTTATATTATTATGCCTAAAGAGGACGGTTGAGTAAAGTAAGGATAATGATTTCATTGAGACCATAGGGTATGCAGATCGGTTTATAAATTTCATATTGGTCATAAGGAATCTAAGAATATGTTGATAAGTATAGTTGCAGAAGAAATAAATGGTCATGAAAGTTTAAGGGAACATATCACCTGTAGTAAAGGGAAAATCCTTACTGAAAAGAAAAATTAAAATTTTAGAGCCTAGGAGCGGTTTTCCCGGGTAGGCTCAGGAGGTTCGTTACAAATGGTATTGGAGCAATCAAGTTCAAATCTTGCAGCCTATGGGCCAATACGCCTCCATAGGGTATGGACAAGTTTAAGCCTGAGCTTGGCCTCATTACCACAAACTTTGCAAAGGGGTTCTAGTGTAAGTGTTAAATATGGTCTCCTTAAGATTAATCAAAATATTAAAAATGTTAAAGCCATATTCACAGATCTGGTTACATGCAATATTTATATCTGTCATAAATACGAATTCGTTAAAGAGGACATTGAAACAACATATATATATATATATATATATATGCTAACTGCTAAAGGGTTTGATTATGAAGAATGAAAATTAAACTTTAAAAATGTGTGAAAAATATTTTGGAAATACAGTTAATAATAATGGTCCACTTTGGGTTTATGATATGGCGAGATTATTTTAAAGGTAACCCTTAAGTACCACACTAATCGAACATGCTGATTGATGGAAATAGGTAGTTCGATATGTGTCATGGTGTGAATTGTTTCCATGCGAAACTGATGAGGTTATAGTAATGGCGGGTTTGCTTCCTAAGGCCTTATTGAATCATGATAGATGACGTTTAACTATACAAAATTGGTTGAATTGTAAGTTTGTCCATATAGGAACAATTTACAAGATCTTCCTACAAGTGCATCCATGTGAATATGACCAGTCGCAATCTCTTGTATTGGTTGAGGACTAATAGTTTTCTATGGGAACCATGTATTTTTTTTCCGGAAATTGAATCGATCTCTGCATTCACTTTGGAACTTAAGAGAATGCACCCATGTTCTTAGGAATTGTTTTAAGGACAGGGCTACCCATAATTATATGTATGTGCATGATCTTGAACTGACTGAGGTAGTTGTTAAGCCAGAAGCTAAACAAAAATCTCTACCATCCACCACTTCATCACATATGGTCCGTCTATATGGCCTATCTCAATGTAAGAGGTTTAATCTTCTGCAAATCTAAGGACTCAACTTTGGTCAAATTACTGAGAAGTAACCAATTCCAATCTCTATATCTAAGATTGACAAAGATCAATGCATGTGCATTGAGAGAGAACTCACACATGGAACACTAAGGGAAGAAAAACATTTATTTAATGTGCTTGAAGATCGAGAGCCACTTATGTCCATGAGGCATGTAAAGGGGATTATTGATGTAATTAAGTATAGTTATATGTAAATACCCATACCACAGCCGCAAGTCAAGAGCCAACACTAAGTCCATAATCAAGCCTCGAGGGATGAGCGCCAAGCTAAGCCAAGGAGGAGAGGATAGTGCACTACATGTCAATGGCCCTCTAATGTTAATGCCTATCGAAGTAGTGGTCTCCTTGGGTAGCAGTGGGTAATAATCTCATTAGGTAATGTAACAGGATTTTTTACAAGCCAAGTCGATCAGTGGATTAGGTAAACCAAGCATCGAGCAGGGAATTTGAGGAACTCTAATAGTAGATTTACCCTGTGAGGGAGACAGAGTTTTATGATCGACAAAAACTATTCCACCAGATAGTGATGTGTTGTCATGCATTGGCAGTGTTAGCGCAGCTCATGAAGTACCTGAACCCTCCATTGACATATTCCCCTTATTGTAATTGGTTCTATCCTGATTGTTTCCTCATACCTATGATCTTGGAGTTATCGTCTCATTGTTATATTCTAGGTTAAGGGTCCCATTTCACGCTTGAAGAAAAAATCATTGTTAAAAGAAAAATCAATAGAAACAAAATTGTAATAGGAAATTGTTAATGGAAAAATCAATTGAAACGAATTGTTAATGGAAAAATCATCAACGCTGATAAGGTTAAGGTGTAAATCCCCGACACGAAAAATTAGTTGTTGCAGTTTTCTATTACACTACAGACAATTACCACAAGTGGGGAAAGGATTTAAAAATCAAAGTGGAGGAGTGGATAATCACACCTGGAGCATTATTATCATGAGTTTGGATAGAGATTATCATGCAAAGTGTTGAAAAGGAGGTATCTCGATCTCGGATGTTGTTCTTTTGTTTTACTTGCTTTCGTGATTTGGCTGCAAAACCAATACACCATCTACGAAAAGTCGTAGGGAAAAGTGGTACTCACTATTTCCTTATTCAACTATCCACTTGCATTATAGAGATCATTATCCTAAGTCCTCACAATCAAATAAAACCTTGACATTTTGGATAATGCTTATCCCCATCATCATATTCTACGGTACGCATGGTTAATAAGAACCAACTCCATCTTTAAATCAATTTTCTAGCAAGACCAAGAGTAAGTGATGCTTTCAAACATAAATAGTTGCTGGTGAAAAACTACCCAGGTAGGATAGAGGGCAAAGCCGATAAGATGTACCATCATTTCATGACTCCTCCTCCCGAGTTCCCTTGAGTAGTTGTCTTGGATAAATTCACGGGGTTCTGGTTGGAGGTATTGTGGGGTTCTAGACTAGGGTTCGATAGTAAGTGGATTATCTGATGTTATGGTGTTTCTTTCCTTATTGTTAAAATTTTAGTTAGTATAGAGGAAATTGTACAAGTTTCTTAGATATGAGAATGATTGTAGATTTACATTCACTGAACAAAATGGTTTGTATTAGTTTTCTCTTGTATGAATGCATGGGATAGTGTGGCACCTTGTGGTAGACCAAGATAAAGTAGTAGAGGAACTTAATATGTAAAATGATGCATTGGTATATATGCTACCATTTTTGTTCTATTATGATAATGAATTGCTAGACATGCGAAAATATAGATAAATAATTATGTTATAATGCTTGACACCTTATAGCTTGAGGTTCAGAGTATATACTTAATTATAGTATGGATTGTATACATGGAGGGTTTGTTATGTGTAAGATAACTGTGTCAGTATTACTCGGACAACACCATGGGAACTGGGTAGTAGAAATTGCATTGCATGTGTATGTTTCGATGAAGGCTTCAAGATACCGTTAAGTCTAAATGTTTAATCTCTATTGTGCCTGAAGGTTAAATCATTAATGGTATTCAAGAATTCTTGCTATAGAATATTCTTAATAATTGAGCTGACATAATTGTTTTATTGAGGAAGTCAAAGACTACATCACGGACCAATGTTGGGGTTATAGCAATTAATGTTCTTGTAATAGATGAATCTAATGTATTAGTGACTACGGTCAAATTTCAATTTTAAACTATGCACCAAATTAATGATTCCTACAACGAAATTCTCAGGGTTATGCATGTTGGGGATATATCTAGGATATACAAATGATCACCATATAAATTACTAAGAATATTGTGTGAGTATAATGTTATGTATATGTGAATGGTCAACGAATGAGGCATGTCCTCACACTTTCACCTACTTAAACAATTTGGTTATGTATGTTGAAGATATGTTTGACTAGGTAGATATCTATTGTAGACTTGCTACAGTAAGATTTCAAATCGGGTCAAAAACATGGAAAATAAACAAAGACATAAATGTTCATGTTAGTTCAAATATCACCATTTTGTTTCAGTAGGTGAGAGCAATTAAATAAGAGGAGAAATTGTTAAACTTGTGCCCATGTTGTTGTTTACTGATATTCATAATAATGGTTGGGCTACATGCAAGTCCAATGAGTGGAAACAAATTGTGAACTTAATCGTCTTGATTTTTGAAGTCAGAAATATATATTTCATGTTAAAATAGAAATAGATGTAAGGGAAGATAATGTTGATCTAAAAAAAAATACGTCGGGAATGGTTAAATTATAAATAAAGCAAATTGACACCTATACACAGACGATGGGGACTTGGCTACATGAAAGGATTATGGTATAAAAAGGGAAATATTAAACCCTAGTAGGGTTTTATGCAACGAAAAAGGTTCTCATGAATGATGTTAAGATTATAAAGAACATGATATGGCATAATTGTTTGGAGTTGGAATTGTTTTGAAAAAATTGCTTAAATAATAACAAGACCTTTGCATTGGAAGTGCATTCTAGTACTTATAAGCATCCTTGATAAAATATTATGTAAACCATGATAACCAATAAGAAGCAAGTTCTAATTCTTCTTGATTGATATAAAAAGAAAAGGATTATGTTAAGCTTACAAGTCATTCTTAAAAAGTATCAACTTTTCTATGGAGATACAGATAAGGTGCTAGGGTTAATACTTAATAGGCAAGAAGCCTTCCATGATAGGAATTGAGACACCTCTTGGACTCACCGTTGAACTTCTGATTTGGATAGATTCTAATTGACAAGCAACAATGATTATGATCTAGTATTATTCACAAGTTATTACTTATAGATAATTAAAGGTGGGTATTTATGTATACCTGGAATTGTGGAAGAAATTATCTATTCCATGGAATGTAATGCAAGTATGCAGAAATTGAATTTTACATCCATGTATAGTACTTTCAGTTACTTGAATTATATTTGAGGTAATATTTAGCATAAATTATCATGTGCAACTGATAAGTAAGGAAGATACCATTCATGAATATGCTATATTTACACCAAGATAATTTGTGAGTACTGTATTGTTTCTTAGTAACATTGGCATAATTGAAAAGTGTGGCCTGCATTTAAGACATGAAATCCTTGTAAAAAAATTCATTAAGGCTTACATAACTATCTTCCCTAAACAAGTGGTGAAAAAGGAAGATGATAGATTGGGAAGATCAATGCCATAGGATATTATACATATGGTGAGGAAGGTGTGATGATGGTATGATAGCCATCCACTCTCAAATGTTTTATAGCATAAGAAATTGTGGATACATGTGCAATTAACAAGGTATAATGGTTAATAATTACTATCATGTCAAAGGTTATGCACAAATTGTAGTTCACTACTATGGTTATGGAAGAGAGCTTACCTTGATAGGTATTGACCATGAGCCTCTGTGATAAATATGGCCCATTGGTAGGATATGGTTAGTAGATGATTTTAGGAATGTGTTATGAGAACATTGACTGAGAAAGCTTGTGAACATTTTAAACATTGATGTAACTAACATATATCATCATGGTATTAACATTATGGCTGGCTTCAATAAAGGAAGTCCATGTTTTCATCATTGTTTTATTGTTGTATGATACATATACTCATGCATTGCCATGAATTGTTGGTATATTGTTATCATAAGCCTGGTTAAGGGGTCATCAAGATAAACTTGTTGTGGAAAGAATCATGCTATAAAAACAACTTCTAAATGGTATAATTGCTATAAAAGTATGATAAAATGGTAAAATGCTATAAAAAATCCTAAAGAAAATGGTGGTGTTTGAATATTATTTGGAGAAACCATTGGTGTTTGCATATTATTCAAAACTCCAAACTATGAAAAAGATGTTCATAACAAGAACCTCTTCCTTAATACAAAGAACTAAACTTAGTCAATGACCATTTATTCTTTCCAATAAAAATATATAATAAACCCTTTCAGTTTAACCAGTTGTAAAGTTTGAACGAAACAAAC
This sequence comes from Pinus tabuliformis, assembly GCA_031772625.1. Taxonomy (NCBI): domain Eukaryota; kingdom Viridiplantae; phylum Streptophyta; class Pinopsida; order Pinales; family Pinaceae; genus Pinus; species Pinus tabuliformis. The sequence continues at coordinate 464,005,993 of CM062820.1, read as the reverse complement.
CTAATTTTCCTTGTTGTGGAAGGAAGCCTTGCAATAGGGACATGAATAAATTGAAAGAGGGAGCAAAAGATGCAATAAATACTGATTTTGATTTGAGCATCGACTTCATAAGAGGGTAAAATATTTGAGTTGTCAGTTTGTAGCCATTCCCTTTTGTTAAGAAATACACACTCGTGACATAACAAGTATATTGTTGGGCCTCCAACTTGTAATGATTTTGTTGATGAAACCATCCATTTTCACATCATTCCATTCACCCATTGTCAACATTTCTAACCATATTTCTCCATAAATGGATTAAATTCTCACATACATGTTTATATGGTTTATTATTATTATTTTCATTATTTTTAATGAATTAAGAACTTTGCTTGGTTTTACTAATGATAGTTTGGTCAGTTCAATATTCTGCAGCTCAAGTCAATTTTCATAGCTATCTCTACGGTTAAGGTAGTAGCACCACTCTAGAACGAACTCTCACACTTGGACTTGGTTTCTAGAAGCTCCAATATGCATTTGTATTGGTCAAACTCCATCCATCTCACATGCGTGGATCTCCAGCAAGAGATCAAAAGAAAACAACAGTAGTTTTGACCAGTCAACCTCAAACGCGTTTTCTAAGAAAATGAAAATGAATTTTAGAAAATGAAAACATGAATGTTTTTCAGCACGGGCCCAATTAGGTTCTCTTTGAGAAATTTTCTCAAATTTGTTACCATTTGAGATATTTTATAGGTAATTTAGAGCCCTATTTTCATATTGCATGAGAAAACGATTTTGTAAATTCACAGTCAAGGCCCAATCAAGCAAAAATGTGTTGGAATGAGCTAGGATTCAACAAATTTGTTGAAATGTAATTTCATTTCAGTTCTGATTCTTAGCCATAAGAATCTCAATGAAGTTACAATGTAAACTCTATATAAATTCTTTCACTAGAAGCAAATGATAGTGTTGGGAATTCTCATTTATCACTGCAATATTGAATCACTTTTTTACACCTTCCAATAGTTCAAATTTGTTTGTGTCATTCATGTAAATGTTTATTAGAAAATATCTTCTCTAGATCTAAGTTTTCAACACCTTTTAATCCTAAGGAGTCCCCCCTGCAGATATGTGAGAATAGTTTAGATGTTTCCCATTTATTTCATTTAATTTCTTTATGCTTTGTGCTTAAGATAAAAACTTTGTTTCATTTTAATGTTTTGTTCCTTTAGCTTGAATTCATTTCACTCTGTTTACTTATTTGCCTCTATTTTCTTACAAATTAAGCACTTGGAAATAACAAAAAAAATACAAAAATATTTACTTTCTTAAATTAGCTTTAAATAGAATCTCTATTAGTTTATTCTCGTGGATGCTTTGTATTATACTTTGTGATTATTTTTGAAAATAGTTGTTTCCACTTAATTTCTCAATAATTGCTATTTCATTCAGACTAAAGTAGTAATTCATTTGCAGTAGAATAGTTTAGTTCACATACTGAGTTTGATTCATAAAAAAATTTCATTTCAACAAGTTTTTCATGATTTACATAGATTAATTGTTTATGCTTCTCATACATTAAATGCTCATGCTTTCCATAGATTAAATGCTTATGCTTTATTAGATTAAAATTTTCATGATTCCATAGATTAAAGTTTGTATTTTTTAGAACAAAATCTCTATGTTTTCATAAGGTAAAATATCATGTTTTCTTAGAAAAACAATCTCTATGTTTTTCTAGTTTAACATTAATTGTCTTTCAAAGAACCTCGTACTTTCATAGTTTATATTAAAGAATATAATTTCCTTTTGAATTTTCCAATTAATTTCAGTTATGCATAAATATTTCTAATCTCCTAGCACATATAGTGTAGTGTACTTCGAAAGCTCACGTACCCGAATTGACATATAAATGAAAGTAATTTTAAAGTCAATTAAATTATCCAACATTTTGGTGCCATTTCTGGGGAAGTATACATAGGTGTTAGCTTTCACTTTCATCTCATTCTTAGTTTCATCCGTTTAGTTGCATAAGACTAATTTTATTTTATTACATCCTAGAAGTAGATTCATTTAAAAAAAAAAGACTTCAATCACCTACCACCATCACTATATCACATGGTGCAGTAAGCACCACATGTCCACATCATGAATTCTTATATTTGCAGGTAGAAGAAGAGCTGACAAAGGAGGTAGAAGAAATGGCTGGAGAGGATTACAATGAGGAAGATCCTTCTAGATTCCCCATTCAAGACACTAATATCAACATTCAAATGAAAAACATCCCTCCATCTGTACTTCCTAACTTCAAAGGTATGAGATCAGAAGACCCATAAAACTTTCTTTTAAAATTTGAAATACTTTGTAGATCTTATGTCTACTCATTACACATTCAAAAATTGAATTTGTTTTCGACAACATTAAAGGATAGAGCTCTTAGATGGTTCATGAATTTAGGAACAAATTCTATACGGACATGGGACGATATGAAAATAATATTTTTGGAAAAATATAAAGATGATTCCATACACCATGACCTTAGAAATAAAGTATTTAAGATGAACCAAAAATCGGATGATATCCTAGAACATTTAGTGGTGAGATTTACTTATAATTTCGAAAGATCGAAATTACATGATTTATGATTAGACGCATTAAAAAATATCCTACTAAAAGATATAAGGGATGAATGGATTGATCTTCTTAACCTAGTGGGCAAAGGATATGTCTCTCAATTTTCATTTGAAGAGATTTGTGAATTATGCAAGAACATATCAAGAGGAAAAGAAAAGTATGGAAGATCCCCTTAGGATGCACTTATGGAAATAGTAAGTAAGTCGGCATCAAGATTGGTAAGTCAAACTGAACTTAACAATTTTCTAGACGTTCTTGGTAATTTAAATGAACAAATTGATATGCTAAGAATGCAAAAAAAAAAAAAAAGTTGAGATCGTTGCTTCATTTATATTTTTTCCTAAATGTAGAAAGAAACATGCTTTTCATGAATGTCCACTTGATAACATTAAAATTTGTGAAGTCTGTGTAGGATCACATACTACTAAAGATTTCCCATCATTACTAGGGTTAAAGGAAGTTTACCAAGGAGGAAATCGAACACTGGAAGAATCATATTATGTAGCTCCAAGAAGACCATGGAAAACTCATCAATCCAGTATGATGCAATATATTAATTCACGTTATGCACAATAATCTAAAAGTAATTGGCAAACACCCTTGCCTGGCAACCTTGGCCATCTCAATTCTAACCTCAAAACTAATCTTGGCAACAAGGTTGGCAAGGGCCTTACAGAAAAAATCAACCGTATCCTCAATCTATTCCTCACTATCCTCAATACCAATATTAATGTTATGCATACCATTCACCTCCACCATAACATCAGTTTCGCCATTAGTTTACCTCAATTCAACCTTTCTCATTACCAACCACACAAGCACCCCAAAGATCCATTCCCACTCAACTACCTGCATAACCATTTCATATCACTGATAATAAGACAACTCAATCCACTTACAATGTTGAGGTATTGCAAAATGATTCTCCAGCTTCCATTGAAGAATAATAAGTAGAAGAATAAGATTTAGGTAAGGTCCAAGAATCATGGATGCTCGTTGAAGAAGTGAAGTTGTTGGAACCTGATATTGAAAAGTTTCATGCATGCCTATCACCATATTCTATGAATGGGGATCACATATCTGAAGACTTTCATGGCATGATAACAAGAATAAGGAAGAAAACATTACCTTGAATCTTGGTTCAAGAAAATCATCAGATTCCAGTGCTTAATTCTTTAATATTTTTCAACATCATCTCCATCAAGGAAGCTGGTCTATTATATACTGGTACATATCAAAGCATATCTTTCAAACCTAGATATGAGTTTATCTATCATCTTTTTATGCACATGGTTCCATTGGAAGTATTATATACTTGAATGATATTTCTTTTTCAAGTAGAGTAGGACATATAAAAAATTGAAAAAGTAAAGAGAAAAAAAAGTCCTATTGTGAAAACCAGCCTGCTGGCGTAATTGGACACGAGATTTGCTTGAAAACTAGGTAAATGGCGAGAAAAATTCATAATAATTGTTTACAATTTCATGATGGTTTCAATGTTTTATTATGGTTCTTCAAATCATTTTTGGTTCTATGCTCAAGTTGGCTCATGTGGGATTCCTTAAGGCCCACCTTCTAACAGATATTGTCCCATCGACTTCAACACCTTATCTGGGACCAAGATCAGAGATTATTTGGAGTGCCTTGGAACTTACATACATCAATGGCAAGCCTCCTCATTGACAATAATAGGAATACAACAATGTATCTTGATTTCCAGATCTTGCAGGTGACTTGACTTGGACACATTCATTCATCCATGTCAAGATGCACTTAGGTACCTTGACACTCATTTACAATATCAGTCAATTGTATCACATTGGTTAACGATTTTCATCATTGATTAGTAATCCAATGATTTATTTCCACGCTCGACTTTAGCATATTCATTCACATGGTAAGAATTGTACCATGAATTTTGGTTTTGATGAAGACTATATGGTTTTATGGAATCAACAACAACTTGTAGTAGTATATTTTATTAGTTTCTTGTAGTAGCATGTTCATATTTTTTACATTCAACAGTGACATGATGGCACCACTACAACTCTTCTTCATTCATTTCCTTTTCAAGGAAATCAATAAAATTGGGTCTAAAGTCAACATGCATCATGCTTCATGATTTCTACTTCATCATGAAACACACAATCCAAATCACTGGTTTAGACTTAGAGAAAAAAATTTTAAGAAGAAGAATATAGATAGGCATGAAAATTGACATTTTCTGCAACAACTATGGAAAGTTACAGTTTCTATAGATATTGTTGTAGTAGCATGTTTTTTGGCTATAGTACCTTGTTCCAGGTGAAATTTGGCACAAATATTGCAAGAGATTGAAGAAAAAATAAAAAACAATTATGACATACTGTTATCGGGAAATCTAGTGTCTATGTAGAGCTGCTAGTCCCACTAAGGCTGGTAGCTACCTTAGAAACAAACAAACTAAAACCACTTTCATTTTCCTTTATGAGAAGTAGATAAGAGGGGAATAAAGGAGACCAACCTCTGTCTTGTGCTTGGTTCCTTGCTTGATTCCTCTCTCCCTTCTGATAGATCTTTACCACTCACTTCCTCGTCTACCCAGCTTCAAAGAGCACCTGTGGAATCAAAGTAGCATAAGACTATCCAAGAACAGAGATCTACTATCATAAACAATATAGGACCAGATATATATTGACCACACAAATACATATATCATCAATCATACAAGAATGTGGAGGAAAACTTGAATAGTTTTATTAATAATCAAGAATAGCAAAGAGTATTACAACCAATTGTTCTGACCCAGTGTCATCTTCTCAGCAAGAAATCCCTTCTTCACCTCATGAAAAGCTTAGATCACCCAACACTATGATGTTACACCAAGAAACCAGTAGCACTTCCTTACAAGATACAAAATTCCAGCCTCTGGATCTCTGGGATGAGGGATACATAGATAGATGTTTGCAAGGGGGGTGAGTCAGCTTTTGAGATTTGATTAGTGTCCTCTCTCTGATAGTTCTTGATTCCACTTGGAGATTGAGGATCCCTTACTCAAATGCAGAGAGGCAAGCGTCACAGGAGAAGTTTCTAGAAGATTCCATGATCCTCCACCCTGCAGATTGACCCTGCCATTTGTCCACTCTCGCCCATCGCACCCCATAGAAGGGCTTTTTAGTATGCATAGCACCTCCCATGTGCATTTAGGTGGGATGCAACGCACTTTGACCATGGAGCAGGTGAGATGGTCCATTTTTTACCAGTTCTGAGTAGTTTTTTCATGGAGAACTTCTGGGAGATGATGTAATCAGCTGACCTTGTTCTTTTAGGGGTTGGAACAACAATTTTAGGGACTTAGGAGCCCTTGGTTTATGGGCATTTATGATTGGGGGTGCAGTGCCCAAAAATATCTATAACAGTTGCCCCCTAAAGCATGAGGTCGTTAATCTTTTGATGTCGGGTGAAATTCTTTATCATGAGGGTCCGAAGTTTTTTCGAGCTGGAAGGCGACTTGTAATAAGATACAATACAACACATTATCTTCATAACATTTTTCATGATCTAGCTGAGGTGGGCATTCCCATGCTCAGCTTTATAAATTCATTTTCATGTACATAAGACAGACAATCATCTGTGTGCAGACTGATGATCCTGGTAGAGCCATCATCCCTTGGATTGGATGATTATCTGTGCAGCAATGATGTACATTTGATGTCTTTATTTTCCTAAATATATATCGCAACCCGAATGGATGAAACTAGATCCGGGGTCTTCAATCTCATTCGATCTTCACTCAAAGTACAAGTCAATCCATGTGAGAGATGTTACGGAGTCGAACATGGAAAGACATTGCCTAATTACTAGCCAATGATGTAAGCTATTAACAGGCATGAGAGGAATCACCAATAATGATGATGACCCTCAACGTGCTACAGTATAATTCACGTGGTGTGAGTAAGGGACTTGGCGTCGAACACCACGCAAAATCTTTCGATCGAAGGCCATTGATGTAAACCTGTCGCCGGAAGTGAGAAACTTGCCATTGAGGCATGCAAGCTTCAAAGTATTGAAAGGGTTGTTCCTAGATTGACTTCCTGGATAATGAGCTGATGTCGACAAGAAGCGATCCGTCATAGGAGGGCCTTAGTGAATCCCACATCAATGACATGGATCGGAGCAAATGATTTTAATGGAGGTGAAAACGATCTGATGACATAAGGTTCAGGGTGGCGGTCATGAAAGAATGGAGTGTAAATGTATTGCAGTGGATGAGACACAGGTGAATTCTCTGAGTGACTTCTCTTGAACATATCGGTGACACTGACATGATGTATTGGTAGCGTTAACCCCAAATGTGGATGGTGTGATGGACCCATGGTAATATGACTAGTGAGCGGAACAACTCAACCCGACTCGGATGCGGAGTGAAAGTGTCATGTTCAAGAGCGACTTGCTACCAATAAAGTTTTTCAAGTTTTCTTCACAATTTTTCCCCAGTCATTGCTGACCAATACCTCTTTATTTTTGTCAAGCTTGAGGAGGATAACATATTCTTGTTCTATAGTTTACCCTTCGGGCAAACCCATCGCTATGTTTTAACGAGCCTAGCGATAGTGAAACTCGTTCTTGTCTGTATGGACAAGTTTGTCGTTATTTGGTTTTAACGAGTTTAACGACAAATATAACTCGGTCCTTTTCAGTTTAGAGAGTCTGAAAAGGGACGTAAAGAAAACTCCAATAATCCCTTGAGTCCAAAAAAGTATAAAACAATACAAAAGGGATGAATTTTCGGTACTTTTAATGAGCCGAACAAAACAAGTGCTCGATCTTTTTGTGTAATAATCCCTCAAATCCAAAAAGATTAAAATCTAGAGAAGGGATAGCACTTCCGATCACTTTAACGAGCTGAAGAGGCCAATTACTTGACAATCTTTTCATATTTTACGAGTCAGTTGAAAAGAGCTTAAAGGAGACTCGTTTTTTGAGGAACGAGCGATAAATTTGGGTAGCAGCTAATTCCAGGTAAGGTTTGGAATTTTCCAATCATGGCAGTGTCACAAGCATGGCTAACAGGATCACTCTTCGCAGATGTTCCTCAAAAAGGGTAAACAATCAAATGGAGGTGAATGATCGGCCAATACAGAGTGGAGGTGATGATGAGAACATGACCAAGGCTTCAAAGGTTGATGATAATGCATTCACAATGGTTATTTACCAGAAATTGTTTCATTTTTAATGAGCTTAAACTCTAGGGGAACGTTTGCTCATTGCTTATGTTTATTTTTTAACGAGCTTGAATTCCACGTTAAAATTTCTCGATCCAATCGTATAATAAGGATGTCTCATTTAAAATGGCATTTTTTCAAAGCTTTGCCCCGCATCCTTTCTTTGTGCAAGTTAGGAAACGACCAATCCTACGAGTTTAAAGGGTTAGAGGACCTAAAAATTTAAAAAATAAATGGTCGCTCTTTGCTTGCATGGCAAAAGGTTTGCATGCCCCCAGGTATAGCAAAAAATTTCCAAGCTACCAAAGATTGTTCTATCCGCACTGCAGACAAAACACTTCCACGGCGATGTCTACCGAAATAAACAAAGGTGAGTGGTGCAACTGGCTCCACTCACATAACTTTGACGAAGGAATATTATTTTGGTCTATTCTCATAAACCAGTCATATATCCTTCGTAGAGACCTACCCTATACCCAAGGTTTTCCTGTCGAAATAGACTAGGGTGCATGCCCCCTGGGTTTCAGTCATGTCCTCCAAATCACTCGCGCTCATTAGGTGGATGGACTAGGGATTGATGAGACATTCCTTGTGTGAAATGACCATTCAGAGATGGTATTTGACTATTTGCTATGTGTGAACCAGGGAATGAAAGCTGGTCTACAAGCTTGACCACTCTTCCTTCATGCGGAAAACACATTACTCTAAAGAGTGAGGAGACAAAATCTCCCATGCAATAAATATAGTCACGTCCAAGGAGTAGATTATAATCCAGGGGTCCTTGGACTACCATTATGTTCATGTGAACAGTTTTCCTTCTCAATGTTATCGGCACATTGGGAGGGATCCCAATGGTCGACTGGTTCCTTTATCAAAGCCTGTTAGATTTCTCATTTCAGGCAAAAGCGATGGCGAACCAAGTGCTTTCCAAGCAGTTGAGGAAAGGATACTCACAGAAGCCCCTTCATCTATGATGGTACTGGCCATGACCATTCTATATATTTGAGCAATGATTCGAAATGGTACACTAGCCGGTAAGTGGGGTCTGCCTAGTAGATTCCAATCGAAGGAAACAACTAGGTTACTTAGAGGTGAGACCACATAGACGGCCGGATATGACTTTGAAAAACTTCCTTCCTGCGGTAAAGGAACGGGTAGACTGCCCCCATGTTCATCGGAGTCTGTGCTTACGAAGAGAATTTGAACGGTGTCGTTCTTGTTCTCTCCGGTGACTGTATCATCTTAAGATGACCTTCTGAAGGCAAGACCGGGTCAACTGCCTCCTTGACCTTTTGACTTTCGTATGGTGTGGATTCATAGGGTTCATCTTCAATGACAGATGCTTCAACCGACCACAATGGTGTGTCAGCCGAATTTTCAACTAGTAACGGACTTGGCAGGAGTTTCTTATATCCAGGAGGAAGCCATAACGGTGAAACCGGATGGTCGTCCAAAACTCTTTGAGCCTCGTCTAAGAAGGGACAACAGTGGACAGCGTGATCGCCTTCACACAGTTTACAAGGAAACTTACATTTTCCTTTTTGTCCAGGGGCTTCACTTTCACTAGTTGATGGTGTATTTTCAACATGATCAACAGAGGTTGATGACAATGTATTGTGCAAACGAGGAGACCAGTCGCTTAAGATCCGAGGGATGCAAGGACAATCTCGATGATAGTGGTCTCCTTTGCAAATGACACATGGCGATTTAGTCCTGGACGGTGCAGTGTGTGGATTTTCGCTAGACGATGCCTGGTTTCCCCTTTTCGCCTTTGGCTCCTTCTTCTTCTTCTCTTTCTTCTTCTTCTCCTTCTTCTTCTCAGTTACTTGATTTTTGGCTTTACCAGCTTTATCAAGCGAAGAGGAAGGAGGAGAGGGAGAATTGGACGAAGTAGAAGGTTGAGGGGTAACTTTGGTATCGTTTAGTTGCTGACTTGATTGTTTAGGAATCATGGTGTTCTGAACGATAGAGGTCGAGAAGAGCCATACGGGCAAGCCGATTGTCAATCCTGGAAGCGACAATGTGGCCATATGGGGTGCACCAACATATCCCCAAGAGTAGAAAGGAATAGGATTTCCTCCAAGGGGAAATCCTTGGTTGGTGGATTCCATTTTTTTCAACCTAAGACCAACGTAGGAAAGGTGATGTTTATTCCCATTAAAATAAATTTTAGACGCTTTGACACAACTTGTTTTTTCAATTTTTAAGAGTCGAGAAAAAACAAAAGATGACTCTAGTCGCCTACGATTTTTAATGAGCCTGAAGTGACAAGTGCTCAGTTGGACCTTTTCCTTTAAGGAGTCTGAAAAGGAATGAAAGAGACTACTCTGGAAATCTAGACAAAGGGATTACCAAACCAATCGCAAAACTGCATAATACATTTTACGGTACGACAGTCAATCTTCCCGAATGCTGTGTTTAGTGCATTGCGATCGATAAGGCAGCAAACACGGCTTCCTATGGATAAAGAATAAAGCCTATTGTGGTCTCCCAATATATACTCGACGGTACGTGGGAGCACAAGTCAGTATTGGCACTTATCGTCTCAAAGCGGAGGAATCACCCAACCAGCAATGAAAACAACAGTTACCAGGCTTTACGACGCCGGAATACATCTCTAGCCTAGACTTCTAAATGTTGTGTGTTAGGTTCCAAAGCGTTTTTAGATTCATTAAATTTATTTTACAGTTGATATTGCTTAATAAATTTGCCTTTCAGGTTCACCGAGTGATGTGGATATACAATTCCTAAAATGCAATCTAAGATGATAAACAATTGTTTAATCTTCTTTTTTGCAATGAAAATCCTAGCTACTAAGGAAAGAGAGACGATATTCTTTCAACATAGAGCAGAGAGCACACACTATATGCACTGTCCTAAATCAAACCAACAAACAGTCTAAATGCAAATGCACATGCATGTATTTGTTTTCAGCCTTCTTAATGTGTGAATGATAAAAAGAAAGCTAAGTGCAAATTTGAATTATTTTTCAAAGCGACATTACTAACAAGTTTCTTTTCAAGACAAAATGAAGACAATGACGACACTTTGTTCTTTGGAATTGAAAACTTGCTTTCGACACTTGAAAAAACTACTAATTCAAATCAAATACAAGAGTAACAGTGTAATCGACTATCAAGAATAATCAGATTCTCTTCTATGACTGAAAACGACACTTGCGACACTTTCAAATCAAGAAACGACAGTTCAATTACGCTACTTCTTTGTAAAAGAGAACTGAAAATGGCTCACAATACATAAAAACATTTACAGTTCTTTGCACAATGGAGGCAGAATAATGGCAAGGAAGGGGGTTTCCAACAGAGGTATACTGACTACAGATAGCAAAACTCCTGAATAGAGCTGAAAAGAGTGAAAAAACCAAAGTCTGGAGGCAAAATTAGCCCTTTCTGATCAGTGCACCTGTTACACAGGGATTCCAGTATGCATCCCACCTACAGCACACGGGAAGTGTGAACCATACTGATATCCTTGAAGAGAGGGTGCGATGGTACAGTGCAAGACTTTTGATCCAGTTCTTGATCACAGTTTGCAGCATAGTTCAGGGATTTAGGCCGAGCAAGTGGTAATCAGTAAATAAATCACAGGCGTAGATCTAAGGAGGTTACTAGAGCCACCACAAGGAAAATTAGAGAGCTTGTAAATCGATTGTTCAGTTTATAAACAAAACCCGGAGATAGACTGAAGCAACATTGATCTACTTTGCACTTGCATAGCAAATGCAGTTCGAAGGCTAGCTAGCTTCACTTCAGGCTCCGTCTGTAAGTTTATAAAGCAAACAAATATAGACAAACAAACAATCTATTTGCTCCCCAGCAGAGTCGCCATTTTGTTATCTGGAAATCTAGTGTCTATGCAGAGATGCTAGTCCCACTAAGGCTGGTAGCTACCTTAGAAACAAACAAACTAAAACCACTTTCATTTTCCTTTATGAGAAGTAGATAAGAGGGGAATAAAGGAGACCAACCTCTGTCTTGCGCTTGGTTCCTTTCTTGATTCCTCTCCCTTCTGATAGAACTTTGCCACTCGCTTCCTCGTCTACCCAGCTTCAAAGAGCACCTGTGGAATCAAAGCAACATAACACTATCCAAGAACAAAGATCTACTATCATAAACAATATAGGACCAGATATATATTGACCACACAAATACATATATCATCAATCATACAAGAATGTGGAGGAAAACTTGAATAGCTTTATTAATAATCAAGAATAGCAAAGAGGATTACAACCAATTGTTCTGACCCAGCGTCATCCTCTCAGCAAGAAAGCCCTTCTTCACCTCATGAAAAGCATAGATCACCCAACACTATGATGTTACACCAAGAAACCAGCAACACTTCCTTACAAGATACAAAATTCCAGCCTCTGGATCTTTGGGATGAGGGATCCATATATAGATGTTTGCAAGGGGGGTGAGTCAGCTTTTGAGATTTGATTAGTGTCCTCTCTCTGATAGTTCTTGATTCCACTTGGAGATTGATGATCTCTTACTCATCCCTGGTCGAATGTAGAGAGGCAAGTGTCACAGGAGAAGTTTCTGGAAGATTCCATGATCCTCCACCCTGCAGATTGACCCTGCCATTTGTCCACTCTTTCCCATCGCACCCCATAGAAGGGCTTTTCAGTATGCATCACACCTCCCGTGTGCATTTAAGTGGGATGCAGCGCACTTTGACCATGGAGCAGGTGAGATGGTCCAATTTTGACCAGTTCTGAGTGGTTTTTCATGGAGAACTTCTGGGAGATGATGTAATCAACTGACCTTGCTCTTTTAGGGGTTGGAACAACACTTTTAGGAACTTAGGAGCCCTTGTTTTATGGACATTTATGATTGGGGGTGCAGTGCCCAAAAATTTCTCTAACACATACTGGGTTTTCCAAGAATGATAAATTGAGTAAGATGTGGGCATAATTAAAAAAAGAGCAATTTTAAAGGGAATTTCAAGTGGTTTTTTGAGGCATATTTTCAATTTTTACCACTATGCACAAATTAGGACATAATTTGGTATTTTTGCATAGTAGCTCCTTTTCTTGATCAAAAGTGGATTCTGAAGGCATGTGGTGGTAAAAAAGGTAAAAATACATTATTTCCCTTTTGAACCACTCAATTTTTCCTTAAAATGAGTTCATGACATATTTTTTTGTTGCAACATTGGGTAGCGTGAAGGGTTAAATAGGGCATAAATTAATTTGACCATATCTTGTAAAGCATGCATTTGGTGATCTTGAAATTTTTAGGGTAAGTTAATCACAGTAGGGTAAATAAATACAAAAAATTTCAAGAAATTAGAGTGTGTATTTTCAAGAAATTGGCCACCATCATCTACAACCATTTCTTGGTTTTATTGAGATCTGTGCACCCATTGGATGAGATTTTTTGTGGGAATATGCATAATATTAATGGTAACAATCTCAAAATTTTCGAAATAATTTGATCTACCATTGGAGAGAAATTGGAAAAGCAAGTCTGCTACATGAAAAATATGCATTCTATGGAGCAAGGTGAAAGTAATGGTCAACGCATCATGGAGTAGAGTACCTGAGCCAAATCAACACTCAACCATCATATCGTGTTCTCTTATTCAACTCCAACAAGGAAACTTCATGTAAAACTAGCCTTAAACTTTTAAATTTGTTAAAAATTTTGGAAATTTTAATAAGAAAGCTATTGTAAAACATGTGATCAATGTATTTCACCCTATCATATCCACATTCTTCAGACCATTTTCTCAATCCTTTATTCCTATTCTACTTGGCATGCATAAGTAATCCCACATAACTATTTCCAACCCTCATACCTTATTGGATAATCTACAAACCTTGTTATGGTTGAACTCCATACCATGATTGCATAATCTTTTCTTGAATAAGATCTTATGTTTTCCCTGGTAATAATGTTGTCTCCCACCACTCTTTTGTTTAAATTTCTCTTATTGTTGCAATACAAATTGATTCATACTTTCTTGATGAATAATTGGACATCCAACTTGTCATGATTTTGTTGAGGAAACCATCTATTTTCACATGATTCCATTCACCCACTGTCAGCATATGTAACAATATTTCTCCATAAATGGAACAAATTCCCACATACATGTTTACATGGTTTATTATTATTATTTCAATTATTTTTAATGAATTAAGAACTTTTCTTGGTTTTACTAACGGCAGTTTGGCCAGTTCAAGATTATTCGGTCCAAATCAATTTCCGTAGCTATCACCATGGTTAAGGTTGTAGCACAACTCTAGAAGGAAATACGACACTTGGAATTGATTTCTAGAAGCTCCAATGTGTATTTTTATTGGTCAAAATACACCCAGCTCACACGTGTGGACATCCAACAAGAGATCAAAGGAAAAACACAACAATTTTGACCATTCAACTTCAAACACATTTTCTGAGCAAATGAAAATGAATTTTACAAAACAAAAATATGGGTTTTTTCAGCATTGGCCTAATTAGGGTCTCATTCAACAATTTTCTCAAATTCGTTAGTATTTGAGACATTTTGTAGGTTCTTTGGAGCCCTGTTTTGCATATTTCATGATTAAACAGTTTTACATTTTCATGGTCAATGGTCAATCAAGAAAAAAGATGTTTTAATGAGCTACGATTCAAAACATTTGTGGCAAAGAAGTGTCCTTTCAGTTCTGATTCTTAGCCATAAGAATCCCAATGAAGTTACACTATAAACTCTACATAAATGCTTTCATTGGAAGCAAATGATAGTGTTGATTATTATGATATATCACTGCAATATTGAAACTTTATTTTACACATTCCAGCAGTAGAAACCTATTCGTGGCATTAATGTAATTATTTATTAGAGAATCTCTTCTCTTGATTTGAGTTTTTAGCACCTCACATTCCTCAGAAGGCCCCCTTAAAGACCTGTGATAATAATATAGATGTTTTCCATTTCTTTCATTTAATTTCTTTATGATCTATGCTTAAGATAAAAGTGCTGCTCATTTTAATGTTTTATTCCTTTAGCTTAAATTCATTTTGCTCTATTTACATATTTTCCTCTATTTTCTTACATATTAAGTGTTTGGAAATAACAAAAAAAAATACAAAAAGATTTACTTTCTTAAATTAGCTTTAAATAGAATCTCTATTAGGTTATTCTCATGTATGGTTTGCTTTATACTTAGTGATTGATTTTTCAGAATAGTTGTTTCCACTTAATTTCTCAATAATTTTCATTTCATTCAGACTAAAGTAGTACTTCATTTGCGGTAGAATAATTTACTTCACATACTACGTTTGATTCATAAATAATTTTCATTTCAACAAGTATTTGATGCTTTACATAGATTAATTGTTTATGCTCCTCACAGATTAAATACTCATGTTTTCCATAGATTAAATGCTTAGGATTTATTATATTAAAATGTTCATGATTCCATAGATTAAAGTTTGTAAGTATTAGATCAAAATCTCCATGTTTTCATAGGGTAAAATCTCATGTTTCCTTAGAATAATAATATTTATGTTTTTCTAGTTTAATATTAATTGTCTTTTAAAGAACCTAGTACTTCCATAGTTTATATTGAAGAATCCAATTTCCTTTTGAAGTTTCCAATTCATTCAGGTTATGCATAAATATTGAAATCTCATCTCCTAGCACATACAATGTAGTGTACTTCACAAGTTGACGTACTCGGATTGACATATAAATGCAAGTAATTTAAGAGTCAATTAAAAGAAATCATTATGGTATTTCCGAGAAGTTTCCAAAGTCATTGAGGGAATGCAACTTAGTTTGTGTGTTTCCAAAAAAATGTAATGAATTTGATTACATAAAATTAGTCCAATCTTTTTGTGTTGAGCACCATGTGAACTTGACTTCTATTCTTAGCACAAATAAGCTGAGTGAATGGATAGGGGTTTGCAAGATTGAATCAAGGGTAATGCAATTTTTTTTATGGATTATCTTGTTTTGATTGAGAAGGACTATGGAGAATAGAGGGAGGCCAATATTGGGACATTAAATAGTCAAAATCACTCTTGGCATGTGTTCACTGATTCATTATTTTTATGAGAAGTTGTAGAGATGCCTTTGATGGATCATATTCATCACTCAGATAGAGGAGATGTTTTACCGAGAAATAGTCTATTTGGTGATCATTTTAATTCCCTTTTACCTTTTATGGTAAAACAAAAATACGGTGAGGTGAAACGTCCAAATTTATCATTTGCTAGCAGGGATATGGATAAAATTCGCAATCAAATTGTTGTCATCCCTGTTTATTGTTGGCAAATAAAATCCATTTGTTAAGGCACCTATGAGCAGAATATCAACATGATAGAGCATATATAGATAGAGGACTAGACAAGAGAATCACTTTGAACACGTGACAATGAATTGATATTTTACTTCACGTTTTGAGGAAGTATTTAAGCATTTAAAGGTTCATCTTTAGAATTTCAATGATTCATAAACACCTTCAAGGAAATATTTGGGTATTAAAGGAAACAAGTAGCAGAGAAATTTCAAATCTAATATTTTGGGAAAAATTAGTGGGGTGCACATCATTTCAAGGTAGATAATTGAATATTTCTAGGCACAATAATCATTTGGAAAAAGATCATATCCATTAACATATGGCAACCAATATTTATTCCAATATTGAAGGGATTTAGGCCTAACAATCTCAATCCTCTTGCAATCAACTTGATAATTTATTTTTATTTTTAATATTATTATTATATTTTTGTTTCCAGAATGATAGGAAATAGTTTTATTGTAAAACGTATATATGTTATAATTTGTAAGGAAAGAAAGTGGAAGTCTATGACAAATGGAAACTTTGAGGATTCCTATTTCAAGGGAGATTTTACTAGCAATCTTCACAACTCGAGACATTTTTCAATATGATCATCATTTGGTTTATTTTTAGAATATTAATTAGTCTTAATTCCTAGAAGTTCGTCTTATGTTCCTAGAATATAGTAACAACTTGAGCATGTAATTTGTATTTAAGAAATGATTTGTAATTTGAAGAGGGTTCATAATTGGATAGAAAAACCATTTATATGTATAGGAGATATTTTTAATACAAATCAAAGTTTCCAAGGCAGAAGTACTTGGAGAAATTGCTCAAAGACTCTCGTGCTGGTGTTCTACACTCTGTTTCTAAGTGATGTATTTCCCTCTCCATAATTCATGAATTATTTATTCTTCATATTTGAATGAATGTATATGAAAATAGAATTCATATTTGATGCTCTATTTTGTTACATACAAATATAATCACCCTGCCTTTCTAAATTCAAAGAAAAATTCATTATTATTTAATGCTCTGTTGTAATGGACTGTACTTCTTGATTCATCCACCATACTACAAGTAATTAATGTCTAATAGAATGTTGTCTAACCTACTTTAGAGAGTTATTTGTTCATAAACTAGTTCTTGAAATTACTTTGATTGATATCCTATTATTCTAACTCCATTCCCAATGGATTTTCTCTTTGTCCAACACTCTATAAAACCCTTACCCTACCAAATATCTAGCCACTATGTTGATTGCATGACTAACAGTTGAAGTGACATTAAATAGCTTAGTCATAGAAAGATCCCTCTCTGGATTCGAATGACCAACTTCTTATCTCCAAGGACGGTTTAATGTTACCTCATAACTTTCTTTTCACAACTAGGGAAATTACAAAGTGATAACATTTTGGCGCCATTGCTGGGGAGGCGAGGGATTCAAGTAAATTAACCCAAAGAACGACAATGTTTCGGATCTGATCATTGATGGTGAACAAGGATCATACATAATTAGGCTCTACATCATTCACCTTGTGACTCCAATCAAGCTTCAAATAAAATTCAAAGATTCCACTGGAGGATGAACCTTGTTGATAGAGACATGAAAATACACTATGGGAAAACCCAATATCAAAGCTTGAGTTTTCTCCAAGATGTAATATTTTTTTTTCCAATTACTTATTGTCCTTTCCTAAACATATCAAAATAATCTTCCTTTTCTTTGTCCTTTTAAATAATGATCATAGACTTGCACTTGTATATCCTTCTCTAAAAACTATAAAAATACTCTCTTATTTCATTACTGATCTTGACCAAGATTCTTCATATGAGCCATATGATATCCATGACCAGTCTTGTGAGCCTCATGTGATCAATGATGATATTACACCTCATGTACATAATATTATTCCCTTCAATATTCAAGAGAGATATAGCCCTTAATATTTCCAAATACCTTCCATGATTTACCTTTGAAAGATTACAAATACCTACCTATGTTTGATGGAGAGAATCTTACAGCTAAAAAACATATTCAAGAATTTGATCATTTTATATAACTTTTTAAAGTTGAGAATGATGATGTTTACATGAGATCATTTTCTCAATCATTGCAAGGGGATGATAAGGAATGGTCCAAACATTTAGAGACTAAACCAATCTATTCACGAGAGGAATTGAGTGATCTCTTTTTGAAATTTTGGGGCGAGAGGAAATCAAGGGATGAAGATCCTTTAGAGTTTCATGTCAATAAAAAAAGAGGGATGAAACTTCCTCTATGCTCAATGGGAATTTTTTTAAGTTTTTATCTCAAGATTCCTAGTGATCCAGGTGGATCTCTAGACACCAGTGGCATGGAAAAGGCTCAAAATTCAAAATGACAGAAAGTCGATTAACTTGACATCAGATCGAAGTGTTCGTCACTCTGATTGCAACAGTGTGAACAATACTCCAATCTGAGTCCATATGAAGAAGACAGAAGCAGTAAAAGTTGTGGGTTGACTTACCCATGTGGCAGGCTTAAGGAGAGCATAATTTGGGAAGAATCCGGCACCAGAATCTGGCCAGTTTTCTGGGTTAATTTGTGGGTCTGTCAATTTGTCTTCTACTTCCTAAGGTTCTGGAAAATCCCTAAAAGGGTGGTGGTTATAAAATATTAAAAAAAAATGGGGTGGGCGGCCATGACCTTGCCGCCCCCAGAACCACTGTAACAAAAACAAATATATATTAAGTGGGGTGGGCAGCCATGACCTCGCCACCCCGTAGCCCACTCAACGACACATTTAAATATAGTGGGGGGTGCGGACTATCGACCCCGCTGCCCCTCCACCTCTCCACTATAACGAATCGCTGGTGGGGAGAAAGGGGTGCGGGCCCCCAAAACAATGGACCCATCGCCCCAATAGTAAAACAAATGTATATACGGTGTTAAAAATGGGAGGGGTGAGTTTTGATCCCCCGACCCCTCCTCAACTATTTCTAATGTTAACCAATGCACCCAAACAAATTTCTTGTTTATTCTGCCCAACAAACATTATTTAAACCTTTTTCCACAGTGCGTTGGGGAGGAGAGAGCATGCACGTACTTCAAGGAAGATGAATTGTAGGTGGCGGAACCCTGAGTAGACCTGTGATAGGGGAGGAACCTTACCTGAGCACAATTTCCAGGGGGGTCAGTTTTTGTCCAGTGTCAGAATTGGGCAAGTTTTATATCGATTCTGCACCTCTCGGTGACGTGAACACGATGGTGATGCCAATTTCTGCAACAGAGCTCTCCATTTTTCGGCAATTTTCCAGAATGGAGGTATAAGACTCCTTTTTGTAAAGGATGATTGTACTCTTTTTTCTCATGCCACATAATGAATGAAGGCCTCCCCATTGATTGAGTAGGGCTCGGAGACATAGTCCAAATTGGACGAACTCTGTTATCAAGTCTCTTGTCTTCTTTCATGCTTTTCTGTGTTTCTCCTCTTCTCTCATGTGCACATTAAATTTCTATGGTTAAGCTACAATTTATGCATGTTATTATTTAATACATCTATAAGGAAAAGATCTTGGATCAAGTGGTATCAGAGTAGGTCTTTGTAGATGTGAATTGCATTTTTGTATGCTAACAAGAAACAGGCTCTGAAAAGGTGAAGGGAAACTAAAGTCTTTCGATCCCAAAGTGGGGCGTGCACATCGAAGGAGAAACATGGCAGATGAAGAGGCTCGTCATGAAGAGGAGCACAATTCCTGCAAAACCTTCTATACAATGGTAGAAAATGTGGGTCAGTTGCTTTCAAGGCTAGAGAAAGCAGAAGAGAGAAATCTAGAATAACAAGGTTCAGTGCATGGAAATGATGGAGAAGAACCCCCTCCTTCTCCTTCCACGAGTGAAAGTTCTTCTTCCTCTCATCACCATCATCATAGAAATTCAAGGGATGCATCTAAGAAACCTTTCTCTAAATTAGATGTCAAATTTGATCTTCCCACGTTTAATGGTGAAAGTAATGCAGAAAATCTTAATAACTGGATTAGGCAAATTTAAATCTACTGCAGGGTTAAGCAGATTGAAGAGGACGAGGCAAAGATCCAGCTGGCCTCTCTTTGGTTGAGTAGCACCGCTCTCATTTGGTGGGAGAGCAAATTGTGAAACAGTAAGAGTGTGGGTAATATTCTTTCCTCATGGCTTAGTTTCATTTCTGCATTAATGGAACACTTTTATCCCTTGGGTTATAAGAAAAAGGCCTTAATGGATTGGCAATACTTGAGGAAGGGTAGAGGTCGGGATGTTCAAAGATTTACAAAGGAGTTTAGAAAACAAGAACTTAATTTGGGCATTGCACTTGACTCACTTGAAGTAGTAACTAGGTATATTGGATCACTACATAGTTACATTAGACATTCATTATTATTATTTGAACCAACTACTATTGACTTGGCCAGTGTAAAGGCCATTCATCTTGAGAATAGGGGAAAAAATGAAATAGATGATCATTTGAAGAAACCACCTTTCAAACCTCCAAATGGAAAAACCAATGTGAAAGGAAAGGAAAAGGAGAAGAGGACGACATCAACCAAGAAAGATGAAGGAGAAAGGCCTTATTTCACTCATTGCAAAAGGAAGGTCATGACGACGATCATTGTTGGAAACTATACCCGGAAAAAAGACCAAAGAAGTATGGAGGAAAAGGCAAGCAGAAGACAGTGGCAACTATGCAGCAAGACCTTGGATCTGATTCCAGAGATGAAGCATTGATCACAGCAGTAGGAACAAAAGGTACTCTTACACATCATGTTAATTCCAAATCACATGAAGGCACTAGTTCAATATATGACTCTCTTCCTAATGAACGAAAGAGAATTGAGTTATTTCATATTAAAGTTGTCATAAATCATACAAAAGTGGAAACTCTATTTGATACGGGATCCCAACCAAATTTAATTTTAGAGTCCTTGGTAAAGAAGCTAGGCTTAGCAACCAAACCACATCCAAAACCTTACCCGCTTAGATGGATACATGATAAAGAAAAATTGAATGTAACTAAGCAGTGCAAGGTTAAATTTGTGATCGCTTCTAAGTTAGTGGATGAGGTAGAGCTTGATGTGATACCATTGGATATATGTGGCATGGTGTTAGGGAGTCCATACCTATATGATAGAAAAGAAATCTTCTTTTGTCATGAAAACAAATACCAAATCACAAAAGATGGGGTAGAATATATTGTAAGGGCTCATCAAACTAAAATCAATGCTAGCCTTGTAAGTGCAGGACAAATGAAGAGGTTGGTGAATTCTAGTAAGGGTTGCATGCTTATGGTTGTAAGGGGAAAAGATGTAGAATTATCTAATGCTTTCCATGGTTGTGATCATGTGCATAAAAAGGAATTATGTGAATTAATTTCTAACTATGATGAGATGTTTTAGGAACCAAGGGGATTACCTCATAAGACGGAAATCCAACATGAGATCCATTTGTAGCATGACGCTCCTTTACCAAATATTGGCATGTACAAGATGTCGACTATTGAGATGGAGGAGATCAAAAAGTAGGTGCAGGAACTATTGAACCAAGGGGTCATCAGACCGAGCACTTCTCCATGCGGCTCACTGATTGTCTTAGTGCCAATGAAAGATGGCACACGGAGGATGTGCATGGATTACTGAGCACTAAGAAAAATCACGGTGAAAAATCATTACTCTCTACCACGCATTGATGATTTACTAGATCACTTAAACAATGCCATCTATTTCATGAAATTGGATTTGCGTAGTGGTTATCACCAGGTCCGAATTGCAGAGCAGGATGTGTGGAAGACTGCCTTTAGGACCAAACATGGGTTGTTCGAATGGATGGTGATGCCATTCATACTTTGCAACCATCCACTTTCATGAGGGTCATGAATGATCTCTTTAAGGCATTATTGATGATTTTGTTCTTGTATAATAGATGATATTCTTGTCTTTAGTAAAATTTGGAATGAACATGTATGCCATGTGAAGAAAGTGCTTGATGTATTGAAAAAAGAAAAACTCTATGTAAAATTGTCAAAGTGTGAGTTTGGGAAAACCTCTTTGGTTTACTTCATATTTTTAGTCATGGTCAGTTAAAAATTGATCCTTCTAAATTTGAAGCAATTGTAAATTGGCCTAAGCCTACTAGTGTAACCAAGGTTCACACCTTTTTGGATGCAGTACAGTATTGGAGGAGATTTATTGCCAATTTCTCTATTATTGCAACACCTTTACACACACTAACAAGTGTAAAGAAAGTCTTTTAGTGGGGAGGAAAGCATCAGAAGTCCTTCAAAGCATTGAAACAAAAGATCATCATTGCACCAATCTTGGTCTTACAAGATCTCCAATAGCCATTTGATATTGAGACAGACGCCAGCAAATATGCCATGGGAGTTGTACTGATGAAACAAAAGAAACCGATATGTTACCATTCAGAGAAATTCTCTCAGGCTATGATAAACTATCCCACTTATGACAAGGAGTTATATGCCTTTGTCCAAAGTGTGAAAAAGTGGAACACTACCTGATCGGCAAGGAAACCATCATCCATACAGATCATCGGCCCTTGCAGTATCTTCAGTCACAAAGTAAGTTACAACAGGCTCGTCATTTCAAGTCGATGGGTTTCCTTCAGCAGTTTCATATGGTAATAAAGTATAAGAAGGGAACTAGCAACAAAGTGGCCGATATGCTATCTCGTTCTCCTATTTCTGCTTCTGTTATTTTGCATAATGCTTCGTTATCTTTTGAAAGTTATCTTGAACAATATGCTAATGATGATGAATTTAAGGAGATTTATGAAAAAGTAACCCATGGTTCATAGGTGGACAACTATCACTTGCAGGGAAAACTATTGTATCACCTTGGAAAATTGTTCATACCCATAGGGGAAAGGGTACATGTAATTTGAGAGGCCCACACCTCACTTATGTATGGTCATTTTGGTGTTGAAAAAGCTTTGTGTCATGTACAAAGATTTTATTTTTGGCTTCATATGAAGAACGTTGTGACTCGCTATGTAAAGGGATGTGTGATTTGTTTTGTTTCAAAGCCCTCTAATAGAAAACTCGAGCTCTACACACCACTCCCTATTCCGAGTCGTCCATGGGAAAGTGTGTCGATGGATTTTGTAGGAGGTTTGCCTTTGTGTAGGAAAAGTCACGACTATTTGTATGTCATCATTGACTGTTTTAGTAAGATGTGTATTTTAATGCCTTGTAAAAAGTAGATCACTGCACAGCATATTGCATATCTTTTCTTTTAGAATGTTTGGGTCGATTTTGGGTTACCCACATCGATTGTGTCAGATCGGGACTCTCGCTTTCTCAGAGAGTTTTGGACCAGCTTATGGAAGATGATGGACACCAAGTTGAAAAGAAGCACGACATTTCATCCACAGACTGACGGACAGACAGAGGTTGTCAACCGCACTGTGGTACACTTGTTGCGAGGCTATTATGTGAAACATCCTAAGTTGTGGGATGAGCATATTCCATATGTGCAACATTCCTACAATCGAGTAGTGCACTCATCTATGCATCGTTCACCATTTGAGACATGTTTTGGCTACCTTCCCAAAGATCCTTTTGATATGGTCTTTGGAAGGGAAAATGACTCTAGTGGACATGATGACAAGGACAAAGAACAACGGTTCATTCAATGGATCCAGTTGATTCACCAACCAGTATAGGAGCAGTTGGATAAAAGTCAGGCTTGGTATAAGGCTCGACATGACAAACACTGAGTCAACAATCAATTTCAAGTGGGCAACAAAGTGTGGTTCCATATCAGCAAGGACAGGGTGGAGGGAGAAGGGGAGAAGCTACGACCAATCTGGTATCGTCCATTCACCATCTTGGAGAAGATTGGAAACAATGCCTTTAGTGTCGATTTGCTGACATATATGTAAATGTACTCCATAGTGAATGTGGAAAACTTGAAGCTTTATGAGCCACCATTGATTATGGACACTGAAGAGGTCGGATCAGTTCCTATAGTTGATTATTTTGCACCAGAGGATCTTGATGAGTTGCTTGAAGATATCATCCTTGACAAAAGAACCAGGACTTCACGATGGGGAGATGTGGAATACCTTCAAGTTGGTTTCAAAGGGATGCACCCTAGGAAGGAAAAATGGCTGGAAAAAGAAAAAGGGAGGGAACAATTCCATCACTTGCCAATTCACTGATAAATATTTTTGCGGTCCAAAAGCTCCTCAATGGGGAGGATTGATCCAGGTGGATCTATAGACACCAGTGGCATGGAAAAGGCTCAAAATTCAAAGTGGCATAAATTCGATTAACTTGAAATTAGATCAAAGTTCTCATCTCTCTGATTCCAACAGTGCAACCGACACTCCAATCCGAGTCCGTATGAAGAAGATAGAAGCAGTCAAAGTTGTGGGTTGACTTACCCATGTGGTAGGCTTAAGGAGGGTGCAATTTGAAAAGAATCCAGCACCGGAATCCGGTTAGTTTTCTGGGCGAATTTGTGGGTTCATTAATTTTTCTTCTACTGCTTAAGGTTCTAGAAAATCCCCAAAAAGGTGGTGGTTATAAAATATTAAAAAAAAATGGGGTGAGCGGCCATGACCCTGCCACCCCCGGAACCACTGTAACAAAAACAAATATATATTAAGTGGGGTGGGCAGTCATGACCCCACCACCCCAGAGACCACTCAACGGCACATTTAAATATAGTGGAGGGTGCGGGGTGTCAACCCCGCTGCCCCTCCACCTCTCCACTATAACGAACTGCCGGCGGGCGAAAAGGGGCGTGGGACACCAAAACAGTGGACCCATTGCCCCAACTGTCAAATAAACGTATGTACGGTGTTAAAAATGGGAAGGGTGTGTTTTGATCCCCCGACCCCTCCTCAACTATTTCTAATGTTAACCAATGCGCCCAAACCAATTTGATGTTTATTCTGCCCAAAAAACATTATTTAAAACTTTTTTCACAGTGCACTGGGGAGGAGAGAGTGTGCACATGCTTTGAGGAAGATGAATTGTAGGTGGAAAAACCATGAGCAGACCTGTGACAGGGGGCGAAACCTTGCTTGAGCACAATTTCCATGGGGTTCAGTTTTGGTCCAGTGTCAGAATTGGGCAAGTTTTATATCGATTTTGCACCTCCCAGCGACATGAACTCGATGGTGATGCCAGTTTTTGCAACAGAGCTCTCCATTTTTTGGCCATTTTCTAAAATGGAGGTATAAGACTCCTTTTTGTAAAAGATGATTGTACTCTTTTTTCTCATGCCACTTAATGAATGAAGGCCTCCCCATTGATTGAGAAGGGCCTGGAGACGTAGTCCAAACTAGATGAACTCCGCTATCAAATCTCTTGTCTTCTTTCATGATTTTATGTGTTTCTCCTCTTCTCTCATGTGCATATTAAATTTCTATGGTTAAGATGCAATTTATGCATGTAATTATTTAATACATCTATAAGCGAAAGATCTTGGATCACCTAGAGACATTCAACCTTCTCAAGATGCAGCCATGTTGCATTATGAAACAACCTTTCATTCAGATTTATTTCTCCTTTTGAGGGAAAATTTTGAAGTTCCTAAGTTTACTTAGTTAGAAACCCTCCGTGCATTTTATCTGGTTTATTCCTACCTACTTGTTATTTTACTTAACAAGTTATTTACAATGTAAATACTGAAAATAAACACTAGTGCATGCTCAACATATTACAGATCAAAAACTAGAGGAAACAGAAACAATCACACTGTATGACACCATTATTTTTGGACCAATGTCCCTGGTAAAACCCAATGTGGGAAAACTGGTGCAGCTATGTGAGGGTTTTCTTATTAAGAAATATTAGAGTATAATCTGGGTGCTGAAACTAGCCTACCCAACAGAGAATTTCCTTAGCAGTAATACCTCTCATTTTCTGACAAATCTCCTGGCTGAAACCCCGAATAACCCTTCCGACAGCTCCTCAGCACCAATCTTCCCCAGAAACCCTAGCGTTAGTCTCTTTCTGGACTGCGTCAACCCCTCTCTGCCTGACGCTAGTCCTGCATCACCCCGAATGGGTCTGCGTCAACCTTAAGAGGCACTATGCTAACCTTTTGGCCCTCTGCGTCAACAACACTGGCCTCTCTAAGGCTCTGTGCAGCTCCCAGCTAGCTCTGCGTGGCCCCGCGTGAGCCCTGGCTGGCTCTGTATCACTCTCCCCAGCTACTACACTGCTCTCTAGGCACTATCTCGGCCTCTCTGTCTCTCTGTACTCAATGCCCCTCATCTGCAACTCCCAATCACTAATTCTATCTCTCTTATAAAACCTCGCTCTAGAGAATAAAATGACTGATCACTCTGGTTTGTTCACTAAGTGACCCTCAAGCCTTCTCTTATACTTTTTCTGTTGACATATCAATGGCCGAGATTTAGTCCATAATCAATGGCTAAGATAATATTTGGCTTGATCCATGTCTTTTGGACAATTCTAACACAATTTCATATTAATTCCCATTAATATTTTATTTTCCCTAAGTTTAGACTTAGGTACTCCATTAAAAATATTAATTATTTTAATATCTCCTGAACTATTTACAATCTTCCCAAACCCTTTCTGGGTATTGGAGATCTCATGTTCCCCAACCTCTCCACCAATTTGCGTGGCTATAGCATATTCAATGCTACCCCAAATCAACACTCCCTCTTAGCGAGGATTGGCTCTAGTTATACTCCTCACTGAGTATTACTCTGATCATCCGACATCAGTACATGTGTTGATGCTAGGCCTTCCTGCCCAACATTCTCTGTACTACTGTATCTTGTACTATTGCCCATGTTTCTGCCACTGCCACTGCTACATCTGTACAACAACTCCCTCTGCATCCGTGCTGTTGTTGGTCCTTTCTACCAGCACTGCATCTGCATTGCACCTCCTCTCATCATGCTACATCATACTACCCACTGTTGCACTGCAAATCAGTTACTGGGAAGTAAGTAACTAATCTCCCAACTCTAACCTTCCTGTTGGGCTAGAGACACCCACTGATGTTGAAGCTTCCTTTGTCGTTGACAAGTGCTCCCTCTATGACCTTTGCGTTGCTGCAACAACTTCCTACATCTTCCACCATTCACAACTCTCTGTGCCATCCTGCATTGGTGCAAAACTCCCACGCCTCTCGCACTATTCCAGCCTGCTAGCTTCTGTAGGTTTTAACCTCATACAAAAATTACTTGCATACAAATTCTAAAACACAGAAAATAAATAATGCGAGAGCAGAACACATAAAACACATACACACAAAGATTTTCCCCTGGATCCAAAAACTGGGACTACCAGCTTGATTTTTCATTATATTCCTTTCAATGTTATAATACATATTTGTACATGCTGAAGCATCCAATACCATGGAACGAAAACCATCACGTCCAATACCATGGACAGAAAACCATTGCGTCCAATACGATGGACCAAAAACCATCGCGTCCAAAAAAAATGTGCAAAAATCATGCACAAAACCATAGGTGGGTCCGCCCAACCTAACATAGGGTCCAAAACCAAAATTTTCCTAGGCACTACTCCGAACCCCATAAAGTGGGGTTACGGGTGCCCCTCAAACCCCCTGTTAAATATGTGGAAAGAATATAGCACAACCCAACATTCTCCCACTGGTTGTTTTCTTTCCACAGGGGGCCACAAGAGAGCTTAGTCATTTTTCCAACCCTAAAATGCCCATTGTCTCGCTACACCAAGAGAACTTCTCAGAGCTCACAGATTTTGTCAATTCATCTGCAGTATTCTTCAAAGTGTTCACCTTTACCAGCAACACCATTTTGTCTTCTATCATATCCCTCACAAAGTGATATTGAACATCAATGTGCTAAATGATATGCGAGGTTCTTTGCCAATAAAATTGCGCTTTGGCTGTCACAGTCTATCCCTATAGCTCCCTGTATTAAACCCATACTTGAACACAATCTCTGCAACCAAACTGCTTCCTTGCTTGCATCAGTGGCTGCCATGTATTCAACCTTTGTAGTTGATAGTGTCACTACAGATTGTTTCTTATTCATCCAACTTACTGCACCTCCAAATAGGTTAAACACATACCCACTTGTAGATCTTCCTTGATCCAGATCTCCAGCCCAGTCTGCATCAACAAAGCCATGAATATCCAACACTTTGTCCAATCCTGGCCTTCCTTGGTAGCACAAACCATAATCACTAGTGCCACGCAAATGCCTGAAAACCTGCTTCACTGTTGTCCAGTGCTCCTTCCCTGGTTTTGACATAAACCTACTCAATACTCCCACTGCATGTGCAATGTTTGGTCTAGTACAAACCATTGCATACATCAAGCTACCAACTGCACTTACATATGGAACACAGGACAGGTCCTATTCCTCTTCTTGTGTCTTGGGACATTGTTCAGCAGATAACCTCACACCTACCAGAATAGGAACATTCACTGGTTTACTATCCTGCATATTAAACCTCTGCAGTATTGTCTCAACATACTTCCTCTGGTTTAACCAGAGCTTCCTCTTTGCCCGATCTCTTTTAATTTCCATGCCCAAAATATAGTTTGCAGCACCAAGATCTTTCATGTCGAATTTGGAGGACAATTGGGTCTTCAAATCCTAGATAATTTCTTTGTCATTTCCAACCAGCAACATATCATCCACATACAAGACCAGATAAATAACACGGTCACCAATTAATTTAAAATACACACAGTGATCTGCTTTGCTTCTAGTGAAGCCAAGTCCCCATATAAACATATCAAATTTCTGATACCACATCCTTGGTGACTGTTTTAACCCATACAAAGACTTCTTTAACTTGCATACCAGTTCTTTCTTACCCTTCGCTACAAAGCCTTTAGGTTTCTTCATGTAGATTTCCTCTTCCAGGTCCCCGTGAAGAAATGTTGTCTTCACATCCATCTGTTCTACCTCAAAATCAAAAGCAACGGCAACAGATAAAAGTAATCTAATAGAAGTTACCTTGGCAACAGGAGAAAAAATATCACCAAAATCAATTCCTGGCACCTGGGAATAACCTTTTGCTACCAACCGAGCTTTGTATTTCTCCACTTTTCCTTCTACATTTGTCTTCTTTTTTAACACCAATTTGCTGCCAATGGGTTTCCCTCCAGCCGGAAACTCCACCAGATCCCAAGCCTCACTTTTTTGCAAAGATGCCATTTCATCAACCATAGCCTCTTTCCAGAGTTTTCCATCCTCTGAATCTACTGCTTCCTTCACAGTTCTGGGATGATTGATAGTAATAGATAAATAAAAATTTGAACAGAAAGTAGATGGACTATACCTTTCAAGCTACCTTCTTTCTCGAATTGATCTTCTCATAGCCAGAGTTTGTGGCTCTTCATCTTTTGATTCCTCCTCTATTGTAGAGTCTGATTCTCCCTCCTTTAGCTCAAACTCTATCTTCTCAGGTTCCTTTCGTTGGACTTCATGTTTAATAACATCTTTCACCTCTCTGAACACCACATCTTGACTGTACACAACCTTCTGTGTGACTGGGTTCCAGAGCTTATAACCCTTTAAACCATCCTTATACCCAATAAAGATGCACTTTTCAGATTTACTATCCAACTTGGTTCGTTTCTCCTTTGGAACATGTACATATGCATTACATTCAAATACCCTCATATGTGAAAGAGAGGGTTTCTTACCAGTCCATACCTCTTGTGGAGTCTTATCCTGCAACGGTGATGAAGGTGACCTGTTGACCAGGTAACATGCAGAATCCACCGCCTCTGCCCAGAATTCCTATCCTAACCCGGCACCACTGAGCATGCTTCTTGCCCTTTCCATCAACGTCTTGTTCATTCTTTCTGCAACTCCATTTTGCTGAGGTGTATATGGAGTAGTCTTCTGCCATGCTATACCACACTTATTGTAGAATTCTTCAAATTCCTTACTGCAAAACTCTCCACCATTATCTGTCCTCGACACCTTTATCTTCTTCTCTCTTTGGTTTTCCACTAGAGCCTTAAATTCTTTAAACCTATCAAAGACTTCAGATTTCTTATTAAGGAAATATATCCATGTATTCCTTGAGAAGTCATCTATAAATGATACATAGTACACAAACTTACCTAGTGATGGAACCTTCATAGGTCCAAACACATCACTGTGCACAAGCTCTAATATATGTTTTTCCCTCTTACCACCAAAGGGGAAACTCACCCGATTCTACTTCTCATATACAAAATTTTCACAGAAATCAAAATCCAGGGAGCTATTACTCATACCTTCTACCATACCTTTACCATGAAGTATTTGAAGGCCCTTCTCTCCAATATGTCCAAGCCTTTGATGCCACAACATGGTCTTTTCTCCAGAGACCAATAGATTTTCTGCTCCACTTTCAGGAACCACAGAACTATTGCACCCATCAACAACAGTGCTACCTTGTAGCTTGTACAGAGTTCCAATCCAAACTCACCCGCATCAATACCAGTGCTCCCCAAACCATCTTGCAGGTATCCTTCTCGAAGACTATTTTTACACCCGCATCATCCAGCTTACTAATAGAAATACGATTTCTGGCTAATGCAGGAATATGCAGAACACTCGGAAGTGTTCTAACCCTTCCACCTTGCAGCTTCAACTTTACTTTTCCACGACCAATGATTCTAGCCTTCTTGTCATCCCCCAAGAAGACATCACCACCATCATATTTCTCATACTCACAAAACCACTCTCTATGGAGAGTGAAGTGAAAGGATGCACCTAAGTCAATCAACCATGCCTCATGATCTACATGTGTACTTGAAGAAGCCAAGTACACATACCCGCCTTCATCTGAGGTGGTTTTTGCCTCTGCAGAAGGAGCCTCATCAGATCCATTTCCTTTTTCAGGAGCTTTATATTTATAGTCCCTTTTGAAGTGGCCTTCCTTTCCACATTTCCAGCACACCACCTTTACAGGTTTTCCTGGAGATTTAGATCCCCCACTTGATGACTTATTTTTGTTTCTATTCTGGGACCATCCTTGTACAGACAAGGCATCACCATTTTGGCTCTCCATATTTGTTCGTCTCATCTCCTCCATCAGCAAGGCTGAGACTATTTCATCAAACTGCAAGGTAGTTGCATTGCTACCTATTGCAATAACTAGACTATCCAACAAATCTGGTAGAGAACGAAACAAACTGATGCACTTATCTTCATCTGAAATGTTAATATCAACAGATATTAACTAACTTACCACAATATTAAATGCATTCAAATGCTCTATCATCGAGTCTCCATCTTTCATCCTCATGTTATATAGCTTTTTCCGCAGGAACAGTTTATTCACTAGAGACTTAGATTGGTATAAAGTCCCTAACTTTTCCTACAAAGCCTTTGCTGTAGCTTCCCCTGATACATTCAGTGTTATGAAACCAGCTCAAGAAAAGATAGAAAAGATAGATTCACGCCTTAGAATTCAGCCTCTTTGAGGGGGCAACCTCCTTTACATTACATAAATGAGCAATTCTTGGATGATACAAATGAAAATACCTCCTTTCTATATATAGGAGTCTAAGGGGTTATAACATAATCAGAGCCGACATAACAATAATAATGTAAGGGCACAATAATAACAATAGTGGGCTTCTATGGGGCACAATAGTAACAATATGGGCACTACATGGGTACATCAATATAATAAGTGGGTTATACTAATAACAATAAGGGGTTACACTAGTAGTATAGGGGCCTAACATTCAGCAATACTGAATCTGAGACACACAATTGTATTGTTCTCTTTGCCTTCTGATTGAACTTCTTCCATTCTTCATCAAACACTCTCATTGGTTTAGTACCCAGATCTACCCTGATCTACTGATCTTTATCCACCAACAAATCCTCCATCTTGAGTTTCCACAACTCAAAACTATGACCATTAAATTTCTTGATCTCTATCTTTCCACTGCTCGCCATCTTCTTTCACCACCAGAATCGATCTCCCAGATCTCCCACTGAATAGGGTCTACCACAGGCTTGAGCGAAACCCTTCAGCAACAAAGGTGTCCCCTTGAAGCCAAATTTTCTCTAATACCAAATGTAGGTTTTAACCCCATACAGAAATTACCTACATACAAATTCTAAAACATAGAAAATAAATAATGCGAGAGTAGAACACATAAAACACATATACACAAAGATTTTCCCCTGGATCCCAAACCCGGGACTACCAGCTTGATTTTTCATTAAATTCCTTTCAATGTTATAATACATATTTATACATGTCGAAGCATCCAATACCATGGACCGAAAACCATCACATCCAATACCATGGACTAAAAGCTATCGCGTCCAATACCATGGACCGAAAACCATCGCGTCCAAAAAACATGTGCGAAAATCATGCACAAAACCATAGGTGGGTCCGCCCAACCTAACATAGGGTCCAAAACCAAAATTTTCTGGGGCACTGCCCCGGACCCCGTAAATTGGAGTTACGGGTGCCCCTCAAACCCCCTATTAACTACGTGGAAAGAATATAACACAACCCAATAGCCTCGCGCTGTCTCTGGACTCCTGCATTATAGCTTTTTGTCGCTCCATCTACATCCATCTCTACCCGACTTAGCCAGTCCTGTTACTCCTCTTCGGGGTTACTATAGCGAGGTATAATCCAAGAGGCTGGGTACCTCAAGGATACTACCACTCATCACCTGTAGGTCGCCTGATTACAGCTCGATGTCTCCCCACTTTTTCTCAAGTGGTGCATGTCCACTCATGGCACAGCCATCGTTTGTCAAAACTTCCTTCTCTGCCCATGTTGGCACTGCCTTAGTCTCGGAAGACTCCCCCTTACTCTTCTTCCTTGAACATTGGGTTGCATAATGACCCAACTCCCCATAGTGGAAGCACTTGATCTTGGAGAGATCCTTCTTCTTCCTCTTTTCCTGCTTTCCCTCAGATGCTAGGGCAACATCTTCCTCCTCATGTTTGACTTTGATCCCCTTATTGCTGCTACTCGTCTTCGACTGTCGTCTGATCTCTTCCTAGCAAAGAGCTGCCCACATCTCATCCCAAGGTGGGAGAGTCCCTATGCCCAGTATACTCTGGACAAATACCTCCCAGTCTTCTGAGACAACATTCATGTCCTCACCATAAAATCCTAATCTGGAATGGCTTCTATAGTAGTCAACTGATCTTGGATCTCATTCAGTCCTCCAAGGAAGGTGTCAATCAGTTCTCCCTTCTTCATCTGATACGACCTCAACTGATTCTCAAGTAGCATTCTTCTATGCATAGAAGTATGCTGGTACAATTTCTTGAGAGCCTCCCACATCTCATATGCCATTTCCTTCTTGGCAATATGTGGTACTACATGATCCTTGACCCCATCAAGGATGATAATCTTTGCCCTCGCCATTGCCTCCTCGTACTTGTTGTTATCATTGGGGTCGAATAGGATAGCTATTACCTTCAAGGGAAAGTTCTTGACACGATTTATATCAAGTACGGATAAGATTCTGGCCTTCCAGACTGCAAAGTTCGATGCTCCATCTAGTCTATCTTGGTCTCTTACTCTGTGTAGTGCCATGATGCTCCTCTACTTCCCTCGTAGAAGTTCTCTATTAGATTCCTCTAAGTCTCTACTTCCCATTTGGAAGTTCTCTTCTGGACTCCCTCTGAGTCCCGATTTCCCTCCTAGAAATCCTTCTGCCGCTGTCGAGATGCCCCTTACTCTGATCATCCTCTACAACCACACCACTGATCTAGGTTCCTCAGTTAGAAACCCTCGGTAACAACTCCTCTTGGCCTTGCTCTATCAGGTACTATTCTAACTATAGTACCTCACCATCTCCACTCTGCAATATTCCCACAACCTTCTAAATCCCAACAACCTGAAGGTGACATCTCCTAGGCTCTACGCAATCCCGGCACCAGCAATCCAGCCTCCTCAGCCAACTGCATCAGCCCTCCTAGCTTTTTCATGGCTTTGTGTGAGGCTCCCTTTGCCTCCCGTAGCCTCTGCACTGCCTCTTCCCAACTCACCCCTGATGACATAGGCACTACAACACCCTTCCTTTGTTGTTGCTCTACGAGAAACAACTTCTGTCACCTCGAGACAACTATTTCTATTGTTATTGCTTCGCTCGCTGATGTCCTTAGTCCTCCTATGATCTGCAATCATGCTTTGATACCATGTTGAAGTTTCTAAGTTTACTTAGTTCGAAACCCTCCATGCACGTTATTTGATTTATTCCTACTTACTCATTATTTTACTTAACAAGTTATTTACAATGTAAATACTAAAAATAAACACTAGTTCATGCTCAACATATTACAGGTCAACAACTAAATTAAACAGAAACAATCACACCATATGAAATCATTATTTTTGGACCAATGTCCCTGGAAAAATCCAATGTGGGAAAACTGGTGCAACTATCTGAGGGTTTTCTTATTAAGCAATATCAAAGTACAATCTGGGTGCCGAAAATAGCCTACCTAATATAGAATTTCCTTGGCTATAATACCTCTTAGGTTTTGACAAATCTCCTGGCTGAAACCCTGGATAATCCTTCCAGTATCTCCTCAGCACCAATCTACCCAGAAACCCCAGTGTCAGCCTCTCTCTAGACTATGTCAGCCCCTCTCTACCCAGCACTAGCCTTGTGTCACCCCAGATGGGTCTGTCTCAGCCTTAGGAGGCCCTGCGTCAACCCTCTATCCCTCTGCATCAGCAACGCTGACCTCTCTGAGGCTTTGCGCAGCTCCTGACTGCCTCTACATGGCCCTGCATGAGCCCTGGCTAGCTCTGCGTCACTGTCCCTGGCTACCACACTACTCTCTCAGCACTGTCTCTACCTCTTTGTCTCTCTATACTCAATGCCCCTTAGCTGCAACTACCGATCACTAATTCTATCTCTCTTAGCAAACCCCGCTCTAGAGAATAGAATGACTGACCACTCTGGTGTGTTCTCCAAGTGACCCTCAAGCCTCCTCTTATACTTTTCCTATTGACATATCAACGGCCAATATTAAGTCCCTAATCAACGGCTAAGATTAGATCCGGCTTGATCCATGTCTTTTGGACCATTCTAACATAGTTTCATATTAATTCCCTTTAGTATTTTATTTTCCCCAAGTTTAGATTTAGGGACTCCATTAAAAATATTAATTATTTTAATATCTCCTGAACTGTTTAGAATCTACCCAAACCCTTTTTGGGTATTGGAGATCTTATGTGCCCCAACCTCTCCACCAATTTTCGTAGCTATATCACATCCGACTACCCCAAATCAATAGAAAAGAGGTTTGTGACCTTGCATCAAATGTTTATTGATCCTCAAGAAATATATGACAATATTCAAGCATGTTAGAATCTCTTAGAGAAGGTTTTCACTGAAGATTCAAGTGAAAATGAACAAGAGAATGAACATGTTCAAGAGAGACTTGATGTGAATCCTGATCCATTTCATTATGAGCAGAAGATTGAAAATATCATGCATTTTGTTGAAAATATCAATGATAATTTTTTTGCTAAGAGTAAATATAAGCTTGTTGAAGAGCGAGTCGTTGTATCAAATTTTATTGCTAATGATTTTGAAGAGGTTTTTTATTTACCTATGTATAATGATGAATTTCGTGAACAACCAACTATATTTCCTTGATCAAGAAATGTTCATTTTCAGCAGTCTAATCGAAACACTCAACCTATATATCATAGTTACAAACTGAACCTAAAGAGAGTGATTAGTTAGGTGAAGATGATTTTTTGCCTATGTGTTTTTCTTCATTCAAGTTTTTGAAAGAGAAATTTGAAATCGTAGATGAAGAAAAGGAAGTTTGGCTGATGCAAATTCATGTGGGCTTTTTGGAACAAAATGACAACACTATATATGAACAGGAATATTTTCATGTTTTTCATGATCTTGAGGCTTTGTATTGGGAAATTTTTGTCAGTTCAGATTTGTAGCCATTGATTTGAGGATTTTCAAATTGGTGATTGTAAGGATGCTGATTTTCAAAAGAAACTAGATATATTTTCTTTGTCATAAAGTATTCCATTGCATCAATTTTATGAAAAAATTTAGCCTCTTTATGATAACCATCAGGTTGAGGTGCATGTGAGTGTTACGAAACCAACTCACAAAATGATAGAAAATATAGATCAACGCCTTAGAATTCAGCCTCTTCGAGATGCATGTGAATGTTATGAAACTATCTCAGAAAAAGATAGAAAAGATAGATCAATGCCTTAGAATTCAGCCTCTTCGAGGGGGCAACCTCCTTTACATTACACAAATGAATGATTCTTTGATGATACAAATGAAAAGACCTCCTTTCTATATATAGGAGTCTAAGGGGTCATAATATAATCAGAACCGACATAACAATAATAATGTAAGGGCACAATAATAACAATAGTGGGCTTCTATGGGGCACAATAGTAACAATATGGGCACTACATGGGTACATCAATATAATAAGGGGGTTGTAATAATAACAATAAAGGGTTACACTAGTAGTATAGGGGCCTAACATGCCCCTCTCCCTCAAAAAGTGTTGTCCTCAACGCTTGAGTAGTTCTTGATGCTTCTGTATAGAATTCTTGTCCTCCCATGTGGAGTTTTCAGCGAGTAAGTTATTCCACTTGATGAGATACTCTGAAATTGATCGATTTCGTAGCTGTCAGGTTCTTGTTTCTGTGACTGCTCTAGGTTCCAATATGATTTTTCCTTCCTCTTTAATTTCTAGCAATATTGTTTGAATTGGGATATTTTGCAACTTTTGAATAAGTGGCCATACTTCTTCATCCTTCTTCCATTCATCCCTTGCTTCATTTATCCAATTTGGTTGGATAATAGAAATAGCACCAAATAATGCTTCCACATCCTCATCCTTTCTTGAGAGTGCATCTGCAGCAAAATTTTGCTTCCATTTTCTACAGATGATGTCAAAGTCATAACCCAACATATTTGTGACACAATTTTTCTGTTCTTCTAAAGATAATAGTTGTTCTAAAAAGTATTTAAGACTATCATGATCCATTTTTACCTTGAAGTGTCTTCCGATTCGGTAAGGTCGCCATTTTTTAAGTGCATGTAGTATTGCCAACATTTCCTTCTCATAAATAGCTTGCTTGAGATGTAGCAGTAAAAATACTCAATCACCTACATCAAAACATTTTTCACTACAATGTTGATCTACCTGTTGTTTCATTTGATTTTGCAGCAAAGTGGCGTTATCCTTTAAAAGTTGGAGAACTTGTTTTTGATGCTCGATGTGATCTTTCACTGCTTGAACCTTTTTATTATTGATATGTCCTTCTATATTTAGAGTTTGAGGAGTGGTAATTTCTTCCAATCCTTTACAAGATATGGTCGGATTCATTTCTTGATGCTCGATGTGATCTTTCACTTCTTAAACATTTTTCTTCTTGACATGTCCTTCTATCTTGATAGTTTGAGGAGTGGTAATTCCAACCAATGAATTACAAGATATGGTTGAATTCATTTCTTCTTTCTCGATGCGATCTTTCACTTCTTGCAACTTTTTCTTCTTGATATGTCCTTCTATCTTGAGAGTTTGAGGAGAGGTAATTCTTGCCAATGCTTTACAAGATATGGTCTCATTCATTTCTTCTTTCTATGGGGTTGGGTCCTGGCATATATCCTCTTCTTTTGATGTTTCTTGATCCTTTTCTTCCTCCTCTTCATACTCTATGTAAAATAACTTCTTCTCAACATGCTTATGACCTTTAGTGCATTTGCTATCACAATTGTAACAAAGCCCTTTTTCTCTTTTTTCTTCCAATTGTTGTGGTGTAACCCTTGTAGGTTGTGGAAGGCTGGGAGAAACAACACTTCCATCTTTATAGTTGTGAGGGGTAGACTTCCTTGTTGCCATAATTTTACTTTCCACTATGTCACAAAGCCCTTTTACTCTTTCCAATTGTTGTGGTGTTGCTCTAAAGAAGGTGTTGCTCTTTGTATCCTCATAATGTGCTATCATTTCCTCTGTGAGAATTGACCATGTAACAAGTTGTTTACGAGAACAAAGCCCTTTATACCATAAAAATTGATTCGGTTCTAAATATGAAGATGCAATACATAACTTTTGTAACAGTGGTACACCATGTAGATCAAAATATTGCTCCATTTGAAGTATCCAATTTACCGGATCCTTGCCATCAAACTTCCTCGTATCCCCTTTTCTTGATTTTATGAGCTCGATCTTGAAATGACTATAACTCTATAATTGTTGTTCTTCTAGTTCTGAAATTGTGACCCACAGTAGCCCTCTGCGTCCTCTTTCCAATGCCACCAGTCTGATCTAAATTGTATTCTCCAAGGAAGAGTTATGCACAATCTCCCAAGATGACCTGATTATAGAACTTTCTAGAAGAGCGAACTTATATGAAGTGCCACATGTCACTGTTTCAACCTTTGGCTCTGAAAAATATATACAAGAAACTATAGTTCGTCCTCTCTCTATACCTTCTTACAAAATTTCAATTCAATGCTCAAAGAGAAAGTTATAACGATTTTCCCCAGGTCACCTATTTGGAATGTAATTTAGGAGTCTGCAAAAAGATCAACTTCCTCAGATCATATCTCTGCAAATATAGCGCGAAAAGCTTTGAAATTTGGAACAACGCTTTAGTGTGATCTCGTCTCAAATGGGTTTTTTTTTAGCTTTTGAAATGTCGCAGAAAAAATGTTATAGCGAAAATGCCACAATGACCTATTTGGAGCAGCGAAACCCTAGAATCCAAAGCTCTGATACCAAATGTTATGAAACCAGCTCACAAAAAAATAGAAAAGATAGATCAACACCTTAGAATTCAGCCTCTTAGAGGGGGAAACCTCCTTTACATTACACAAATGAATGATTCTTTGATGATACAAATGAAAAGACCTCATTTCTATATATAGCAGTCTAAGGGGTCATAATATAATCAGAGCCGACATAACAATAATAATGTAAGGGCACAATAATAACAATAGTGAGCTTCTATGGGGCACAATAGTAACAATATGGGCACTACATGGGTACATCAATATAATAAGGGGGTTGTACTAATAACAATAAAGGGTTACACTAGTAGTATAGGGGCCTAACAGTGAGAAAATATGCAGTTGAAAGGATTATACATCAAAGTGTTAGTATTTTACATTTTTGTGAGATTAGTTTGCATTATTTTGAGGATCCTTTTGAGGCATGTTTGAGGTAGTAAGCAGGCCCAAGTTTTTTGATTTTGTCAACATTAAATTTGTTTTCAAGCCTTTGTTTGATTTTCCATTACGTAGGTCTTTCATTTTTCCCATGAACAAGGACATGCAAGAATTTCAACGAGTGAACAAGATGCTTGCATGATTGTGTTGGGTTTTTGACTTCACTTGATTGAACAACTCATGGATTAATTTAGTAGGTAGGAGTGTTTGTTAATAAGATCAAATTTTTGAGTATCCTTTTCAGCATGAGTGATTTTAGATTGCAGTATTGGTTGTTTTTAGCTTTATATTTCAGTTTAGGAATTTCTAGTTTCAGTTTTTAGTTAGGGATCATTTCACTTTGAGGATTGGAATAGATTGCAGGTTTTGGAGTTGGGAATAGCCCAATTGATAAGCCCTTGGTACGTGGGTTATTTTATACTTCACAGCGAGGAGAAAATCCCCATTGGAGCTCGATGTTATCAGATGCAAGATTTATTTGAAATTAGTTATCCTTAGTTTGGAATTTCAATTTGAGGTCCTAAACAACACCATTCTACCGGTCTAAATAGCATTTCTATTTAATTTGGTAGCACATGTCATTATGATATAAATAAAAAGTGCTGCCAAAATCAAGTGTATTTTAACCAATCAAGAAAGATTTCAAATCTTGCCAACAAGGATCAATATACTCTCAATGCTAAATGGCCTTTCCGTTCAGGAAAAATAAAAGGATACTTTGGGGTTTAAAAAATAAAATAAATTTATGTGCCTATTTGGTTCTCAGGTCCTTGTGAAGGGTAATAGTGGTTTTATTAAAAAAATTTGGGTTTAATCTAGACCAAACACCCAAGCGTATCCATAAATCAAGAAACCAAGCACCTAACACATAAGGCATTGATAAAGAGGAGATCATAAGAGGAGTGCACATCACGTCTATAGACATACGGTGCTCCCAACTTAATAAAAAGGTATATGGTTATATTTGGCGAATGTGGGATAAGTCGATGAAAATTGTTGAAGCGTAGTGTTGTAACAGAAGTGAAGCCACAAATTCAATGGTGCTAAGAAAAATTAAGTGACAAATGTCAACGATAATGCCAAGTATGAAATGGTCGATCCTACAAGTTAGCACTGGAGCCTACGTAGTACCAAATGAAGTTTAGAGTTGTCATTGGAGAAATACTCTACATCCTTAAGAGAACCTATGAAGATATTTACTACTCTACATATTGTATTAAGGAAATCATTATGGTCTTTCAACGAAGGTGCCAAAGTCATTGATTAACATGCAGCTTAGTTTACGTGTTTTCAAAAATTATAGCCAGCCTAATTACATAAAATTAGTCCAAGATTTCCACGTTGATCACCATGTGAACTTGATCTCTATTCTTAGCACAAAGAAGGCAAGTGAATGGACATGGATTTGCAAGATTTACTCAGAGGGTAATGCACAAACATTGATGGATTCCCTTGTGTTGATTAAGAATGACTATGGTGAATAGAGAGGCCAATAATAGGGAATTAAATTGTCAAACTCACTCTTCACATGTGTTTGCTGATTCATTTTTTTATGAGTAGTTGTAGAGAAGAATTTGATGGATCGTGTTCATCACTAAGATAAGATAACATAGATGTATTGTAAAGATATAGTATATTTGGTGATCATTTTAAAACCCTTTTACCCTTGAAAGGTAAACCAAAAATATTGTGAGGTGAAACGTCCCAATTTATCATTTTCTAGGAGGCATATACATAAAATTTAATTGGAAATCAAATTATTCTCTTCCCTTTCTATTGTTGGAAAATAAAATCCATTTTTTAAGGAACCTGTGAGTAGAAGATAAAAATGATAAAGCATAACTAGGCAGAGGACTAGACAAGAGAATCACTTTGAACACATGTGACAACGAATTGATATTTTTCTCCACATTTTGACATAGCATTTAAGCATTTAAAGGTTCATCTCTAAAATTTCAACGATTCATAAACACCTTCGAGGCAGTATTTGGGTAGTAAAGTAAACAAGTAGCAGAGAAATTTCAAGTCTAATATTTTTGAGAAAAGATTAGGTAGGTTCACATTTCAAGGCGTATAGTTGAAGATTACTAAGAAAAAAAACAGTTGCAAAAATTATTGTTTCCAGAACATATGGCAATCAACCCTTATTCCAAAATAGAAGGGATTTTGACCTAACAATATCAGTCCTCTTATAGTCAATCCAATAATGTTTTTTTTAATCTTATTATTACATTTTTTTTTTCTAGAATGATAGGAAACAATTTCATTGTAAAACATATATATTTTATAATTTGTATGGAAAGTAGGTGGCATTCTATGAAAAATGGCATCTATTCCAAAATAGAAGGGATTTTGACCTAACAATATCAGTCCTCTTATAGTCAATCCAATAATGTTTTTTTTAATCTTATTATTACATTTTTTTTCTAGAATGATAGGAAACAAATTCATTGTAAAACATATATATTTTATAATTTGTATGGAAAGTAGGTGGCATTCTATGAAAAATGGCATCTTTGACGATTCCTACTTCAAATGAGATTTGACCAACAACCTTCACAACTCAAGACATTTTGCAATATGATCCAAATTTAGTTTATTTTTAAGAATATTAATTAGTTTTAATTCTTATAAGTTAGTTTTGTTTTCCTAGAAGTTACTAACAACTTGAGCATGTAATTTGTACTTAATAAATGCTTTGTAATTTGAAGAGGGTTCATACTTTGAGAAAAATAACCCTTTGTATGTACATGATATATTTTTAATATATAGATAAGAGTTTCCAAGGTAGAAGTACTTGGAGAAATTTCTCAAAGATTCTCGTGTTGGTGTTCTACAGTCTCTTTCTAAGTGAATGTATTTACCTCTTTGTAATTCATGGACTATTTATTCTTCATATTTGAATGAAAGTAGTTAAAAATAGAATTCATATTTGATGCTCTATCTCATTACATACAAATATAATCACTCTATCTTTATAAACTTAAAGTACAATTCATTCTTGTTTAATGTTCTGTCATAATGGATTGTACTTCATGATTCATCCACCATACTACAACTGATCAATGTCTAATAGATTGTTTTCTAACACGCCTTCGAAATTTATTTATTCATAAACCATTTATTAAAATTCATTTGATTTATATCATATTATTAGGACTCCATGACTAATGGATTTTCTCTTTTTCCAACCACTCTGTAGAACCCTTACCGTACCAAAGATGTGGCCACTGTGTTGATTACATTAACAGCTATTGAAGTGATGCTAAATAGTTGAGTCATAGAGAGACCCCTCTCTAGATTGGAAGGGCTAGCTTCCGATCTCCAAGACAGGTACAATGTTACCTCAGTATTTCCTTTCATAGTCGAGTAAATTACGGAGTGATAACACAATCCACTAGAGAAATGGTTCTACAGGATTAGCGTGGTTAAGTAGATTGGCTTGACATAGATAGATTCCGTCTCAATTTTAATTTTGTATTAAACTAAATTAAATTAAACTCCTTAGTTCTATTGAACAATTGATATGTTTAAATATGGGTTAAATAGGATATACTGCCAAAAAATGAACAACCAATGCTAAAAATCAGGCTTAAATTTCAAACATGGATGAAGAAATATTAAAAGTATTTTTTAATGTGCATATGTTATGTGGGCTGATAGAGGAATTTCCTCACATTCGAGGGAGATTGGTTCTAGAATTAACCGAACTAATTATTTTATTTGTCACAGGTCCTAACTACCCGATTCTTGATACCCTGTTGAACAACCTCAATAAGTTTTTCTTTTGCATCTTTTATATTTTCCTTGCATACATATTTTCTCTTTTCCTTGCATACTTTGAGATAATCCTTTAGGCTTTCCAAATGAAACTCCATATTAGCTACCTATATGGAAGGAAAATAATTGAAATTATT
Source organism: Pinus tabuliformis (assembly GCA_031772625.1). Lineage (NCBI taxonomy): Eukaryota > Viridiplantae > Streptophyta > Pinopsida > Pinales > Pinaceae > Pinus > Pinus tabuliformis. The sequence continues at coordinate 463,962,773 of CM062820.1, read as the reverse complement.
GATGAAAAATGAAATCAAACTAATCTTCAATTAATGATGGAAATTATCTATCACTATCAGAAAGCACTTTTGTTGTTCAAAGCAATTTCGAGTTCACCTTGCAATATTTCCATGGTCGATTCATGAGAATAGCCATTAAATATAGATATTTTCATTTCGAAAGGTGTTTCAATTTTATCCACACTCATTTTCCCCACAGAAGATGCATTAACTTCAACAAAAGTAAGAGTATTATGATCTGAGGAAGATGTAACAAAGATGGACCAACCTGATATATTTGAGAATCATTGTTCCTATTGTTCTATTGCAGTTAAGAGCATCTTAACAAATGCATTATTCTCAGTTTCATCTTGAAGAATGGGTATGAAAGTTTCTTCTAAAGCATGGTCTTTCATATTTAGCCACTGACTCCATGCCTGGATATTAAACCGCCTAGATGGGAAAAGCATAGAACTCTCCCTTTTAGCCTAAATAACAAATTACCAAATGAATTTCAATAAAAAAGGAGTAAAGGTCATATATCCTTTACATAATATTATGTCCAAATTAATAATCCATACATATTCAATATTGATAATGTCAAATGAGACACCTTATCAAAATGATGCTCCAATTCTAAAGGGGAAATATTTATAGCACATTGAGCTTCTAGCAATAACGCATGCTAGATATTAGACAAGGACATATGTAGATAAGTAATTTGTGTTGAAGCCTTCTACACATATATTTTAAAGTCACCAAGTACAACACTTGCATTGTAAAAACATAATAATGTTGTCTTGTTTCATATAGTGAATAATAAAAGTTGTGCAAAGTTAACAAGAGGAAATATTTTTTATGTCATAAACTTGATCTTTGTTCTATCTCCCTTATTGTGTCTTTCCATGGACATCCAAAACTTCCACTTGTAAAAATCCAAACTCTTTGATGAATTTATTCTAACCTAATTTAGTCTTCGACAGACAGAAATACTTGAGCATGAGTTAAGGATAATCACTTTTCACAAAAGAAAACTATTTATGACCATTCAAGAAAGGGAAATGACTATTTCCAAGATAGAAGCAAATGCAACCTTAACATTCAAAGCATCCTTCTTGATCATGTGTTCACTTCTTGTTTGTTGTAAGAACATCCTAATGCATGATTAATCTTCATGTTTATATTTGAAATACTAAGTTTTGGAGAGAAGCACTCAAACAAACCTACCTTCAGTTCAAGAATGACAACAACATAGGTTGCATGAGTAGACTCTAACTATAATAAATCACTTATACCTAACTGAAAGGTTTGATGCTCCAAGAATCTAAGTTCAAATCTATAATGAAAGAGTGTGTTTTCGGCCATGTTATTCATGGAACACAAAAGTAGGGAACAACCACTATGTCTCTTTGAGTTAAGAGAATTTCACGAACAAAGACCTTAGTGAGGGAGACAAATATTGGATTTTGGTGTCAAATAACCTAAATTACATAGTATAAGACACTATACTAAAATAAAAAACAATAAAGAGACCTAACCGAGCCCTTTTTTGTTTGAAGTGAGTGTTGGAATCAATGCATCGAGGTTTCTTCTTGCTTGGGAAACCTCAGATAGATTAAAAATTCTCATAATAGAAGCAAAAAGAATAAATAAATCAAGTTGAAAACAATACAGTTAAGACCCACTGTACAAAGAACATAGTGTAATAATTCACAGAGTAAAAGGAGTTAAATAAACTTATTGTTATTAGATGGGTTACCAGGGGAAAACATTGGAGTGGGCATGCTCCTAAAATTTCGAACAATAATAGCTTGCATCAGATGATGTCCTTGCAGAAGTGATTAACATCATCATCTTACCGGTAAGGAAAATTTGGGAGACTTTGGTAATCAAGCTATGAATAACGATAAGAGTAAACATCAGTTGTAGGAAATAAGTAGGGTTCACAATCATATGAAATTTAAATACCATAAAAGGAAAAATAAATTAGGGCTCATGTTGTGTCTCTCAGCCACAACTAAGGAATCTTGAACAAAATCCTATTTCTCTACTAAGACAAACACCTTCATCCATTTTGAGACTAACCCTAGTTGAAAGATGCAAAATTTCTAGACTCTGGAGGAAGAATAGCTCAAAATGACAGCTTGTAAGGGCAGATATTCCGTAGAAGGCTCTAGGATCCCACAGTTCTTAGTTGTTCAATGTGAACAATTCCAATATTGTAGGTGAAATACTATATTTTTTGGGTAATGTGACAATAGTGGAGTTATAGAATCTATGACTAGCACAAATTAATGAGTTAGTTAATTAAGGTTTCATAAATGAAGGAGTCAAGTAATATTTCACAAGCGATGGATCCAATGGGAGAAGACGTTTCAATTGTCTAACATAAGTTAAAAAGGCATAAGGAAGAAAACTAAGAAAGGAGGGGGGTGATTCCAAAGGAATGCCTTATGGCATAATTATAAACCCTTGCAATTAATATTATAAATGTAGTGGATTAATAAAACCAGTGGATTATTAATATTAAAACCCAAGGGATTAATATTATAGCCCTAAGGGATAAATGTGTTTGACTATGTTAGGGTTTATAATATTTATAGATTAATACATGTTAGTTATGGTTGACTAAGTTGGCATGGTCGACTATTGTCAACATGAATACCATGGTGAACCATACTTACCTCAAGAATCATGGTTTATCTATAAGTGGCCTATAATGAACCATAGTGGATGGCCATGGCTGACCATGGAGGCTTATTATGGAGGGTTGGGGTTTATAATATTAATATAATCTTAGGGTTTAATATATTAAACTTATGGTTTATAATCTTAGGGTTTATATTAATAATATTAGGGTTTATTATATTGGGTTTTATAATGTTAAGGCTTTGTATTAGTGTTTAATATTATGACATAGGAATGGTACAAAAATCTATCCAACATCACATTGTCACAAACGTTGTCTCAATACAACAATCATTGTAGCATTGTTACAATTACATTGCAATTTATTAAACATCGCATTGTGACATTACAAAATTGGTGTTTAATATTCAGATTTATAATATTCAGTTCATTAATATTTGGTTTATAATATTAGGGTTTAATATTGGATTTATAATTTATAACACTCATATAATTTATAACACTCATATATTAGGGTTTATAATATTAAGCTTAAGGTTTATTATATTGGGTTTATATGCCTATGGTTTAATATTAATCCTAGGGTTTATAATATTAATCCCTTGGGTTTATTAATCCATTAGGTTTATTAATCCCTTAGGTCTATAATATTAATATTAGGGTTTATAATCTAAAGGTCATAATAATAGGGTATATAATATTAATCCTAGGGTTTATAGTATTAATCCTAAGGTTTATAATCTTGGGTTTTATAATGTTAGGGTTTTTTATTAGGGTTTAATATTGTGACATTTGAATGTAAAATTATATATCCAACACTGCATTGAGACAATCATTGTATCAATACCGCAATCATTCTAACAATCATTGTCGCAATGTTACATTACAATGCAATTTATTCAATGTTGTATTGCAGCATTACAAAATTCGAGTTTAATAATAAAGTTTATAATGTTCAAGTTTTTAAAAATGGGTTTATAATATTAGGATTTAATATTGGGTTTATAATTTATAGTAGCGATGTTTAATAATATGATTTATAATATTAATAGTAAGGTTTATTATATTCTGTTTATATTCCTAGGGTTTAATATTAATCCTAGAATTTACAATATTAATCTGATGGTTTAGTATGAACCCCTTAGGTTTACAATCCCTTGAGTTTATCAATCCCTTGGGTTTATTAATCCTTTGGGTTTGTAATCCCTTAAGTTTATAATATCAATAACCTCTAGAGTGTATAATATTATTAATCATTTGGGTTTATTAATCCTTTGGATTTATAATATAAATAATACTTTGGTTTATTAATCCCTTGAGTTTAGAATATTAATCACTAACATGTATAATAATATATTAGGGTTTATATTCTTAGTATTTATAATATTAATGTTATATTTGATATATTAATATTAGGGTTTATAATATTAATCTAAGGGTTTAATATTAATCATATGGTTTATAAACCTTTGGGCTTATAATATTAATCCCAGGGTTTAATATTAATTGGTTAGGTCTATAATCCCTTGGGATTATAATATTAATCTTAGGGTTTATATTAATAGGGTTTAATATTAATATTATGGTTTATAATATTAATAATCCATTGGGTTTACTAATCACTTGGGTTTATAATATTAACAATCCCTTGGGTTTACCAATCCCTTAGGTTTATAATATTAATCCCTTGAGTTTATAATAGGGTTTATTAAGCCATAGGTTTTATAATATTAATTCCTCTTTTCTTTTACTCCATTGGATTTATAATATTAATAATCCATTAGGTTTATTAATCTCTTGGGTTATGGTTTAAAATATTTATATTATAATGTTAGATTACATTGGAATTTATTCAACGTCGCGTTATGACATTGCGAAATTGTGGTTTAATATTAGGGTCTATGATATTTGGGTTTTTAATATTGGATTTATAATATTAAGTTTTCACATTGGTTTTATAATGTATCATAGTGAGGCTTAATAATATTATTTATAGTATTAATCTTAGGGTTTATTATATTGAGTTTATATTCCTGGGGTTTAATATTGATCCCTTAGGTTTATTAATTCTTTGGGTTTATAATATTAATATTAGGGTTTGATAATATTCTCTTGTGTTTAGAATCCCTTGGATTTATAATATTAATCCCTAATATATATAATAATATTTCAGGATTTATTTTCTTAGTGTTTATAACATTAGTGTTTGTTTTCATGTATTAATTGTAGGGTTTATAATATTAATGCAAGGGTTTGTTATTAATCCTATGATTTATAATCCCTTGGGCTTATAATATTAATCCTAAGATTTAATTTTAAACATGTTAGGTGTAAAATCCATTGGTATTATAATATTATTCTTAGGGTTTATATTCCTATAGTTTAATATTAATCATATGGTTTATAATATTAATATTTTAGGTTTAATATTAAACCCTTCACTTTATAATCCACATGGTTTATAATATTAGTTCTGTCGTTTTATAATATTAATAATCCATTGGGTTTATTAATCACTTGGGTTTATAATTTTTAACAATCCCTTAGGTTTTTAATATTAATCCCTTGGGTTTATAATAGGATTTATAATATTAGTCCCTTGGGTTTATAATATGGTTTTTTTTGTAATCTTGGTAGGACCTTTCTTTTCATTATCATTCAAAAAAATAGGTAGGTTACATCCGTGTGTTGAATGGTTAGGTGGCCTCAACCTGCTCGAAGGGAAACTAGGTCTATTGGCCACCTAATGACATGATAAGACATCCAAAACCAAAATAGATTAAGCATTAAATTATGCCTCATTGTTGGTTGAAAAACCATAATTCGCTACATAAATCAATCTTGTCCTTTTCATTGAATCCTGGAAGATCCATCCATAACCTACTAGATCCGGATTTCCCTTGGATGCACCATCAAAACTTAATTTAATAAAATCATCTGGAGGAGTAGAGAAGTGTTGAGGAGATGCTACAGGGGAAACTAGAAGTTTCCACGAGCTTGAGGCATTCATAGAAGGGGACATATTCAAGAAAGTTAGAATTATAGCTTCATTAAGAGCTACTAGCTAATCATTCAGATGTCATTTCACTGCTAATATTTTTTCTCTAATATTTTGGACTATTCATTGCCAGACAAACACCGGGGGTTTATGGTGATCTTTAAAAATCTTGTTGCTTATTTCCTTCCAAATAGCCCAAAAGAGGAATCCCAAAGCCAGTGCCCAAGCTTGGTTGAGCACCGAGCTCGAAAATATACCTTTCCTCCATAAGAGCAGGGTTTCCTTGATGGTTTGGGAGTCTCTATCCATGTGGCCAAACAAGGTTCCTAGTTGTTTCCATTGATGATTAGCAAAAGAAAAAGAGTTTAAGAGGTGTTTCGGGTCCTCATTTTGTTGACCATATAAAAAACAAAATGATGCACCATGCATATCATGTTTTTGAAGTTAATCCCGAGTGAGGATTCTCCCTCTACAAACCAACCATAAGAAGTAAGTTATTTTGGGCCAGAGCCATCCAGACCATATCTTCTTCCATAGTTGGTTGTGTTGATTTTGAATATCCTTCGATCAAAGTTTGTATGCTTCCTTAATATTAAAGATACCTCGGGTAGAGTAACCCCATCTAAGAATGTCTGGTCCATCCAGGATGGTGATTTTTCGTGATTGTAATTATTTGTCCAATTGTTGCCATTGATCTGATGTGGGTGAATTAGGTTAATCCTGATGTGTCTTCCATTTCATCCATCTTGAGGGCACTAGCAAGGGTTTCCATAATTGTTCCACCTACTAATAATTATGACTAGTTGTGCAAAGAAATATCTCCCTAAGGTCTTGCCAATTGAATAACTTCTCTCTCTATTTCCATGAATCTTGCCAAAATAGTGTCGTTTTTCCATTTCTGACTTCCCAAAAAACATTTCAGGTGATTAGGTCTCTATTTCTAGTTGTTACGTTCCATATTGAAGAGCCCTTAGGAGGATCCTGGTATCGAAGAATGTCATTTGTCTGTAGCGGCATGAGGTATTTTCTAGTCCATATTTTTTCCATAGATCTTGTCCTCCCTTGGTCCAAAGCCACCATAATTTAGCACCCATGACTTTATTCAGAATGAATGGATTCGTGAGGCATAAACCCCCACCCATCTTAGATTTTGTGAGATGGGGCCATGAAACCAGAGCTTGTTTATTCAATTGTTCCCCACCACATAAGAGCTTTTAAAAAATATCTATTAGAATTGGAAGAAGATTTAGGGGCAGCCATCCTAGAGAGTTGGTAGATAGAGATCAACTTAGGAGAACTGCTTTAGGGAGTACAATCCTGCCTACTATATTGTGCGCTCAAAAATCTCAATTGCTCAGCTTTGTTTGAATCTTTTGGAGCATGCCTTGCCAACATGAAGTTTTTAAGGAGGTAGACACCAAAGGCATTCCCATATATTTGATAGGTAATGAACTGATCCCAAAGCCAATCACCTAAGTAAGGAAGGTTTTGATTTTCATAGGGGTATTGAAGAAAAATATATTTGACTTTTGATTATTGATCCGGGTCCCTGAAGTTGACATGAAATCCTATCGAATAACTTTGATCCTCCTCACTTCCCGCAACGACACTTGATAGAATAACATAATGTCATCCACAAATTGTTGGTGGGTAATGGGAAAATCGTTAGCCAAAGGATGAAGACCCTTGATTTGGGATAATTGAGCCGATGATATTGGATATCTACCAAGACCCTCGGCTACTATAATAAAGAGAAAAGGGGAGATCCCGTCATCTTGTCTCAGGCTGCGAGAAGGTTTGAAGGTTTAGGAGGGAGAACCATTTAGCAAGATTGAAAAAATAGGAGACGGGATAAGAGACGAAATATAATTCAACTAACACTGCTCAAAGCCAAAAGACTTAAGAATACTGATAAGTTAGGTCCAACTTAGCTGATCATAGGATTTAGATAGGTCCATCTTGATCATCATGCCAGGAATTTTTTGCTACTTCAAGGAATGGGCAAGTTCTTGTGAAGTAATAATATCATCTAGGATTTGACGGCCTTCCAAAAAATTGGTTTTCTCAGGGGGGATATGACCAGGTAGGAGAGGCTTGAGATGCTTAACAGTAACCATGGAAATGATCTTGTAAATGAAATTACACAAGGTGATTGGTCTAAAGCCCTTAGGGTCTTCAGATTTGGTTGTTTTAGGAATTAAAGCAGTAAACATGGAATTGAATCCCAAACATACATTCTGGTTATGACAAGATTGCTTAACCATGTCCAGAATAACTTTATCGATGAAGCTCCAAGAAACCTGATAGAATTCTCCACTGAACCCATCTGACACTGGAGATTTTTTTAGCCATCCCTTTGACAACATCATTTGTCTCCTCCAGGGTAACCACTCGCATGAGATCCAAATTTTGGTCACGAGAGATGAGTTGTGGAACATGTCAAGTTATTCTTCAAATAACTTCTGATCTATCCTTGGGAGGTTTTGACAGAAGAGACTAGAAGTGGTTTACCACTAGTCTTTCCATATCTTCATGTTGAATGGTTTCGTTCCCTGAACCATCCTTCAGGAAGAATATTCTATTATATTTTCGATGTTGGATCATAACTTTGTGGAAAAACCAAGTATTCTTCTCCCCTTCACAAAGTTGTTGTATTTTAGATTTATGCTTCCACATAATTTCTTCTTGTTTCCTTCTTTCCTCCATTTTGTTTACTAGTTGTCCTTCCTCCACTAAGGGGCTCCCAGATCGGCCTTCGCTAATGATTTTTTGTTATATTTCTTGCATTTTATTATGAAGTTGATTTTGATCTTTCATAACGTTACCGAAATCTTCTTGATTCCACTCCTTGATTCGGGTGTTCAGGTCCTTTAATTTTAGCTGAAAAGTGTGCATGTGCTTCCTCCCATGGGCTGAACTCCCCTTCCACCTGTTTTCCACCTTTTCATAAACAAGGAGTCCCTCAGCTAGAAATATTCGAATCTAAAAGGACAATTTTTACGCATTGTTTTCAGGTCAATCTCCAACATGATCGGCCATTAGTACAAACCCATGCATGGGAGAATGGAGGTTTCGAGGAAAATATCCCTACTAATAACTTGATCCGGCACTGGAAATATATCAACTCGTGAAGCTACTTGATGTGTGACTCTACATTGATTGTTCCAAGTATACACCCCATTATTTATTGGTAGATCCACTAAATGCATCTCATTTTTTTCTTAGAATGGTTCCTTTTCGACATCTATATGGCACAGGCCACCCTTATTTTCTTCCAGCGATGTGATCAAGTTAAGTTTCCTCCTAAAATCCACATCTCGTTTGGGAATAGTCTTCTGAGTTTTCTAATATCCTAAAGGAAAGCCCCTTTTTGTCCTCGAATGTGAGGCCCATATATGCCTGACAATAGAGTCCAATCTGAGTACCAATGTGTTAAATTTTTCTTGAGATAATTTGAGGCATGCTAACCCAGTCTTAAAATTTAATTTCAGTAGGATTCCATAAGATAGCGACCCCTCCTGCACTCCCTTTGGAATCTTGAGCTACCACCTCATACTGGGGTTTGAAATACCTAACCATTTCTTTTAGTCCAGTCTCCGAGATTTTAATTTCTTGGAGAATCATGATACTCAGTTTGTCTCTTTTAAGTCATTCTTTCAAGTATCGTTGCTTCCCTCTACTATTGAGGCCTCACACAATATAGGATGTAATAATCATTTGTAAGGCTTATTAATCTGGTGGAAGAATGTGGATAGCGGCACCACTCTACCCGAGTTCACCAGCAAATCACCCATCATCTATATGGATGCTCGCAGATTATTTCAGTCGTTGTTCTTACCTCCTTTTCTAGATACACTTGGCTATGTGCCTTGGCTTGGGTGAGAAACTAAGTGATGTAGTTGATCCAAAGAGACTAAGCCTTGCTTAGCTTGATATTATTGAGATTTTTCCTTTTATAATTGCTTTTGGTCTTCAGGGATCAATCTTTCATCTAGATTCCTCCATTCATTCAATAGATGTATCATGGTATGCTCTTTTACACTGAGATCCTCCTTCTTTCCAACTATTTCCATATTGATTTGATATTTATTTTTCCCATGTCCTTCTTTTTCCCATGATTCATTCTCAACTTTCCTCTTAGCTTTCTGGCCACCCTTTGGAGGAGCATTAGGGTTTTATTTACTAGCTGGATCTCGCACAACACTAGGATTTTCGTCTTCCTACATCAAGGTGTCATAGTGATTATGGTTTTTAGGATCCTTGCGAGGCTGCTATTTGTCTAACCTAACGTATTTTGTGTATTGCGCTTCTTTTCTTGGACTTCCTAGAATGCATCTAAATCTTCCTGAGGTTTTTCTACAACTTTGTCCTTCTGAGACTCCACAAGTTCATATTGATTAAGGGGAAATTATTTGTACAAGTGTTCGTATTCATGACATCTTCTGCAACGAAATGGAATGTGCTCCTAGTCCAATGGTTGTTGCCATACCTCGTCCTTGTACTCGAGCCCAATAAATTTCAGGAGGGGATCATTTATATTCATCTACACAGATCCGAGCATATGAGGTATACTTTCCTCATCTTGGTTAATCTCCAGCCTTAACAAAACTTCTAATGGAGATTCCAATTCCATCCAATATATCTGGAGCCCATAAATCCACAAGGAGGGAAAATAATCTGACCTATACTAGGGCTTCCATAAATTTTTCTTCATTTGGGCTATAGCATTCCTCCAAATGTCACATGAAGAGACTAGCATTGTAGTAGAAGTAGGGTCTGTTTTCGAAAACCCTCTCCTTATCTTCAAGGCTTATAAAAATCACTATAAAGAAACCCAGAGCCCTAAAATTTAGATCTATATGCCCTTTTGGTTTCCATTTCAGTTGGATCCATTCAACCAGATCTCTTTCAAGGGGTTAAATTCTTATAACCTTGCATATCAGTGCATGATCTTTCATAAATTTTTTGGTAATTCTCCAATTTATTAATGGGAATCACAAATCAAGGTTTCTTCATTCCGCTTGGCAAACACTGTCCCCAGATTCTTTGTTACCATTGGGATCCCAAGGCTGGGCTACCTTTTCCTCTTCCTTCAGCTCTCTTTATGGTCATGGCCTCTTTTTTGCTGCTCGTTTCTCTGAATGATATGCTTTGATATGAGGGGATTTGGCATGCCCCTATCCCGATGGTAGTATTCTAAGAACACATAGGTGGGTGTGGCACCGCCACATTTTTTCTTTTCACCAATACTTAAGTTTACAAGCTACACCTAATGAAACACTTAACCAATTATTTACTTCAAGTGTTATTATCGGAGTGCAAATAAACTCTTCAATTAACCATTCATCAATATAAATGCACAACGGAAATCATCAACACACCATCATAAGTGGGAGGGGAAACTCCCAGAAGTTAGGGTCTGCTTGATATATATATATATATATATATATATATATATATATATATATATATATATATATATATTGTAATTCAATTATACATAAAATTATACAATTCGGTGCTACCAACAACCCTTGACTTGCACACCTTTATTTTACAAAATCATGCCTGCAAAATGCTAAAGTCATGCCTCGTGCATGCTCACCCAAACTGTTGAACTAACTACAGAACTATTGTGCCCATCCTTCATCGTTTCGGTTCACTCGTGTCCTCGACAATCCTTTCTGCAGTCTACCCACACTACCCAAAACATTGACACACTATTGTGCCTCCTCGTGTAGCCCTGAATGTCCCCATTCACTCTATTGCAACTCTGCTCGAACCATCGTTCACTCAGTGCTATCGCAACCAAGGTCAATACCCGCACCTGCCTTTTGGTATGCAATGTCGTGTCTCTCTACCTGCAACTCGTTGTAGCATCTCAGGTCACCTGACTATTTGGTGCCCAACTCTCGGCCAGTTGGGCGCTAAATAATTAGGTGACACGAGATGCTACAACGAGCTGTTGTCGAACTATTTAACTTGACATTGTCATTGTATAACAATTTCAAACTGCTTTTCTATTTTCCAGAAACCCCAACTCCTACCTTGTTGACTTTGGTCTTACACCTGCACTCTGCGTGTGGCTTCATCCCTTCTCACTCTACAATTTTTTTGTTTTTAGTCGAGTTCGATGATGGATGAATGACAACCATTCTCCTTTAATATGTATGCGTGCTACCATTTGGCAACACCAAGGGTCGCGACCTTTCATGGTCAGTCCATCCTCCATGTACACATCAGCTGCCCATATATGTATGTTAGCCCAACTTGTATAAATATATATCATTTCCCCATCACATGTTTATCACTGCCACTGACATTGGCCTAGCCACCTACTCACCCGATCTCCATACATCGGTTCCACAAACTCCATATCTCACCCATGGGTGCCTTACAAAGTCGTGCGCCCAGTCAAATTTCCATCTCGGTTTTCCCGACGCGCTCGCCCATCGCACGCTCCCATCGTACATCCGAAATTCCACCTCTGAATTGCCTTTAACTGAATGCATGTGCTCGTCAACTCGAGGTGATGGCATCCTCCACCACTCTGAAAATGTTGTCATCCTCAACAACACCATATTAGTAACCTCCATCGCTAAGACATATCTGTATATGTGGGCACCCAAATAGCTCCACCCATGACCTACTCCATGCTCCAATCGTGTCAAACTATGCAAGAAAATCATTTGCTGGATCCCCTTGTGATGGTGATTAGTTGGGAAGCTAATCAAACCGTAACATCGCCTCCACAAGAACAAATTCTCTTCACATCATCATGACTATCTTCACATCCTACTGTCAATCATGTGCATCTCACCCCATGTTCCTTATCATAAAATATAGAGGACTCACTGCCATGAGAAAAGGACAATGAGCCTCATCCTCATGTCAGTCTAAGAAGAGGTAGGAGATGGGAAATTTGATGGTTCTCCATCCTCCTTTTCTAATGGCTCAATCCATCTATTCGGATCTTCCTCCTTCAATCTATGCATGTATGCTTCCCAACTCTCCTCCTGAGTCTCTGGTCTAGCATCCCCATTTCCTTTCATTGCCTCTAGCATGCCTGTCAAATCTAGGATACTATCAGAGAATGATCTAATAACTTGTGACTGCTCCATGAGTTTTGTCTCTACAGTAGACAACCTCCCATCGAGCTTTTTGTCTCGCTTTATGTCCTCTACATTCAACATTGTCAATTTACGTCTAGCTATCATAACTGCCACGGTTGGTACCCCTAAAGGTTCATCATCTCATCCTTCATAAATGTACAACTTCTTCATATGTGGCATAATCATAGCCTCATGTTGTTTCAAAAATTCCATACCCAATACTGCCTCATAGTCATCCATCTGCACAATTGTGAAGTCGATCTTTCCGGACCACTTACCAATTTTCAGATCCACATTTTTTTCAATACTGATGACTTTATCGGGTGGAAAGTTCAATGTTTTAAGACAAGCTTGGATTGGTGAGAACTTCAATCATACTTTTCTCGCAACTTCCTCCCTGATGAAGTTTTAGGTCGCACCACTCTCCACCATAGTTAGTAAAGTGCCTTGCCCAACCTTCATGCTAACATAATCTAATATTTTCCTCTCATGATCGTGCCTTGGAACATCCTCCATGGTTAATGCAGATCCTAAAATCAGCATCACCCCAACTATTGGTTCCTCTTTTTTCTTCCTTCCATCAGTTTTTACTACTACAACCACCATCAGTTTAGAAGGAAATTTCTTCACCGTGTGGTTCTCTCTGCACAACCAACATTTCAGAGGCTTCTTCATCTTCGACTTGTCATTTGATCTTGAATGCTCCTCCTTTGTAGTTTTCTCCTTCAGTTTATCGAACTTCGTCTTTCTCTCTTCGGTCCCTTCATAATAATGTTATACCAGTCAATCAGCTACAGAAAATTATTCTTCTAGAGTTTTGATCTTTTGCCTCTTCAGCTCATTACATTCCCAAGGATTCAATCTTATAATGAAGTTGAATACCTTGTCTTTCTCCACCATATCAGGTAGTTCCAAGATCACACTAGAGAATTCTCGTTGATATGCTTGTAGACTCCCTACTTTCTTAATGTATTTAATATTCGTCCTTGCATCGCAAGTCTCATCTTGTGGGCTAAAATGAGTATGCAAAGCCTTCTTCATATCATCCCAAGTAGTGATGCCATCAACACCACCACTGTCAATCTGATCCAACTTCTGTCTCCACCACATATAAGAATCCTTAGTAAGGAATTGAGCAGCTACTTTGACCTTAGCTTCATCATTAGGAATCCCCAAGCACTCCAAGTATTGCTCATATCCCATAAGAAATTTCCAAGTGCTTTGGTAATCCTCATCCCATCATAAGAATCAGGTTCCTTGAATTTCACATGAGCAGTCCCTCCAATCAATCCCCGCCCAACTACTTTCTTGAAAACAATTATTTCATTCTGAGCATCATCAAGAGCTTTCTGCAACTTCAATATTTCACCCAAAAATTGATCTCATGCAGCCCCAATGTCCTTGAATTCCTTCTCTGTTTGTATAAACTTCCATTCAGTATAATCGTATCGGGCGTTGAGCTTATCATATGCCTCTTCCAATGTCGTGAACTTATCTCGAAGTTCAGCATTCTCGGCTTCCAATGAAGTCATCTTCGAAGAAAATTCCTCCATTCGGTCCAGTAACATGTCCATAAAAATTGTTCCGACACCCTTGCTAGATTCACCTGTTACCTGAGATTCGTCTACATTGTCTGCCATCAGTTTTGCTTGTGATCTTGTCAAGACGATACACTAATCCGTTCAACTTCAATCTTGCAACTTGTCCCTATCGAGCTTCTTCAACTTCAATCAAAGCCCTACGAAAAGTGGGGCTCCGATACCAACTGTCACAAAGTGGAAGATGTATCTGTACTTCAAATCTTCAATCAAGCTAGACTCACCTTGAATCAAGCTCTAATACCAACTATCACACCCGTATCTCGGTTGTAGTCTTTTAACCATGCATAGGAGGTTGCGGCACCGCCACACTTTTTCTTTTCACCAATACTTAAGTGTATGGGCTACACGTAACCAAACACTTAACCAATTATTTACTTAAAGTGTTATTATCGCAATGGAAATAAACTCTTCAGTTAACCATTCATTGGTATAAATGCACAGCGGAAATAATGAACACATCATCATAAGTGGGTTGGGCGGGGAACTCCCAGAAGTTAGAGTCTGCTTGATATAAATATATATATAAGTTATGTAATTCAATTTTACATAAAATTATACAATTCGGTGTTTCCAACAAGCCACACACCTTTACTTTACAAAACCGTGACATATGCGTGCTATCATGTGGAAACAACAAGGGCCACGACCTTTCATGCTTGGCCCATCCATCATGTACACGTTGCCCTACCCATATAAATTGCTTGGGCTTATATTATTAATCCCTTGTGCTATTAATATAAATTGCTTGGGTTTATATTATTAATCCCTTGGGTGTATAGGGTTTTTAATATTAATATCATAGGTTTGTAATATTAATCTCTTGAGTTTATAATATTAATTCTTTAGGTTTATTAATACCTTTGGTTTATAATATTACTCCTTTGGGTTTTAAATATTAATTGCTTGGGTCTATTAATCATTTTGGCTTATGATATTAATCTTTTGGATTTAGAATATTAACTATCCCTTTGCTTTATTAATCCCTTTGATTTCTAATATCAATAATCTCTTGTTTTTATCCTACTATTTATAATAAGAATAGTATTAACATATTACTATAAATTATTGTTATAATATTAACAATAGTAGTATTAAATATTTGGTTTTTTGTATAGGGTTAAAATATTAGGTTTTAGTAGATGCTTAAAATATTAAATTTAATATTAGGGTTTATATTATTAAGTTTAATATTAGGTTTTATAATATTGAGATTTAATACTAGAGTTTATGATATTGGTGTTTATAATATTAGATTTATAAAAATTAATATTAATAATATTTATTTTTTAAGTTGAGTACAACTTAAGTGGGTGTAATGGTTAAAAGCACATGTTTCTTTTGTAAAGTATGTATCCTTTGTCTGTAACCTTAAAATGAGATAAAAATAATATTAAATTGTAATTGTAGAGTTTATAATATTAAAGTTTAATATGAATTTTAGAATAAGTTTAAAATTCATATATTGGTTTTAAAATATGATTTTAATATTAGATTTAATATTAATATTACATTTAACATTAATATAAATTATATTAATAATATTTAAAATCTAATTTTAAAATTTAATATTTTTACTAAAATTATAAAACCTAATATTATAAAACCTAATTATATAATATATAACAAACTTCTTGTGGATGTTCTAGTTTATATTATTATGATTTATTTAGTTTAACTTGATTTATCGGTCATTAATTCAAAGGCAGGTAATATGCCATAGAGATTTTGTGATCACTTAATGTTAGATCTAAGACTTTTGTGATTCATAATATGGAGAACATTCTTTTGCATTAATCACATTGTAAAGATTGAATTCAATCCTTACAATGTGATTAATCAGAAAATTTATTAATATCAGGAATGTTAAGGATTTCAATTTTTTTTAATGTATATAATAAAAGAAGAATAGTCGTTATGTATCGGCAAATGATTATGGTTTATGGGATGTTAGGAAATTACTTGATGTTCAGAAATTATTTAAAAATTTTTAGCATTTATTTATATGGTAGAAAATTATTAAAAGAAGCATTACACGACGCTCATTGAAAAAAAGATCATCATTATTTTTATCATCGTAATCTTTATTAGTAACGAGAATAATCATGTCGTGACATTATAATCGAGGGCCACTCAAACATTCTTAGAAGAAGCACTTGTGAACCAAATTGGCATCGACAACAGAAAATGAAAGAACAAACTTATGGGCGTTCGTTTAACCAGGAGTCAACTTTGGCCGGAACGCAAATTCCTGGTGACAATTTTTTTAAGAAATTTTATTATGGGAGTGTTTTAATTGCTTTTGTGGAAATAGATTCAGTGTTATTAAAAAAATTTAAAACATCTAAATTGTGGTTTCTAAAACTCCCCAAATTTTTGAAACAACTATAACCCAAATTTTTAATTTCCAAAATTTCCCATCAAATTTTATCAAAAATTATACTGATATTAGGAAACTTCGACTCTCAAGCTACTCTCAAACTTTTGTGCAGACCCCCATAAATAGTGTTATAGCGTCAGGGAATATGCAGCATCACCATGTCCGTACAAAATTTCCTGTCCATATGACTGGCCAGTCAAGGTGTAGCAGTCACGGAGGTCAATGGCACAGAATTTGTAAGAATGTAAAATGGAAAGGGATCTGTTACTAAGCAGTGGTAAAGTTAGCGCAGATATCTTCAAGTGAGAAGCAAAGAAAATGTCAATCTATTCTCACGAATCAAAGTCTAAACGTCTGTACATATGAATGAAAAAAGACAATATAATTCGAGCATAAAAAAAAAAATTAGTAGTTAAAATTGACAGAACTCAGAAATATGAGCTTCGACGACACCGAAACAAATAGTTGCAATTGAAATGCATCTCCCTAATACAACCCTAAAACTGACTTCCTTAAAGATTTTTGAGTCTACTCCACAAGGAGAGTAGACTCAATTTTTGGGTAATATTTAGATATTACTTAACCTTATAAAAGTGAACGCGTCGTAGAGTTTTTTTTCCACTTCTAGCAATGTTCACCACGACACAATTTTTCACAAGTTATTCAGACTATAAGCTCCGTACAATGAGACTATTAGTCATAATTGACAAATGACCTGTACGTAGCACTGGGTTGCCAATTTTGTGGAATAACGTTATTTGCAGTAAGCGTTTTTCCAGTTGAAAGAGATTGCAAGCGAATAGAGAATGGAGCTTGTAAAGGGCCGCTATTCAAACACCAATTTGCACCCCACGTCTGTTGCATTCCTTGCCATGTATCAGAGTTTGCCTGTATACATGAGCATATAAACATTAATTTATTTGCAACGATATATTGTTACACAGGAGTACAATCGAATTAATATTTATAATAACAAACCTGCTTTAGATCGACTGCTCCAAGATCTCCATCTCCATCTTCGTATTCGATAAGTACAGCGAACCAGTAAGTAGTTGCACCTTCGTTGACGTGGAACGCAATATTCTTCCCCGGATACTCGCAAGGCACACTATACAATAACATCAGAAAGGAAAGGTGGAGTAATCAAATAAAAATGATACAAACATCGTAAAGGAGTTCAACTCGGCAAGTCCTGTAATCTACGACCGAGTACGGGTAGATGAGTACCGTTGGAACAAAATAGAGACGACTCCAGCGTTAAGCAGATCCGAAGATGTACCAGGAGATGCCATGTCGCTGAACGCAGTACCACTGAGATCAAAGTGGATTTTGCCAGAACCCGAGCAGATTCCACCAGGACATTCATCTGTAATAACCACCGTCACCGCGCTTTGAGAGCACAATCCATTCCCCGTGCACTTTACCTGGTTACATGAAACATACAATAAGCTAACTTTTCATCAAGAAGTCATGAAACTTTATAAATACCGAAACAGACCTGATAGCATGCTCCGCATCCTTTCCCGTCTTTGAAGAGGGCAGGACTTCCTGCAGCTATTTTTGATTGGAAAGGGATCTGTTTCACCAGGCTACCATATCCACATGCCCCACCTGTTACAATGGATGAATTTTATTTTTTCACTCGCACGTTCATATCCTTGAATGACTCTGAAAGCTCAGGAGATAAATAATATAAAAGATAGCACAAACAACCTTCACGTGTTCGAATATGCTGGTGCGGTTTAGTAGATTGAATACTAGAAACTTCAATATTTGAAAATTAATAATATAATAAACAACTATCGGCCTAAATAAAGAACTTAAACATTGCCCTTCCCCTCGCTTCCGTCTCCGTTTGGACTGCCATACCATGTAGCGGTGGCTGGCTGCCAATCACCTTCTTCTTCTACTAACTTATATTGATTGAGATTGACACCAAGAGCGATTACAGAGCATATAAACATTATGCAAGCTACCTCATAAGCCAAACAGAGCGTCATCTTCCTCATTTCTGAAGCGAAGGTAGAAAGCATAAAAGCTTATACTACGCTGGGCTCAAAGCCTCTGCAATGCAATGCCCGTTCAGAAAATGGAAAAATAGCGCATATTTATAAGACCTTTAGAACTGTAGTGAGTTGGTCGGTTTTCAATTTAAATCAATTGTCAACTAATTTGTTTTTGCAGCTGCATATTTGTCACTCATTAAAATTATTTCCGTCATGCAAGGCCCACCCGTCCTTTTATATTTAGGGAACACCATGTGAATACGGATGCGACGATGACTAAAATTAAAATCCTAAAAGAATAGACCGTTTTATTCGTTGGGTGTTGTCAAATGAACCGTGTGTAGTAATAATCCTGAGTGCTGGGAAGTCAAAAGCTCAGCATAGATTAGGGAGATTTGAGCAGCAATTGTAATTGATGAACTTAAAGCGTGAGAGGAGGCGATGATAAGGGATGCCCCCGTTGAATTCGAGGCTACGAGAAAGGAACTGAGAGGGAAAAAATGAGCAAATGCTTGTAATTTTTATGGGACAAGGCACATGGTACGTTGTTCCAGTGTCGGCTTCTTTATCTTGGCCCAGTACAGGAGTGTTAGAAATTAGAAGAATTTGGTAGATTCAACATAGATGGCATCTTGTTTGTCTTGTATTGAAAATAGCTTATCGACATTTTCCAAAGATGGCACCATCCACAAATATTTACTTAAAAGTCACTAATATTTACTTGAAAACGCGTGGCGAGTTCAACGCACTATCACAAAACTTAATAAATTTTCCGTAAAATGTTATTAAAAATAATTACACCGTTAGGTGAATTTATATTTTGTTTGAGTGGATTGTTAAGATCTCATAATCAGGGAATATTCTTTCTCCGATTATTTTTTTTCCAGGAAGAAAGAAAGAAGGATTTTATATTATCAGATAAAATTATATGTGACAGTTTACATTTATATTAACATTCTTAGAATGTATGTGATCAGAGATCTTCCAATCTCAATATTAAGGGTATGTGGTGTAATCTAAATCACATGCCAAATGCTCAGAGAAGATGATCATAGTTAATAAAAGACATAATATTTTCAAAAGTTCTGAGCTATTTGTAAAAAACCATATTATCAAATCATGTAGTCCAGGCCGTATGCCCCATTTCCTCAACGGACAACAGTGCACCTTATGTCCCATGTCCTCAATGGACAATAGTATAACTAGATAAAAGACATACAAAAATTTTACAGAAAAGAGTGAGGACAGATCTAGAGATTTAACTAGGAAATAGGAAATCCCCCATATCAAAAATATTTTGTTCCCAAGTGATCTCCAAGTACCATTTGCCGATCAACCCCAGTAATCCATTTTTGGACAGTCTATCAGCTTTCTTGTTCAGGTTCATGCCAATATGCTGGATTGTGGAGCTGCCATGGAGCTGCCATAGAATTTCAATCCGCTCCAGCCATTCATGTAGCATGGGATTATTTATGGAGGCCTTCGCCAAAACCTTATCAATAATGATCTTCGAATCTCCATAAATATGTAAATAGGGATTATCAAGGAATTTGTTGAACCATAAGAGTCCCCATAGAGCTAAAGCTTCTGGCTTTGCGTTGGTGCCACAAACTCCATTCCAATAGACCTTGTAAGACAAATCAGCACACATAGCAATCCAAAAACCACATGCACATGAATTCCTTTGCGCTGCCCCATCAAAAAACCCCATTGGATATAGGAACTGTATATTGATTTTCTTGTGTGGTCTATTATTAGTGCATGGGGAAGAGTAGAATATATAGAGAGATTAGTGATGATTCTTTCAACAACCGAATAGAAATCCTCTGGAGAGTTCTGAAAAATGTACCTATTTTGCGAGTTCCAAATTGCCCAAAAGAGGAGGGATGGCTCTCCAGGAAGATTTCTGAGCACTCCACCATTTTAGAGAGTCCCTGATGCAATTATGGTGAATATATAGGAAACTAATGAGGGAAGATAGCTTTTTCCATACCTGAACAGTACAATGGTAATGAAGAAAAATATGATTCTTGTTTTTGGCATCACTTTTGCAAATAGTGCACATCCCTGGACCGTGCCATTGCCTTTTCTGCAGATTCTCCCATACAAGATTCCTGTTGTGGTAGACCAACCATGTGAAGATGATAATTTTAATTGGATATTTTTTTTCCAAAATTCATATAAAAGTCGGTGCTCTCCCTGTCTAGCGGCCAAATTGGAAAGGGAAGAGTATGTGTCAGCCACAATGATATTATCAGATGCATATGATTCTATGCTAAGTTCCTGCATGGCAGATGTCGAGGTGCTTCATAGCAGAAATTGACTGATTCCACTCCAATTCCATTTGTCCAAAAAACCCGAGCTCTTGTGCCTTTTTCCATATGGGGAGCGGTCCTTGCCAACCATTTATGACTTGTCCCCAGAAATATATGCCATGTCCATTAAGGTGGTGAATAATCCTCTTAGAGATAGAGCATTCATTTCCAACACCCAACATTGGGTCAATATCGATAAGGATGCGGTTGCCCGATTGAAACTTCCATGCAAGATGGTGGATAAATATTTTTTCAATTTTTGGAAAACTAAGCCAGATAACTGATCTCTGTTTGATGCCAATGGTGCCATCCCTGTACCAAAAACTGAAATCTTTATCCTTAAGATACTTGTGTTGTATGCTCTTACTCCATGTTCCAGATACAAATAAGCCCCTCCAAATGGATTTTATCAGCAGTGATCCGCCAAAACGACGAAGATCCATGATTCTCCATCCTCCCATACCCTTAGGGAAAGTGATGTTGGACAATTTGGTCAAGTGGTATTTTTTCCTTTCGTGGCTTCCTCCCAAATGAAGTTAGCCATCAAGCAGTGTAGACAGTTTATGATGGATGCATGAATGTAAACTAGGTGAGCCCAATAAACCCCCATCTGAGACAAGACTACTTAAGTGAGAATAACCTGCCCCCTCAGTGAGAGGCATCTAAACTCCCACCCAAAAATCTTTTTGATGAAACAATCAGCAAGCTGTAGGAATTTACAGGGTAAGTTCCTCAGACAGAACACCAAAGGACACCACTCACAAACAGATCACAGATCAATGCACCAGTACTTTTGACGTGGTTAAAACCCTTAAAGAGGGAAACAGTCCACGGTGTGAGCCAACGCGACCACTTCAGGCAATTTATTAATAAAAGAATGAAAATTTACATAAGATTCTCTCATGAACGGTTAACCTACAAATGACCCTCCATGCTCTTTAAATAGAGATCATGGACCAATTGGGTGTTAATCCACGGATCAAGTGTCAGTAATACCGAGGAGAGAATGAACCGTCGGATCACTACATATCATGACCGTCGGATTGTAAGTTACAAAATGTACATAGTAAAGAAACAAACTTTACCTAACTCTATACTAGACCAAGTTATACTTAACTATTTCCTATGTGTTGGAATATCCTAACATCCCCCCTTAAGAACAACTTGGGATAGGATTGAACGATTTACAAATATGACACAATAGGAGAAGGAAGGAGGCACTAGAGCCTATCCCCCCTTAGTGACAACTTCCTGAACTCCAACCATAAATCGAAGTTTAGTGAACTTCGCCTCTGTGAGAGCCTTTGTAAAGATGTCTGCAACTTGATCATCTGTTGAACAATATTGCACTTCAAGAACATGGTCGTGAATGAGCTTTCTGATGAAGTGCATGTGCAGTTCAATGTGTTTGCTGCGTTGATGCTGCACTGGATCTTTGCATAGTTGAGTGGCACTTTGATTATCACACCAAAGTGTAGTCGGATGTTGCTGCTGAAAGCCAAACTCTAACAGGATCTGACGAAGCCACAAGGCTTCCTTACTAGCTTCTACAGCACCACGATACTCTGCTTCTGTTGAAGAAAGAGAAATGGCACCTTGTTTCTTGCAAGCCCATGTAATAGGTCCTGAACCAAGAGTGAACACATAACCTGCAGTAGACTTCTGATCATCAGGGTCACCAGCCCAATCGGAATTAGTGAAACCAACCAATAGAGGAGATGCTTCGGCACTGTAATGAATCCCAAACTGAACTGTACCTCGAACATAACGAAGTATTCTTTTAGCTGCTTTCCAATGACTTTCACGTGGGTTTTGCATAAACCGAGCAACAAGGCCAACAACAAAGGAAAGGTCAGGACAAGTATGGGTTAGATACAAAAGTTTTCCTACAAGTTGATGATATAAGGTAGCATCAACTTTAGAAGAAGTACAAGTGATCCAGGTGGATATTGGTGGCCACCTGCCAAGTCCACCTGGACCCCCACCATTGTCTTTCTCGGCATTTTCAGTTTCCTTAATTGTAGCACAACTTACTATTTTTAGCAGTTTTTCGGGTCCTAAACTTCCGGAGTCGTTTTGAGGCCCTAAACGACGTTTTTTGGGGAATCCGGGGGCAACATGGGTCCATGGAATGGACCGATGTTGCCCGTTCCAACAATGATAGTGCTCGGATAGATCTTTCTAATGAGCTATTGTACGCGTCAAACGGAGATCATATGCCAAAGTTACGACCCGAGGAAGTTGATGTACCAACTTACCCCCAAACGGGGCCCACAGTTTGGCGTTTCATCTCCTAGGGTTAGGTTTTGGAATGTTAAGTGTTTTCCATTGTTTCTCCACAATAAATAGGCCTTCGAGCCTCATTGTAACACAGTTCAGAGGCATGTAGCCATCACATCTCTTCTCAGAGATAAGCTACCATCGCCCTAGCTGGTTCATTTCCATTTCTGGTTGTAAGCATATTTCAGTATTTTCCATTAATGAAATGAAGTATTATTTCCGCTGCATCTTTGTGTATATGGTTATCTCTGTAATTTGTTGCGTTCCTGTTTAAATCCGGATCAGTGGTATCAGAGCGGTCTGCTTTTTCTCTGTTTTTCTTTGCATGTCCCCAACAAGGTCGGGATATAAGGAGTTAGGGCTTGAACTGGTTGAACCTTTGCAAGACCAGCCTCGCAAATCCCGACGGCCTCCCATGGCGGACGAGAAGAAAGACGAGGGGGCAGGAGATCCCATCAAAATCTTGCTCGAAGAAGCCCTCGAGCGACAACGGAACGCGATGATGGACAGCTTTGCCCAGATCCTTCAGCGGCTACCCAGAAGTAACGCATCGGCTTCCAGCAGCTACTTTGGAAATGCTACACCCTTTAAGGTACAAGTTAATTTTGAAATCCCCATATTCGAGGGTCAGATAGACGCAGATGCCGTAGATAAATGGTTAAATCTGTTAGAGGGTTATTTTTCTGTTCATGAATTTTCGAGTCGGGAAAAGATTGTTTTTGCTCTCCTCAAAGCAGCCCCCCACATCAAGGACTGGTGGGAAACCTACTGCGAGCAGAAGGATGAAAGTACTGGCTCACTATTTTCAGCCGCACCCACCTGGGATTCGTTCCGGGATGCCATCAAGGAGCAGTACTACCCTGTCGGGAGCTATGAGGATGAATACATAAAGTGGACCACGCTGCGGCAGGGAAGGGACCAAGACGTGCCGGAGTTCACCAATCTTTTCCATACCCTTCGCACAAAGTTGGGTATCAAGGATTCGGAGCAACATTTGATACTCAAATACCGTGGCTGCTTGCACAAGTACATCCAGGAAGAAATACAATTCCTAAACATCCCCTCGCTCGGTGCAGCATACCGGTATGTCGTCAAGGTTGAGCAGAAGTTTAAACAAAAGAAGCGAGACTTTGGATCTGCGAATTCAAAGCAGGGGAAAGGTGCCCCTAAACCACAGAACAAAGGACAAAGCCAAGGTGGGACAGCCCAGGACAACCAGCCGAAGCTGCAAGCAAAGAACAGTGCCGCGAAGCTGAGAAAGGACACTGGAAAATGGTGCGAGTTCCATAAGAGCTCCACTCACAACACAAGTGAGTGTCGGGCCAAGCAGTCACTGGTGGCTGAGCTAAAGGTTTCAGAATCAGATGCATGTTCCGACTCTGAGTCAGAACCCGATAAGGGGTATGAAAAAGGGAAGCAGATCATTGATGCGGACCCCAGCGCCACTGTTGCTACCGCAAAGATCCAGAAAAATGAACCCGAAGATCCAGAGGAGGAGGAGCGTCTCTTCCACTCCCAGATGTGGGTAAAGGGCTCCCCGATACAGTTCATTGTTGATAGCGGGAGTCAAAAGAACCTCATTTCGGCAGAGGTCGTGAAGCGGTTGGGCTTACCGACCACAGCACATCCACAACCGTACACCATTGGGTGGCTTCACCAAGGACGAGATCTTCGCGTGAGCCAGCAGTGTCGCCTTCCATACAACATCAAGCCCTTCACGGATGAGGTATTGTGTGACATTGCTCCCCTTGAAGTTTGTGATGTATTACTAGGGCAACCATACTTGTGGAAGCGACATGCTGTGTATGAATCAAGGCCCCGTGGTGTTATTATTACATTGGGAAATAAGTTGTTCAGGATACCAGAGGTAGCACCACCTGCCGCCCTCTCTTTGATTACTGCAAAACAATGCAGTAAGATCATTTCCAAAACCAGGAAATTTGTTTTCCTGATGATACACCCTCAAGTAAAGAAGAAGACAGTGGCCGCGGCCTCCAAACGGGGCCCCTCTGCACGACAACTACAGATGGACAAGATTGTGGAAGAGTACGAGGACATCTTCACCTCCCCGGCAGGGGTTCCTCTGCACTGTCAAGTCAAGCACTCCATCGATCTGACCCCAGGTGCGCCGCTACCCAATGGACCAATTTATCGGCGCTCCATTCTGGAGAACGATGAAATCAAGAGGTAGATTCAGGAGCTCCTGCAGAAAGGTCACATCCGTCCGAGTTCATCGCCCTGTGGGAGCCCGATCGTGTTGGTACAGAAGAAGGATGGGACGTGGAGACTCTGTATTGACTATCAGGCGCTGAACAAGATCACTGTCCGTAATAGGTACCCGATCCCGCGGATTGATGACCTCCTAGACCAACTAAAGGGGGCGAAATATTTTAGCAAGATCGACCTGAAGTCGGGATATCACCAGGTACCAATCGAACCCTCCGATGTGTGGAAGACTGCCTTCAAATCTAAGGAGGGCCTCTTCGAATGGTTGGTCATGCCTTTCGGATTGACGAATGCTCCTGCCACCTTTATGAGGCTAATGGATGACATCTTGCGGCCATTCACCAACTCCTTTGTAGTAGTATACTTGGATGACATTCTGATCTTCAGCCAGAGTTGGGAAGAGCACCTCCACCACATCCGACAGGTTCTCCAAACACTGCGGCAACACAAGCTCTGTGCCAATTTGGAGAAATGCACTTTTGGCATGACCCAGGTTCAGTATCTGGGATACATCATCGATGAACAGGGGGTGCATGTCGATCCAGCCAAGATCCAAGTCATTCGGGATTGGCCCTCTCCAACCACTCTAACAGAGCTCTGCAGCTTTCTAGGTCTTGCCAACTTCTACCGCAGGTTTGTGTTGGGGTTTTCTCATATTTCTTGGCCCTTGAGTCAAGTCACCAAGGGCGGGGCGAAAGCAAAATTCTTTTGGTCTGAATCTCAACAGAAGGCATTCAGGGAGTTGAAGGATCGCCTCTGCACGGCACCAGTGCTCGTGTTACCAGATTTACAACAACCATTTGAGGTCGAGACAGATGCCTCTGACTATGCTATTGGGGCAGTGCTTACTCAACATGGACATCCAGTGGCATATCACAGTGAAACACTTTCAGACACAGTTCGGAAGTACCCCACTTATGATAAAGAGATGTATTCCATTGTACAGGCCTGCCGACAATGGAAGCATTACATTTTGGGGAAGGAAACGGTCATCCACACAGACCACCGACCTCTGCAGTTCATACAGACCCAAGGGAAATTGCAGAATGATCGCCATCAGAAGTGGTCTACATACCTGCAACAGTTTCACTTGAATATCAAGTATAAAAAGGGCAGCACCAATAACGTTGCAGATTGCCTCAGTCGACCACCGATCATGGCGCTAACCACCGTGCTCAACTCTTGTGGGCACGAGACTTCTGATTGGCCACTTCTCTAAAAAAGCGACCCAGAATTCGGCCACACATACCAGACACTCTTGGAGGGTCGGCAGGTTGCAGATTTTCACCTCCAGGATGCCCTATTATGCCACCTCGATCACCTTTGTGTTCCTTCAAGCGAGCGTGCCAAGATGATTTGGGAAGCACACTATAGTCGGGCTGCTGAGCATTTCGGGGTCGAGAAAACAGTGGCAGTACTGCAAAATTATTTCTATTGGCCGAATCTTCGACAGGATATTGGGAAGTACATCCGATCATGTACTGCCTGTGCCATTGCCAAACTGGCCATTAAGAAGCACGGCCTCTATACCCCGTTGCCTACCCCTAGTCGACCTTGGGAATCCATCTCCATGGATTACATGTCAGGCCTTCCTTCCACTAAGCATGGAAATGACTGTGTTTTTGTGGTCGTCGACAGGTTCTCAAAGATGGCCATTATGGTGGCCTGCAAGAAGAATATCACAGCAGAAGCCACTGCTAAACTCTTCTTTGAACGAGTGTGGGTGCACTTTGGGATCCCACAGTCTATCATCTCAGATCGGGACAGTCGGTTTCTCAGCACATTTTGGTCCAGTCTCTGGTCAATGCTGGACACCAAACTCACGAAGTCCACAGCCTTCCATCCTCAAACTGATGGCCAGATAGAGGTTGTCAATAGGATGATTGTGCACATTCTGCGCATGTATAACTCAAAGCATCCACGCACATGGGACGAGAGCCTCCCCTATGTTCAGCACAGCTACAACCGAGCTCTTCACAGCTCCACTGGCCATAGCCCTTTTCAGGTGGGTTTGGGATTCCAGCCACTATGCCCCATTGATGTGGCCATGCCACTTGCAGCTACTCACATGAATTCAGCTCATGTCCAGTCCGAAACAGATAAGGCCACCAGCTTCATTGAGCGCATCCAACATATTCGCCAGCAGGTCCATGACATTCTTGAGAAATCAAATGCCAAGTACAAGCAGCGACATGATCAACATCAGGTGCCACACAAGTTTCAGGTAGGCGACAAAGTCTGGTTGCATTTGCAAAAGGAACGCCTCACTGGAGCCTATCAGAAATTGGGACCACTCTGATATGGTCCTTACACCATTACTAAGGCTATGGGAGATAATGCATTTGAGCTCAGCATTCCCCCATTCCTTGGCCTGCACCCAGTGTTCAATGTGGACCGCCTTCGGCCATACTTTCCACCATTGCTAGACACATCCGACATTGCAGAACAGCTCAAACCCACAGAATTAAATCTAGATTGCATGGAACAAGATGCAACTGATCGGATCATGGACACACAGATCAAGAACACTCGCCAACAGAATATCCAACTGTATCGAGTTGTCAAAGCAGGCCAACTCCTTCAGCAGGGCAAGTGGCTCACCAGGGAACAAGTTCAGCAGAAGTTTCCTCATCTCATGGAGGAGCTCAACGCAATGGGGACCATTGCTTCCTAAGGGGGGAGGAATGATCCAGGTGGATATTGGTGGCCACTTGCCAAGTCCACCTGGACCCCCACCATTGTCTTTCTCAGCATTTTCAGTTTCCTTAATTGTAGCACAACTTACTATTTTTAGCAGTTTTTCGGGTCCTGAACTTCCGGAGCCGTTTTGAGGCCCTAAACGACGTTTTTTGGGGAATCCGGGGGCAACATCGGTCCATGGAATGGACCGATGTTGCCCATTCCAACAATGATAGTGCTCGGATAGATCTTTCTAATGAGCTATTGTACGCGTCAAACGGAGATCATATGCCAAACTTACGACCCCGGGAAGTTGATGTACCAACTTACCCCCAAACGGGGCCCACAGTTTGGCGTCTCATCTCCTAGGGTTAGGTTTTGGAATGTTAAGGGTTTTCCATTGTTTCTCGACAATAAATAGGCCTTCGAGCCTCATTGTAACACAGTTCAGAGGCATGTAGCCATCACATATCTTCTCAGAGATAAGCTACCATCGCCCTAGCTGGTTCATTTCCATTTCTGGTTGTAAGCATATTTCAGTATTTTCCATTAATGAAATGAAGTATTATTTCCGCTGCATCTTTGTTTATATGGTTATCTCTGTAATTTGTTGCGTTCCTGTTTAAATCCGGATCAACAAGTGACTGAAAGTTTGACTCCAGACTGAAAGGGAGAAGGGGCTGCCTTACATTCTTCCATGTGAAAATGGCGTAGAATATCACAAGCATACTTGGACTGGGAAAGGGAAATACCTTCCTTGGATTGCAAGACTTGAAGACCAAGAAAATAATGTAAGTGTCCTAAGTCTATCATTTCAAACTTCCTTTTAAGGCTAGACTTCACATGGTTTATAAGGTTGGGATCACTACCAGTCAGGATAAGATCATCAACATAAAGAACAAGAATGATAAGAGACTTGCCCACTTTCTTGGTGTAGACAGTATTGCTAGAATGACACCTAGAAAAGCTATTTTCTAAAAGAAAGTTATCCATTTTGGCATACCAAGCTCGAGGAGCTTGCTTGAGACCATAAAGGGATTTCTTAAGCCGACATACAAGGCTGGAGTCTGTTTGTATAAAGCCAATAGGTTGTTCCATATAGATTTCTTCATGCAAGTCCCCATGCAAGAAGGCAGATTTAACATCCATCTGATGGACTTTCCATTTGAAAGAGGCAGCAAGGGAAAAAACAAGGCGGATAGAGCTCATTTTGGCAACAGGGGAGAAGGTTTCAGTGTAGTCAATGCCTTCAACTTGTGAAAAACCCTTAGCAACAAGACGAGCTTTACGTTTATCAACTTTCCCATCTGGTCCATACTTGGTTCTGTAAACCCATTTGCATCTAACAAGTTTTCGTCGCTTTGGTAGAGGAACAAGATTCGATGTATCATTTGCCAATAATGAATGATATTCTTTATTCATAGCTGCTTCCCAATCTGGATGGCCTGAAGCTTCTGCAAAGGTGTTAGGATCATAATTCACTGAAGCTTGAGCCAGTAAAGAAGAGGCTTTATCAAACTGAGAACGTGTAAGTCGCTGATCTGTAGGATCACCGGCAAGATCACCTGCTGCATCTCGAGTAGCACGGACCCATTTTGGAAGCTGAGGAGCTGAAGCAAGATCCTGAGAAGGTGGGGGAGGATTTTCATCCTTGCTTTCATCATCTGAAGAAGAAATATTTTCAAAAGTAGAAGAGATAGGGAGAGGTGGCACATCCGCCGAACTAGGCTCGTAGGCCGATATATTTTCAGCAAACTTTACATCTCTTCTAATGATAACATTTTTGGACTTAAGTGGAATAAGTCTATATCCTTTGACATCTTCATAATATCCAAAAAATATACATTTTTCACTCTTAGGTTCTAAAGCTTTATGTTTCTCATCTGGAATATGGGCCCATGCTTCACTTCCAAAAACACAAAAGTGACTTACATCTGGTTTAATTGAGCTCCATGCTTCTTCTGGAGTGATATTCTTTAAAACCTTAGTAGGAGTGTGATTTATTATGTAATTTGCACAGTTAATTGCTTCTGCCCAATAATTAAGATTAAGTCCTTTAGATTGAAGCATACAATTAGCCATTTCCTTTAAGGTGCGATTCTTCCTTTCAGCTACACCATTTTGTTGTGGAGTATATGGAACAGTATGTTGCATTTGAATTCCATTCTCAGTGCAAAAGTTGATGAATTTGTTGTTAACATATTCTCCGCCATTATCAGATATTAGCTTAAGAATTTGATGTCCAGATTGTTTTTCAACAAAGGCCTTAAAGGCCAAGAACATGTTAAATACTTCCCTCTTGAGTTTTAAGAAGTATACCCAAGTGCGTCTGGAGAAATCATCAATGAAAGTTAAGAAATTCTTGTAGCCAGAGAAGGAAACAACTGGAAGTGGACCACATAAATCACTATGCACGAGCTGTAAAGGGGCTGAGGCATGCCAAGAGGCACGTTTTTCAAAACTGTCCCGATGATGTTTTTCGAGTACACATCCGGAACAAACACCATCTCTGCAAGATACCATTGGAAGACCTGTCACCATATTTTCTTTACATAGATTCTAAAGAGAGCGATAGTTTAAGTGACCAAATTGCTCATGCCAAAGTTTGCTCACTTCATCATTATGAGCAACAAATACTGAGGGAATATTTGATGATCCAAAGTTGTGAAACTTATACAACCTTGTAGAATCATCAGCAATGCCAGTAGCTAAAATCTGTCTAGGATCTCTTATGTCCTTAATTACAACATCGTGAGGTGAAAATTCAACGATTTTACTTTCACCTGAATGAGTTATCTGATATACAGATAGAAGGTTGCAAGATAAGGTTGGAACACATAATACATCATTAAATTGACCATTGTCTATATGAACAGTTCCAGTCCCTACAACACTAAGAGATCTATCATCACCAACATATATATTTTTGGTGTTACAATCATTTAAAGAAGAAAACATGGCTTTGTTTTTGGCCATGTGATAAGAAGCTCCAGAATCAATGAGCCACTCATGAGAATGAGAAGAAGAAGATACATTTAGTGCATAACCATACCGAGATGCTTGACAACCACATGCAGAAAGTGCCATTCCTGAAGATGAAGTTGAAGTTGAAGAGTGCTCCAAATGGATGTTATGCTTCTTCATTGTTGCTTCCAAGGCTTCCATCTTCTTAAAGCATTTGGATTCTAAGTGGCCATCTCGATTACAAAAGTTGCAATGTCTATCAGCCTTCTTCCCTTTGTTTTTATTTGTCTTATCATTTTGTTGAAATGATTTTTCATTTTGAGGCTGAAATTGCTTAGGACCATTCTTTTTAGGATACAACTTCTTAGGATTCTTTGGATTTGGTTGCTGTTGGGTGGCTAACGCTTTCTTAGAAGAGTTTCGAAGATTAAGAAGACCAAGGTGTAAGAGTTTTTCTTTTTCTCTTATTAAAGAATCACAAAAAGAATCAAAGGAAGGGGACTTGTAGTCTTGTCCTTGAGAAATGAAGGCTTCTCTTGTAGAATGGAAGGTGGAAACAAACACAGAGTAGGCTGGTCCCAACTTAGTAAGAATGGAATAGATAAGGTTACTATCTTCTTTCTTAACCTTAACACCTTCCAAGAGAAGTCTAAGGGTCTTCAACTTGGACAAAAAATCTTCAATGCAAGAAAAATTATTGGGGTCCAATGTAAGCAACTCATTTTCAAGTTGATGGGCTCTAAGTTCATTTTTAATTCCAAAGACTTTAGTAATCTGTTTCATTGCTTCATCAGGAGCATCAAGTTCTGCAATATGGAATCTAAGATCTGGAGAAATAGACATCCCTATCAACCCACGTGCTTGGTCTTGCTTATTTTCCCATTTAGCTGCCTTATCTTCATCTTTCGGTTTTGTCTCTTAGCCTGAGGCTATTCTGTAAATACCTTTACTTCTAAGTAAATCCACAATCTAGGACCACCATTGGAAGTAGTTGGTGCTGTCAAGAATAACTTGGCATGGAATTTCCATTTTAATAGAAACTAAAGCTATAGATGCTGAAACTAAGTGTTCCAATGGAAAGATCTCGAAAAATTAGGCTGTTTCAAAAAAAACAGTTCTGAAAACGGCTTCCGGATGAAGAAGTTATGGCTTTTTGAAAAAAAAATTATGAAGTTGTCGACGAAGTGCGGGAATATGCGGAAATGAAAAATCTGCCCCCACAAAAAGGAGATTTTAACTCAAGACCTCTACTCTCATAAATTAGCTTTGGACCGAGTGAGCTATACAAAAAGTTTGAGAGAGAGAGAGAGGGGGGGGGGGGGGAGCTTTGGGTTGCGTGCTTGCTTTGAGAAAGTGCTTTTTCCCTACAAAACAAAAAACACAAAACCCAACATGGAAATACAAAAAAAATGAACCTTGCGGCTCGAAGTTAGCTTTAGCCAGAAAATAAATATTTTCCTCAATCACACTAAGGCGCAGCGGAAAAGAGCATATGTGTGAGAAAAATCCTTCCTTTCTGTTTCTGATTTGCCCAGATCGCAAAGAGTCACGGGGCAAAGAGCATACGTAGAAATGAAAGGTATAGATCCGGTTATAAAAAAAAAACTAAATAAACCGAAACCGAAATAAACAGAGAGAAAATAACTGTAAACTGCAAATAAACACTGTATACCTCCAGATCTTAAAAATGACACAGCTAGGGCTACCGGAAACCTTTTCGCGTGAAACGAAATGGGTTCCTCACTGGAACAGATGCTCCCAACACAATAGAGCAGTCCTCTCGGCCCGAAAGCAGTCAAAAATAGTAGATCTAGGAAACGGCAGTTGGATGCAGTTCTACCGGTTTCAGATTTGGATCACCAATGGACACAACCCTCAAATAGCTCTGATACCATGTAGGAATTTACAGGGTAAGTTCCTCAGAAAAAACACCAAAGGACACCGCTCACAAACAGATCACAGATCAATACACCAGTACTTTTGACGTGGTTAAAACCCTCAAAGAGGGAAACCATCCACGACCTGAGCCAACGCGGCCACTTCAGGCAATTTATTAATAAAAGAATGAAAATTTACATAAGGTTCTCTCATGAACGGTTAACCTACAAATGACCCTCCATCCTCTTTAAATAGAGATCATGGACCAATCGGGTGTTAAGCCACGGATCAAGTGTCGGTAATACCGAGGAGAGAATGAACCGTCGGATCACTACATATCGTGACTGTCGGATTGTAAGTTAAAAAATGTACATAGTAAAGAAACACACTTTACCTAACTCTATACTAGACCAAGTTATACTTAACTATTTCCTATGTGTCGGAATATCCTAACACAAGCCATTGCCAATCAACGATTTGTAGCAAGAGGGTTTGCAATGATATTCAAGGTATTTCAAACCATTTTGTATTTGCATTGCCTCAACGCCAAATAAACCTTTGATATATGAAATAGTCTCCAAGTCAAATTGTCCATGATATAAGACAGATTTGTTAACATTCATATGCAAGCCAAAAGTATTAGCAAATCTACTGAAAATGTGAAAGAGACATAACCAAGAAAAATGACAGAGCATACCCATGATGAGAATATCGTTGACAAAGAGATTATGAGAAATGCTGATGTTATTTCCCATCTTCAGTGGCTCAAATTGGTCCTCCAGAACTGCTTTTTTAATATGAAAACTTAAACTATCCATCGTTAGGATGAATAGTAGTGGGGAGAGGGAGCATCCCTATCAAAGACCCTGGCCAGCATGGAAAAATTTTGTTGGATACCCATTTATGATAACAACGTAGTTGACATTATCCACACAAGCCATAATCCAATCAACACATCTGGGTCGCAATCCGATTTTGTTGAGGACAAGCCAGAGAAAGCCCCAAAATAGGTAGTCATATGCCTTCTGGAGGTCAATCTGTAAGATAACAACATTCTTTTAGGATATTTCGATACATAGGAAATAGTTAAGCATAACTTGGTCTAGTGTAGAGTTAGGTAAAGTGTGTTTCTTTACTATATACTTTTGTAACTTACAATCTGATGGTTCATTCTCTCCTCGGTATTACTGACACTTGATCCGTGGCTTAACACCCGATTGGTCCATGATCTCTATTTAAAGAGCATGGAGGGTCATTTGTAGGGTAACCATTTATGAAATAAGATTATGTAAATTTTCATTCTTTTATTAATAAATTACTTGAAGTGGCCACGTTGGCTCAGATCGTGGACTGTTTCCCTCTTTGAGGGCTTTAACCATGTCAAGAATGCTGGTGTATTGATCTGTGATCTCTTTGTGAGCGGTGTCCTTTGGTGTTCTTTCTAAGGAACTTATCCTGTAAATTCCTACATGGTATCAGAGCCAAGTTGAGGGCCGCATTCGTTGGTGATCAAAATCTGAAGCCGGTAGAATTGCATCCGACTGTCGTTTCCTAGATCAATTGTTTCTGGCTGCTTCCGGTCCGAGAGGGATACTCTATTGTGTTAGGAGCATCTGTTCTAGTGAGGAACCCCTTTCGTTTCATGTGAAAATGTTTCTGGTAGCCCTAGCTACGTCATTTTTAAGATATGGAGGTATACAATGTTTATTTGTAGTTTCTAGTTATTTTCTCTCTGTTTATTTCGATTTATTTATCTCTTTGTTTTTATTACCAGATCTACACCTTTCATTTCTACGTATTCTCTTTGCCCTGCGACTCTGTGTGATCTTGGCAAATCAAAAATAGAAAAGAATTTTTTTTTTTGTATGCATATGTTGTTTTTCACCGCGCCTTAGTGTGATCTCTGAAAATCAGAAACATTGAGGAAAATTGTTAGTTTCCAGGTAAAGCTAACTTCAAATCATAAGGCTTGTTTTTTTTGTATGTCCGTTTTGGGTTTTGTGGTTTTTGTTTTGTAGGCAAAAAAGAGCTTTCTCAAGTAAGCACGCAGCCTGAAGGTTCAGTGACTTAAAAAAAAAAAACTCCCTTCCTCTTTTCTAAAAGTTACTAACCTTTTAAACTGGCTCACTTGGTCCAAAGTTACTTTATGAGAATAGAGGTCTTGAGTTCAAGTCTTTCTTTTTATTGAGTTACTTTTCAAAAAACACATGTAACTTATGTTTTAAAGTTACTTTATGTAAAAGTGTTCTCACCCATTATAAAAGGTGAGTCACTTATAATTCTAAAGTCTCTTTATCTTTTATTTAAGCTACAATTTAGTGGGTAGCTCATAAAGTACCATTGTAAAAGTGACTTTCACATATTTATAAAAGTGAGTGATATAATTTTTTTTTTAAAAGTGAGTTAATTAGATTAAGTTTGGAAAGGGGGCGGTTTTTTTTTAAAATATAACATTATCGTTCATTTTCGCACATTTCCGCACTTCGTCGGCATCTGCAACTTTTCTTCAAAAATCCATAACTTCTTTATACGGAAGCCGTTTTGAGAGCCGCTTTTTTTAATCAGCCTAATTTTTCGAGATCTTTCCATTGAAACACTTATTTTCAGCATCTATAGCTTCAATTTCTGTTAAAATGGAAAGTCCATGCCAAGTTATTCTTGACAGCACCAACCACTTCCAATGGTGGTCCTACATTGTGGATTTACTTAGATGTAAAGGTCTTTACAGAATAGCCTTAGACCAAGAAACGAAACCAAAAGATGAAGATAAGGCAACCAAATGGGAAAATAGGCAAGATCAAGCACATGGGTTGATAGGGATGTCTATTTCTCCAGACCTTAGATTCCATATTGCAGAACTTGATACTCTTAATGAAACAATGAAACAGATCACTAAAGTTTTTGGAATTAAAAATGAATTTAGAGCCCATCAACTCGAAAATGAGTTGCTTACATAGGACCCCAATAATTTTTCTTCCATTGAAGATTTTTTGTGCAAGTTCAAGACCCTTAGACTTCTCTTGGAAGGTGTTAAGGTTAAGAAAGAAGATGGTAACCTTATCTATTCCATTCTTACTAAGTTGGGACTAGCCCACTCTGTGTTTGTTTCCACCTTCCATTTTACAAGAGAAGCCTTCATTTCTCAAGGACAAGACTACAAGTCCCCTTCCTTTGATGCCTTTTGTGATTCTATAATAAGAGAACAAGAAAAACTCTTACACCTTAGTCTTCTTAATCTTGGAAACTCTTCTACGAAAGCCTTAGTCATCCAGCAGCAACCAAATTCAAAGAATCCTAAGAAGTTGTATCCTAAAAAGAATGGTCCTAAACCAAACAAGGGTACTAAGCAATTTCAGTCTCAAAATGAAAAATCATTTCAACAAAATGATAAGGCAAATAAAAACAAAGGCAAGAAGATTGATAGACATTGCCACTTTCGTAATCAAGATGGCCACTTAGAATCCAAATTCTTTAAGAAGATGGAAGCCTTGGAAGCAGTAATGAAGAAGAATAACATCCATTTGGAGCACTCTTCAACTTCAACTTCATATTCAGAAATAACACTTTCTACATGTGGTTGTCAAACATCTCGGTCTAGATATGCACTAAATGTATCTTCTTCTTCTAAATCTCATGAGTGGCTCATTGATTT
The DNA here is from genome assembly GCA_031772625.1 of Pinus tabuliformis. Taxonomy (NCBI): domain Eukaryota; kingdom Viridiplantae; phylum Streptophyta; class Pinopsida; order Pinales; family Pinaceae; genus Pinus; species Pinus tabuliformis. The sequence continues at coordinate 463,926,057 of CM062820.1, read as the reverse complement.
TGGAGCTTCTTATCACATGGCCAAAAACAAAGTGATGTTTTCTTCTTTAAATGATTGTAACACCAAAAATATATATGTTGGTGATGATAGATCTCTTAGTGTTGTAGGGACTGGAACTGTTCATATAGACAATGGTCAATTTAATGATGTATTATGTGTTCCAACCTTATCTTGCAACCTTCTATCTATATATCAGATAAATCATTCAGGTGAAGGTAAAATCGTTGAATTTTCACCTCACGATGTTGTAATTAAGGACCTAAAAGATCCTAGACAGATTTTAGCTACTGGCATTGCTGATGATTCTACAAGGTTGTATAAGCTTAACAAATTTGGGTCATCAAATCTTCCCTCGATATTTGTTGCTCATATTGATGAAGTGAACGAACTTTGGCATGAGCGTTTTGGTCACTCAAGCTATCGCTCCCTTCAGAATCTATGTAAAGAAAATATGGTGACAGGTCTTCCAATGGTGTCTTGTAGAGATGGTGTTTGTTCCGGACGTGTACTCGAAAAAAATTATCGGGATAGTTTTGAAAAATGTGCCTCTTGGCATGCCTCAACCCCTTTACAGCTTGTACATAGTGATTTATGTGGTCCACTTCCAGTTGTTTCATTCTCTGGCTACAAGTATTTCTTAACTTTCATTGATGATTTCTCCAAACGCACTTGGGTATACTTCTCAAAATTCAAGAGTGAAGTATTTAACATGTTCTTGGCCTTTAGGGCCTTTCTTGAAAAACAATCTGGACATCAAATTCTTAAGCTAAGATTTGATAATGGCGGAGAATATGTTAACAAAAAATTCATCAAATTTTTCACTAAGAATGGAATTCAAATGCAACGTACTGTTCGATATACTCCATAACAAAATGGTGTAGCTGAAAGGAAGAATCGCACCTTAAAGGAAATGGCTAATTGTATCCTTCAATCTAAAGGACTTATTCTTAATTTTTGGGCAGAATCAATTAACTGTGCAAATTAAATAATAAACCACACTCCTACTAAGGTTTTAAAGAATATCACTCCAGAAGAAGCATGGAGCTCAGTTAAACTAGATGTAAGTCACTTTTGTGTATATCGGTCTACGAGCCTAGTTCGATAGATGTGCCACCTCTTTCTATCCCTTCTACTTCTGAAAATATTTCTTCTTCAGATGATGACAGCCAGGATGACAATCCTCCCCCACCTTCTCAAGATCCTCCTTCAACTCCTTAGCTTCCAAAATGGGTCTGCGCTACTCGGGATGCAGCAGGTGCTCTTGCCGGTGATACTACAGATCAACGATGTACACGTTCTTAGTTCGATAAAACCTCTTCTTTACTGGCTCAAGCTTCAGCTAATTATGATCCTAACACCTTTGCATAATCTTCAGGCCATCCAAATTGGGATGCAGCAACGAATGAAGAATATCGTTCATTATTGGAAAATGATGCATGGGGTCTTGTTCCCCTTCCAAAGGGATGAAAACTTGTTAGATGCAAATGGTTTTACATAAACAAGTATGGACGAGATGGAAAAGTTGATAAACATAAAGCTTGTCTTGTTGCTAAGGGTTTTTCAAAAGTTGAAGGCATTGACTATACTCAAACCTTCTCCCCTGTTGCCAAAATGAACACTATCTGCCTTGTTCTTTCCCTTGCTGCCTCTTTCAAATGGGAAGTCCATCAGATGGATGTTAAATCTACCTTCTTGCATGGGGACTTGCATGAAGAAATCTATATGAAACAATCTACTGGCTTTATACGAACAGACTCCATCCTTGTATGTCGTCTTAAGAAATCCATTTATGGTCTCAAGCAAGCCCCTTGGGTTTGGTATGCCAAAATGGATAGCTTTCTTTTAGAAACTGGATTCTCTAGGTGTCATTCTGACAATACTGTCTACACCAAGAAAGTGGGCAAGTCTCTTATCATTCTTGTTCTTTATGTTGATGATCTTATCCTTACTGGTAGTGATCCCAACCTTATAAACCATGTGAAGTCCAGCATTAAAAAGAAGTTTGAAATGACAGACTTAGGACACTTGCATTATTTTCTTGGTCTTCAAGTCTTGCAATCCAAGGAAGGTATTTCCCTTTCCCAGTCCAAGTATGCATGTGATATTCTATGCCATTTTCACATGGAAGACTGTAAGCCAACCCCTTCTCCCTTTCAGTCTGGAGCCAAACTTTCAGTAACTTGTACTTCCCCTGAGGTTGATGCTATCTTATACTGTCAACTTGTAGGAAAACTTTTGTATCTAACCCATACTTGTCCTGACCTTTCTTTTGTTCTTGGCCTTATTTCTTGGTTTATGCAAAACCCACATGAAAGTCATTGGAAAGCAGCTAAAAGAATACTTCGTTATGTTCGAGGTATAGTTCAATTTTGGATTCATTACAGTGCAAAAGCATCTCCTCTATTGGTTGGTTTCACTGATTCTGATTGGGCTGGTGACCCTGATGATCGGAAGTCTACTATAGGTTATGTGTTCACTTTTGGTTCAAGACTTATTACATGGGCTTGCAAGAAACAAAGTGCCATTTGTCTTTCTTCAACAGAAGCAAAGTATCTTGGTGTCGTAGAAGCTAGTAAGGAAGCCTTGTGGCTTCGTCAGATCCTGTCAGAGTTTGGCATTCAGCAGCAGCATCCAACTACACTTTGGTGTGATAATCAAAGTGCCATTCAACTATGCAAAGATCCAATCCAACATCAGCGCAGCAAACACATTTAACTGCACATGCACTTCATCAGAAAGCTCATTCATGGCCATGTTCTTGAAGTGCAATATTTTTCGACAAATGATCACGTTACAAACATCTTTACAAAGGCTCTCACAAAGGTGAAGTTTACTAAACTTCAATTTATGGTTGGAGTTCAGGAAGTTGTCAATAAGGGGGGATAGGCTCTAATGCCTCCTTCCTTCTCCTATTGTGTCATATTTGTACATCCTTCAATCCTATCCCAAGTTGTTCTTAAGGGGGGATGTTAGGATATTCTGACACATAGGAAATAGTTAAGTATAACTTGGTCTAGTGTAGAGTTAGGTAAAGTGTGTTTATTTACTATGTACTTTTGTAACTTACAATCCGATGGTCACGATATGTAGTGATCTGAAGGTTCATTCTCTCCTCGGTATTACCGACACTTTATTTGTGGCTTAACACCCGATTGGTCCATGATCTCTATTTAAAGAGCATGGAGGGTCATTTGTAGGGTAACCGTTCATGAGAGAATATTATGTAAATTTTCATTTTTTTATTAATAAATTTCCTGAAGTGGATGCGTTGGGTTAGGCTGTGGACTGTTTCCCTCTTTGAGGGTTTTAACCATGTCAAGAATACTGGTGTATTGATCTATGATCTGTTTGTGAGCGGTGTCCTTTGGTGTTCTATCTGAGGAACGTACCCTATAAATTCCTACACATTTAGATGCCTCGTGTGAATCGAGTGCATGCCTTCCTGTGCATTTACAACAGTGTCATGGATAAGCCTACCAAGGAGAAATCCATGCTGTTCAGGAGTGATATAGTGAGAAAGAGTATTGTGCATGTAGCTGACAATGGTCTTAGATATAACTTTGTATATGACGTTGCAGAGACAAATAGGCTTGTAGTCAGAGAAGCCCTTTGTAGAGTTGCTTTTAGGAATGACGACGATATATGTAGAGGTGATATGGTGATCTATAAAGCTCGAGGTCCTTGATTCCTCTACTATGCCCAAAAGATCTCCTTTGAAGAGTCCAAAAAAGTGGGTGAAAAGTTTGATCGTCCATCCATCAGGACCAGGGCTTTTGTCACCCTTAAATGATTTGAAAACGTTTAATAATTCATCTTCAGTGACTTCCTTAAAGAAATCATCATTTTTCTATATATCATACATAATCAGATAAGGATCAATTCCCCAAACGAGGTCCTCAATAGTGATATTTTCATTATTTTCATATGCCTTTTGAAAATATTGTACAGCAACATTACTGATCCCTTCTTGTGACCAGTGAATATGACCATCAGCATCATTAATCTCTCAGATGGAGTTTATATTGCAACGATGATTTTCATAACGGTGGAAAAATCTGGTGTTGCAATCACCTTCTCTCATCCATATCTCCCTGCTCTTCAATCTCCATGAGGATTCCTCAATAGAAAGGAGATTCTTCTTCCTGAGTTCCAGGGAATGAATACAGGATTGAATATCAGTAGAAAGACTGTGGGTGGACATAAAGGGTAGAATGGAATCTAGTTCACACTGTATGTCAATGAGTTCCTTTCTATTTTCCCTAATCTTTTGTTTCTACGAGTGTTTGACATTCCGACGGAGGGAGTCAAGTTTATCAAGAATGTTAACCATGGGGGAAATGTCAGTTACACAAAGTTGACCCCAAGTTTCCATCACTAGTTTGTTAAAATTAGGATCCTCCAACACGGATCTATTGAATTTGAAAGGGATGCCCGTGTGAATATCCATTTTCCTCCATTGTAGAGTGATAGGTTCATGGATCAGAAAATGATCCAGTCTCTTAGCAACATATGCCGTGCCAGTACAACCATTGTCCCATTTGGGGTAAATTTTTGTAGGGAAAATATCCACAAAGTTATGAAAAAGAATAATATCTTATATCTTCCCATCTAGGGGGTCTATTTTACTGCAGCATCCCGAAAATTCATCCAAACTGATAGTACAATTTAGGTCCCCAGCGATAATGGGAGAATGCAGATCCATCATCGCAGAAAATAAAAAAATGATCCTAGAAGATGCATCTATCTCTGTATGGTGCATATATGTTGAGGATGTGTCACGGCCAGGAAGGCCGCAAATGCTACCTTCGAGCAATATACCCGCAAAACACTTATAGGCCTTTATATTTATCCAGCTAGGGTCCCATAAGGCCACCAATCCACCAGAGAGACCCATAGCAACAATAGCAGATATGTATCAATTCGGAAACATTTTCCGAAAAATATTGAACAATATGTGGAATATTATGCATGGTTTCTTGAATGAGAATGATGTAAGGATGTGGAGAGGATAAAATATGTTTGAGAGCCAATTATTTAGGGGCAAAAACTAGAACCCGAATATTAAGGGAGATAATGCACGTCATGGAAGGCCTTTTTAGGGAAACTGTGCTGTAAGGGCCCATGAGGGGGAGATGTCAGCGATAGGAACATCAACTAGAAAATAATCCATGGGGGAGGAAAATGGGTTTGTCTTGGGGTGTCCCCAAAAATGATGGCTACATCGGTTTTGTTTATGTTGGATAGTAATATAACCTGCCGAGGTAGGGCTGATGTGGGGAGAGGTAGAACCCCCAGGTTTATGGATAGTGAGAGTACGAATATCCAATGTCTTTCTTTGTAATAAGAAGTCCAAGTAACTCCCAAAAAAATTCGTAGGCATGGTAGTAGGCGAATTTGGGTGAGTAATGCTAAGACAAGGACCTTTGTCCTTGGACTGTCGATGGAGTAGTATCGGGGGGCTACATATGCGATATGTGAGGGGGATGGAATGTCATGATAGGGGTGTGGAGCCGAAAAAGGGGCAGGAATATCCTGATAGGGAGTCAATTCGGGTGGTGGTTGACATATGAAGGGGGGAGGACTGTCAGATAGTGGAAAATCTGATTTTGGAGAGGTACTCGGGAAAGACGGAATAGAGATAGGTGATGAAACAATAGAGCGAAATGCATGTGGATGATTAGTGTTTTTGTCTTGTGGCATACCTGGATACTGCGAATATTTCTTTTGTGGCATAGCCCAATGACCATTATGGATCGGTCAATCCATGTCAGAACAGGACACCGTGGCACCATTGTAACATCTCCTACCATGAAGGTGACCCCCCGATCGAAGAGGACACTAAACCCACAGATGACCCATCCTATGATAGATCGGAAGGGAACCCCCCAATATTCCATCCTTCATTGAAGATAGGTGTCACCCCAGTGAAGTTCAATGTGGTCAGGAAACCCTCCATGAAATTTTTTTCGATGAGAAATCCAGACGACTCCCTTATCCTATGCCCCTAGACAACGTTGGTCAACATATTTAAATTTTCCATGCAGTGGTTGATCACCAAGAAGCTAAAGATGTGACCATCCTTGTGGGATGAAGGTAACCGTACTGACCAATCATAGGAAATGGATTGGTTGTGGGCAACAGTTAGTTCTCTACCCCACCTTTCTCTAGATAACTCTTCTTGTTGGGACCAAGTTCCGTCAACTATGAAGTCTTTTGGAAGGTCATATGAAACAATAGATTTAGAACTTGGTTGAGGATTTAGATCACCTATAGGCTAGAGGTTATTTTTCTTTGATAGGATCCATTTTCTTGAATTAGAGTAACATATTAATATAGTTAGTTTACACTTGGCCCATTGCACTAGGTGTTTGGTTGTTGTTTGTTGATATTCTTCTCCTATCATCAATTTTTAGTCTATTAAGTTATCTTTGTCTTGACATCATTGATCCCCTTATGAATTTTTCATGGAGACTCCATGGCGTTTGCCCCCAGTTTCCTTTACGACATCTTACTCCTCCTCGTCGAGTTAGAGTTCATTCTCCTAGTCCTCCATTGAGTCCTCATTCTGACACTAGTTCTTCCTATTCTTCGAGTTCTTCTGATTCTTCCAATGTGGGTGCGGAAAACCAAGGTGGTAACCAAGGTAACCCCAGAAGCAGAACCTCTACCTGTATGGTTTTTAATCATCAATTTCTTCCCTTTATGGTTGGTTTGAGCCTCCTTGATTTTAGCCAGCTCAATAACGATCCTCTTCTCCATGACCCGAGTTGGCCTCCTATGTCTACCAAACTTCCTTCTAACATCCCCAATTTCGAAGGAAATCTTGAAGAAGATCCCACAAATCATGTTCGATATTTTCATATGTGTTTTTCATCCAATTCCATCACTGAAGACGACATTCGTCTTCGTCTATTCCAATTCACCTTTACAAGAGATGCTCCAAAGTGGTATGTGGACCAACTGCATGCCACCCATTCCACCTTCGCAACTCTAGCCAAATAATTTTTGTCATACTTCTAGTTACCCCTATGATATCACATTGGCAATGAACTCATGACCTCTTTCCATCAATCTTCTGCCACACTCCTATCTAACCATGAATGGCGTAGAAGGAGGAGCATATGTAGGGCTCTTGAATTTGGAGATCATGTTTATATGGATTGGTTCCATAGATCACTTTTGGCCCACATAGGTAAAGATGTTGCCTCCCACTTCCCCGAGTTTGAGGAAGAAGTGCTCAAGTAGCTTTGAAATGTGATTTGATCTATGCACAATAATGATATGTTTATATTGTCCTTCCCAGTCTGCCTTGGCGTGGTGCTGCTAATGCATTGTGGGAATCCCATTCTTGGATCTATGTCACACCTTCAACCTCCACCATATCCTTAGCCTCATATGAGTGATAGTCAACCCAACAGGGACCAGTTCCAGTTACACCTATCCCCTTCCTACTCCTTCCCATGGAAACCCTTACCAAGGTTCAAGCATGCCATATGCATATCCCCATCCACATGAGTCGATGCCAGGCCCTTTGTAGCTTCACCTAGTTATCCCGGTTATCCCAATGTTGTCACCAATTCCTTCTATCCTTATGCACTTCCTAGAACTCCAGCCTCTCAGAACCAGTGCCCCAACCTCCCATGCCACAAAAACGACCACCTCTTCAAGGTCAATTGTATGCTAAGCCCAATGAAACACATCCCCCAACCCGAAGCAAAAGAATAAGGGGAAGGGCAGTTAACATTGCAAGAAGTTGAAATAACATTCGAGGAAGTTCAAGTTAATTTTATCAAATTTTCACTCTATTATATCCAATGGCTTTGTGGTTATTGTAATGGCAGTGATGATCCTTCATATGAAGGCAATTTTTTTTTTATCTAAATGATGATGTATGTATATTTAGAAACGTATGTATATTTAGAAACCCTTTATAAATTCGAAGTTGCTGTAATTATTTGAGTCCTGTTTTGAAATGTACATAGCAAAGGAATTGAAAGAAATACTGAAATCTCCACCATGTGGATATAATTAAACGTAAGTTCATAGAAACTTTGCAAATATGACACCAAATATAAGTGTGAGATGGAATTGAAAGAAATACTGAAATCTCCACCATGTGTATATAATTAAACGTAAGTTCATAGAAACTTTGCAAATATGACTGCAAATATAAGTGTGAGATTACATGAAACTGACGGACTGTAAATTGGATCCACCGACTTGTAGGTCAAACCATTTTTTACTACAACTAATAGGTGAAGGTAAAGATGGAGATCACCTTCATCCTGCCAGAAGAAAGCAAAGAAAAAACAGGTGCAAGAAGCGCAAAATTTTATATTTGCAGAAGCACATAGAGAAATTACGACCTTATAGGAGGATATTGTTACTGAGCAGTGGAATCTTGAAGGTGTTCAAGAAGCTGAAGGGAGAAGGTTGTTGCTGCAGCAAAACTTCTCAGGCAGACAGAAGACTCAGACATCAAAGGATTCAGGTATTTCAAAAGTTTTTTTTGTGTTGCTGTATCAACAGTCATTTTTTTAAATACACAGTCAAGGAATGGCCAGCACAAGCACTGGTATGGGTTTGTTTAACACCCAGCTCCCACAGTTTAATGGGAAGAACTATGATTATTGGTCAATAACTATGACAGCCCTACTTGCCTCTCAAGATTTATGGGAAATAGTTGAAGATGGCTTTGAAGAACCAGCAGATGAAACTGAGTTCAATGCATTAACTCAGGGAGAGAAGGATCTGCTGAAGAACAATAGGAAGAAGGACTCAAAAGCCCGTGTGTCGTTGTATCTAGCAGTAGACCAGAGTATGTTTCCAAGGTTAGCAGCAGCTAAGACAGCCAATGAGGCATGGCAAACCCTTAAGACAGCCTATCAAGGCATGGAGAGAGTGAAGACAACAAAACTACAATTGCTGAGAAAGGATTTTGAGAACTTGAACATGAAAGAGTCAGATAATATTGACTCATTCTTCACTCATGTGATTGGTGTAATCACACAAATGAGAACTCATGGAGAAACCATTGAAGACAGAAGAATTGTGGAGAAAATATTGAGGGTCTTACCCTCAAGGTTTGATGCCATAGTCACCACCATTGAAGAGACAAAGGATCTCTCAAGCTATTCAGTTGATGAGCTACATGCATCACTGATAACACATGAGCAGAGGTTGAGTAGGAATGAAAACTCATCTCTTGAGCAAGCCTTCAAGACCCAGATGTCCTTTGGAAGAGGCAGAGGTCAAGGCAGAGGAAACAAAAGAGGAAGAGGCAGAAGCCAGAACAGAGGTGGAAGGAACAACCCATCAAATGCACAAGGAAGAGGCAGCAATCCAAATCAGAACCAAGGCCAAGGCAACAGCCAACAAGGAGGACAATATCATGCTCAAGGACAAAGGTATGATAAATCTAATGTTCAATGCTATTATTGCAAAAAGTATGGACATTATGCTAGTGATTGAAGAATGAAACAACATGATATGAACAGCAGACAAAATGCAAATGTTACAAGAGAAAACAACAGTCAAGACAATGTTCTGTTAGCTTGTAACATGGCTGAAACACATAGTGAAGACATATGGTTTTTAGACTCAGGTTGCAGCAACCATATGACCGGAAATATAGCCTTCTTTTCTGCTCTAGATAAAAATGTGAAATCAGAAGTCACACTAGGAACTGATAGTAAAGTGTCTGTTATGGGAAAAGGAGAAATAAAAATATTTTCAAAACAAGGAGAAAGGAAAACCATAGCAGATGTATACTATGTCCCCGGAATGAGATGTAATCTCTTGAGTATTGGACAGCTTGTCCATAAGGGGTACAATGTTTTCTTTAAAAATGATGTGTGCACCATCATGGATATACCACCCAGCAAAAGATGCATTGCTGAAGTGAAGATGACAAGGAACAGGATGTTCCCTCTCCGGATCAGGACTGACATGAAGAACAAAAGGGAAATGGCAGCAGTCACCCAAGAGGCCTTCCAGAGCGTGCCAAAGGATGAGAATTGGTTATGGCACTTGAGATTTGGGCATCTCAATTTTGGAGGTCTAAACTTATTGAGCAGAAAAGGAATGGTAAAGGGATTACCATTGATAGAGAAACCGGACAGCCTATGTGAAGGCTGCATCTTGGGAAAACAACACAGAGAAAGTTTTCCATCAGGTAAGAGCATAAGGGCAAAGACACCCTTAGAGATTATCCACTCAGATTTATGTGGACCAATGCAAGCTCCATCATTAGCTGGCAGCCAATATTTCTTGACATTCATTGATGATTGTACAAGAAAAACTTGGATATACTTCCTTAAAAACAAAAGTGAAGTGTTTGAGAAATTTCAAAACTTCAAAGCACTTGTGGAGAACCAAAGCGGGCTGCACATAAAAGTATTGAGAACTGATAGAGGAGGTGAGTATATCTCCAAGGAATTCCTAAGATTCTGTAGAGAAAATGGAATTCATAAACAGTTTACAACTCGGTACACCCCACAGCAAAATGGAGTTGCTGAAAGGAAGAACAGGACCATCATGGATATGGCAAGGAGCATGTTGAAGGCAAAGCATTTGCCAAATGAGTATTGGGCTGAAGCTGTACATTGTGCAGTTTATATATTGAACAGGTGTCCTACAAAAGCAGTCATGAACAAGGTGCCAGAAGAGGCATGGAGTGGGAGAAAGCAAGGAGTCACCCACATGAGAGTTTTTGGGTGTGTGGCCTATGCACACATACCAGATCAGCTAAGGAGGAAGTTGGACAGCAAAGGGGAGAAATGCATCTTCATTGGATACAGTGATGAATCCAAAGCCTACAGGCTGTACATTCCATCTACCAAGAAGTTCTTTGTAAGCAGGGATGTTCAATTCATTGAGGAAGAAGCTTGGGATGGAAGCATAGAGAAAACAGTGAATGTCAAGAGCTGTTTGTCTCATGATGAAGATGAAGAGGAAGTGGCTGAAGTACATCCCCAAACAGCAGCGCCAACACAAGGACAGCAAGGTACACCATTGAGGATCAATGAAAGTGCTTCTCCAAGCACACCACAAGGAGGAAATTCAAGTGCATCTTCAAGCACTTGCACACCAAGTGAACGAGGTAAGAAGTTTAGAAATCTAAGTGAAATTTATGAAGAAGGAATGAATTCCTTATTTGCCTTGTATTGTCATGTTGATGATCCTATTCATTTTGAAGAAGCTATTAAAGATAGGAAATGGATAGAAGCTATGGATGAGGAGATGAATGACATAGAGAGAAACAAAACATGGGATTTGGTTGAGTTACCAAAAGGCAAAGAAGTCATTGGTGTGAAATGGGTTTATAAGACCAAGAGCAATGCTGAAGGCAAGATAGAAAGGCACAAGGCAAGGCTGGTTGTTAAAGGCTACAAGCAGCAGTATGGAAGAGATTATGAGGAGACTTTTGCACCGGTTGCAAGAATGGAAACCGTGAGAGCAGTGCTGTCCATAGCAGCACAAAACAAATGGAAAGTCTACCAAATGGATGTGAAATCAGCATTCCTAAATGGAGTGTTAAAAGAAGAGGTCTATGTGGAACAGCCTCTCGGATATGAGAAGAAAGGTGAAGAGCACAAAGTGTGCAAATTGAAGAAAGCTCTTTATGGGCTGAAGCAAGCGCCAAGAGCATGGTACAGCAGGATAGACTCATATCTATTAGATAATGAATTTGACAAATGTGAAGGAGAACCCACAGTCTACATCAAGGAAAAGGATGGTAAAATTTTAATTGTTGTCTTGTATGTAGATGATGTTATTTTCACTGGAAATGATATTTATCTTATTGAGAATTTTAAATCAGTCATGAAGGATGAATTTGAAATGACTGACATGGGTTTGTTGAGATACTTCTTAGGCATAGAAGTAGATCAAACTGAAAAAGGAATTTTTATATCTCAAGCAAGATATGTAAATCAAGTTTTGGGCAGATTTAAGATGGAAGAATGCAAGGCAGCAATCACTCCCACAGTGATGGGATTAAAGCTCAGCAGAGAGGACAGCAGCAAGGAGTTTGATCCTAGCTTGTATAAAAGTATTGTTGGCAGCCTTATGTATTTAACAGCAACTAGGCCTGATTTAATGTATGCTGTTAGTTTAATTTCCAGGTTCATGGAGAGGCCAAAGGAGGCACATTGGCAGGCAGCAAAGAGAATTTTGAGGTATGTCAAGGGTACCAAAATGTTTGGCATATTATATAGCATCTCAGAAAGTTCAGATTTAATTGGTTACACTGATAGCGATTGGGCTGGAAGTGTAGATGATCGGAAGAGCACTTCCGGTTATGTTTTTCATATGGGTTCAGGAGCCATTTCATGGGCTTCTAAGAAGCAGTCCATTGTAGCATTGTCTACAGCAGAGGCTGAATATGTGGCAGCTACAGCAGCAGCATGTCAAGCAGTGTGGATGAGAAGAATGTTGAGAAGCTTAGGCCAAGAGCAGGCAAAAGCGACAGTCATCTTTTGTGACAATAGCTCAGCTATTGCATTGTCAAAGAATTCAGTGTTTCACAAGAGAACGAAGCACATTGATACAAGGTTTCACTACATCAGAGAATTGGTGAACAATGGAGAAATTGTCTTGGAACATTGCAGGACTCAAGAACAGGTTGCGGACATCCTGACAAAGCCATTGGATCAGAAGAGCTTTGAATTTTTGAGGAAGTGTTTGGGTATGATTGAATGCCCGACAGTTGAAATTAAAGGGGAGTGTTGAAAATATAATTTCAACAGCGATCGCCGATATCGCATATCGGCAAGTCGGCATATCGGCAGGTTGAAGCATAGGAGGCAGGTAGTGGCAGCGATATAAAATGTTGCCGACGAGCGATCGCCGATATCGCATCGGCAAAGTCAAAGTGAAGGGCCGATATCGCATCGGCAAAGTTGAAGTGAAGGAGTCATAAGGAAGCTCTTGTGTTTGCGATGAGCGATCGCCGATATCGCATCGGCACTTCGCTATCGGCAATATCATAGGGTCGGGGTCTTTGACATGAGTAAAGTTGCGATGCGATGGAGTGGACCCGATGGCTTCCCAAAACCAAATTGCATAATGTTTGAAATTCACCCGACGGCAAATATTAAATGTTGCGTGGAGTAAAGCTAAGTTTTGGTTGACCATACGTCTTAATGAAATGTCATAGTGGTAGGTAGAATATTAAAGTTTTACATAGAGTTCGTAAGTTTTTTTTTATGAGAAGGTATGGGCGTATGTACTTATCACATAAATTCTGTATGGGATAGGTGTATGTAATTTATTACTGTGTTGACTTGTGTTTTCATGTATGGCACACGGGAAGTTTAAGTGTGTGAGTTCACAGTAGAGTAAAAATTAGAGTGGTGAAGCGAAAACCATGTGTGGTATGTATTGAACACACAGCAGTGTGTAAAAAGATAGAACCAGGGTGATGTAATTTCAGGTGTGTGGAAAAACCATGTGTAGTTTTGCACAGCAGTGCATAAAGGAAATGGTGGAGCGAGTTTTTGTAACTCTGTAAGTTTTGTTTTTACAGCAGCATGTAAATGTGTTTTACACCAGTGAATGTAAATGTGTAAAAAGATAGAACCAGGGTGATGTAATTTCAGGTGTGTGGAAAAACCATGTGTAGTTTTGCATAGCAGTGCATAAAGGAAATGGTGGAGCGAGTTTTTGTAACTCTGTAAGTTTTGTTTTTACAGCAGCATGTAAATGTGTTTTACACCAGTGAATGTAAATTTTGTTTTACAGCAGTAAGCTCATGTAAACTTTTGTTACAGCAGTAAGTTGTTTTTCACAGCAGTGAATATGAAAATGGTTTTACAGTGGTAAATCCCTCTCAGTAAAAGAGGATGAAGTTTGTATCTTTTTTTTAATGAATAGAAATCTCTTATGGTGAAATACTCTAGTTCTCTGAGTGAAATTTCTTTTAAGTCTTCTATGCACAAAAGATCCTGGAGCAAAGTAAAAACAGAGCATTGCCTCAGTGTGTTTAAAATATTGGTTTTTGGTATTTTCCCATTTGAAGAAAAATACCCAACATGAAACAATATGGCAATATGGCGGGAGTATAAAATTCTGTAGCTACTAAAACGAAGATCCGAACTGTGCCAAATAGGCGAGGCAACCGACGAATGGAGCATTGATATAAGTGGTGGGTTCAGAGTCCGCATAGTCGTTGCGCTCGTCGGAAAAGCGGTCATTGTTGTCGGGTCCTCCAACTACAGCACCAACAAGAATGTTTGGGTTGGGACCGTTGCTATACAACGACTGGAAGCCATCGTTGCAGGAAATCGTTTGGGGATGGTTGTATATGGAAGGCAACGACGAACCCCTGTGATGTATACGTTCTGGAAACTTGGCACCGTAGCCCACCATGTATGACATTCCCAGAGGGTTGTCTCCCAGTATATAGTCCACCTGTAAAGAAATATAATTTAGAAGATAACGATCACGAGTACGCCTAAAAGCACCGTCTGCGCCCCAAAGGCATAAAAAAGCCGTAGTCAGTTTTTGTACCTGTCTTTTCGCAAGAGTACGTATCCGGGTTGGAGTAGCTATGATGTTCCCGCATCTCACCACTTGGTTGGAAACGCTTAAGTATTTTGCATAAGTAAAAAGCAGGAAAGTTGTGGACGTCACATATTGCAAATTACTATCACTCATGTCGAAGAGCAGCCCCCCTGCAAAATCTCGAATCAAATAAGTTAGCCTAGACTTTAATCATCGGCCAAACAAAAGAAATATAGTACGCTCAGCCCCGGCTAGATAAAACTATAAAATTTATAAAGTCAGTATTGTGGATTCTCATGAAGATTAACCTGGTGTGTACTGCGCCTGAGAGGATGGTGTTCCGGGCAAGAGAGAGCAAATGAAGTTGTCAGCATGGCCCTTGTATTCCTCAAGAGACTTGGAATTTTCTGACAGAACTTCCTGCACACCGAAGGCAACATTTAAGGTGAACAACAAAATTGCTGAAACAGATATAATGATGCGTGCTTAATCCAATATAGTTAGGAGCATGACTGTAGTTTGAACTTTGGTGCATAATTTAACCTTAGCCAAAAGAACTCTGGTTCCTGCATGCTTTTCGTCCCAGCTCAATAAATTGACGTTGTCGTCCGCGCCAAAAGTCTGGCCATTTGATTGGATGTAGGTGAGATAGGATGCACTGCCTGACGCTTTTTGCAACCATGCTGCTCCCCACAGTAATTCGTCCTGCAAGCAAAAGATTACGATGTCGTGAGGATCATATTATTATTCTCTATTACTTCATATATATTGTCGATAGATAGATGGAGCACTCACATGATATCCCGAGTAAGAGCAATAGAATGGGCACACTTCGGACTGGAGGGAGTCACTGTAAGCGCCTCTGTGTTTATCCGCGAAATCAAATACCTTGTCTCAACAAACAACAAAGACGGTGAGGTGAATGAAAAGATGAGAATTTGAGCTCTTTCAATCGTTGTTATTATACCTGCGTTGCAGTTTGAAGGAGAAGCTGAGAATAAGTACGGTCCGTTGTGCTGAATACCAATGACGCAGCTGCAAGAGCTGCAGCCGTTTCTGCGGCAACGTCAGAGCCTGGATGTTCAGCATCTATTTTATAGACATTGCGGGGTGTGTCCATGTCTTCGGGCCTCTCCCAGCACTTGTGATCGATATTCGGATCAGCTACCTGTACTTGCACCATTCATCATGTATCAATATGTGTATATCCATTATTCCATATTACGTTCTGCAGTGTCAGTCAATATCTACCTGATTCCATAGTACCTGCTTCAGTGTCTGTCAATATATTCCATAGTACATGCTACATGACTCCTCTCTTCGTACCGTAAAAAGAATATATGCATTACCTGCACGTAAAGAACACCGGGATGTGCAGCGGCTTTAAGTAGGTAATCTGTGGCCCAACGGATGGCAGTTTTTGCATGGTCGAGGTCATCTCCCATGTACTCTCCGAATTCCAAAACGCTCCATGACAGCATGGTAGTCGTGAAAGCCATTGGCAAACCGAACTTCACATTGTCTCCTGCGTCGTAATATCCTCCCGTCAAATCCACCTGCAATGCAATTTAATATGAAATCAATTGTTAAACGAGGAAACCATCAATACAGCTCATCCAGATGCCAATATTGAATCCAGATTAGAAAACTGTTTAATGCGTGCAGGTGAAGGGATGACTGAATATACGTTTACTGCAGATCCATCCGAACGGGCGGAATCTCCTCGCCATCTCATCCGCTGGTTGGGAGGAAGCTTGCCAGATCTCTGACCTTCGAAGAAAAGAATGGATTTGGTGAGAGCATCTTTATAGTTCTGAGACATAGAGGATGCACGTCCCCCATAATATGTATAATGTACGGCGGCTTCTACTGGTGTCGCCATTGCCATCCATAGTAAACCTAAAATGAATGCTAGCAAAGAAGATGCACAAGCTTCACTCCCTAGCTCCATTTCTCAAGTAACTACAACAGCCACAATGTCAAATGGGTTGCTCCTTTGGTACACATGGGCAGTTATGCAGCGGGAAGGAGGAGAAAGGTGAATTTATAGAAATTTGAATCAATAAAGTTCAAGGATTGACGATAAAGTCACTCCGCATATCAAGGAGCAGCTGGAATGTAAATAGGGCCACTGGCCACCCATTGACAAACAATTCCACCGTACGGTCTTTTTCTTTAGAAACGGCGGCGCGGGAACGTGAAAACAAAGAGTGCACGGTAAACCACACTCCAGGAAATTCAGAAAATGTGGCGCTCATCTTGGAAATCCTGTGAAAAAGCCGTAGCTGAGTAAATATAACCGTTTGGGACAATTGCACTAAGGTGAAGAACGTAGATTGTTCTTTGTTCTTTGGGAGCGGTCAAAGGAATTGAAGGTCAGATGATAAGCAGTAATTACGAAATTATGGCGTGAAAGTGGGAGACACTAATGACGTTTGTATCGCCCGTGCACATGGCTATATTGTTTCTTTGTCAAGCTCATGTTGTGATTTCTATACACAGCTAAATATCAGCTATATGCGGAGTAGGACGGCGCCATGCTTGTCTGGCGCACACATGAAAGATGATGGATGCGGTGACGCACAAAGGATGAAAAATGAATTGAAGGCCAGATGATAAGCACGGGTTTAAAGGACACTTAAGCAGTAATTTAGGAAATTATAGCGTGAAAGTGGGAGACAGTAATGGAGATAATCAGAGAATTTTAGGGCAAAAGAAAGGATGGAGACATAAAAAAAAACTGAGACGTTCGTAGTTTGTATCGCCCATGCACATGGCTATCAACTATATGCGAAGTAGGACTGCACCATGCTTGTCTTGTCTTTAGAGCAGGAATGGCGCACACAGATTTCCATACATGACAGGATCGTGATAGGTTCAAAGCATTTTCGCAAATCCAAAAGCAAAGATTTAATCAAACTTAATGAGAGGATATTGTAAAAACTTCGCAATAGATAGATTGTAAAAATTAATGCAAAAATAGTTGGTTCATTATTTGATATTATTGTTGAAATAGCATTATAGATGTATCTGTAACTTTTTAAAGATCAACTGATCCGTTAAAGAGCATTTTGAATAACGCAATATTTATTTAATTAATAATGCTAATTTGAACCAAATAGATTAGTGGTTAGATATTATTTTTCGCAATATTTATTTAATTAATAATGCTAATTTGAACCAAATAGATTAGTGGTTAGATATTATTTTTTTTGGGATTCAACTGCGTTAAGTAAGTCATCCATCTATGACCATTTCCATGAGATATAGTCGTAAGTGACTAATTTTTCATGATTTTTGAATAAGGGTGAAGAAGTGGGATTGAAACTAGTGAAATAAATCACATAGCGTGAATCATCACTTCTGGGGCTTGCACGCAATAACCAGGTCACCCATCCCAGATCCCCTATGGCTCAAGCGCATTTAACTGTGGAGTTTTTGCCACAATCAAGCCCACTTAGCTTGCTACCCCATTTGCAAAACCTTAGCAAGTATTGTGCCTCATAGACCATTCAAGTAGAGTTCCCTTCACTCTTTTTGAATTAAAACACTTATATGGTCAACATTTAAAAGAAAACAATCTAAAATATAATTAAATTATGATTTATTTTAAACTATAATAATTAATATATATGTATGTATATTTTAAGATTTTTAACCATAAAGATTTTCCTCCATTTTATTATAGAATTTTTAAATTTTTAAATAGACTTTGTTATAATACTATGGATAGATATTACTATAGATCAATATTATGGTTTACTAATATCATATATCCAAAAAATCATAACCCATATTTATATGATGTTTTTTTTAATTAATTTATTTAACTAAAGGAGAAGACATAACACAAATAATTTTAAAATATCTCAAATTTTTATTTATGACTACTACTAAGAATGTTTTAAAATACATTTTGAAGATTAAATCTCTACCATCCACCTAATAATTATTGATAATTAAACTAAAATTCTAAAATCCATATTTCAAAATATAAACACCTATCCACTTAATTATTACACCAAGCTCTATTCTTATTATATAAAAATTATTTATTTGTCAACCCCAATACAACAATTAAAAATATTTATCTATTTTTAATCCCCTTGTAATCAATAAATGATTTTTCTATTAGACTTGTATATATATATATATATATATATATATAATCATGGACATTCACCCCCACTTTCTCATGTACATTGTTAACTTATAAATATGCTATGCTACAATACTATGCGTCAAATTGATTGAGTTAGAATGGGTGGGTGTCTGAGGAGAAAAGAGGAGGAATGAGAAAGAGTGATTGAAAGTCAAAATGTCAGAGAGATTCAGAAGAGGGTTCAGAAGCGAGAGAGGGTAGAGATGGGGTTAGAGGTGGGTTAGAGAGAGAGAGAGAGGTGTGCGAGATATAAGGAGGAAGGTAGAGAAAGAGCTGGATGGGGGATATTGTGAAGGAGGTATTAAATGAGGGATGGAGGGAGGGATAGAGATAAAGGGAGTGGAGAGAGTGAGTGATTTAGTTGTTGTGGGGGTGGGAGAGAGAATGAGAGGGAGAGAGAGAGGAAGAGTGAGAGTTAAATAGGTGACAAGGTGGGATGCGAAAACAATGACAGAGGCATAGGGAGTGAGGGAGAGTAGAGAGTAGGATAGAGGGAGGGATATAGAGATACAATTAGAAGGAATAACGAATGGGTGAGGGAGACAGGGAGCAGGGGAGAAACAAAGGGATGAAAGGATAGATAGAGAAGGAAGATATATATATATATATATATATATATATATATATATATATATATATATATATATCCAGAGAGAGAGAGAAATGGAGAAGCGATAGAGAAAGAGAGGGATGGAGAGAGATAAGGGGGGAGAGAGAGACAAGGTTAAAAGAGGGTCATTACGAAGTAGGGATTGAAGGAGCAAAGGGGGTATGGAGAAAGAGAGGAAGGGAAATAGACAAGAAGGTGGTAGAGAAGGAGGGAGGTATAGAAGGGGAGAGGGTGAGTGATGGATACAAAGCTTGTGTAGGGAGAGAGGGGGAGATAGAGGGAGGAAGATAGAGATGTTGAATTTTATAGCTATGATCGATCTTCATAATTTATATTTTTATTCCTTGAAATGTATAATGTAATTGTAAGACTATTTTTCATGTCATTTTATTGATTAGCCCTTGAAACAATTATTATAAGATATGTTCCTCATGTCAAATTCAAAAGATAAAATTTTGTAATTTGAATTTTGAATTTTTGTTCCAAACTAGTCAAGTTGGCCCTCCATGAAGTCATGTCGGAACTAGTGAAGAGACACACCCATTTAGATAGGCAGATCACTATATAAAGATAATTTGACGTCCTCCTCAATGAATCATTCGACCCCACACAAGACAAGATAATTATTGGGAATCCAAGAGAAGAAGAAGTAGGATAAAGAAGGAAAAGAAGGAAAAAATCATCTCTAGTATCTATCTATTTCTTTATTGACCTCACTAGTGTGAATTTCTGGGAAATTTCTAGGCATCCTATTTGGGCACGTGAAAATTGTAGATAGGTCAAAATTTTTGGGAGGCCGAGTTTATGCGCATATTCTAAGAGGCTGAAATTCAACCTACATTGATCAGTGAGGGCCGAAGTTTTAAGGGAATAATTTTGACTTGACTTTACTTAACTAGATTGTTTCTTGACTATGTTTGATCATAGCTTCTTGGTCAATTTAACCTAATAGTTGACTATGTGCATTAGATGTATCTTTTGTTGAACTAAAGAATTTCTCCAAGGAAAAGGTTGTTTGGTTTTTCCCTCAAGTGGGTTTTCCCAGGGTAAATCTTGTGTTCTCTTTGTGCATTGTGATCTCTATTGTCCTCACGACAATCATTCAGATCAATAACAACAAAAAAGAGATTTTGCGAAACTTCGAACATTTTACAGTCATATTTTCTACATCTCCTTTATATTCAAAAGTTTGACGGAAATCATCATCACAATTTGTGGGATTAGAATTTCAATGGAAACCATCATTTTGTCTCATTTAAAGACAACAATTTTTGTTTCGTAGAAATCGCGTTGCTTAGGAGTGGAAATTGTGATTGTTAGGCATGGAAATTGTGATGGTTGGGCGTGAAAATTGTGACATTCATGCGTTGAAATTGCGACATTGAAGAATCGAAATTGTGGTGCTTGGGCATGGAAATTGTGATGTCAGAAGGCTTGCCAAAATTCGGACGAATGTGTGGATTTAAAAAAAATTAATAGTCTATGAGGATGGTTTAGGTCCATCCTTTTTTCATCCATCGGTACCTAAAATATTCCTAGTTTTGACTAACTATAGCTTTTAAAACCTTACATATAACAAGTATATTGATTGCTAATTGCTTCATCATATAAATTTGCTATAGTTCTATAGATTTTCCATGTGGTTACTTATCATTGGTAGCCAATGCCTCTTGTAAGAGAAATTGAAGCACTTGTTATTTCATCCATTCTGTGAAATGAAACCAATTAATATCATAATTTAAGGAAAAGAGTAAAAACTTATTCAAGAAAGAAATCCCATTGAAAGTAGGTCTTTTAGACACCAAGAAAAACCCTTTATAGTGAGCATATAAAGGTGAAGCTTCCATTAGATTTTAATATGTTATTCTAAAAAATGATGATGACCATGTAATATTTAAATAATAATGATGATGATGCACATAAGAATTCAAACATTGACTAAGTATTATGTTATATTTTCATTTTTTTTGATAGACTTATTGATAATTGGTTTCTACTATGTTGGGAAATATCATTGAACAATTTTTAATATACTTCAAAATTTTGATCATTAAATATTTTGACCTTTGAAACTTTGATCAAATCATATATGATTTTCAATTTCAAAATTCCTTATGATTTTATGTTGATCTCAAATGAAATGATCAAATATGAGATTGAGTTTGATTCATGATTTCAGTTAAATATTCAATGTTGATTTACATAATTTTTTTCTTGTAATATTTCATATACTTACAAGTTTATGTATATCATAATGTCATTCATCCTCTCCTTTGAAAATATATCATTCCCATCATTTTCCCTATAACCACGTACCAATAACCTAATAGAAAAAGTGAAAAGAGATATCATTTACCCTTATGCTCTAGCCATTCTTAAAATAAAGACAATGGACAATTTCAAATGGAAAGTTATTACATGTCAACTTTCTTTAATTTAAACTTCAAAATATTTATTGTATTTTATTCATTTTCTTTCATTCGAGATTATTTTGATCATAGACTTGAATTTTAATATTTTTATGTTCTAAATTTATAGATACTAAATTTCAAATAATCTAGCCAACTACAAAGGGGAAAAGGGGAATGTGTAGAGAAAAAAGTTAAACCAAGTTTTCCACATTTATAGAACTCACATCTTTGTCATTCACTCAACAAATTTGCATGAAAAATGCTTAATGCTAACCATTGTTTCTTGTATTTAAGTGCTAAACAAATACAAAGGCCCATGTAAACTTCTTATATTTTCCATGAACTTGTGATCCTACTATGCTTCCCTATAGAAATAGCTATTTTATAAATAATGTTCCAAAAAAACTTATAGTTCTACTAGATTTTTGTGATCTAGATAGGTTTCATTGGATGAAGGAAATAAAAATATATCAAAAGAAATTCTATGGATTAAGAAAACAAAAAAAAATATTAAAAGAGATTAGGTTCTTCTACCATTGAGAGATATCTTATGGTCACTTGATTAAGAAAATGAATTTCCAAATCATGAAAATTATGTATAACATCTCATTAACTAATGACAAGTACAACTCAAAATTATATCTCAAATTTATAAACACAAAAATCCCTCACCACAAGGGAACATGTTTTCCATTATATTCATCAATATTAATACTACTAATGTCTTGTAGACTTTATTTTGGATATGCGAAAATTTTTCAAGTGCGTTCCTTGTAATGTCTTAAGATCTCAAAATATGTAGCCAGTTGGAATGTCCCTTTACAAATGACATTATCAGTTATAGAAACATCTGATTTGAACTTTAGAAAGAATGGTGAATCCACATTATGTTTAAATCAAAAATATGAAATAAACAAAAGGCAAGGACAATACATTTGGGATCATCAAACCCATATAGAAAGACAACAACATCCTAAGGAGACGGAACACAATAAAGACATCCAATCTTGTAATTCTCATCATACCAATAAAGAGTCCCCTAATATGGAGTTTTGAATAGCCACCAAATAAATCAAAATATTTAAAAGAACATAAGATAAGAATATAATGAACATTAGCATATTGTTACTCACTATTCTATGGAAAAATAAGTTTTTCTTTTGCATCAACTTAAATTTTGGACATGTTGAATATATATATTGATCTGTTCAAGAGAATTCAAAATAAAGGCAGGTGGAAAGAATGCCAAAAACAAAAATATGTGAAACCTAGGAATAATAATATTATCTACATGATGGTATAACTCAACATCCCAATTGCTTAAAAATTGGAAAAACATAAAAAAAAATTAATAAAATAGAGGAGTGCAAATATATATATATATATATATATATATATATATATATATATATATATATATGAATAAATAATGAACATTTTATAACATTCTCCCTTTCTATGGTCAATCTTTAGTGTATTAACCTTAACCCACTCACTATGGAGATGATAAATTTTTCTATATGCTGATATGATATGTACATCACTCTATTCTTAAGAATCAGGATGCATACATTGTTGTGGAACTATTGTATTTGAAGAGGGAAGAGAATATGGGAGTTGGCTTGCCTAGAATACATTCATTATATGGCTTATGAAACATGAATCAATGCAATTCTTGAAACTGCCTGAATAGTTGAACCCAACTCAATTAACTAAGGTACAATTTATATTAAATTTTCTCTTGGATCTAGTTTTAGGGCATCAATAAGCACAACTCCAACAAATACAAATATTGAGGTTGAGCCTGACTTTCATGTCTCCCTACAGGGTTTCACCACCTATTATCTTGCATTGAGCTATTATTCAGCTGGTGCATAAGTTTTGAAACCACTTAGAGGTAATATGTGACTCCGTAAGTTGGCATATTAATTAGGACTTGTGCTAAAATCTCTAATGAGATATTCTCCTCCATCAAATTGAACCCTCTAGAAGTCACATAGCTTTGAATCCACACTTTCCTCCATCCATTTTAGGATAAAAATTTGTAGGAGATAATTTTCAGATTCATTAAGAGGATTTGTGCACATACAACATCCATGTCTCACTCCTGGATGATCATGAATATATAAAAGCCTTTTTTATATTCTTTTAAAATTCACAAGTGGTGCTCCTAGATGATTGTGAAAATGTTACTTTGACATGAAAGTCATCATATTGCTTGAAAAATCCATCCATGGTGAATGAAAGTTGTCATATTACTTGAGTTTAACAATATCTTGCATTTATTTTGCTTCAAAAATTAGTAGAGAATTTCTCTTAAGAGATTACTTGTTAATATCTTCCTTGGAAGATGAAAGTCAACACATTACCTTAGAAAACCTTTCACAATTTGGACAAGTATGAACTAGAGAGGAAGACCACTTATTGATGTCTAATATAACATTAGTAAATGCAAATATGAAATCTCTAGCTGCATAACCACAAAATAAGGAAATTTAGAAATAAAGTTCTTTCTGCTAAGCAAAGAAATATGTAATCCATAATGTTAAGTCTACTAACATATCATATAGGAATATTTTAGATTTTAACTTATGGTACAAAAGCCTTATAGCTTCTCACTTGATTATATTGGCATCAGGCAATGATAACTCCTTTCTCATTTAAAACGATCTTCTTTCATCTGAATGCAGCCATCAGAAGAATATTTTCCACAACATCAGTTATCTCAAACACATCTTTGATGAAGTCAATACAAATATTTGTTGAAGTCTTCCCATCTCTATTAATGACACATCCTTTCTTGCTAAGTTGATTAGGTGATCTATATCAAGGCACGCCGCATAAGGAGGAGGGAGGTTTTCCTTTGAAGGTTGAATATGAAGAATTTACTAGCACTACCCAAACCTAATGACAATGAACAATTAGTAACAACTTACTCACACTTGTAAGGAAATGTTCCAGAAAATGCAAATGTTAAAATATTAGAGAATATGTGGCCTAAATAATATAAATATATTAAGGCATAACAAAATAGTTTATTTCATAGCAATTTGTAGGCCATAAACCTAATTGTGCATAGGATGGTCCATATTGTGTTTGAAAAATAGGTACTATTGTCAATTCATCGAGACATAGGTTTTGAACCATGCAAACAACGACACTGTAAAATTTCTTCCAAGAAAATAAGAAAAATGCCTTTGGCTCAATAACATCGCATAAGGATATAGGACTATATCATTTTGACATTAACTTGGACATCTCTCTTAACAATACAAGTACAAAAAGTGTAGAGTGTTGAATTACTTGACACAATGATGTCATGAAAACATATAATCTCTTGCGAGAATCCATGTTTCACAAAGTGTATGAACACAAAGAATTTTTTCTAGAATCTAGATATGAAGTTGCCTTTATCAAATAGTGAAATGTTTCAACGAATCATCATTGATGGGTCTAAATTTTTAGTAGCAACATTGGAAATCGAATCAAAACTCTAAGAAACATTAACACTTAAAAACAAGAGGTAATATTGTTGGTATTCTCACATCCACTTTTGGTCTATGTGCAATGACTCCATGACTTATAGAAATGTACAATAAAATTGTCCTTGGACATGGAAAGTGTGGTTGATAGGATAAAATATAGTCTACTGGAATTAATAGAAAAATATTAGAATCACCACTTACTGAAAAAGGTCTACGTATTATCATATAGGTGAGAAAGGATAAAATGACTAGGCATTGTGAGATACATATGAATACATTATTTGACTAAAAATTATTATTATAAGCTTCATGACTTGAAAAGTTTAGGTTTTAAATATATACACAAAATGGATCCTAGTTAACAACGAGTTCATAGAATCATAATCACCAAAGTTAATTCAAAGTTGGAGTCATTTCCATGTATAATGCAAAAAGTAATGAACTCATTCTTCATTATGTACATCAAAGAAAAGCGCCAATGCCTTATTTCAAATTTGTACTCAAGTATAGAAATATTACAATCTAGGGAGTTTAGTGGCCCCTCCCAACAATTTGAGATAACATACACATAAATACTTGAATAACATACAATTCTCTAACTCAACCCTAATTTATAATAATTCCTTTGAGGAAACTATAACCCACAAACTAGTAAATAATTTGATCTAGTGAATACTATATTTCCAAGAATACATTACAACATAATATATACCTTAGCAGCAACAAAACTTTTTCTTCAAGTTTGCCAAACTTATGAGACCCTCACTGAGATATGAACTAATTTTGGGGATGTGATCAAGACAGAAGAAAAATAATCCCATATATGAGACTTCTTAGAATGTTCCCACATAGAACACATAAAATAATGTGTTCAGGGGAAAACTAGTGTCAAAATGAAAATAATAAACCTAAGGAGAAATGAATCATATTTTCTTGAGAGAAAACAAAAAATCGGTTGTAACTACAAAGTGTCCATGGGTAGATTTAATGTATACTTTTTGAGCCAAAAGAACAACAAAAAATATACAAAAACAACCAATAGATGTACTTCAATGCAAAAGAATTTGATGACAATAATTTGAAAGGTAAAGGAATAATGATGCTAAGGAATATTGGAAGTTTTCCTCTAAAAAATGTTATTCCACACTCGTTAATAAGACTTGAAAGTTGAATTCCAACGAATGAGAGGAGGTTCAATTTCTAAAAAATCAATCTAGTTCATGGACTTCAATATATCATTGATAGAAAAAGGAATATTGCATCAAGAAAAATCACATTATGCGGTTAGGAAATAATATAAAAAGAGAAATGTCTATCCCATTCTAACAATATTTGATTCATTTACAAAGTTTAATATTATTGGGTGGTTTGGGAAAAATTGAGTACAATGATACTTGTGTTGTGACTGGAGTCATCATCCAATAAGAAGGAAATTCTCAAAGAATTGTTAGAGTCTTCTATCATCAAGACTCTCATACTAGCAAGCATTAATTTATTTAAAACACATATTTACATGAAGGCAAGGATAGCTTGAATCAAAATTATATTCAAGAAAATAACCCTCTATGTATGAAAACTTATGACTTACATCTAGAGCCATGCTATGTGTGCCATATTTATTATCCCAATACATGTTGTTGATATGGTATAGCTGTTGTATACTCAAAACCTTAAAACAAAAAAACTAGATTATGAATATTAGTTAATGAAGAAACTTGAAGAAAAGTTCCCTCACATATTGGAGTATATTATTATTAACATATATGATATATCACTCACCGGCACAAATTGTGTGTAATTTCAGACAAAGAATTCTTTGGATTTTGATGTATGACCTGCTCCATAAAAAAGAATGAGCTAGGATTAACATTTGATCCAGAAAGAGTTAGGATTAATATTTTTAGTTCTTGGAATTCTAGATAATTGATCTGCCTTCAGAGTTTGAATGGGTCACTTTCACTTTCACCGAGGGTGTACTTCCATATTGATGTTGTACCTTAAATTTTTCTATACCAAATTTTATTTGAATATGTATTCAAATTTAAATCTTTCTACTATGTATAAAACACTAGTTGGTCTTCTCCAGACTAAGAAAAATAAGCCATGTGAGGATTTTTATTTTCTAGAACAAGGTAGAAGCCTCATAATGTATTTGAACTATTAGAGAATAAATACTAGTATGCGAACATAGAAGTGCACTCACTTTAGCCAAACATACAAAAAAAATTCTAAAGAAACCACTGATGTTTGCATACTATTTGGAGAAACCATTGGTGTTTGCATATTATTCAAAACCCCAAACTATGACGGATATGTGCATAACAAGACACTCTTCCTTAATACAAAGAAACAAGGTTGGACGATGACCATTTCTTGTTTCCAACAAAAATATATAGTAAACCCTTTCATTTTAACCAGTTGCAAATTCTGAATGACCAAAACCTAGTTTTCCTTTCTTTGGAAGGAAGCTTGTCCATAAGGACAAGAATAAACTAGAAGAGGGAGAAAAGGATGCAATAAGAACTTATTTTGATTTAAGCGTCAACTTCATAAGAGGGTAAAAGCTTGGAGTGACCATTCTGTAGCCGTGCCCCTTTGTTAAAGAATATGCACTTGTGACATAACATGTAGATACATCAAGAAATCATTATGGTATTTCAACGAAGTTTCCAAAGTCATTGAGAAACATGCAACTTAGTTTGTGTGTTTCTAAACGAATGTAACCAACGTGGTTACATAAAATTATTCCAATATTTTTGTGTTGAGCACCATGTGAACTTGATATCTATTCTTAGCACAAAGACGTTGAGTGAATGGATAGGATTTTGCGATATTGACTCAGAGGGAAATGCATAAACGTTGATGGATGCTCTTGTGTTGATTGAGAAGGACTATGGCAAACAAATAGAGGCCAATGTTAGGGCATTAAATAGTAAAAATCACTCTTGGCATGTGTTTACTAATTCATGATTTTTATGAGAAGTTGTAGAGATGAATTTGATGGATGATGTTCATCACTCAGATAGGAAAGATGTATTACAAATAAATATTCTATTTGGTGATAATTTTAAAACCCTTTTATTATTGACGGTTAACCAAAAGTATTGCAAGGTGAAACATCCCAATTTATCATTTTCTAGAAAGGATATGGATAAAATTTGATTGGAAATAAAATTGTTGTCATCCTTGTTTATTGTTGGCAAATAAAATCCATTTTTTAAGGTACTTTTGAGCAGAAGATAAACATGATAGAGCATATATAGGCAGAGGACTAGAGAAAAGGATCACTTTGAACACATCTGATAATCAATTGATATTTTACTTCATGTTTCGAGGAAACATTTAAGAATTTAAAGGATCATCTCCATAATTTCAATGATTCATAAACACCTTTGAGGTAGTATTTGGGTATTAAAGGAAACATATAGCAGAGAAATTTCCAATCTAATATTTTTGGTAAAAAATAAGAAAGGTGCACAATTCAAGGTAGATGTTGAATATTTTTAGGCAAAATAATCAGTTGGAAAAATCTTGTTTCCAGAACATATGTCAACCAATCCTTAGTCCAATATTGAAGGGATTCAGGCCTAACAATCTCAATCCTCTTGCAATCAAACATATATGTTATAATTTGTAAGGAAAGAAGGTGGAAGTCTATGGAAAATGGTGACTTTAAGGATTCCTACTTCAAAGGATATTTGACCAACAACCTTAACAACTCACATTTTTCAATCTGATCCATATTTGGTTTGTTTTTAGAATATTAATTAGTTTTAATTCCTAGAAGTTAGTTTTATGTTCCTAGAAGATGGTAAAAACTTGAGCATGTAATTTGTATTTAAGAAATTCTTTGTAATTTGAAGAGGGTTCATAATTTGAGAGAAAAAACCATTTGTATGTATAGGAGATATTTTTAATATTGATTAGATTTTCTGAGGCAGAAGTACATGGAGAAATTTCTCAATGATTCCTGCATTGGTGTTCTATAGTTTGTTTCTAAGTGAATGAATTTCCCTCTCTGTAATTCATGAACTGATTATTCTTCATATTTGAATGAAAGTAGATGAAAATAGAACTCATCTTTGATGCTCTATTTTGTTGCATACAAATATAATCACCCCATATTTCTAAAGTTAAAGAAAAATTCATTCTTTCTTAATGCTCTTTTGTAATGGACTGTACTTCTTGATTCACCCACCATACTACAACTAATTAATGTCTAATATAAGGTTGTCTAACTTGCTTTTGAGAGTTATTTGTTCATAAACCAGTTCTTAAAAGTCCTTTGATTGATATCGTATTATTTTGAATCCATGCCCAATGTATTTTCTCTCTATCCAACACTCTATAAAACCTTTACCCTACCAAAGATATGGCCACTGTGTTGATTATATCACCATCTGTTGAAGTGACATTAAATAACTTATTCATAGAGAGATACCTCTCTCGATTGGAGGGCCCAATTCTTATCTCCAAGACTGGTTCAATGTTACCTCAAAATTTTCCTTTCACAACCAGGGAAATTACAAAGTGATAAGATTTAGATGCCATTTTTGGGGAGGTGAAGGCTTTAAGTAAATTACTCTAGAGAACGACAATGTTTCATATCTGATCATTAATGGTGAATAAGGATCATGCATAATTAGGCTTTGCACCATTCACCTTTTCACTCCAATCAAGCTTCAAATCAAATTCAAAGACTCCACTCAAGGATGAACCTTGTTGACAGAGACATTAAAGGACACTGGGAAAAATTAATATCAAAGCTTTAGTTTTATCCGAGATGTAATATTTTTTTTATCAATTAATTGTTTTCCTTTCGTGAACATATCAAAATAATAATTTCTTTCTCCATCTAAATAATGTTCGTAGATATGCACTTCTATATCCTTCTTAAAAAACTGTAGAAATACCCTCTTCTCGTATGACTGATCTTGACCAAGATTCTTCATTTGAGCCATATGATTTCCATGACCAGTCTAGTGAGCCTCATGCAATCAAGATTGATATTATACCTTGTGTACATTATCTTATTCCCTTCAATATTCAAGAGAGATATAGACCCTTAATATTTCCAAATACCTTCCATGATTTACCTCTCACACATTAAAAATGCTTCCCTATCTTTGATGGATATAATCTTACAACTGAAAAACTTATTCAAGCCTTTGAGAATTTCATAGAACATTTTGAAGTTAAGCATGATGATGTTTACATGATAGAATTTTCTCGTTTGTTGCAAGGGGATGCTAAGGAATGATTCAAAAATTTAGAGACTAAATCAGTTGGTTGATGGCAGGAATTGAGTGATCTGTTTCTAAAATTTTGGGGCGAGAGGAAATCTAGGAATCAACATCTTTCACAGTTTCATGTCATAAAGGAACAAAGGGATGAAACTGCCTCTATGTTCAATAGGAATTTTTTGAGTTTTTATCACAAGATGCCAATAAACAAATAACCGAACCAATGCGAATAAAAAATCAGTAAACGTCTTATATCCTTTCTTAATATTATGTAAAAATGCATATTCTATATTGATAGTGTCAAATGAGCCACCTTATCAAGACGATGCTCCAATTCTAAAGGGGAAATATTTATAGCACGTTAAGATTCCAGAAATAAGGCATGCCATATATCAGATAAGGACATATGTAGAGATGTTAGGAAACCAACTCACAAAAAGATAGAAAAGATAGATCAACACCTTAGAATTCGGCCTCTTCGAGGGGGAAACCTCCTTTACATTACACAAATGAACAATTCTTGGATGATACAAATGACAAGATCTCCCTTCTATATATAGGAGTCTAAGGGGTCATAATATAATGAGAGCCGACATAACAATAATAATGTAAGGGCACAATAATAACAATAGTGGGATTCTATGGGGCACAATAATAAAATTATGGGGACTACATGGGCACAAAAATATAATAAGGGGGTTGTACAAATAACAATAAGGGGTTACACTAATAGTATAGGGACCTAACATGCCCCTCTCCTTCAAAAACTGTTTCCTCAATGCTTGAGTAGTTCTTGATGCTTTTGTATAAAATTCTTGTCCTCCCACATGGAATCTTCAGCGGGTAAGTTCTTCCACTTGATGAGATACTCTAAAATTGATTGATTTCGTAGGTGTCAGGTTCTTTTTTCTGTGACTGCTCCAGGTTCCAATATGATTTTTCCTTCCTCGTCAAGTTCTAGCAATATTGTTTGAACTGGGATCTTTCGCAACTTTTGAATGAGTGGACACACTTCTTCGTCCTTCTTCCATTCATCCCTTGCTTTGTCTAGCCAATCTGGTTGGATAATAGAAATAGCACATAACAATGCTTCCACATCCTCATCCTTTCTTGAGAGTGCATCTGCAACAACATTTTGGTTCCCTTTTTTGTAGATGATTTCAAATTCATAACCCAACATATTTGTGACCCATTTTTTTTGTTCTTCTAAAGATAATCTTTGTTCTAAAAAGTATTTAAGACTATCATGATCCATTTTTACCTTGAAGTGTCTTCCCATTAGGTAAGGTTGACATTTCTTAAGTGCATGTAGTATTGCCAACATTTCCTTCTCATAAATAGCTTGCTTGAGATGTAGCCGTAAAAATACCCAATCCCCTATGTCAAAACTTATTTCACTCTGATGTTGATGTGCCTGTTGTTTCATTCGATTTTGCACCAAAGTGGTGTTATCCTTTAAAAGTTGGAGAACTTGTTGTTGATGCTTGATGTGATCTTTCACTGCTTGAATCTTTTTCTTCTTGATATGTCCTTTTATCTTGAGAGTTTGAGGAGTGGAAATTTCTTCCAATGCATTACAAGATATGTTCAGATTCATTTCTTGATGCTCGATGTGATCTTTCACTTCTTGAACATTTTTCTTCTTGATATGTCCTTCTATCTTGATAGTTTGAGGAGTGGTAATTCCGGCCAATGCATTACAATATATGGTTGGATTCATTTCTTATTTCTCGATGTGATCCTTCACTTCTTGAACCTTTTCCTTCTTGATATGTCCTTCTACCTTGAGAGTTTGAGGAGTGGTAATTCTTGCCAATGCTTTACAAGATATGGTCGGATTCATTTCTTCTTTCTCTGGGGTTTTTCCTAGTGTATATCCTCTTCTTTTGATGTTTCTTGATCCTTTTCTTCCTCCTCTTCATAATCTATGTAAAGTAATTTCTTCTCAACACACTTATGACCTTTAGTGTATTTGCTATCACAACTGTAACAAAGCCCTTTTGCTCTTTTTTCTTCCAATTGTTGTGGTGTCAACCTTGTAGGTTGTGGAAGGCTAGGAGAAACAACACTTCCATATTTATAGTTGTGAGGGGTAAACTTCCTTGTTGCCATAATTTTGCTTTTCACTTTTCTTGCCAACCCGAATGCCTTATCCAATGAATCAGGTTCCCAAAGACGAACCTCATGTTGAATATTATCCTTTAAAGTCCCTATGGAGACATCAATCCTCTACTTCTCTCAATTATCATTTCCCCTTATATTCAATTTTTGAAAGACCTTAATAGGATCTGCCATTGAACACTTTTTTTTGAGATTTATCAATTGGCTAAGGAAGGTGTTTCTCTTTGTATCCTCATAATTTGCTACCATTTCCTCCATGAAAATTGACCTCGTAACAAGTGGTTTATGAGAACAAAGGCCTTTATACCATAAAAGTTGATCTGGTTCTAAATATGAAGATGCAATACATACCTTTTGTAATAGTTGCACCTCATGTAGATCAAAATATTGCTCCATCTGTAGTATCCAGTTTACCAGATCCTTGCCATCAAACTTCCTCATATCGCCTTTTCTTGATTTTAGGAGCTCGATCTTGAAATGATTGTAACTCTGTAATTTCAGATCTCCAAGTTCCAAAATTGTGTCCTGCAGTAGCCCTCTGAGTCCTCTTTCTAAGTCCGCACGTCTAATCAATATTGGATTCGGCAAGGAAGAGTTATGCCAAATCACCCACGATGACCTAATTATAGATTGGTTAAGTAGAGCGAACTTGTACGAAGTACCACGTGTCAGGGTTTCAACCCTAGTATCTGAAACCGATACACAGAAAACTACAGTTCGTCCTCTTTCTGAAACTTCTTACTAAATTTCAATTTGATGCTCAGAGAGAAAGTTATGATGAGTTTCCCAAGATCACATGTTTAGGATGTAATTCGGGAGCCTGCAGAAACCCTAAATGTCTTGGACTTTATCTCTAAAAATATACCGAACCAAGATTTGAAATTCAGGCCCGAGCTTCACCAAAATTGTGTCTCAAATGGGTTTTAATATTAGAGTGTGAAACTTCTAAGAAAAACAAGTATAGCGAAAATTCCATGATGACCTGTTTGAGATGGAATTCTGGAGTTTTCAAAAACCCTAACTTCCTCAGATCATATCTCAGAAAATATAGTGAAATAAGATCTGAAAATTAGATGCGAGGTTCAGAATGATTTCAGGTCAAATGGGTTTTTGTTTTAGCTCCTGAAACTTCGTAGAGAAAAAGTTATAACGAAAATTCCACGATGACGTGTTTGGAGCAATGAAACCTTATAATCCAAAGCTCTGATAACAAATGTTATGAAACCAACTCACAAAAAGATAGAAAAGATAGATCAACGCCTTAGAAATAAGCCTCTTTGAGGGGGAAACCTCCTTTACATTACACAAATGAACAATTCTTGGATGATACAAATGACAAGACCTCCCTTCTATATATAGGAGTCTAAGGGGTCATAGTATAATGAGAGCTGACATAACAATAATAATGTAAGGGCACAATAATAACAATAGTGGGATTCTATGGGGCACAATAATAACAATATGGGGACTACATGGGCACAACAATATAATAAGGGGGTTGTACTAATAACAATAAGGGGTTACACTAATAGTATAGGGACCTAACAAGAGAAGTAATTTGTGTTGAAGCCTTTTCCACATATATTTTCAAGTCGCCAAGTACAACACCTGCATTGCAGAAACATAATAATGTTGTCTTGTTTTAGAAAGTGAATAATAAAATTTGTACAAAGTGAAAAACTGAAATATATTTTATGTCATAAACTTAATCTTTGTTCTATCTCCCTTCTTGTGTGTTTCCATGGATATTTAAAATTTCCACCTGCAAAAATCCAAACTCTTTTGATAAATTTATTCTAACCTAATATATTTTTCAACAAACAAAAATACTTGAGAATCAATTAAGGATCATCATTTTTCACTAATTAAACTATTTATGATCATTCAATAAAGGGAAATGGCGTTTTCCAAGATAGAAGCAAATGCAACCCAAACATTCAAATTTTCCTTCTTGATCATGGGTTAAGTTCTCCCTTGTTGTAATAACATCCCAATCCATGATCAATATTCACATGCATATTTTAAATGTTAAGTTTTGGAGAGAAGCACTCATAAAACCTTACCTTCACTTCAATAATGGAAGCAGCATAGGGTGCATGAGTAGACTCTAACGATAATAAATTAGGCATACTTGAGTGAAAGGTATGATGCTCCGGGAATCCAGGTTCAAATCTGTAATAAAGAAATGTTTTTTCGATCATTCTATTCATGGAACCCCAAATTAGGGAACAACCACTATTTCTCTCTAAGTTAAGAGAATTACAAGAATAAAGACCTCGACAAGGGAGAAATATATTACGTTTTGCTACCAAATACCCTGAGTTACATAGTACAAGACTCTGTACCAGAATAAAACCATAAAGAGACCTAATTGAGCCCTTTTGTGTTTTAAGTGAGTGTTGGAATCAATGCATCAAGGTTTCTGTTGGCTTGGGAGACCTCAAATAGGCTCAAAACGATCATAATAGAAAGAAAAAAAATCAGGTGAAAGGAAGACAATTTAAACCCAATGTACAGAGAACATAGGGTAATAAGACACAGAGTAAGAGGATTTAAATAAACTAATTCATGTTAGATGGGTTATAGGGGAAAAAATGGAGTGGCCATGCTCCCAAAATTTTGAAGAGTCCTAACTTGCATTGGATGATGTCGTTGCAGAAGCAGCTTACATCATCATCTTACTGGTAAGGAAAATTTGGGAGACTCGGGTAATCAATCTATGAATAACCATAAGAGTAAACATCAACTACAACCAATTAGTAGGGTTCACAACGATATGAAATTTAAATACCAAGAAAAGAAAAAAAAATCAGGGGATCATGTTCTACCTCTCAGCCACAACTAGAGAATGTTGAACAACATCGCATTCTCTACCAAGATAAACACCCTCATCAATTTTGAACTAACCCTAGTTGAAAGATGCGAAATTTCTAGACTTTCAAGGAAGAATAGCTAAAAATGACAGCTCGTAAGGGTATTCATTTCGTGGACGGCTCTAGGATGCCATAGTTCTTAATCGTTCAGTGCGAACAATGCCAATATTGTAGGTTCACTATTGGATTTTTGGGTGATGGGACAATAGCGGAGTTGTAGACTGTATGACTAGCATAAATTAATGAGTTAGTTAGTTAAGGTTGCATAAATGAATGGGTCGAGTAACAGTTAACAAGTGGTGGATCCAATGGTGGAAGACATTTGAATTGTATAAAATCATATCATATGAGCATATGGAAGACAATGAAGATGAGAGGGGAGTTCATCCGAAAGGAATGCCTTATGGTGTAGTTACAAACGCTTGCGATTAATATTATAAATTTAGTGGATTAATAAACCCAATGAATTATTAATATTAAAACTCTAAGGATTAATATTATAAACCTAACACATAAATGTGCTTGACTATGATAGGGCTTGTAATATTTATACATTAATACATGTTAATTATGGTTGACTATTATTGACATGGTCAACTATTGTCAACATGGGCATCATACCAACAATAGTCAACGTGACTACCATGGTGAACCATACTTACCTCGGGTATCATAGTTTATCTAAAAGTGAGCTATAATGAACCATAGTGGATGGCCATGGTTGACCATGGAGACTTATTTTGGATGTCTATGGTTAATAATATTAATCTTGGGGTTTATAATATTAATATGGGGGTTTATAAACTTATGGTTTAATATATTAAACTTATGGTTTATAATCTTAGGGTTTATTATGTTGGGTTTTATAATGTTAGGGTTTTGTATTAGGTTTTAATATTGTGACATAAGAATGGTAGAAAAATCTATCCAACATCACATTGTGACAAACATTGTCTCAATGTAACAATCATTCTAACAATCATTGTAGCATTGTTACATTACATTGCAATTTATTAGACATCGCATTGTGACATTACAAAATTGTGGTTTAATATTAGGATTTATAATATTTGGTTTATAACATTAGGGTTTAGTATTGGATTTATAATTTATAATAGTGAGATTTAATATTAGGGTTTATAATATTAAGCTTACGGGTTATTGTATTGGGTTTATATTCTTAGGGTTTAATATTAATTCCTTGGGTTTATTAATCTCTTAGGTCTATAATATTAATGTTAGGGTTTATAATCTAAAGGTTTATAATAATAGGGTTTATAATAATAATCCTAGGGTTTATAATCCATTGGGTTTTATAATGTTAGAGTTTTATACTGGGGGTTTAATATTGTGACATTGGATGCAAAAAATATATCCATCGTTGCACTCATACAATCAGTGTCTCAAGTTGACAATCATTGTTGAAATGTTACATTACATTGCAATTTATTCAATGTTGTATGGCAACATTACAAAATTTGGGCTTAATATTAGGGTTTATAATATTCATGTTTTTAAAAATAGGTTTATAATATTAGGATTTAATATTGGGTTTATAATTTATAATAGTGAGGTTTAATAATATGATTTATAATATTAATATTAAGGTTTATTATATTCTGTTTATATTCCTAGGTTTTAATATTAATCCTATGGTTTATAAACCCTTGGCATTATAATATTAATCCTAGGGTTTAATATTAATCGGTTAGGCCTATAATCCCTTGGGATTATAATATTAATATTAGGGTTTATATTCCTAGGGTTTAATATTAATCCTACGGTTTATAATATTAATAATCCATTAGGTTTTTAATCTTTACAATCCCTTGGGTTTATGAATCCTTTAGGTTTATAATATTAGTCCCTTTAGTTTTTAATATTAATTCCTTGGTTTTATAATAGTTTTATTAATCCATTGGGTTTATAATAATAATTCCTTGGGTGTTTTAATCCGTTGGATTTATAATATTAATAATACATTGGGTTTATTAATCCCTTGGGTTAGGGTTTAAAATATTTATATTACAATGTTACGTCACATTGTAATTTATTCAACGTCACATTATGACATTGCAAAATTGTAGTTTAATATTAGGGTTTATAATATCAAGTTTTTAATATTGGATTTATAATATTAAGGTTTAATATTGGTTTTATAATTTATAATAGTGAGACTTAATAAGAAGATTTATAATATTAATCTTAGGGCTTATTATATTAGGTTTATATTCCCATGGTTTAATATTAATCCCTTATGTTTATAATCTCTTTGGTTTATTAATTCTTTGGGTTTATAATATTAATATTAGGGTTTAATAATATTCCCCTCAGTTTAGAATCCCTTAGGTTTATAATATCAATAATACTTGGAGTTTATAATATTATTAATCACTTGGGTTTATTAATCCCTTGGGTTTCTAATATGAATAATCCCTTGGGATTATAATATTAATCCCTAATACATATAATAATATTTTAGGATTTGTATTCTTAATGTTTATAATATCAATATTAATTTTCATATATTAATCATAGGGTTTATAATATTAATCTTTTAGGTTTAATATTCAGCCCTTTGTTTTATAATTTGCTTGGATTATAATATTAATAATCCATTGGGTTTATTAATCACTTGGGTTTATAATATTAACAATCCCTTATGTTTTTAATATTAATCCATTATGTTTATAATAGGATTTATAATATTAATCCCTTGTGTTTATAATATTAATCTTTGTGTTTTTAATATAAATTCCTTGGGTTTATAAGATTTTTAATATTAATCCTTTAGGTTTGTAGTATTAATCTCTTGGTTTTATAGTATTAATTCCTTAGGTTTATCAATCCCTTAGGTTTATAATATTAATCCATTGGGTTTTTAATATTGATTGCTTAGGCTTATCATTTAGTTTTTCTTATAATATTAATTCTTTGGATCTAGAATATTAATTATCCTTTAGCTTTATTAATCACTTGCATTTATAATATCATTAATCTCTTGTGTTTATCTTATTATTTATAATAAGAATAGTATTAGCATATTATTATAAATATTATAATAATAGGGTTTAAGTGTTTGGGTTTTAGTATAGAGTTAAAATGTTAAGATTTAGTAGAGGCTTAAAATATTAAGTTTAATATTAGGGTTTATAATATTAAGGTTTAATATTAGATTTTATAATATTGGGATTTAACATTAGGGTTTATAATATCAGGTTTTAATAGTAGTGTTTATAATATTAGATTTATTAAATTTACTGTTAATAAATAATATTAATAATATTTAATTTTAGGTTTATTTTATACTATGAAGTTTAAAATACTAGGTTTTAATTTTAGAGATTATAATATTAGGGTTTAATATGGGTTTTAGTATAGGTTTAAAATATTAAAATTCAATTATTGGTTTTAGAATATGATTTTAATATTTGGTTTTAATATAAAGTTTAATATTAATAATACGTTTAACATTAATATAAATTATATCAATAACATTTAAAACCTAATTTTAAAATCCAATATTAAAATCTAATATTTTAAATCTAATTATCACTTATATAATTATTATAACTACACGGATAGGCTTCCCCCTTATTAGAATTGGCCACTTTAATCCTTTTGCTATTTTTTTTTTTTTTTTTTATGAGATGGTCAAAATTGAAAGATGTCACTAGATTCTCGTCATCACCACTACATCATGAATAGAATTAAAAGTGATAAATTCCTTGCATGTTTAAACCATACTTAAATTATTTTTTTACTAAACATGATTAAAAATTTATTGTGCATGTTGTTGATAACCACATATAATAATTAGTTAGATATGAATTGAAAAATTAAAATGTGCATTTATTTTGAAACATGTACTTTTTTGTATTGTGAAACATATGCTTATTGAACTGTTTTCCAAGCGTTTTTTCAATTAATGTAACAGTTACCTGGGTGGTTTCTTATG
This sequence comes from Pinus tabuliformis, assembly GCA_031772625.1. Lineage (NCBI taxonomy): Eukaryota > Viridiplantae > Streptophyta > Pinopsida > Pinales > Pinaceae > Pinus > Pinus tabuliformis. Next base: position 463,886,689 of record CM062820.1, on the reverse strand, counting down.
GATTGCGAATTCCCTCTTATACCTTTTCATATTCTCAAACATATGCATGTTCAACCATTTTCCAAGTGTTGTCGACACCTATAAAGATTACGTGCATGGTTGCCTATGCGTTATGAATGCCCTCGTCATTTGAAGTTTGTTGCATTATTAATTCAGCAATGTATTTTGTTAGTGGTTTTATATGACATCTAACAGATCACTAAATCTTGGTGCATCATCAAATCTAGTCATCCTTGGCTCACTGGATAGCTGAAACCTGCGCAAGAAAAATCTGTGAATTATAACTTTTTTGAGTGCTCCTCAAGATTAAGAAGTTGCTTATTTCATATTACAAGATCATTTTTTTTATAATTTTTCTAAAAACCTGCAATACTAACTGTTTTCTTTCACATTATGACAGATCGGGATTCAGATAATCATTTTACATAAAAACCTGATTGTTAAACGAAATAATTACTACTAAGAATGTTTTAAAATACATTTTGAAGATTAAATCTCTACCATCCAACTAATAATTATTGATAATTAAACTAAAATTCTAAAATCCATATTTCAAAATATAAACACCTCTCCACTTAACTATTACACTAAACTCTATTCTCACTATATAAAAATTATTTATTTGTCAACCCCAATACAACAATTAAAAATATTTATTTATTTTTAATTCCCTCGTAATCAATAAATGATTTCTCTATTACACTATATATATATATATATATATATATATATATATATATATATATATATATATATATATATATATAAAGATTTTTAATCATGGACACTCACCCCCACTTTATCATGTAGATTGTTAACTTATAAATACGCTATGTTATAATACTATGGGTCAATATCATATTTTACTAATACCACATATCCAAAAAACCATAACTTCTATGTGTATGACATTTTTATTAATTAATCAATTTAATTTAAAAGGCACGACATAACTACTTTTGAAATAAATCTCAAATTTTGATCTATGAATACTACTAAAAATATTTTAAAATATTATTTGGAGGTTAATTTTATACCATCCACCTAATGAATATTCATAATTAAATTAAAATTCTACAAGCATTTTTTCAAAATAGAGGTGCCTATCCACATAACTATTTCACTACACTCTATTCTTACTATATAACAATATTTTATTTGTCAACCCCAACAAAACAATTAAATGTATTTATTTATTTTTTATAACCCTATTAATCAATAAATGAACTCTCTATCATACTTAACATATTCATAAGTATTATAGATTTTGTGTTTACCAATGACTTGGAGAATATATCATCCACATTCATATTTGTGTTAGAATACATAAAATCTATTTTTTTTTCTTGAATATTTTCTTTGAGAAAATGATGTTGGGGTTTGATGCATGATAACTTGGATTGTTTCCAATTTCATTGAATCTTATCACTACATCTACATATCTTCATGAATGCCCCATAGTCAAATTGCGTCACCTTACATAATACTTTGTAGTCAACTATAGTAGAGAAATTGAATAGTTGATTGTTTATTATTGCTCCAATGCACAATCTCAAATCCTATACTAAGTACTTATTAAATTATTGGTTTCTTGTCAATTATAAACTAAATAATCTATTAATTCAATATTCAAATGAGTTTAAGTGCAAGATAACGATGGTCACTCATGACACTTTAGTGGCAATGAAAAGATGGAAAAAACAATAGTATGCTCAATGTTAACTTGGAGGGATGGTTAGATATAATTATCTAATAAATTTGAAAATGCTGCAAAAATGTGAAATCTAGGAAAATGAATTAGTTTTCTAAATATATAACTTTTATTTATAGGAATTGTTTCTAACTATGTGAATTTTTAGTTTTCCCAAAACTCATATGTTATTTTTCATCCAAAATATAATGCATATATCTACCTTACCGTAACCTTTCAGTACCTAAATAATGGAATCTTGCTATGAACAATTGTGAAATTAGAGATATGATATTGCTCATGTGCACGAATATTTTTTCAAAATTATAATCTTAATTTTATATTACTTTTAAATTATCAAAGTCATTATAATATTGAAATTACAAGGCATTCAGATAGTGAAACCTAAAAAGGTCGTGATATTATCAATTAATCATTTTTTAAAAGTTTTAGGACGCAAAGTCCTCTACTGCACCATATAGTTTTTCTTTTTCAAAAAGTGACGAACTCTACCATATGATTTACATAGATGACTCCATACATATCTATAGATTGATGGAAAACATATTTATCTAGCCTATAAAAAAATTATGTCATAAAGAGAAAGATATATAAAATTTCTCAATAATTATTTCTTCTGTGTTTTTGCATCCCAAAACACCAAATTTATTATTATGAACTTGTATACAAAGAAAACAAATCATCATTCATGTAATATTTCTGCAAGTTAAACAATAAATTAAAAAAAATGCTTGTGCATCCATAACACTGAAAATGCACACATATTTATAGCGGTAAAATTGTGTGTGTATATTTATAGCTAGGAATACACATGCGTTCTTAATATTTACAACTTACACACATTTTTGCATCTAGGAACTTTAGCACATCGAAAATGGTTGAGTTGAAATTCAGTTGGACAAGAGAGGGAGGGATATAGGGGCCAAGGGAGATAAAGGGAGAGGAATAAAGAGAGAGAATGGGGTGAGTTAGAATGGGTCGGTGTTTGAGGAGCAAAGAGGAGGAATGAGAAAGGGTGATTGAGAGTCAAAATGTGAGAGAGATCCAAGAAGAGGGTTAAGAAGTGAGAGAGGGTGGAGATGGGGTTAAAGAGAGAGAGTTGTGGGAGATATATGGAGGAAGGTAGAGAAAGAGTTGGACGGGGGCTATTGTGCAGGAGGTATTAAATGAGGGGTGGAGGGAGGGATAGAGAGAAAGAGAGTGGAGAGAGTGTTTGATTGAGTTATTTTGGGGGTGGGAGAGAGAATGAGAGAGAGAGGAAGAGTGAGAGATAAAGAGATGACAAGGTGGGATGCGAAAACAATGACAGAGGTGGAGGGAGTGAGGGAGAGTAATGAGTCTGATCGAGGGAAGGAGATAGAGATACAATTAGAAGGAAGAAAGAATGGGTGAGGGAGACAGGGAGAAATAATAAAGATATAAATTCATGTGGAAGAGAGAAGGAGAGGGAGGTGGAAATAATGAGAGAGAGAGAGGGACGAAGGGGGGATAGAGTGAGAGAGAGACAGGGAGTGGGGGAGAAAGAGAGGGGAGAATGGATAGAGAAAGATGGAAGATATATATATATATATATATATATATATATATATATATATATATGTATATATATGTCCGCAGAGAGATTGAGGGAGAGAGAGATGGGGAAGAGATAGAGAAAGAGAGTGTTGGAGAGAGAGAAGGGGGGAGAGAGACAAGGTTAAAAGGGGGTCATTACAAAGTAGGGATTGAAGGAGCAAAGGGGGTATGGAGAAAGAGGGGAAGGGGAATAGAGAAGAAGGTGGTAGTTAAGGAGGGAGCTAGAGAAGGGGAGAGGGAGAGTGATGGATACATGAGGAGGGAGAGAGGGGGAGATATAGGGAGGAAGAGAGAGATGTTGAATTGTGTAGCTATGATCGATCTTCATAATTTATATTTTTATGCCTTGAAATGCATAACATAATTGTAAGACATGTTCTTCATGTCATCTCATTTATTATCCCTTGAAAAAATTATTATAAGATGTGTTCCTCATGTCAAATTCAAAAGATAAAATTTTGTAAATTGAATTTTGAATTTTTGGCATCAAACTAGTCAAGTTGGCCCTCCCTCAAGTCATGCCATCTCTAGTGAAAATACACACCCATTTAGACAAGCAGATTAATATATAAAGATAATTTTACCTCCTCCTCAAGGAATGATTCGACCCCACACAGGGCAAGATAGTTTTTGGGAATCTAAGCGAAGAAGAAGTAGGACAAAGAAGGAAAAGAAGGACAAATTCATCTCTAGTATCTATCTATTTCTTTATTGAGCTCACAAGTGTGAACTTATGGGAAATTTTTGGGCATCCTATTTGGGCAAGTGAAAATTCTAGATAGGTTAAAAATTTGGGGAGGCTGAGTTTATGCACATATTCTAGGAGGCTGAATTTCAGCCTACGTAGATCAGAGAGGGCCAAGTTTGAAGGGAATAAGTTTGACTTGACTTGATTTAACTAGATTGTTGCTTGACTATGTTTGATCATAGCTTCTTGGTCAATGTTACCTTAGCTTACTAGGTGCATTAGATGTATCTTTTGTTGAACTGGAAATTTCTCCAAGCAAAAGGTTGTTTGGTTTCTCCCCCAAGTGGGTTTTCCAAGGGTAAATATTGTGTTCTCTTTGTGCATTGTGATGTCCGTTGTCCTAATGGTTTTGTGGTTGAGTTTCTAAAGTCTAATTTGTTAATGATAAACTATAATTATTAAAAGAAGCTCTACATCATTAAAAGTAATTATTAATATTTCTGAAATTTGTCCTTGTACCTATTGCAATTTAACACTACTACATATTGCGCCAATTTTTGAATGCTCTTTGTTTGTCTTGCAACAATAATTTGTATTAATAATGACGAAAAAGAGATTTTTTGAAACGTTGAACATTTTACAGTTATATTTTCTATGTCTCCTTCATATTTAGAAGTTTGACGAAAATCGTCGTCGCAATTCGTGGCATTAAAATTTCTATGGAAACCTTCGTTTCGTCTCATTTAAAGACAATATTTTTTGTGTCGTCGAAATTGCGATTCTTAGGAGTGGAAATTGTGATGGTTAGGCATGGAAATTGTGACGGTTAGGAATGAAAATTGTGACATTCAGGCATTGAAATTGCGACATTCAAGCATCGAAATTGCCGTGTTTGGGCATGGAAATTGTGATGTCAGAAGGCTCTCCAAAATTCCAACGAATGTGTATATTCATATATATATATATATATATATATATATATATATATATATATATATATATATATTCTATGAGGATGGTTTAGGCCCATCCATTTTTCATCCATTGGTACCTAAAATATTCCTATGTTTGACTAAATATAGATTTTACAACCTTACATATAACAAGTATATTGAGTGGTATTTGCTTCATGATATCAATTCACTATATTTGTATAGATTTTCCATGTGGTTACATCTCATTGGTAACCAATGCCTCTTGTAAGTAAAATTGAATCACTTGTTATTTCATCCATTCTTTGAAACAAAACCAATTAATATCAAAAAAGGAATAGAATAAAAACATATTCAAGAACATGAAATTGCATTGAAAGTAGATATTTTAGACACTAAAAAAATCTCTTTATAGTGAGCATCCAAAGGTGAAGCTTCCATTATATCTGAATATGTTAATCTAAACAATGATGATGAGCATGCAATCTTTAAATAATAATGATGATGATGCATATAATACTTCAGACATTGACTAAGTATTATGTTGTATTTTCATTTTTGTTTGATAGATTTATTGATAATTAGTTGCTAGTGTGTTAGGAAATCTCATTGGACAATTTTTAAGATACTTTAAGGTTTTGATCATTAAATATTTTGACCTTTGAATAATTGGACAATTTGATACTTTAAGGTTTTGATCATTAAATATTTTGACCTTTGAAAAATTGATCAAATCATGTATGATTTCCAATTTCAAAATTCCTTATGATTTTATGTTGATGCCAAATGATAAATGATCAAATATGAGATTGAGTTTCCTTCATGATTTCAATTAAATATTCAACATTGATTTACATAAATTTTTTCTTGTAATATTTCATATACTTATAAGTTTATGTATATCCTAATGTCATTCATCCTCTTCTTTGAAACTATATCATTCCCATCCTCCTCCGTACAACCACATACCAATAACCCACTAGAATAAGTTAAAAGAGATATCATTCCCCCTTATGCTCTAGCTATTCTTAAAATAAAGACAATGGACAATTTCAAATGGAAAGTTATTACATGTCAACTTTCTTTAATTTAAAATTCAAAATATTTATTGTATGTTATTCATTTTGTTTCATTCGAGATTATTTTGATCATAGACTTGAATTTTAATACTTTTACCTTATGAATTTATAGATACTAAATTTCAAAGAATTCAGCAAACTACAAAGGGGAATGTGTAGAGTAAAAACTTAAACCAAGTTTTCCACATTTATAGAACTTGCATCTTTATCATCCACTCAACAAATTAGCATGAAAATTGATTAATGATAAACATTTGTTTTATATTTAAGTGCTAAACAAATAAAAAGGCCCATGCAAACTTCTTATCCTTTCAATGAACTTGTGATCCTACTATGCTTCCCTATAGAAATAGCTAATTTGTAAATAATGTGCCAAAAAAACTTATAGTTCTACTAGCTTTTTGTGATCTAGATCAGTTTCATTGGATGAAGGAAATAAAATTATGTCCAAAGAAATTCTATAGATCAAGAAAACAAAAAATTAAAAAATAAATTGCCAAAAGAACTTAGGTTCTTCTACCATTGAGAGATATCTTCAGATCACTTAATTAAGAAAATGAATTTCCAAATCATAAAGATGATGTATAACATCTCATTAACTAATTAAAATTACAACTCAAAAATTATACCTCAAATTTAGAAAGAAAAAAATCCCTCACCACAAGGGAACACGTTTTTTGTTATATTCATCAATACTACTAATGTCTTGTAGACTTTATTTTGGAGATGAGAAATTTTTTCAAGCTGGTTCCTTGTAATGTCTTCAGATCTCAAAATGTGTAGCTAGTTGGAATGGACCTTTACAAATTACATTATCAGTTATAAAAACATCTTATTTCAAATTCAGAAAGAATGGTGAATCCATGTTATGTTTACATAAAAAAATAAGAAATAAACAAAATTCAAGGCCAATACATTTGACATCATCCAACCTATGTAGAAATACAACAACATCTTAAGGAGATGGAACCCAATAGAGACATCCAATCTTGTGATTCTCAACATACCAATAAAGAGTCCCCTAACATGGAGTTCTGAATAGCCACCAAATAAAGAAAAATATTTAAAAGAACATAAGACAAGAATATAATGAACATTACCATAATGTTACTCACTATTCTATGGAAAAATAATTTGTGCATTCACATCAACTTAAATTTTTGACATGTTGAATATATGCATTGATCTGTTCAGGAGAATTCAAAATAGAGGTGGGTGGAAAGAATGCCAAAAAAAAATATATGTAAAACTTAGGAATAAGAATACTCTCTACATGATGGTATAACCAACACCCCAATTTCTTAAAAAATTGAAAAACATAACACAATTTAATAAAAGACAGGAGTGTGTGTGTGTGTATATATCTATATCTATATCTATATATATATATATATATATATATATATATATATATATATATATATATAAGTGAAGAAACAATGAACATTTTATAACATCGAGTGAAGAAATATATGAACATTTTATAACATTCTCTCTTTTTGTGGTCATTTTCATTAGTTTATTAATCTTAACCCACTCACTGTGGAGATGATAAATTTTTCTATACACTGATATGATATGTACATCACTCTATTCTTAATAATCGAAATGCATACACTATTGTGGAAATATTGTATTTGATCAGGGAAGAGAATATGGTAGTTGGCTTGCCTAAACTACATTCACTATATGGCTTATGAAACATGAATCAATGCAATTATTGCAATTGCCTGAATAGTTGAACCCAACTCAATTAAATAAGGTACAAGTTATATTAAATTTTCTCTTGGCTCAGTTTTAGGGCATCAATAAGCACAACTCGAACAAATACTAATATTAAGGTTGAGCCTGACTTTCATGTCTCCCTATAGGGTTTCACCAGCTATTATCTTGCATTGAATTATTCTTCAACTGGTGCATAAGTTTTGAAACCACTTAGAGGTAATACATGACTCCCTAAATTACCAGATTAATTGGGACTTGTGCAAAAATCTCTAATGAGATATTCTCCTCCATCAATTTGAACCCTCTAGAAGTCACATAATTTTGAATCTACACTTTCCTCCATCCATTTTAGGATAAAAATTTGTAGGAGATAATTTTCAGATTCATTAAGGGGTTTTATGCACATACAACATCCATGTCTAGCTAATTTTAAAATTATCTTTTTTTTTATTACAGTGGAATCGGAAACAGGGCAGCCTTGCGACTCGCATTACATGAGGTCGATTCTGACCGCTACCTCTATAACCACTGGGAGCCGCGCGCGCCCCTCTATACAGCTCCAGGGTTAGTCTGGGGGATTTGAACTCATGACCTTCAGTATGGAGCCCGCCTTTCTAATGAACTTCACCGCATTGTGATTACCAACTCGCCTACCCCTGTGGGGCTACTAATTTTAAAATTATCACTTTCCAAATCTATATTTTATTTCCCATGTTTCAAAAATTGTCAAAAATTATTTTTGAGGTTGTACATGCACCTAGATTCTGATTGCGATGCTAACATATTTCAACATCAAAGTGCAAGTCACCAAGCCAAGTAGAGACCATTTGAAGGATGAATAAGTAAAATTGTTTAATATCAAGCACATGTATCTATAAAGGTATAAATTATATTAATGTCCACTTGAAGGAACCTAGAGTCATTCCTAGGAAGAAATGCATTATTGTAATGATATACAAGAACAAAGAATGAAGAACACAAAATCGTTGAAGCTCAAGTACATTTATCCAAAAAGACACAAAGAAATTACATATATGGCAACTTAAACATAACTAGAACCATTCCATGAAGAAATGAATTATTTTATTCCAATAAAATCCTCAAGGGGGGACTCCAAAGGATGTTTCCCCACATTTGTGGATGGCATCCCTGGAGAAACTATCAGATAAGGCTAGTGCGCATTACACAAAAAGATAAGAACCAAACAACTTTTGCCACAACCACTTGAGATAATACTTTGGGCTAGAAATGCATTATTATGATGGTATATAAGAACAATGTTTAATTTTCAAGGCTAGGGTCTTGGCTGTAATAGTCCACACATGATGCTAAGATTTAGTATGTAGTATATACTTCAATATACTTTTATCAGTATGTAACTTACCATAATAAGGTATAAAATAATTTATTTCTAGCCAAGAGAATGAAACCTAACTTAGAAAATCCTTAAATTTATTTTCTTATAAAATTCACAAGTGGTGCTCCTAGATGATAGTCAATATGTTACTTCGACATGAAAGTCATCATATTGCTTTAAAATCCATCCATGGTGAATGAAAGTTGTCATATTACTTGACTTTAACAATAACCTAGATTTATTTTTCTTCAAAAATTAGTAGAGAGTTTCTCTTAAGAGATTACTTGTTAATATCTTCCTTGGAAGATGAAAGTGAGCACATTACCTCAGAAAACCTCTCACAATTTAGCTAAGTATGAACTAGAGTGGAAGAACACATACTGATGTCAGATATAACATTAGTAAATGTAAATATGAAATCTCTAGCTCCATAACCACAAAATAAGGAAATTTAGAAATCAAGTTCTTTATGCTAAGCAAAGAAATATGCAATCGATAATGTTAATTCTGCTAGCATATTGTAGCTTTTAACTTATGGTACAAAAACAATATAGCTTCTCACTTGAGTATATTGGAATCAGGAAACTATAACTTCTTTCTCATTTAAAACGATCCCCTTTCATCTGAATGTAGCCATCAAAAGAATATTTTCCACAACGTCAGTTATCTCAAATACATCTGTGATGAAGTCAATACAAATATTTTTTGAATTCCTCCCATCGCTATTAATGTCACATCCTTTCTTTATAATATTATTAGATGATCTATATCAAGGCACACTGCCTAAGGAGGAGGGAGGTTTCCCTCTGAAGGTTGAATATGAAGAATTTACCAACACTACCCAAATCTAATTACAATGAATAATTAGTAACAACTTACTCACACTTGCAAGGAAATGTTCCGGAAAATGCACATATTAAAATATTACAGAAAATGTGGCGTAAAGAATATCAATATATCAAGGCATAGAAAAATAGTATACTTCATAGCAAGTTGTAGTCCATAAACTTAATTGTGCATAGGATGGTCCATATTGTATTTGAAAAATAGACATTATTGTCAATTCATCAAGACTTAGGTTTCGAACCATGTAAACAAAGACACCGCAAACTTTCTTCCAATAAAATAAGGAAAATTTCTTTTGCTCAATAACATCGCATAAGGATATAGGACTAAATCCTTCTGACATTAACATGGACATCTATATTAACAATACAAGTACAAAAAAGGCAGAGTGTTGAATTACTTGGCACAATGATGTCATGAAAACATATAATATCTGGCTAGAATCCATGTTTCACAAAGTATATGAACACAAAGACATTTTTCTAGAATCTAGATATGAAGTTTCCTTTATCAAATAGTGAAATGTATCAAGGAATCATACATTCTTACTTGAAAGGGAAACAACCAGAAATGGAAACCCAAGTAGAAAGTCCCAAGGAAAACTCTTGGTGTTGTTACAAGCCCAACAAATTATTTAATTACACTCAACACCACCAATAAAAATATGGAAAAGAACGCGAGTCAACATAATTAGACCTTTTTTAATTGCAAGGACTGCAACCTCTAATTAGCCACAATAAGAAAAACACCATGTGCAACGTGGGAGAAACCTCACTATGGTTTGAACTAAACCCACGTCATCATGATAACAACCACTCCAATTTACAACTAGACCACAATCATATGGACACACACACAACCCTCTGTGTAGTTTGGAGGTATACATGTCTCATATTTGATACTCAAATCTCCATATCTTAGTGTTAGGTTCCTTGGATTATGTAGATCCAAAATCAAATGTCTATTACTAATAATATTTATATGTCAATATACCAAATTTTTTCTTACGAAAGCAATAACAAACAAAAACAAAGAGTAAATATAAATAAAATTTTTATAGTATCACCTAAATTTAAAATGTTATATGATACTTGTAAAAAAATAGAAACAAAAGTAGTACAAAGAGTGCTAATAACTCTAAGAGAGCATCACATTTATGTTGAAATCATAATAAACCATTTCACTTACTCTACTTCCCTTTCTGCCTTTCAAATTGAATTCAAGAAGAGAAAATGATTAACCAAGCCTGACAAGATAATTTTATTAATGTCCAACTAGTGACCAAAAAAGTAGGTCAAATGGGCTAGTTGGTACATTTTAGTGTAAATACAATATGGGAGTGAAAAAAAATCTCCTAGATCAATACTAAAAGTAAAAGAAGAACAAAGAATCTAGTTGGGAACTAAACCTAATTTTACAGTAGAAAGAAATAAAATAGTATAGAGTTTAAATTAGGAAGATCAAATTTTTGAAATGCAGAATAAAGAAATGAGAAAAAAATACCTACTGAAGTAGATTCTTCTAGGGGACAACTTCATCATGCAGTCTAGCACAAAATTCCCAGGATAATATCTACAAGATCATCGAATATTATGAGCAAAACACAAACAACACAACCACAAATATGGAACATAAAGGTTGATGAGAAAGCTAAATTAATCACATGGAAATTAATCTTATATATTAAACAATCAAGCAAAAATCATATATGAATAAACACCTTCAAAGAACTATTGAATGTAACTCTTGACTTTCCATACCGCACTACCTGCACATTTTCCAAAAGCTGAGAATCAGGGATCTTATATTGTTTTAGGAAAAACACCACAAAAAGCTATACGCATAACTTCTTATGTAAATCCTAAGAAAAATCCTTTTGTGACACTTTTACTTCAATATTTTTTCAAAACTATTTCATCTTGTGAGTAGATAAAACTCTTGATTGCCTCGCTCAAACAAAAAGCCCAAAAATTGGGGTAAGTTGTAGTAAAGACCCAAAAAAAATTAGGTTGATGTTTTCTCAATCTTTTGTAGCTTTTTGTGTTGATGTCAAACCATATTCATATAACATTCACATCTCGCTCAACCATATAACAGTAAAAAATGATAGAGCTTTGTCTCTCAACAACACTATAGATTGTAAATCGTATGTGTCTTATATGGAAAAATACTTTTGTTATGCACATTAAATTTATGAAATGATATCTTAAGTCTCAAATATAATTATTCAGGAAGAATCCATAGTAAATGTGAAGCCTTGCATTAGAAATTTACCTTTGTTCATTTAAGGGTCTGCTTAAACCCATTACGAGAACAAAAAAGGTCAAGTGGGTGATGTTGTTGACGACATCCATTTATGGTCATTCTATTTTTAAGTTTATATTGATAGTAATCATCAAATAATAAGAGAGTTTGAATTGAAGTTGAATGCTTACTTGTCATGGCATTCTGGCTCATTAGGGACAAATTATGCAATCCCCTTATAAGCATGATGATATGGACAAGCTTGGTGATGATCTTAATAGGGCCAACAAAGAAAGAGGTCAGACCAGACCACAAAAGTTATATCAAAACCCACAAGAGTCAATGAAGGATTCTAAGGTAAAAGTTGCAATGCAAATATTATACACCTATGTGAGTTGACCATTATTATTCCACAAGTCAATATTATAATGGTGTACATACATTCTCACAGGAAGCTTAAGAGACATGACTAAGATGGAGATAACATTATTCATCTTTCCATTCTCAAAAATACAATGGAAAAACAATATTTGTTCAACTTATTTTTTATGACTAAATCCTTATATGTAGATGGATTTCCTTTAACCACGAAGACACATATGAAAATGGAGTACCTGAACTCAAATTCATCATTTTTATTCTACCCCTATCCATTATTTCCTTGTTCTCAATCAAAGGAGTTCTACTCTTAGTTGCTTTCAATTTAAAAATTCACCATTCAACTTTTATACGCTTGGAGACAATTATAATATTTCCAAATACCCTTGGCTTCCAAATTAGGTTAATTTTTGGATTTTAATGAATAACAAAGAATAAGGATCAAATGAGTAAAGGGGAATATACACCACTTCATAGTTTGCTCAAAAAAATTTATCGTAATTGGATTTTGATATTTATGATTATTTTATGGTTTCAAAAGGAACATAATGTATAAGAGATACATTTACAATGACAATTGAAGGATATGTCCTTCAATAAAATACCAACATCCTGAATAATTCTCTCTTATTTTTCCAAAATATTTTCAGTCTACACTTATCACGATTTTACTCAAAAAAAGAAGTCATTTTCATGGATTTCCTCATGAATGATTACCTCAGCTATTAACTTTCAATGTTCCATGAATTTTATTGTATAGTTAATTTTTATGAAAGATAATCACTTCAGTGGAAAATTAAAAGAAAAATAAATTAATAAATTTTAAAGAGCATAGTTAATAAACAAACTCTACATAGTTGTTTGACTAACACGGAACCATTGTTTGATGACCTCTTCAATATATATTAGAGCATATAATAATTGTTTAATGATGTTTAAATAAAATTTTGAATGAGTCTAGTGGTTAGGATCGAGGTACCACATATGGCCCAACCATCAAGTAACAAACATGTTTCTCATATATAAAAGTGCTACAGTAAAAGGGTCCCAGACTTGACACAACACAATACAATTGTTGCATCAAGACTCTCCAAACATATATGTAGTTATGGCTTTGAGTAGATAGTCAAAATTAGATGAATGTTTAGTAGTTTTGAAAGTACTTTCAAGTTTTTAATGTTAAAAAAAAACTTATTACTTAAAAGAATCTTAGTTGAGAACAAAGGAGAATAAAATATTGTCTGACCTAGTGAAAAATACATTATTGTTAGGAGAAACAACCAAAGTTGAACTATTAACACAACCTGCATCATCCCCCCTATGAATGCATTTCCTCATTTAAAGATCCTAGTGATATATCTTTCCATCTCCCCCTAAACTCAACAACTCTCTTCCATCATCAGAAAAAGAATGTGCACAAGATGTTCCATTCATTTTCAAGTTCCCAATCAACTATTTAGTCTTTCTCAAAAATAGCATTATATAGTCATCATTCCCAAGGAACATAATCATGTTGGAAACTTGTGACACCTCAAATCTATCCAAAATCCTCTCCTCTCTACCAATCAAATAATTAATCATGTCCAATACACCTTTCACCATGCAAAAATAGTAGAACAACTTCCTACGTCATGCAACAATGGTCGTTGAACTATCAGAAAAAAATGAAGCCTTGTGAATTGGAAGATCCTCAATAAAAACACTCTGGATTTTGGGGTTCCTTCTCCTGTCAATCTGGAAAAACTTAAACCAAATATAAAATCCAACTTTGAGTAGAAACTTTCCATTCCGATGAAACCCCACGAAAAGCATAACCGCATTCAAGGGGTCCTCTACATTTGCATCCCCTAAAATAGAATATTCAATTTGACCAAGAAATAATTCTTACTTTCTTTTTACAACAAGCTCATCATCACTCTTCAATAAATCATACTCAAATATACTAAGACCCTCGCTAGCCCTATCCCCCCATTTTCAAGTTTTTCATCAAAATCATAATCAAACCCAAAAACCTTATTTTTTCTATCTATCCAGGTTTTCCCACTGAGTTACGGGGTTCAATTTCGCATGTTGTAAACTTAACCTATTGATATAAGTAGTTCTTGAAATCGAATCCCTTGATTCTTGACTTTTTATTTTCTCGAATGGTTTACCTTGGTGATACCTACCTTTGTCTCAACTTCTTCTTCGTTATTCCAAACTGATTATTTTTCAAAATCCTCTTCACTGTGTAACTTTAAATCTTATTTTTTGTATGCATCTACTTGGGATCCTATGGATGTTTCCATGAAACACCTGACTACATCATTATTCTTGGTATTTTCACCTTGAAATTGGTCGAATTCATTCCCCTACTTCTTGGTCAGCTACTACTCATAGATGGTACCAAAGAGAAGGCTCTCTAGCCTCTTCTACTCAACCTTGTCCTTCTCCATCTCTACTTTTTCAGCTCTCCTCTTTCTTGCAGTTTTACTAGGGACTTTACTCTTCTCCTCCTCGTGCTCATCATTTGAATCACTCTTGTCTGTACTCTACATTTCTCTATTGTCCACTATCAAACATTTGGTTGGTTTTTCTGGCATTCCTCTATTTATTCTTATTTTATTTATTGTTGGATCTCTCAAGATATCATTCTGAGATATCATCATCATCCCTTGGGAACTCAAAACATTCAATGTCCGGGCACTACCTCGACTTTTGGTAATAGAAAACAAACCAGATGCAAAGAGGACATCCAGTAATAACAAACATAGATAATACAGAGGCAAGCATATACTTGAAAGGCTAGTTTAAGTTTTGGATTTAGTCAAAAGCCTTGGAATATATGTCGATACCCATTTGTTGTAAATTTCTTAATGACCCATGGGTTGAAGGAAGTTGGAAACCTTGGTGGCTCCCACCAGCTACCGTTGATATTAGTTTGTTGTAGAGGAATGAAGAGCTCAAGAGATGAAGTAATTTTTTTTTTTTGCAATTTATCTTAATTGAAGATAATCACATGATTTGAGCTGCTTTTTCCTTTTTGTCTTAATCTAAAACAATCGAATAGTTCACGATTTGAACCGATTTTTCCTTTTTGTCTTAATTTAAGAAAATAAAATAGTTAACATAGGTGTTTAAGATGAAAATAATTTTTTGTCTTAAATAAATGCCTTAAAACATGTAACACCGCTCCCTTGTGTGCTAAATTATTGTAAACCTAAGCTGAGTTAAAGCTAGGTGTGATATCCTCCCTTGTATGTTAAATGATTGTAAACCTAAGCTGAGGAAAGTTAGGTGTGTGTGATCCTTTTTGGGTTAAACTATTCTAAACCTAAGTTGAGGAAAGCTAGGTGATATGTATTATGAAAAGAAAATGTGTTATTAAATAAATTAATAAAATAAATCACTTGGAGAGTGGAGCACCAAGAGGGAAGATTCTTGCCAAATCCCATGTGGAATGGGATAGAGATGAATCTTTCATGATAAAGCTTCTATATATGATTCTAGGTAAGCTTGGATGGATTGGAGATCCAATGGATGGATGAGAGATAAAGATCCATCAGACATAAAAGCTTTGCGGGAGATAAAGGCAAGATTTTATGAGGAAAATACTCGTGGGAGATAAAGACGAGCTTTTCTGAAAAATACCTAGGCAGATGGAAAAATCCATAAAAGAGGGGCACTGCTAATGGAAACTAAATCATGAAAGAGGGTATTAAATACCTAGTGCATCGATCAATTGAGGACAGTTGATCCTTCGCAAGAACTTTGGCTTAGGGGGAATCAGAAGTGATTCATGGTTGGGTGGTGGTGCTCCTCCCTCCAAGTGATTGTTTTAGATGGATTCACATGCGTGGAATGTGTTGTATGTCGGTCTCTTACCATTTATATCCTTATTATTTGTTTCAGTTATACAGATGCTGCATTATATTGGTATGGAAAGAATTTCAGTTTATGCATATGAGGTTTATGGATTTTTAATGCGTTTACAAGTTAAATTAATAGAAGCTTATATTATGTTGAGCTGGATGGGATAGTGGATATGTTTTACTTCTAAATTATGTGTTATCTAGATAATGATTCTATATGCATATTACATAAGTTATGTCAATAACGTTATGTGTAATTATGTCAATGGTTTCATCCTTACGTATGTTATGCTATTACATCCAAAAGTAGAGTCAATGGGATAGATCTACTTCCACTAACATGTTTAGGGTAGGTTCATAACTATTGAATCTAAACCTAGTCACCATTTAAATTTAATATAGCATGCTCTAAGATTAGGTGATTATGATGCATGGTTAAATTAACTACATCAAAGCTAAGTTAGAACATGTTGCTGGTGGAAACTACTTAACAAATGTTGTGGGTTATTACATGTTAGGTCTATTTTCCTTCCACCAATTTATATTATTATGCTTAAAGAGGACGGTTGAGTAAAGTAAGGATAATGATTTCATTGAGACCATAGGGTATGCAGATCGGTTTAGAAATTTCATATTGGTCATAAGGAATCTAAGAATATGTCGATAAGTATAGTTGCAGAAGAAATAAATGGTCATGAAAGTTTAAGGGAACATATCACCTGTAGTAAAGGGAAAATCCTTACCGAAAAGAAAATTTAAAATTTTAGAGCCTAGGAGAGGGTTTCTCAGGTAGGCTCAGGAGGTTCGTTACAAATGGTATTGGAGCAATCAAGTTCAAATCTTGGAGCCTATGGGCCAATACGCCTCCATAGGGTATGGATAAGTTTAAGCTTGAACTTGGCCTCATTACCACAAACTTTGCAAAGGGGTTCTAGTATAAGTGTTAAATATGGTCTCCTTAAGATTAATCAAAATATTAAAAATGTTAAAGCCATATTCACAATTTGGTTACATGCAATATTTATGTCTATCATAAATACAAATTCGTTAAAGAGGACATTGAAACAACATATATATATATATATATATATATATATATATATATATATATATATATAGATATAGATGTTGACTGCTAAAGGGTTTGATTATGAAGAATCAAAATTAAACTTTAAAAACGTGTGCAAAATATTTTGGAAATACGGTTAGGGTCTATGATATGGAGAGAGTATTTTAAAGGAAACCCTTAAGTACCACACTAATCGAACATGCTGATTCATGGAAATAGGTAGTTCGATATGTGTCATGGTGTGAATTGTTTCCATGCGAAATTGATGAGGTTACAGTAATGGCGGATTTGCTTCATAAGGCCTTATTGAATCATGATAAATGACGTTTAACTATACAAAATTGGTTGAATTGTAAGTTTGTCCATATAGGAAAAATTTACAAGATCTTCCTACAAGTGCATCCATGTGAATATGACCAGTCCCAATCTCTTGTATTGGTTGAGGGATGATAGTTTTCTATGGGGACCGTGTATTTTTTTTCCGGAAATTGAATCGATCTCTGCATTCACTTTGGAACTTAAGAGAATGCACCCATGTTCTTAGGAATTGTTTTAAGGATAGGGCTACCCATAATTATATGTATGTGCATGATCTTGAACTGACTGCGATAGTTGTTAAGCCAGAAGCTAAATAAAAATCTCTACCATCCACCACTTGATCACGTATGGTCTGTCTGTATGGCCTATCTCAATGTAAGAGGTTTAATCTTCTGCAAATCTAAGGACTCAACTTTGCTCGAATTACTGAGAAGTAACCAACTCTAATCTCCATATTTGAGATTGGAAAAGATCAATGCATGTGCATTGAGAGAGCACTCACACATGGAACACCAAGGGAAGAAAAACATTTATTTAATGTGCGTGAAGGTCGAAAGCCACTTATGTCCATGAGGCATGTAAAGGGGATTATTGATGTAATTAAGTACAGTTATATGTAAATACCCGTACCAAAACCACAAGTCAAGAGCCAACACTAAGTCCATAATCAAGCCTCGAGGGGTGAGCGCCAAGCTAAGCCAAGGAGGAGAGGATAGTGCACTACGCATCAATGGCCCTCTAATGTTAATGCCTGTCGCAATAGTGGTCTCCTTGGGTAGCAGTGGGTAATAGTCTCATTAGGCAATGTAACAGGATTTTTTACAAGCCAAGTTGATCAGTGGATTAGGTAAACCAAGCATCAAGCAGGGAATTTAACGAACTCTAATAGTAGATTTACCCTTTGAGGGAGACAGAGTTTTATGATCGACAGAAACTATTCCACCAGATAGTGATGTGTTGTCATGCATTGGCGGTGTTAGCCCAACTCATGTAGTACCTGAACCCTCCGTTGACATATTCCCCTTATTGTAATTGGTTCTATCCTGATTGTTTCCTCATACCTATGATCTTGGAGTTATCGTCTCATTGTTCTATTATAAGTTAAGGGTCCCATTTCACACTTGAAGAAAAAATCATTGTTAAAAGAAAAATCAATAGAAACGAAATTGTTAATAGGAAATTGTTAATGGAAAAATCAATTGAAATGAATTGTTAATGGGAAAATCATCAACGCTGATAAGGTTAAGGTGTAAATCCCCGACACAAAAAATTAGTTGTTGCAGTTTTCTATTACACTACAGACAATTACCACAAGTGGGGAAAGGATTTAAAAATCAAAGTGGAGGAGTGGATAATCACACCCGGAGCATTATTATCGTGAGTTTGGATAAAGAGTATCATGTGAAGTGTTGAAAAGGAGGTATCCCAATCTCGGATGTTGTTCTTTTGTTTTACTTTCTTTCGTGATTTGGCTGCAAAACCAATACACCATCTACGAAAAGTCATAGGGAAAAGCAGTAATCACTATTTCCTTATTCAACTATCCACTCGCATCATAGAGATCATTATCCTAAGTCCTCACAATCAAATAAAACCTTGAAATTTTGGATAATGCTTATCCCCGCCATCATATTCTACGGTACGCATGGTTAATAAGAACCAACTCCATCTTTAAATCAATTGTCTAGCAAGACCAAGAGTAATTGATTCTTTCAAACATAAATAGCTACTGGTGAAAAACTACCTAGGTATGATAGAGGGCGAAGCCGATAAGACATACCATCGTTTCATGACTCCTCCTCCCGAGTTCCCTTGAGTAGTTGTCTTGGATAAATTCGCAGGGTTCTGGTTGGAGGTATTATGGGGTTCTAGTCTAGGGTTCGATAGTAAGCAGATTATTTGATGTTATGGTGTTTCTTTCCTTCTTGTTACAAATTTAGTTAGTATAGAGGAAATTGTACAAGTTTCTTAGCTATGAGAATGATTGTAGACTTACATTCACTAATATGTATGAACAAAATAGTCTGTATTAGTTTTATCTTGTATGAATGCATGGGATAGCGTGGCACCTTGTGGTAGACCAAGATAAAGCAGTAGAGGAACTTAATATGTAAAATGATGCATTAGTGTATATGCTACCATTTTTGTGCTATTATGATAATGAATTGCTAGACATGAGAAAATATAGATAAATAATTATGTTCTAATGCTTGACACCTTATAGCTTGAGGTTCAGAGTATATACTTAATTATAGTATGGATTGTATACATGGAGGGTTTGTTATGCATAAGATAATTGTGTCAGTATTACTCGGACAACACCGTGGGAATTCGGTAGTAGAAATTGCATTGCATGTGTACGTTTCTATGAAGGCTTCAAGATACGTTAAGTTTAAATGTTTAATCTCTATTGTGCCTAAAGGTTAAATAATTAATGGTATCAATAATTCTTGCTATAGAGTATTCTTAACAATTGAGCTAACAGAATTGTTTTATTGAGGAAGTCAAAGACTACATCACGGACCAACGTTGGGGTTATAGCAATTAATGTTCTTGTAATAGATGAATCTAATATATTAGTGACTACGGTCAAATTTCAATTTTAAACTATGCACCAAATTAATTATTCCTATAGCGAAATTCTTAGGGTTATGCATGTTGGGGATATATCCAGGATCTACAAATGATCGTCATATAAATTATTAAGAATATTGTGTGAGTATAATGTTATGTATGTGTGAATGGTCAACGGATGAGGCATGTCCTCACACTTTCACTTAGTTAAACAATTTGGTGTATGTTGAAGATATGTTTGACTAGGTAGATATCTATTGTAGACTTGCTACAGTAAGATTTCAAATCGGGTCAAAAACATGGAAAATAAACAAAGACATAAATGTTCATGTTAGTTCAAATATCACCATTTTGTTTTGGTATGTGAAAGCGATTAAATAAGAAGAGAAATTGTTAAACTTGTGCCCATGTTGTTGTTTACTGATATTCACAATAATGGTTGGGCTACATGCAAGTCCAATGAGTGGTAACAAATTGTGAACCTAATCGTCTTGATTTTTGAAGCCAAAATATCTATTTCATGTTAAAATAGAAATAGATGTAAGGGAAGATAATGTTGATTTAAAAAAAAAAAACGTCGGGAATGGTTAAATTAAAAATAAAGCAAATTGACACCTATACACATACGATGTAGGGACATGGCTAAATGAAAGGATGATGGTATAAAAAGGGAAATATTAAACCCAAGTAGGGTGTTATTCAACGAAAAAGGTTCTCATGAATGATGTTAAGATTATAAAGAGCATGAAATGGCATAATTATTTGGAGTTGGAATTGTTTCGAAAAAATTGATTAAATAATAATAAGACCTTTGCATTGGAAGTGCATTCTGGTACTTATAAGCATCCTTGATACAATATTATGTAAACCATGATAACTAATAAGAAGCAAGTTCTAATTCTTCTTGATTGATATAAAAAAAAAGGATTATGTTAAGCTTATAAGTCATTCTTAAAAAGTATGAATTTTCTATGGAGATACAGATAAGGTGCTAGGGTTAATACTTAATAGGCAAGAAGCCTTCCATGATAGGAATTGAGACACCTCTTGGACTCATGTTGAACTTCTGATTTGGATAGGATTCTAATTGACAAGCAACAATGATTATGATCTAGTATTATTCACAAGTTATTACTTATAGATAATTAAAGGTGGGTACTTATGTATACCTGGAATTGTGGAAGAAATTATCTATTCCATGGAATGTAATGCAAGTATGCAGAAATTGAATTTTACATCCATGTATAGGACTTTCAGTTACTTGAATTATATTTGAGGTAATATTTAGCATAAATTATCATGTGCAAATGATAAGTAAGGAAGATACCATTCATGAATATGTTATATTTACACCAAGATAATTTGTGAGTACTGTATTGTTTCTTAGTAACATTGGCATAATTGAAAAGTGTGGCCTACATTTAAGACGTGAAATCCTTGTAAAAAAATCATTAAGGCTTACATAACTATCTTCCCTAAACAAGTGGCGAAAAAAGAAGATGATAGATTGGGAAGATCAATGCCATAGGATATTATACATATGGTGAGGAAGGTGTGATGATGGTATGATAGCCATCCACTCTCAAATGTTTTATAGCATAAGAAATTGTGGATACATGTGCAATTAACAAGGTATAATGGTTAATAATTACTATCATGTCAAAGGTTATGCACTAATTGTAGCTTGCTACTATGGTTATGGAAGAGAGCTTACCCTGATAGGTATTGACCATGAGCCTTTGTGATAAATATGGCCCATTGGTAGGATATGGTTAGTAGATGATTTTGGGAATGTGTTATGAGAACATTGACTGAGAAATCTTGTGAACATTTTAAACATTGATGTAACTGACATATATCATCATGGTATTAACATTATGGCTGGCTTCAATAGAGGAAGTCCATGTTTTCATCATTGTTTTATTGTTGTATGATACATATACTCATGCATTGTCATGAATTGTTGGTATATTGTTATCATAAGCCTGGTTAAGGGGTCATCAAGATAAACTTGTTGTGGAAAGAATCATGCTATAAAAACAACTTCTAAATGGTATAATTGCTATAAAAGTATGATAAAAGGGTAAAGGATGGTGAGAACATGTTATAGTACAAGACTATATAACCTATACAAATTATCATTCAAATTAATCCTTTGATTAATGCATCTACATACAATGTGATCTGTTCTTCGGTTGGAAGAAAGTATGGTTAAGAGGAAATTTAACTTTAACAGATTTCCAAGACATATGCATCTTTCGATGGATACAAATAATAGAACCTATAAGTATCCTAAAGTGAAAACCATAGTAATTGATGAAATAGCACAAATGGTAGGGACCACTGGGTTAATTAAATGGTATCTAACAATCTATAGAAATATATGGATATCATAATTTGTACCAAGGAATTTTGAGAGGTTCCCTTATTGGATTGCATTGATAACATGTCTGGACAACATAAGAAATGTTGCGTAATTAAAACAGGAATTCATAAAATAGATAACTCATCTTTTGGTTAAGAGTGATTTAATGTTAAAGAGGAGGTAACACGTAAGTACCCTGAGATCATAAACACTTACAACTAAAAGCGGTGTAGGATTGAAAGTAGTAAAAAATTTCAGGTATAACTACACTAAATTATGCATGGCCAACAAGTTGTTGAGGCATACAAAGGGAAATAGTAAATCATACAGGATGAATTATGATATGATAATTATTAAACTTCAAAATCTATGAGTTAATAGTTTGCTTTAGGACATTAAGCATAAGGTATGATGAAAAATGCATGAATGCAATACTATGCTACTAATATTGTAACCAAATGAAATCTGGAAATGATTTGCACTTGAAAAAAAATTCTCTGATTACAGAAATGAACCATGCTCATACAAATTCCTTGTCAACTGAACACAGTCGTTTTAATTGCTATAAAAAGATAAAAGAATTTTTGGTATGATACTAACATGGTAGGAAAATATGTGGACAAAGTTTTTTCATGTAGGTGATACCATGGGAATGGTATGATGGGTTGTAGCACAGATGGTACTATGTACAATAGTACATACGGTACCCGTATGACTACATATGTTACATGTTTGAAATATCATATGTATATTGGTGTGTAATACACATTACGTGCAGGTGTGTATGAAGACATTCGGTAGATGTCTGGTAAGACAACCAACTGGGTGGTTGCATAGAAGAAGGAAAGTAAGAAGTGGTTGAAGGATAAGTAACCATGGTTAAGTTTGGTATACATACGATTATGAAGAGTATATATGATGACCATATATGATGAATATATATATATATATATATATATATATATATATATTGTTATGTGAACTAATCTGTTATGGCATTGTAGGCATATTGATGTGGAAAATATGCTAACAGATGTGTTGTATGCAGAGAAATTGCAAGAAGCAGGTGTTCAACAAAGAACACGAAATCTTGGAAGAATGCCAAAAGAAAATATGCATTCTTCATATAAAATGAAAAATGAGCAATAGTTACTTTAGTAATATTAAGTAACAGATTATGATATGTATCATAGTTAAAATTTTGCATCTATAAATTCTCACAAATGGTTTGAAAACAATGTTACAGGTAGCTATGAAAGGAGAACACTCCTTGAGACCGATGTACCTATCGAAGAGGAGCACTCTTCGTGACCAATGTAGCTATATGGAAGAGGAGCACTCTTGGTGACCAATGTAGCTATGGGAGAGGAGCACTCCTTGTGACCGATGTACATTGGGAAAATTGTAGTGGATGGCAGAGCAATGAGAGTTGTTATTCAGAAACTAGATCACTGTGAATGAGGACATGATGCAGTGATACACCGAGGACAGTGTAAAATTTAAGTGGGGGAGTATGTAACACCCCTCCCTTGTGTGCTAAATTATTGTAAACCTAAGCTGAGTTAAAGCTAGGTGTGATATCCTCCCTTGTGTGT
Source organism: Pinus tabuliformis (assembly GCA_031772625.1). Taxonomy (NCBI): domain Eukaryota; kingdom Viridiplantae; phylum Streptophyta; class Pinopsida; order Pinales; family Pinaceae; genus Pinus; species Pinus tabuliformis. Next base: position 463,862,382 of record CM062820.1, on the reverse strand, counting down.
TAAATTATTGTAAACCTGAGCTGAGGAAAGCTAGGTGTGATAGCCTCCTTTGTGGGTTAAACTATTCTAAACCTAAGCTAAGGAAAGCTAGGTGATATGTATTATGAAAAGAAAATGTTTTATTAAAAAATTAATAAAATAAATCACTTGGAGGGTGGATCACCAAGATAGAGGAGATTCTTGCCAAATCCCATGTGGAATGGGATAGAGATGAATCTTTCATGATAAAGCTTCTAGATGTGATTATAGATAAGCTTGAATGGATTGGAGATCCATCGAACATAAAAGATTTTCCAAAGATAAAGGAAAGATTTTATGAGGAAAAGCCTCATAGGAGATAAATACGAGATTTTCTGAAAAAGACCTAGGAAAATAGAAAAATCCTTAAAAGCAAGACGCCACTAATGGAAACTAAATCATGAAAGAGGGTATTAAATACCCATTGCATTGATCAATTGAGAATAGTTTATCCTTGGCAAGAACTTCAGCTCGGGGGTAATCACAAGTGATTCATAGTTGGGTGGTGGTGCTCCTCCCTCCAAGTGATTGTTTTAGATGGATTCACATGCATTGAATGTGTCGCATGTCGATCTCTTACTGTTTATATCCTTATTAATTGTTTTAGTTATATAGAAGTTGCGTTATATATTGGTATGGAAAGAATTGCAGTTTATGCATACAAGGTTTATGTCTTTTTAATGTGTTTTCAAGTTAGATTAATAGAAGTGTATAGTATGTTGAGATGGATGGGATATTGGATATGTATTACTTCTAACTTATGTGTTATTTGGATAATGATTCTATATTCATATTACATAAGTTATGTTGGTAGTGTTATCTGTAATTATGTCAATGGTTTCATCCTTACGTATGTTATGCTATTACATCCATAAGTAGAGTCAATGGGATAGATCTACTTACACTAACCTGTTTATGGTAGGTTCATAGCTATTGAATCTAAACATAGTCACCATTTAAATTTAATATAGCATGCTCTAAGGTTAGGTGATTCTGATGCATGGTTAAATTAACTACATCACAACTAAGTTAGAACATGTTGGTGGTGGAAACTACTTAACAAATGATGTGGGTTATTACATGTTAGGTCTATTTTCCTTCCACCAATTTATATCATTATGCTTAAAGAGGACGGATGAGTAAAGTAATGATAATTATTTCATTGAGACCATAGGGCATGTGGATCAGTTTCGAAATGTCATATTGGTCATAAGGAATCTAAGAATATGTCAATAAGTATAGTTGCAGAAGAAATAAATGTTCATGAAAGTTTAAGGGAACATATCACCTATGACAAAGTGAAAATACTTACTGAAAAGAAAATTTAAAATTTTAGAGCCTAGGGGTGGGTTTCCTGAGTAGGCTCAAGAGGTTCGTTACAACACGCCCCTTCTCGTAGTAGTGTTTGTAGATATATGAAACTCAATATTTCATTCAATTTTTATGAGCCAAACCATGAATAAAATACCTACATCTATGGTAAAAAAAATATTACTATTGGGCTTAATACACATGTGTTTCATGGCTTGGAAAATCCGAACAATTAATCGGTTATTTGGAAAGTTGAAAACACCCCAGATCTAAACTAGGAGCATGATATAGATAACACCACTAGCATAGAGCTTCAAAATAATACATAATATTCTACTAGTAGGGATCTTCAAGGTGATACACAAGTTTCTTTAAGGCAAGATGAAGGAGTTGAAAGAGGAGAACCAAATTCAATAACAAAATCTATCCAAAGGGGCAAGTCCAACAGAATGTATATGGGCATGTAAAGTTTAGAAAAAGAGTAATACGGTCATAAAACAAAGGATGAGTAAGTATCTTATGGAATGCACAAATACAGGGCAAAGGTAGGATCATGATTCACAACCAGATCTAACACCATATTATAGGGCCTCACAAATTTTGAAGACTACGATATTGACCAAAAAAACAATTACTTGCATAAATATGAAACTAAGAACTTCATTCAATTTCAATAATCTAAACCATGAAAAAAAGGCCTATATAGGATACAAAGATTAATATTGAATTCAATACTCCAACTGGATTTGTGCATTTTTCTACCCTTTGTTGTATTCAATTGTCTTCTAATAAACTTCTATCTTCCACATCACTCTTATAATTCTTCTAGATATATCTATTTTAATATGAATTTAACAATTTCTATGGCGTTTTAAATAATTAGTCATCAAAAGAAAGTCAATCTTTTCTCTCAATGGGAATAAGTAACTGAAAAAACTGAGCTTTTTAATCATGTTTTACATTTGGCCCCATACCTTTCAAAATTGAGAAATATATCTAGTTTAAAGATATGAAAACTTCTACACTACTCTGCTAAGAATGAGAAAGAGTATATATCAGGTCTATTGTAAACAAAAGTAGTACCAAAATGTTTCTTTTGATGTCACTAATTTCTAAACATGCCAAATTGATACAGTGAAAAGACAAGAAACTACCTCAATCGATATTTCCAGAGTTTACTAAAAGGTATTCCTCACAAATATAGATCAAAATACCTAAATTCACTACCCATTGATATACCAAGATCGTTAATTATATCTTTATAGTCCAATGATGGCGTCAACTTGTAATTCAAACAACAGTAAAATGATAAATATTAACATAGAATAGATTTTTGCAAAGAATTTAGAGCTAAGAGAATATAGGAGCTTAGTCGTTTATTTTTGGAGAGACAACATAAAAAAACATGGGCTTGTCCTGCATAGAAATTTTTTAGCTGATCACTAGTTGGTGGCCCTATTTGATGCCTATGTTAAACATTCAAAACGAGGAAAACTATAAAGAATTAGTTTTTTTTAATTGAAAATGATGCTTCAATTAATAGGGTATACTAGTATTTTATAGATATATAGTCTAGTTTTCTGAATGTGCATATGTTATAATTTTCAACATTGGAATTGATATTTTAGCTTTGTGAGCATATAGAGGGGATTAATGTGGGATATTTTGGATTGCGGTAGAGAGCCTCTATAAAAAATCTCTGAATTCTCTCAGGACACCATATTTTGTGAGCTCCCACAAAATCTCGTGTCCTAAATAAAATGTTTTGAATCCACCATTTCATTGGCATGAATTGACTCAGAAAATAATAGCTTATGCTTAGCATAGAGAAGAAAGTCTACAAGATATATTCCATTCTCTAGAGTTGTAATTTTAACATGCAAGAAACATGGGAACTAGAATTCCAAATTTGACTAAGATTGTCTAAAGTACCTAAGGTGTTTAAATATTTGTCTTCTAATAACAATAATGAGATGGAAAAAATAAATTCTTAAACATAACTCCATACTTATTATATATCCACAATGTCACCGTGGTTTTGGAGTTTAGTTACTTTTGGGAGTTCCTTTACTTCAGTCTCCCAATATAGTATCACCGTTATGGAAAGAAACTTCTAGAGCATGGCCTCATGTTTAATTCCATTTCAAAGGTAACTTGAAATGATGTTGCTTCACTTGGAAGAAACTAATCTCAGAGTAAACATTCTTCAATAGTAATAGTAATTCCAATATTTATGGAAGCTACGGAAATATATGAATTTCTGAAGGATTTAGCTGAGCCTTTTAATTAAAAAGATAAACATTCAAACTGCACTACAGTATTAAAATTTGATAACTGATTGGCCTTGCTTGATGGAATATGCCTCTTTAACATAGTAGGGGCTGAAGAAACTGGAAGCATTTTTCTCAACATGAAGCCCATCATTGATTAGACAAAGGGAATTCAAAAGATTAGTCACTTGACTAAGATTGTGTAAAGTACGTATGGTGTTTAAATATTTGTCCTCTAATGACAATAATGAGCTGGAAAAATACAGTTCTTAAACATAACTCTCCATACTTATTAGATATCCACATTGTCACCATGGTTTGGAATTCTCTTTACTTTCGGGAGTTCTTTTATTTCAATCTCCCATACTAGTATCATTGTTATGGCAAGAAACTTGTAGAGTAGGGCCTCCCATTTAATTCCATTCTCATGATGAAGCCCATCACTAATTAAACACATGGAAATCAAAATATTAATCACTATAATTATAATCGATATAAAGGCAAATACTCTCATATTGATCATAGACATGAGAAAAGCATGGCAGAGCAATTATTCTATTGCTAAATGAAGACTAAGAATTTGAATTGTATAACTTTATCCCAACACTTTCGAGAGACATGGGAAACTAATATGCAGAGAGTTATGTAAAATTTGAGCCTTTCCATTGCGAAATAAATATAATAAGAGGGCAGTGGAAGAATGAAAAAAATTGAAAAGTGAGATTTGGCTCTATCTCTAAGCAATAGCTACATAAAATCCCCAAATGGTATGAAATGGGAACAATATGCAATCGTCTACAAGCTTAATATGAAGCACTTTATTGGTTTTATAATTAGTATTCCTTATAAGGCACCCATTGACCTCATCCTCATATTCTCACAAAATACATTCAAGCCTTTAGTGATTATTTATCTAACATTTTTTAAGATGGAGTAATGTTTCATACCTAGTTAGAATGTTGGGGATTGATACAACACCCTGAGACCAGAGGTTTGATCTAGTAGCAAATATCCTTGGCGTAGCACCTGTATTTTCACAAACAGCAACAAAGCCCATACCCCGCTTAGGTATGGACTTAACCTAGAGCTCCAAGAGGAAAACTCGAGCTAGGAAGTCCAACCTGTCAAAAGCTCAGGTGAAAGCAAAGTTTGATGTGGCAAATGGTAAACAAATATCTATCCCTAGGGTTCTTAGAGTTGTGATACCCTATGAGGAGGTTATAAAATGATTTTCCTTTCATGGAACTATAGGGGTTTAGCTAGTAAACCCAAAAAACTGGCTCTTAAGGAGATGGTTCAGCGTTTTAACCCTGATGTCCTCATGTTGCAAGAGACGTTAGGTAGGAGTCAGGAAGTCTCATCAGCTCTAAGCTCTCTTCTCCCAGGCTGGAATTTTCAAGCTTTTGGATTCCATAGGACACTCGGGAGGTCTTGCCATGGGCTTCAGGGAAGGAAGATTGAAATTAGTAAACCTGTGGGGAGTGGATCATGCGTTAGGTATGGAAGTTCAATCCCCTGATTTTGGATTTCCTCTGTTGATTTTAAACATATATGGGCCTTGCCAAGGGAGAGTCTCCTTTTGGAATGACCCCCTCTCCAAATCGGTGATGGGGAGCCAAAATCTTGTGATAGGCAGAGATCTAAATTTTTCTATTGGAAATGTCAAGACTTGGAGGCCTTCAGCCAAAGAAGACCCGCTATCAAATTTTTCTTATGAATACACTCATCTCTCATAATCTGCTAGATGTAAACCTACTAAAATTAAGACCCACCTTGAGAAACCATCGAACAGGTGAAGCTAGAATCACTACAAGATTGGATCATTTCCTCCTCTGTGAAGATTTAGCTTCCAGAATTCCAGTTTTCCATCAATGGGTGGGAGGGGGAGGAAACTCGAATCACTTTCCTATTCTTCTTGAGCTCTATAAGCCTACTCTAAAGCCAACAGCTCCTTTGAAATTCAACCCCACTTGGTTGCAGGAGGAATCTTTCAATAAGATCTTTAGAGAAATTTAGAGAACTCCAAGTAGGAGCTCCATGGAGGATAAGAGCTTCCTCTTCATGGAAAATCTGAAAAGACCAAAAAAAGCAACAATGGAATGGGCGAAGGCTAGGAAGAAAAAACAGAATGAGGATCTAAATCAAATCGACATAGAACTCCGCATTTTGGAAAGCCCTGAGTCTAATGGCTATGAATCTCAGGAGACAAAGGACAAAATTCTGATGTTGGAAAGACATCGAAGTCAAATCCTGCTAGCAAGAGAGGAGGAATGGATGTTGAAAAGTAGGGTGATTTGGCTGAAGGCTGGATATGAAAACACAAAGTTCTTTCACAATTATGCCAAAGGGAGGAAGAACTCGAATACCATCTGGAAGCTAAAGGATGAAGAAGGAAGAAAGGCTAATACCTTTGAATCTCTCTCACTCATGGGGAGGCACCATTTTCAGATGCTATTCACAGACCAAGGGGAGGTAACATTAGCAGAGGTTATTAGAACAACCCAATTCTTTCCTCGGTATGTGGAGGAGGAAGAAGCAGATGATCTGATGGGAGAGATCTCAAAGGAGGAAGTCGAAAGCATTATAAAATCTATGGCCAAAGACAAGAGCCCAGGGTTGGATGGATGGACAATAGAACACGTCCAACATTTCTTAGAATAGATTGGATCAGAATTAACGTAGTTGGTCAAAGAATCCAGGAGGAAAGGTGCTATCTACCCTCCTTTAAATTCAACTTTTATAGCTCTTATTCCTAAAAAAGAAGACCCGAGGTCTCTTGAAGACTTTAGGCCCATATCACTCTGCAACTACATTTATAAAATTATTGCAAAAGTGATAGCAATCCGAATTAAACCGATTCTGTCAAGGTGCATTTAAAATGAAAAATTTGGGTTTTTGGATGGCCACCAGATCCATGAAGCCATTGGGGTGGCTTAAGAGATAATCCACAACATTAAAAAGATGAAAAGGAAAGGCGCAGTGGTGAAAATCGATCTTTCAAAAGCCTATGATAGAATCAGCTGGAGCTATATCAGGCTGTTGCTAACTCACTAGGGTTTCAAAATTGACTTTATCAATTGGATTATGGGGTGCATCTCTAGTGTCAGTTTTGCAGTTCAGATTAATGGAGCAGCCTCTTCTTTTTGCAAAGGGCGAAGAGGGCTAACACAAGGATGCCCTTTGTCACCCTTGCTCTTTCTCCTGGTTGCACAAGGACTGAACCAATTAGTTCTGAAGGCCAAAAGGGAAGGAACTGTGAGAGGTTTGGAAGTAGCGGTTAATATGTTCATTTCACACTTACTCTTTGTAGATGACATCTTATTATTCAGCAATGGGAATATATTTGAAATGAAGGAACTCAAGAGGATTCTTGAGCTTTTCATGAAAGCTACAGGGATGCAAGTGAATTATAGGAAATCATAGCTAATTCTGGAAGGTTTCAACAAGCAGGAGAAAAGCCAAATTACATCAGTCCTACCTTTTTATGTGTATAAAATCGAGGATCCTTTTAAGTATCTGGGTTTCTTGATGAAACCGAATTCTTATAGGAAACAGGACTGGAACTGGTTGCTAGCTAAAATAGAAGCCAGAATAACTCATTGGAGCTTCAAGTGGTTTTCGAGAGCAGGTAGGTTGACCTTAATCAAATCAGTTCTCTTAGCAATTTCGGTTTATTGGGCAGCTTTGACATGGGTACCTAAAGGAATTCTGGAGAAGATAAGAAGGATTTGTAGCAGATTTCTCTGAGCAAGACCAAAGGAGGATTCAGTGCTTCCTTGGGTCGCATGGGAAAAAGTGGCAAGACCTAAAGATTAGGGAGGGTGGGGAATTAAAGACCTCACTGCTTTCGGCCCTTCATTGGCAGCTAAATCAAGGTGGAGAATTATTAAAATGGAAAATCTCTTGACGAAAGTGGTGAAAAGGAAATACATAGACCCTGTCCCTCTAGAAGATTGGATAAGAGATCCCAATAAGAAAGGAGGGAATGTTTCTGTGGTTTGGAAGGCCACCATAGAGGCATTCAAACTTATCGAGCAAGGTCTGTCTTAGCAGATTGGGAATGGGGAAAATCTTCGAATAGGGAAAGACCCCTGGGTGGGCTGTAATGAAAATTTTGCTCTATCCCCAGGCTTTATCAGACATCTAGAATCCAAAGGAATTCTTTTCCTTAGCTAGGTAGAGAAACATGGTCACTCAACAATCTGGGGACAAGCATGGAAATTAGGAGAGGAGCTGGATCTCTTGCCCCATTGGTGGAATGATTGGAAGGTCTATACCCAAGAACTCTCCAAATCAAATACGAGATTGAAAGACAGACCAGATCAATTGGTGTGGGCCTATGCAGAATCTAGATCCTATTCTCCAAAATTCGGGTGTAAATTACTTATGTCGAAGAAAGGTTGGGGGGATCCCGAATGGTAGGCCAAGCTTTTATGGAAGTTAAAATGCCCTGCAAAAGCCAGACTTTTCTTCTGGCGCATTCTCAAGAAAAAGGTCCCCACATGGGACATCCTTTAACCGAGATATAAGTCAAGACCAGGGAGATGTCCATTATGCAAAAATGAATTTGAAACAATAAGGCATCTCTTTATAGATTTTCCTTTTGTTAAAAAATTGTGGTTGGAGGTTGGGAAGCTCATCCAGAAGAATGTAGGCTGGGAAGGGGAAAATTTCTTCGATGTTTGGTATAAATGGTGGCACCTAGATCCAGAGGGGAATTTTCAAAATTTACCTCACATTATTACATGGGGCATCTGGATAGCCAAGAACAGGAGCATCTTCTTGGATAAGGAAACCCCTCTCGAGACTGTTGCTATTCAATGTACCTCTATTTACACAAACATCCTGAACCAGAAGAGTAGAGGACTTCCAGGCAAGTCAGAGGGGAACAAATCAAGGAAGGTGTTCCTTGGGCATACTTTGACGGGGCTTCCTAGAACAATAAAGCAGGAGCAGGGATGGTCATTCATCTAAATGAAAACCAGATTCTAAAAGCATCCCTGGGATTAGGCACTGGCTCAAATAATTTTGTGGAATTGTCTGCTCTAAAGTTGCTTTTATGCTGGCTTATCCACAGACATCTTCACAGTCCAGATTTTTGGGGATTCTTTGAATGCTATAAAATGGTCCAATGGTCAAAGTAGATGTCAAAATTATATCTTGAGACCTTTATTAGAAGAGATTCAGCAGTTAAAGCTTTCATTTAATGTTTTCTCTCTATGTCACATATACAAGGAACACAATGATTCAACAGACAGGCTTTCTAAAGAGGGTTTACAACAAGATTTGGGTCGTTGGAGAATAGTGGAGGAGAACCATGGAGAGATCCGTGTTTCAGATCAACATCGTTAATCGTAGTTTGTTAACTTTTTGGGATTTCTCAGGGTTCACAAAGTCGTTTCCTTGGTTTTTGTTTACAGCTGTTATGGTGTTTTTATTAAACTGTTTTCAGTTTTGTATGACATTGGTATCTATTTTCTGTTTGGGTTGTTTTCCTCGGTGAGGAGACCCAAGAAATAGATGCACTGTTTTGATATTTCTATGGAGACTCTCAGTATATGGAAAATGTAAATTTGTTATAACTGATCTTGAGACGGGAGTTGTTTTCCTCAATATGAGGAGGCTCACGGTCTCAGGGGTTCCTATTTCTCTTAGTTTTGGAAAGGAAGGGCATTCTCTTCTTGTAGATCTCTATGATTTTCAAATCATACAGTGAACAGAATGCTTCGGCATATACTATGTAACTTTTTATTCTAATTATAAAAAGTTCGATTTTTTTCTCTGGAAAAAAAAAAAAAGTAGATATTTCATGTCAGTGTAACATGAAATGACTTAAAATATAACATTTGTAATTAATTTGCAAAGTGATTTTCTAATTACTATGCAAATTCAGGAGCCTTTAAATATTTATATAATAAAATGATTATTAAAATAATTTATTTATAATCTTCATTAATTTAATACATTTATTATATTTTTTTAATTTTTTTTATAAGTTTGGGAGGACTAAATCTTCATCATATCTAATATATCACCCCAATCAAGACAGAGAATTGAATTGTAAACATAATTTTAATATTTAAAATAATAAATTAAAGTCTTAAGTGTATTATATTTTTCAATTAACATTATTATTGTTTAATTTTTTAATATAAGAATAATTAGAATTATTTAAATAACTCATGGAAAAAATTATTTTAATATTTTAAATCTCGGTTGAATCCTTATTTGTTTTAAAGCTTATTCCCAATATTAAATTTATATCATTATAATTATATTAAACAATTTTAATAATAAAATTATTAATAAATTAATTATATTTCTTTTGTACACCGTTTTCTGTACTAGTGCGTTAGAACGAGAATTTAGTGAACAAATTTGATTTTCATTCACATAAAATGTGGTGTCCCACGGAAGAGATCCAATTTTGAAAAACATGTGATGTCATCGTTTTTTATAATTTGCATGAAATAATAAATTTTGGCAAACAAAATTAATTTTCATTTCACATAAACACGTGGTATATAAGGAAAGCTATCCAATTTTTGAATGCATGTGATTTTTTGCAATGATTTTGAAAACATTGGAAAATTATTCAATTGTTTTCCACAACAATTTATGGAAAAAAGTTTAGTAGGTTGAACCCTTGGCGACTTTGATGTAAATATTAGTGGATGGTGCCATCTTTGGAAAAACAAGATGTCATCTACGTTGAATCTACCTCAATACAACAAACAAACACGATGCCATATATGTTGAATCTACGTCATTCTCCTAATCTACCAAAATATAAAGGAGCTGACACTCGAACAACGCCATGTGCCCTTCCTCTACAAATTACAAACATTGTTCATTTTTTTCCCCTCGGTTCCTTTCTTGTAGCCTGAAATTCAACGATGGAATCCCCAATCTGTGCTGAGCTTTTGACTTTCTAGCACTCAGGATTATTACTTCACACAGTTCATTTGACAACACCAAACGAATAAAACGGTCTATTCTCGAATTATATTGTCCTTTTTCATTCCTATGTACAGACGTTTAGACTTTGAATCGTGAGAATAGATTCACATTTTCTTTGCTTCTCACTTCAAGATATCTTGGCTAACTTTACGACTGCTTAGTAACAATTCCCATTCCAATATAGTATCTTACAAATATGTATCTCCCATTCTCTAATTCTGTGCCATTGACCTCACTGACTGATACACCTTCAGCTGCCAGTCATATGGACTGCAAATTTGGAATGGAAATGGTGCTGCTGCATGTTCCCTGATACTATGACACTATTTACACACTTATATATGGTGGTTTGCACATATGTTTATTCTTTCATTTTCTCTCGATTGATTACGACAGTGGCCCTCGGTTTTAATTTCACAACGTGATTATTCTCATTCTCCATAAGTTATAAGCTACACAGCACTCTGAACAAATCACCTAACCCTAAAAGTAAACCAAAAAAAATAGAAATAAAATTATGATGATCGTGTAACATTTACCTTAATTTTTTAAACACAATATAAAAATAATGATGATCATCTAACATTTTTTTTAAAGGAACAAAACTATGATCGTGGTGTAATATTTCCTTTAATACTTTTTTACCATATAATTGAAAAACAAAATTAAGTATTTATTTTAGTGTTTATATATTTTAATTTAAAATAAGGTTATTATTAAGTAGTGTTATAAATTATTTTATTTTATGTAAAATAATGTACCGTGTTCATTCTCTCTTTTTCTTTTTTTCATCTTCTCAGTGTAATTATAGAATTTAAGATTTATATTATAATAAATATAAAATATATTTTAAAAAAATCATTTAAGTATATTTTTAATTTGATAATTTTTACTAAAATTTTTTATTATTAAAAAAATTTAACTAATTAACCAAATTTATAATTATTATTTAAATTATATAGAAATAATATTTTTAAATATACTTTGAATATTGTTTAAATATAAATCCATAAAAAAACAACATAACCTAAATAGTGTTTTTTAAGATCTATCAAGCACAAACTCCATCTTACGGAAATTAAATACAAAATTTGAGGAGAGCATTTAACAAAATACCAGAACCTAACCAATATTCTTTTAAGATTTGCTCTCCCCTTTGGACAAATATATGTTACATGTATAGTGACAAGATACTACCTAAGATGTGTCAAAGAATTTAAAGAAATGTTAATGGAAAATTAATGGTCGTTAAAGATTGACAATTTTATATATTATATGAATATTGTTAGGCTAGCCTGTTTTATTAAAAAAATTGTTAATTAATTGTGAGATGAATATGGTCAAGAATTTAAATATTAATGGCCATATGAGTATTGTTAATATTGTTAAAAATTATTAGTATTATTAATAATTATTTAACTATGCAAAACAACTAATTAGATACACATTTAAAGAATGGAGTGAAAACAATATTTTTTAGTTTTTTTAATAATATTTAATAATTTTTTTTAAAAACCGTAAATAAAAAAGATATTAAGATAGCATTATATATAGCAATATTAAATATTAAAAAAAATTATAAAAATAAATATTAAAAGTTAAAATATTAAGATATATGTGAAAATTTTAAAAACTATTTAGAATATAATTACAAAATAATGATTTCAATGTTTAACTTTTGGATTTTTATTAACACAAGCAAAATATATGATGTCAATAACTTACCAAAACCAAGCAAAAAAAAATCAATTTTTTTTTAAAGTATTTTATATTATAAAAATTTAAATAAATAACTTTTTAGTCTATAAAAAAAGTAATTATATAAACAAATTAATGTATTAAAAAATGTATTTTAAATAACAAAAAATCACAATCTTTCTTAAAATTGTATCCTCTATTCTCGTAAAAAAAATTATTTTATTTATAAATTAGACTAAACCTTTAATTTATATAACTCCACTTGTTTTAAAAGATATTTTGAAACAGTATTCAATTACTATTATTTTTTAATTTCAAGTAAATAATATATTCATTAAGATTTGATTTAATTTTAAAAATATAATTTTTCCTATAATATTAACAGGCTCACCATTAAAACTTTTTATTATAACTTTTAATCCTTCCTACAAAGTGGATACATGGAACTCTCAAAATAATTAGGAGATAAAACTTGACCATTTATTTGGCCTTATCTAAGGGAGAACTTGACTATTTATTTCAATATGATATAAAAGGCATTCATATCATTTTTTGTATTTAATAAAGATTGACTATTTATTTAAATATGATATAAAAGGCATTCATATCATTTTTTGTATTTAATAAATATTGTTGTTTAGTGGCATTGTTTTGAAAGTTAAAGCATTAGGTTAAGTATTTAACTTTCCATTAAACTTTCATTGTACTGCATAGAATTTTAATCATAAAATTTTATACTTAAGAATTTAGATCTATTTTGAAATAACTTACCATCGATAATAATTCGCCACTCGAGATAAAAACAAACCACTCACCAATGTGGTATACATTCAATTTAACATGTCGATGAGACGAGATCAGACAGGAAAAGACAAGCCTTTGAAATTCATCGCACATATTCTGCAAGCTTGCGTGGCTACCACAAAATCTAATCTATTCTCATAATTGTGTGAGGTTTGGAAGGGTTCTAAAAAACTTCTCTAATTCACTGGACTCAGGGTTGGAATTTGGATTTCTCTTTACTCGTCATACAATTTTTTTTTGACGTTTTGGGTCCTTATGCTTCCCGTCAATAAACGTTATATTAAAAATTTTGCCCTTCAAGAGTGATGTTCTCATAATAAATTAACCCTTCACTAATAAAGTTTTGATTAAAAAATTTTTCCCTTCAAGAGTGATGTTCTCATAAAAAATCAATCACTAACCTGAAGCGCAAATTTTAGTTTCCTGGCAGTTTCCTTGGAGTCAATCTTGAACTGGGCGTGGAAAAATAAGAAGAGCAAGTAAAGACGAGGGCAATGGTTAAGGAAGAGGTTTGAGCTAAGATGTGAAGACTTAGAAGAGGATGGAAGCATTGCAATGGAAAAATAAGAAGAGCAAGTAAAGACAAGGGCAATGGTTAAGGAAGACGTTTGAGCTAAGACGTGAAGACTTAGAAGAGGATGGAAGCACTCAAATGGAAAAATAAGAAGAACAAGTAAAGACAAGGGTAATCAAATTAAGGAAGTTGCTATATATTGAAATCCTCATATCTATATTAATATTTATTTGAACAAGAAGTAAAGACAAAGGCATATCAAATTAAGGAAGTTGTTATATGTTGAAATCCTCATATCTATATTAATATTTATTTGAACTTTGACTTTGAATATTAATCTATATAGTTAAACTTTTAAATTTTCTTAGCATTTCAACATCTTAATAATATTGTTAAATCTTACATATAATTGTAATCTTAAATTTGAAATATTTTTTTTATAGAATTATCAACATTTTATTAGATCCTCATATAAAAAAAAAAAACATAATATATAACAATTCCATATTTTTTGAACCACCCCCTATTTTCTCTAAAGCAAAATATAATTTAGGTTGATTATATTATTTTCTATATACTATTTATAAACAAAATATATATATATATATATATATATATATATATATATATATATATTTTAAATATATAATTTTAATAATAATTATTATTAATATTTTTTTAAAGTTAGAAAAAAATCAATTATTACAATTTTTATTAAATTAAAAAAATAATTAAAACAATAAAGTCAATATTAAAAATATATAAAACACTAATATATATAAAGTTCAAATCGAAATTCCAACCCTGCATGTGAACAACTACTATACCTTAAAATGCAAAGATCGTAGGTACTAGGGACTCCCCAGTTCATCATACTGAGGGAAATACTGTTGCCCACCATTTGTCAGTAATTTGTTGGGTTGAAGAAAAGGAAAATCCAAATGGGTGATGAAACCCAAGTCAAAATTGCATTGATGGAGAGAAATTTGCTCGGAGGAAAAAGTTCAGACCGTCCAAAAATAATTTGTAAATATTCCAAAAAGCGAATTCGGGTTTATCTTCATATCAGAAATTCTGAAAATCTTCATATCAGAAATTCTGAAACGGAGTGTATCGCCACCGATGTTCCTTCAATTGCATGCCCTGTACAGGATGTAGTAGTTTTGATTTAGTATCAAAACGCGCATATCAGGATGGCTGTATACATATAGTTTTTCAGTTGTGCATGTTAGCATCTCTGGTGTGCCGTGTGAACGTGGGTAATGCTAAATGGTTTCAATACGCCCACTGGAACATGTTCGTTGGTCATCCCTAATGTGAAAAACGATGAGAAATGACGAAAAATTCATGGCGCTTGGTCTCCCAATCGTATGAGACAGAGTCGAGGAATAACGACAAGTTCGTGGTCATATGAGACACTGTCGTTCCTCACAAAATCGAATCGTATGAGACAGAGTCGAGGAATAACGACAAGTTCGTGGTCATATGAGACACTGTCGTTCCTCACAAAATCGAAAATTGTATGCGATGCAAAACCGCCCATTTATTGAAATAGGTGTAAAAAGCGACACAAATCATATAATATGTTGGATGAGTTTCACTCGGATTAGGCATAGAAGACATTTTCAGTGTCTAGAGTGAAGCGAATATCTTTCTTTTATTTTTACTTAAAATGATCTTTGCATCAATAACTTTTACTGTCGTAGGATGATGTATTTGTGACTGTAATTGCATTTGTGCAATACCATGTCATTCTACATAAAGCAATGAATTATTTTTACAAGCTTAGCAATACAAGGGAGCAGATCCAAGCTTATGTCTTTGATGGACCAGTCTTTTATGATGGTTCTGTTGCCCCTTTTTGAAAGGGATGTCACGGTTTATGGCTGAACAGATTAGAAGGAAAAAACAGTCTACAACAGTTCATTCAAAGAACAGCTGGTTTTTTGTTGAAGGTAGGACGTTTTTGTTGGATAGCAAAAGCAGTCTTACAGTCCAAACAGAGATGCTGAAACATATGCAAAGTAATTTTTTATTTCTTCAATAAAAGTTCGCTTTTTCTTCGGAAAAAAAAAAGTAAATTAATAATGTGTATTAAGTAAATTTTGGGAGAGACTTGTAGACAGTGAAACAATCGACAATCATTTCATAAAAGAATTTAAATCTCCAAGAAACCATATTCTCCATAATGATAAACCCCTGTTTAAAGAGCGGTGAGCAATTACACATATCCAAATCTCTTGTGAAATTTATGAAATAAAAAATTAAAAGCTAGCAACAATCAGACGGAGACCCACAGTGTTTGAAGAATAAAAAATCAATCACTAACCTGAAGCACCAATTTGTAATTTCCTCCCAGTTTCCTTGGAGCCAATCTTGAGCTGGGCGACGGGCGTAAGTTTGAATGGGCAATGCGTTGAGAGAGAGTGTGAATCATGAACTCGAATCTCGATTGTACAAAGAAAACAAGCCCACATTCGTTTGGAGCCAATCTTGAGCTGGGCGACGGGCGTAAGTTTGAATGGGCAATGCGTTGAGAGAGAGTGTGAATCATGAACTCGAATCTCGATTGTACAAAGAAAACAAGCCCACATTCGTTGGGTTTGCTACTGTTGGAATCCGAAGATGAAAGAGGAAAGACAGGGAGACGGAGACCATGCAGTGGCATGCACAGATCCCCGAAATCGTCCAGGGAAAGATTCCAAATTAATGTTGGTTTGCTGACCAGACCATTCCGTATTTGATCAACATTACCATCCCGAAACTATAGTATATCCTTTCCCAGAGAAAAAATCTTCGGCTAAGGGAATAGGTCCTAACACAATAATAGGTATTACCGTATTAATAACGTTTTTCAAAAAAATTCCAACCCTGGGCGTAAGAACGTTTTGGAAAAAGTTCCAAACGTCAAAAATACGTTTTTTAGTCTTCCGGGCATGTCACTCAAAACGGGCATTGACAAATTCCAGCCGTCAAATACGTTCAAAAAGCCTTATGACGGGCAAAATGCCCGTCAAATTCCGTCCCTGACTGGACTCTGTATCCAAAGATTGGGACTGAGTTTCCTTTGATTGGAAATTAGTAACAGATACCTCGACATTATTTTCTGACTTAGAACTCTCTATCCCACTTATTCCAATTTCAACCTTGACCTCAATTTATGGAGCTCGTTCATTGTTGGAACAACACTGATGAGTTCGTTCCGTGTTTCCCTGCCTACCATTTAAGTAGCCGTGCATCTCATCTCATTGCCCTCGAACAAATACTTGGAAAGGAAACACTTGTCATTTTGATCTATCCAAGCAATTGATTACTGAGTTCTTGTTGCCAGATCGATCTGAACCATTCATAGAAAGTCAAGTAGATTCAAAAAGATGTCCATTGACACCTTTGTCATTGATTTTCCAAAATGAAATACATTCATCACAGAGGCAACTATATTTTCAACAAAATCATTCCACTCTCCCTCCCATAAATACATGACCCGGGACAACAACGCACTCTTGCTAAAATTGGCGTAATTTTGAAAAGCAACTTTTCTAGAAAAACAATATTTTAAATCATCTCCATATCATTTCAAGGCCTGTGTCTTACGACTCTTATTTGATCGCGTTGGGTTCATTACAACAGCTTTCGTAGAAGAAGTGAATGCAGTCAAATATGTTGCACATTAAATTGCTCCATGTGGTATCTCATGCATTAAAAATTTGCAGACTTCCAGGTATAGGGATCGACCCTTGCAAGCGCGACGACTTCCAAGTACACTGATTGACCTTGGCAAGCGGGATGACTTCCAAGTACTTGAATCAACCCTGAAAAGTGTGACGCGTACCAGGAATTGGAAAGATGTCAAGGTTATATGGTCGAAATATGTCACGCTTAAATAGAAAAGGTACACAAAAACCCAAGGTCTATTGATTCATAAGAAAGGCCTATCAACTTAAATATATATAAATTGGATGCTTCACTATGGTGAGGCAGACTGTGCTCTCTATGCCTCTTTATAGATAACTCCCTTTGAATGAACTAATTGATAGATCTATCTTACAACAAGTGATGTGTAGGAGTAGATCCATTAAAGTTTGAACACATGATGTATTTGAGAATATATTTTACAAAAATGTCTTCGTTAAGACTTGTTAAATATTCACTTATGGTTTTTTGAAAGTTTAATGATCTAGATTTAAATAGGAACATAACAAATTACAAAGATGTGGTAGAAATAAAACTTCATTTCATTAATATCAAATAATGAAATATGCTTACAGATAGAATGGAAATAAGACTAGATTGGGCGATGGTAGCTTATCTTTGAGAAGAGAAGTGGCGGCTACATGCCTCTGAAATATGCTCCAATGAGGTTCAAAGGCCTATTTATTATTAAAAAATAATGGAAAACCATAAACATCCAAAAACCTAATGCTAGGAGATCAAGCGCCAAAACTATGGGCCTCGTTTGGGTAAATTGGTACATCAACTTCCCAGGGTTGTAACTTTGACATGCACAATACCTCATTAGAAAGACATATTTGAGGACTACAACTTTTCAATGACCAACATCAGTCAACGACCCATTTTGGTCTCAGTTTTCCCAAAAAACGTCATTTAGGGCCTCAAAACGACTCCGGAAGTTCAGGACCCAAAAAACTGCCAAAAATATTAAATTGACGTACAAATTAGGAAACTGAAAGACTAAAAGAAACAATGGTGGGGGTTTTAGTGGAGTAGGTGGGTGTCAACCAATATCCACCTAGATCATTCCTCCCCCTTTAGGAAGTAATGGGCCCCATTATGTTGAGTTCTTCCATGAGATGAGGAAACTTCTGCTAAACTTCATCCCTTGTGAGCCACTTGCCTTGGTGAAGGCATTGGCTTGGTTTGACAACTTGATATAGTTGGATCCTTTGCTGTCAGTCGTTCTTGATCTGTGTCTCCATAATTCAATCAGTCATGGTTTGTTCCATGCAATATGGATTTAACACTATAGGTGTGAGCTGTTCTACAATGTCTGATGTGTATAGCAATGGTGGAAAGTATGGTCGAATGCGGTCAACATTGAACATTGGGTGCAGGCCAAGGAATGGCGAAATGCTGAGCTCAAATGCATTATCTCCCACAACCTGGGTAATGGTGTAAGGACCATATCGAAGTGATCTAAGTTTTCGATAGCCTTCAGTAAGGCATCCTTCTGCAAACGCAACCAAACTTTGTTGCCCACTTGAAACTTGTGCGGCACCCGACGTTGATCATGTCACTGCTTGTACTTGGCATTTGATTTCTCCAGAATGTTGTGGACCTACTTGCGGATATGTTGGATGTGCTCAATGAATTTGTTTGTCTTATTTGCTTCGAACTGGACATGAGCTGAATATGGCTGAGTAGTTGCAAATTATATGGCGACATCAATGGGACATAGTGGCCGGAATCCCAAGCCCACCTGAAAAGGGCTGTGGCAAGTCTAGTTGTGGAGAGCCCGGTTATATCTGTGCTGGACAAAGGGGAGGCTCTCATCCCATGTGCATGGATGCTTTGAGTTGTACATGATCAAAATGTGTACGTTCATCCTGTTGACAACCTCTGTCTGGCCATCAATTTGGGGATGGAAAGTTGTGGACTTAGTGAGCTTGGTGTCCAACATCGACCAGAGATTGTAGCAAAATGTACTAAGGAACCTATTTTCCCAATTTGAGATGATAGGTTGTGGGATCCCAAAGTGTACCCACACTCGTTCAAAGAAGACTTTAGCAATGGCTTATGTTGTGATATTCTTCTTGCAGGCCACCATAATGGCCATCTTTGAGAATGTCTCGATGACAACAAAAACACAGTTGTTTGCATGCATAGTAGAAGGAAGGCCCAACATGTAATCCATGGATATGGATTCCCAAGGTAAGCTAGGGGTATGAAGTGGAGTATAGAGGCCATGCTTCATGATAGTCAGTTTGGAAATGGCACAGGAAGTGCAAAATCTGATGTACTTCCCGACATCATGTCGAAGATTCGGCCAATAGAAATACTTTTGCAGTACTGCCACCGATTTCTCGACCTTGAAATGTCTAGCGACCTGACTGTAGTTGCACTTCCAAAATCATCTTGGCATGCTCACTTAAATGAACACAAAGGTGTCCAAGGTGGCATAACAGGGCATCATGGAGGTGAAAATATAGAGCTTGCTGACCCCCCAAGAGCGTCTGGTATGTGTGGCCGAATTCTGAGTCACTTTGTAGAGAAGTGTCCAATCAGAAGTCTTGTGCCCATAAGAGTTAAGCACGGTGATTAATGCCATGATCAGTGGTCGGCTCAGATAGTCTGTAACATTATTGATGCTACCCTTCTTATACTTGATATTCAAATGGAACTATTGCAGGTATGTGGACCACTTCTGATGGCGATCATTCTACAACTTCCCTTGCATCTATATGAACAACAGGGGTCGGTGGTCTATGTGGATGACCATTTCCTTCCCCAATATGTAATGCTTCCATTTTTGGCAGGCCTGCATAATGGAATACATCTCTTTGTCATAAGTCGGATACTTTTGGACTGTGTCTGAAAGTGTCTCACTGTGATATGTGATGAGCCTCATCATTAGGTAATTATATGGGCCTTAACTCACGTCCTAGCTTAGTCAAGCCAGCTATTCTCACAACTTATTGCATACTTTTGATTATATTGTGCTTATGAGATGACTTAGAGTTGTATATTTTTCTTTGTGGTCTAATGTGCATGTAATACAAGACTAAAGAATAAAATCAAGGATTTTTAGCAAAGACCTTGGTTAAAACTCGAATGGGACAAGAGAGAGGAATTATAGGAGGTAAATCCTCCTCATTTACTACCCCTCTATTCGAATATTCCTTCATCAACTTGGAGTGCAACCAGCCAAAGCATGAGGACTAGAAGGCAGACGAGCAAGTGAAAGTCAAAGCACTAGTTATCTCGAGTTTAGGAGTCAAGCCTCCCTAATTTTAAGGAAGTCGTTGGAGACTTCAGTCATATAAGTAGAGAGGCCTAGGACCTCAATAGGATTTAGACTTTTGATTGTAAAACTTTACTTTATTTTTGAGCTGCAAGACTTGTGACAATTTTTTTGATGTAATCCATTGTTTTGATAATAAGAATGAGTTTTGTTTCAAGCCAACATTAAGTTTACTCAGAGGGCTGAAGCTCTTGGGTTAGGGCCCAACCCCAGCAACTAAGGATCCTATTTACTGTACATGTATGCTAGCATAGATCCATGGTTTAATCATTCATTTTCTTAAATAGTTGCATTTCCATTACAGCAGTATAGTGCATAGATTCATGGTTTAAGCGTTCATTTGCTTAAGTAACTGCATTTTCATTACAACAGTGTAGAGTAGATTGGTTGTGTTTCATATTTCTAGTTATCGCATGAGCTTTGGAGTTTGTTGTTTTGATTCAATACTTGGTTCATTTCGTCATTATTGTCTTCAATCACTCTCTTTCTATAATAGATCTCACTCGTATTCTCCATTCCTTCATCACGAAATAGTAATCACGTCTTAAGTGGATTATACCCATAGATCTCCTTACCATCTGATCCATAATAAACCTAACAAATCACGCTTTGATTTATTTCAACGGTTGACTTTATGCGCTCTAGATATCCACCGTCGATCTGTCTAGCTTAATCCAACGGCTATCGTAAATTCTTCCACCTACTTTATTCTCTCCAATTCTCTGTCATCGATCTTTCACACCCTCGATCCAATGACTATCACGTCACCTGATCGCCAACTAGCTTGGTCAATCTCCACCATTGATCAACCCCGACTGATCCAACGGTTATCGCGCAATCTCGTGCGGGTTCTTGCACGGTAGATGTCTGCCCGAGAGCACACGCGAAAAGTGGTTTTCTCATGCTACATGTCACCCAGTTAGGATAATCACGCAAAATTTTGGAATTCTACAAAAACGCATTCCATCATTTTGCACGTTTTTGTACCCTTCCGCCATTCATCTTCCGATTAGTCTTATTCGTTCATCTCTTGACTTAAACCTCTCGCAATAAGATCTCCACCATTCATCCTCCGTTAATCCTATCCATCGATCTATTCACTCAATCTCATGAGATAGGATCTCTTCCATTCATCTTTCTATTAGTCTTGTTCATTCATCTCTTAGCTTAAACCTCCCACGATAAGATCTTCGCCATTCATCCTCTGTTAATCCTGTCCATCCATCTATTCACTCAATCTCACACAATAGGATCTCCGCCATTCATCTTCCCATTACCCTTGTTCGTTCATATCTTGACTTAAACCTCCCGTGATAGGATCTCTACCATTCATCTTCCAATTAGTCTTGCTCGTTCATCTCTTGACATAAACCTCCCACGATAAGATCTTCACCATTCATCTTACGAATAGTCTTATTTGTCCATCTATTCACGTAATCTTCTGCGATAATATCTCTACTGCTCATCTCCCATTAGTACTGTTCCCAATAGATCCAACAATTCCTATGCACTTCTACTTCGTTACATCCTCCTTTCACTTATTTCGATCTTCACTTGCTCTTCCGCTTGACTCCTTGCATGCTTGATTTTACCAAAACACCGAAGATGGGAAAACTGACTTAGTTTAGCTTTCTTGCTTACACATTACTTTGGTTTGATGCTCTTTACTTCTGTAACTTAGATAGCAACATTAGGTTAGTGTTGATTTAGCAATTATGCTTAGTTTAGCTGTTTAAATGGTTAATTAGGATATGGTGTGACTTAACATTACATGTTGTTTTCTTCATTACTGCAATAGAGTAGCTCTCTTGGAATAGAATTTCTCTTCTTCCATCAAAGGATCAAGCTTCTTTTGACTCTATAGAACTCTGGCTTGGAACCCATGGGGTCTCTTGCGAGATGAACAAGTGACAACAGGTAGGACCTTCACTTCTACTTGTGCATATAGAATTGTCACCTCCATGTTTGTAGGAACCTCGGGTTGATAAGTAAAGCTAGTAGCCCAGGAGTTGCAGTATTCTTGCTACAATACTGACACTCATCAATATTCCATTGGATGCCCCTGTTGAGTAAGGACTGCTTGTTATGAAACTAGCTCACAAAAAGATAGAAAAGATAGATCAACCCCTTAGAAATAAACCTCTTTGAGGGGGAAACCTCCTTTACATTACATAAATGAACAATTATTGGATGATACAAATGACAAGACCTCCTTTCTATATATAGGAGTTAAGGGGACATAATATAATCAGAGCCGACATAACAATAATAATGTAAGGGCACAATAATAATAATAGAGGGGCTTCTATGGGGCACAATAATAACAATATGGGGACTACATGGGTTAAAAAATATAATAAAAGGTTTGTACTAATAACAATAAGGGGTGAAACTAGTAGTATAGGGACCTAACATTCCCCTCTCCTTAAAAAAGTGTTGTCCTCAATGCTTGAGTATTTTTGGATGCTTCTATATAAAATTCTCGTCCTCCCATGTGGAATCTTCAACGGGTAAGTTCTTTCACTTGATGAGATACTCTGAAATTGATCTATTTCGTAGCTGTCGATTTCTCAGTTCTGTGACTGCTTTAGGTTCCAATATGATTTTTCCTTCCTTTTCAAGTTCTCACAATATTGTTTGAACTGGAGTCTTCTTCAACTTTTGAATGAGTTCCCAGTCCTTTGGGCATATGGATATTTGTAAGGCATGATGTTTGGAGGAACACCTCCTAGAATCAAATGAATAGAACAAACATGATCACGAATGGGTGGGAGGCCTTTGGGAGTCTCAAATACCTTGGAATTACTGTCCAAAACATTTTGTAGATCTGGAGAAATAGATGATTTCGATTTGGCATCCTGTAGTGAACATAATTGTGCAATTACACCCCGTTTTTCTTTATTTAGAAGCTTTGTCATGCTGTTAGAGTTGATTATCTTTGTCGTTTTCCCTTTGATACCCCTCAATTCAACTTCCTTTCCTTCCCAAAAAAATTCAAGAAAAGTTCTTGAAAATTAAAAGCTATCATACCCAAAGATTGTAGCCATTGGACTCCTAGTAAAACATCAGCACCACCCATTGGAATAGAAAGAATTGGGTTATTCAATATATATTCTCCCATGGATAGCTTGATATTATGGCACTTTGCAGAGTAATTTATGGTTCCTCCACTTGAACCCATCACTTGACACACTGGTGCTGGATATAGGAAGCAATTCAATTCCTTGGCTATCTTACAATGAATAAAATTATCGGTATTGCCTAAATCAATCAACACTATTACCTTTTTCTTCTTGATATGTCCTTCTATGTTGATAGTTTGAGGAGTGGCTATTTCTTCCAATGCATTAGAAGATATGGTCGGATTCATTTCTTGATGCTCCATGTGATCTTTCATTTCTTTAACATTTTTCTTCTTGATATTTCCTTCTATCTTGATAGTTTGAGGAGTGGTAATTATGGCCAATGCATTACAAGATATGGTTGGATTCATTTCTTCATTCTCAATGTGATCTTTCACTTATTGAAACTTTTTCTTCTTGATATGTCCTTCTATATTGAGAGTTTGAGGAGTGGTAATTCGTGCCAATGCTTTACAAGATATGATCAGATTCATTTCTCCTTTCTTTGGGGTTGGTTCCTGGTGTATATCCTATTTTTTTAATGTTTCTTGATCGTTTTCTTCCTCCTCTTCATAATCTATGTAAAATAATTTATTCTCAGCACACTTATGACCTTTAGTGTATTTGCTATCACAATTGTAACAAAGCCATTTTTCTCTTTTTTCTTCCAATTGTTGTGGTGTAAACCTTGTAGGTTGTGGAAGGCTAAGAGAAAAAAAACTTCCATAATTATAGTTGTGAGTGGTGGGATTCCTTGTTTCCATAATTTCACTTTCAATTTTTCTTGCCAAGCTTAATGCCTTCTCCAATGAATCAGGTTCCCAAAGATGAACCTCATGTTGAATGTTATTCTTTAAAGTACCTACAATAATCTTCTTCTCTAGAATATCACTTACCCTTATATTCAGTTTTTGGAAGTCCTCAATGTGCTCTTCCATTGAACCCTTTTGTTCAAGATTTATCAATTGGCTAAAGAAGGTGTTACTCTTTGTATCCTCATAATGTGCTATCATTTCTTTTGTGAAAATTGACCAAGTGACAAGTGCTTTACATGAACAAATCCCTTTATACCATAAAAAATGATTTGGTTCTAAATATAAAGATGAAATATGTACCTTTTGTAACAATTTCACCTCATGTAGATCAAAATATTGTTCCATCTGTAGTATCCAATTTAACGGATCCTTGCCATAAAACTTCCTCATATCACCTTTTCTTGATTTTAGGAGTTCGATCTTTAAATGACTATAAATCTATAATTTCATATTCTCATGTTCTGAAATTATGTCCTGTAGTAGCTCTCTGAGTCCTCTTTATAACCCCACAAGTTTGATCAATATTGGATTCTTCAAGGAAGAGTTATGTCAAATCTCCCACGATGACTTGATTATAGACTGGTTTAGTAAAGCAAACTTGTACAAAGTGCCACGTGACACTGTTTCAACCTTAGGACCTGAAACCAATACACAAAAAATTTCAATCCATCCTCTTTCTGCTGTTTTTTATGAAATTTCAATTTGATGCTCAGATAGAAAGTTATGATGATTTTCTTAAGGTCACTTGTTTAGGATGTAATTCGAGAGCCTATAGAAACCCTAAATGTTTTGGACTATATCTCTGAAAATGTAGTGAACCAAGATCTGAAATTCAGGTCTGCGCTTCAATAAAATGGCGACTCAAATGGGTTTTTTCAGAGTCTGAAACTTTGTAGAAAAACAAGTATAGCGAAACTTCCACGATGCCCTGTTTGAGATGGAATTTAGGAGTTTTCAAAAACTCTAACTTCCTTAGATCATATCTTTGAAAATATAGTGAGAGAAGATCTAACATTTGGACTCGAGGTTCAGAACGATTTCGGGTCAAATGGATTTTTTTTTTAGCTTCTGAAACTACGTAGCAAAAATTCCACGACGACCTTTCTGGAGCAGTGAAACCCTAGAATCCAAACCTCTGATACCAAATGTTATGAAACTAGCTCACAAAAAGATAAAAAACATAGATCAACGCCTTAGAAATAAGCCTCTTTGAGGGGGAAACCTCCTTTACATTACACAAATGAAAAATTCTTGGATGATACAAATGACAAGGCCTCCTTTCTATATATAGAAATTTAAGGGGACATAATATAATCAGAGCAGACATAACAATAATAATCTAAGGGCACAATAATAACAATAGTGGCCTTCTATGGGGCACAATAATAACAATATGGGGACTACATGGGCACAACAATATAATAAGTGGTTTGTAATAATAACAATAGGGGGTTAAACTAGTAGTATAGGGACCTAACACTACCCCAATAACATAGTCAGATCCATCTGTCTCGATCTCAAATGGTTGTTGCAAGTCTGGTAATGTGAACACTGGTGCATAGCAGAGGCAATGTTTCAACTCTGCAAATGACTTTTGTTGAGATGTAGACCAAAATAATTTTACTTTCTCTCCTCCCTTGTTCACTTGACTCAAGGGCCAAGTGATATGAGAGAATCCCAACATGAAATTGCAGTAAAAATTGGAAGGACCAGAAAGCTGTGAAGCTCTATCAATGTTGTTGTGGTTGGCCAATCTTGAATGACTCGGATCTTGGCTGGATCCACATGCACCCCCTGTTCATCAATAATGTATCCCAGATACTAAAACTGGGTCATGCCAAAAGTGAATTTCTCCAAAGTTACACACGACTTTTGGGGTTGCAGGCTTTGGAGATCTTGTTAGATGTTGTCGAGGTGCTCTTCCCAACTCTGGTTGAAGATCAGGATGTCATCCAAGTATAACACTACAAATGAGTTGGTGAATTGTTGCAAGATGTCATCCATCGACCTCATGAAGGTTGCAAGAGCATTCGTCAACCTAAAAGGCATAATCAACCATTCAAAAAGGCCTTCCTTGGTTTTGAAGGAAGTCCTCCACACATCAAAGGGTTTGATTGGTACTTGGTGATATCCAGACTTCAAGTCGATCTTGCTCTAATATTTTCCCCCCTTGATTTTTTCTAGAACATCATCAATCCATAGGATCAGGTACCTATTCTTGACAGTGATCTTGTTCATCACCCGATAGTCAACATAGAGTCTCCAAGTCCCATCCTTCTTTTGTGCCAACACGATTGGGATCCCAAGGGCGATGAACTTGACCAGATGTGAGCATTCTGTAGAAACTCCTGAATTTGCCTCTCGATTTTGTTGTTCTCGAGAATGGAGCATTGATAGATTGATCCATTGGGAAATGACGCACCTGTGGTGAGATCGATGGAGTGGTTGACCTGATAGTGCAGAGGCACCCCTACAGGGGAGGTGAAGATATCGTCATACTCCTCCATCACCTTTTCCATCTATTTTTTTCATGCATAGGGGCCCTGTCTGGAGGTCGTGGCCACTATCTTCTTCTTTCCCTGAGGGAATATCAATAGGAAAACAAATTTCCCGGTTTTGGAAATGATCTTACTATATTTTTTGTAGTAACCAAAGAGATGGCAGTAGGCGGTGCTACCTTCGGTATCTTTTACAACTTATTTCCCAAGTAATAATAACAGTGCGAGGCCTTGACTCATACACAACATGTCACTTCCACAAGTATGGTTGCCCTAATAATACATCACAGACATCAAGGGGAGAAATGTTAAATAATACCTTATTCGTGAAGGGCCTAATCCTGGATGGAAGGATACACTACTGGCTCACACGAAGATCCCATCCTTGGTGAAGCCACCTGATGGTGTAAAGTTGTGGGTGTGTTCTGGTCGGTAATCTCAACCACTTCACGACCTCTACCGAAATGAGGTTCTTTTGGCTCTTGCTGTCGACAATGAACTATAGCGGGGAACCCTTTACCCACATCTCAAGAGTGGAAGATCATATTGACTATAGTTAACTAAGGTTTATAATGACTAAGTATGGTTGACTAATGGTGACCATGGTTTATTATGGTTTACCATATATTAACATGCTGACTATGGCCAACCATATTTGACCATGTCAAGTGTATGACCATGTTTGACCATGGTTTCCTCTCGTTGCTCATGAAAGGTTATCATTGACTAATGATAACCATGGTTGTCAATATTTGATGATGGTGACGATGATGAGCATGGTTGTCCATGATTTTATGTTGTTGAACATGTTGATTATGTTTGTGTGTAGTTGACCAAGCTAAACCATGCTTAACTATGTAAGACCATGTTGACCATGGATTACTATGTGTAGCCATGGTTGTTTGTAATTGACCATGGGTAACTAGGCTTAACTATGGTTGACCATGGATGACCATGGTCTACCATCATTAGTTATAGTTTACTTATATTACAAGGTGATGTTGGTGAAGAGTTATGTTCTCATTATGACATAGGATATGTTCATCACATTATGGCATGATATTATGTTTGTTAGATTGTGATTTTCAGATTTATTGGACACATTATGACATTAAGTTATGTTTGTCATAATGAAATGTTGAGTTAAGGTTACCACATTTTTTCGTCAAGTTTTATTTATCATAGTGAAACATTGGGTTATCTTCATTAGATTGCAATTCTTTCTTATGTTCATCACATTGTGACATGGGATTTTGTTTGAAATGTTATGACATTAGGTTATGTTTTCGACATTCTGATGCCAAATTGTGCTCATCTTGGGACGTAAAAAGAAAATTCATCACGGTATGACATTTAGTTATGGTCATCATGTTAAGAAATTGGGTTATCTTCATGATCTTGGGATGTTGCCTTTTTTTTCAACATAATATGTGTTTTAGTTTTGTTAATTATAGTACAATATCTTCCTATGTTTGTCACATTTTGATGTAGGTTTTTTCTCATGGCATTAGAATGTTAGGCTATGTTCATAATCAACAAAAACTTACACAAGTATGACTTTTTTGTTTCATTCATCAATTTTAAAAAGACACGCAAAAAATTTTCTAAACCTAATGACATGAACAACAATTTATAAAGCCCCTGGTTTTCATTAAAGATAATTTTCTATTCATATCCTTCATGAATCCTTCTCTAATGATATTAAATAATTAGTATATCATTGTAAAATCTCTTTTCCACCCCATAAAATTATGTATAGTAAGCAAAGTGTGTCCATACATGACTATAACTTATTAATAATCTTGGAATAAATGCACACTGTCCATGCTACTCCCTTTATTGACACACCTATAATAGATACTACACATGGGCTTAAGTTTTATCCAGTCAATCCCCTTTCTATTAATGTATGAAATTTTCTCTTAAGCTCAACAATTTTTGCAAGTGTTGTCCTATATTTCACCTTACTGGCTAAACTAGATTCTAGAATTCACATTATTTTATAAAGAATGGTCCTAATAGGTGGTAATCCCTCATTATAATACTCTAAAACAACTTAAATTTAAATAAAAATTATCATAATTCTAATGGGATTTTAACTCTCCGCTCTTGGACATGTATTATTCATAGTGATAAAATACCATCACTTTGCATTTTATTATCCTTTTAAAAGTTTTTTTTCAAGCATATCATGACTCTCCTACTACTATACTAAAGCTACTACTATTCTCCTCTCAAGTAGTGTTTTTATATTCTTTCCACCCTTCCCTATAAATATGGTATTTTTCACCCCATCATGAACAAGTATCCTATCATACTACCAAAGCATTCCTAATAACCATGGAAAACATATATTGGCACAACATCATATAATATTGTACATAAAATTTTCCAACATGAAAACTTATCAAACATTGGTTAGAAGTAATGATGTCATGTCCTACTTGGAAGAATTAAGCCCTATAATAATTGAGACGTGTCATACACTTCAAATTTATCCTCTCTATGACCTATGTAAACACCAAATTCTTTATGCTACCTCCATCTACAATTGAGGATAAAAAAATACCTCCAATTTTACACAGGGTCTTGGCACTTAACATCTGTTTGGCCATATGGATTCAACGATGTTCTTCTAAACATTAAATTTTTATCCTTTCTTTTGCTACACTTCATCAATATTATGTTCAATTATGGATTGATAATTTCTCTTAGCTTCTTTAGAAAAATATTGTTTACTCTCTTCCTACTATTAGCTTAAAATTTGTATAGATATTTAAAGGACATGCATCTTAGCATTTGTTGTTTGTAGGAAATCATTGTGGACTTTCTATGTCATTTACCTCTACAGGTTCCTCTTCCACGAAAATTTCCTATAACTATGTTAATGATTGGGATTGGTTAACTCTCAAGGATACCATTCAAGGGGATAATCTTTCCCTCTCATTTTTATAAGAGGTGGAATTTATTTCTAACAAGGGATTACGAAACTCAAAGAAATAATGAAAAGAAAGGCACCCAAGACAAGACCATGGCTCATGAATTAATAAAATATGATTGGCATGAGTATAAACATTAAATGAATTTTAGATTCAATAAATTTTCAAGCATAATTATAACTTAAGGATGAATCATTTCGACTGAATAAGGAATCATGGAATGAACATTCAAAAAAATTTATGATTTCATTCAAACTCATTAAGATGAAAACAAGTTAACCATTCTAATCTCTGGCTTAATATTTAAAGTCCAAAGATCACATTACATATTAAATCTTAAATAATAATATTAAAGAAATGTAAATGTATTCATCCATTTAAGGACGGGGATTGGCCTCCCACATACCATATAACATAATAAAGGTCATGCAGGATAAAAGGGACAACAATCATAAATCAAACTCAATCCTTGGAAAACACCAAAGTTAAGAAGGTAGTGTGATTTGTAAATGAGAAGAAAAGGTACCAGACCCAAACTTAGAAAATTTAATTATAGTATGAAGGAAAGACCCTCTTTGTGTTAAAAACTCCTTTTTAAATGCTGGATGTTGGAGAATTAATCATCAAAATTGTTGATCAATGTAACACCCCACCCAACATTTACCCACTTTTACAAGCTCTACAAGGTAAACATGAGCTGAGAGTAACTATGACATGACCCAACATCCAAGTTTCGGTAATGGAAGTGGGGTCTACTAATCAGAAACATACTACAACCACCTAGGGACACCACATCGCCCAAATACTAGACACCATTTATTAATGATCTTACCCCGAGTTGGAACTTTCCTTTTACATTACCTTACATCCCAATCATATGCATTCCAAGTTGTGCATGCATCCAGATGGCTCCGATCATACACAGAGGCCTTCTTCCATGTAGTTGGAACTGATATTTCTCATTTCAGAGAGTGAGGCTATCAAACCAATTTTGGATTTTTAAGGCTAGCTACATACTAGCTACCCATAACAAGCTAGAACTTTCCAGAATTCAATATAAGATAATAATAAGTCCGTGTAACAAAAAATAAGGCTAAGATATTGCACAAACATGCAAAAAAATGTAAAAGTTTCATCGAAAACATGGTAAACATAGTAGCTATAGGCCATGAATGCATATCTATTCACTATCTCACTAATCTCGTTATTGACTTTGCAGGAAGGCTCACTACCCCCTCAAGCTAGTTGCAACAACACTATTTATCCATGCATAACAAGAGAACATCATTCAATGATGCCTGTAACCAACATTTAACCAGAATGAAGCCATGACAAACTAGTAATAAAAGTCAACACAATAATCAATACATGTGATCATTGGTCTCAATAAGAACTATCAGATAATAACATGTGCATAAATCCAACCAAGTGAGGGACTTACATGTACCACCTGACCATAGATTAGGTTGAAAAAAATATCTCTTTCAGCTAATCTCCCCCATTCCATATTTTCATGTAGGAGCATCCAACCCAAGAAAAACTCATTGTATTTAGTAGACATAGGGGTATTATGTTTTTGAGGAAGTTGGTTTCCTAAGAGTGAATTAAATGTAATTATTATTGTTTTGAGTGATTTTAATGAGAGAAGCCAGAGTAGGGAATTAATTGAATATTGTGAGGCATATTTGTAAATGTTCTCGAATATAGGAGAACATGAGAGATTTGGCATAGTTGAGAGATTGAGGGATTTGAGAATTGACTGTAAATCTTAGATTAGGAGTCAGTTCATGAATTTAGGGATTAGAGAGAAGTTTTAGGAACGAGGAAGAGATTAGGAATTTTTTTAAGTAATTTATGGATTTAAACCAGATTTGGTTTTAGAATCCCTTGGTATAAATGTAAGCCTAAAAGACAAAGTCAGAGGTTAGAAAGTTAGATAATTAGCTGGTTAAGCTAGAATGTGGGATTTAAGCCTACAAGAAGATTGTAAATAGAGGCCATTGTAATCAGAAGATCAAGCCAAAGAGATAGAGTCTTGATATGTAATCATAGTTATATGTTTATATATATACATGGATTGATTCAAACCTATATAAATGTGTGTTTCAAATATAGAATGATGAATTATGTGTTATCAGAGATTTGCATAATATAAATATATGTAAGTAGGTCGAGGCGAATACACATAGGAGCGTAAATGGATGTAGGACCCAGCGGAAGACCAAGTGATGTTGTGGAATGATTGTGATACAGAAATCACAGAGATAAGCTCAAGTGGGAATGAATTGAGCAGTAGAAGAGCGAAACGTGAAACCTTTGGAAAACCCGGAAACCACAGAAACCTTGAAGAAGTGGCATAAAATCTAAGTAAAGAAGAAGAGCGGAGAAGTGAAGTATTAGCATACAGTAACTATTGGATATAGAAGATCAACGGTCAGGATTAAATCGCTTCAGCGAAATCTTTATGGATAGATCGGAATCGGGCTTGGGACAATTGCGATGAGCGACTGCAAATTGATCGTGGACCGTTGGATCAGAACTAGATGAACGGTCACGATCTAATTGCAAATTGAATATTGAAGGGGTGAAGGGATAGTGACAATAGAAATTGCAATAGCAATGTGGCCGATACGCCGATAGCGATAAATCATTGATCGGCGATCAGAAGTATTGACGATTGGGCTTCAGGGTGATCGGGATTTGGTGATCAGAGGAGAATGCGACAGGCAAAGTAGGTGGACCCAATATCATTATAAGTGTAGTTTAATAATATTTGAAATCCAATATTGCATTATCACATATTGGATGTGATAGAGGCCTTTGTTAAGAAACTCGCGGAGGATGTGATTGCGATTAGCGATAAAGGGAGCATCAAAAACTGTGCAAAGGCCATATAAAAGGCGAAAAAGGTATGTTTTATGCGTATTTCCTTTGTAAATGGTTTATAAAGGAAAATAGCACTGATGGAAGGTTTTATGGGTAATATATATATATATCTATATATATATATATATATATATATATATATATATATATATATATATATATATATATAGATAACCAAATCATAAAGAAGGGAAGGCTATATATATGTGAATAAAGGGTTAGCGAAGGTTTATAAGGGTGTATAATGTCCCGATAGGAAGGTTTAAAGAAAGGGTTTTAATAAAGTCATATATGAAGGATGAGGGGTGATTAAAATCTGATACATGCATATTGAATGAAGGGATAGGCTATGTTGGGTGTTATAAATCATTCAGCATAGGAGTTATTGAATGGGGCCTTAACCTTAAGAATTGAAGATTTGACTCCTTAGAGAGGTAATTTCCTGGAACTGATGTTCTTATGCATTGTATATGCATACTGTGGGTGTAAGTGGGTGTAACCCTATCATTTGGTATCAGAGCAGAATTTTAATTGAAACAATTGGTGTTAAAACAGAATAAAGAAATTCTATGTGAAAGAATTGAGAACAAAGTTATGTGTCAAAGATATTTATGTAGGCAAGGAAGGATCAGATTCTAATATGACAAAAAGTAGACACACAAAGGTGATGTGTAGCAGAACTTGCAAATGCAAGAAACAGAGGAAAATCCATTCAAGGTACAGGTGAAATGGTGGAACAAGATCATGCTGAGATCTTGAAATTGAGGTGATATGTTCTGTTTTAATTTGAGAATGTCCATTTATACATTGATATGCAGGTGATAGCATAAGAAGGTGTGAAGGTTGTAGAAATCTAGAGCAAGGAGTGCTCAATTGATTCCAAAGGAAAGAACTAGAAAGATGCTAAAAGACTGAGCTCAAACGAGAGAAGCTTAGTGAGGCATATGTAACAAGAAGGAGACTTGTTACTGCAGAGGGATTGTTGCAGATCACAAAGGAAATTCCATAGAGGATGTGGGTAGAATTTCTAAGGGATGAAGGAAGCAGGTAAGACTTTCTAAGTGAAAGAAGAGGTGGTTAGAACCAAGTATTTCATTGTGATTTAAATACAAGAGGACAACTATGCTCTTGAGAAGTGTAGATGAGTTGAAGCCTAGAAGGAGCATAAAGAAGTGTTCAAAGGAGGTTCCAGAGATAGAGAACCAAGGGCTTGCCAAAAGACCAAGTACAGAGGAAAGCTTGGTGAGGTAAGTTGCAACAAGGAGGACTTGTTGCAGAGGCTTTAATGAAGCTCATAGCGAGTGAGTGAGGAGCTCATGAAGATAGAGAATAAGAAGATGGCTACTGATAGTCATAGTAGAGGTTCTGAGGAAGACCATAGCTGAAGAAAGAGGAAGAAAGAGGATGCCAAGTCAAATGGCAAGAGAATGAGTCAAGAGGAAATTGACAAAGAGATTGCAAAGATGAAAGAACAACTCGATATATTGATGAGGATACTAGAGGAAAGCCAGAGACAAGGTTGGGTATTAAAGAAGAATCTAGTGAAGTGGAATAAGTTGCAGAGAAGGCTACATCAAAGGAAAGTAAAGTGGTTGATCGAAAAACTCAGAGAAGCTGAGTTGGAAATGGAAGTGTCCATATGTGAACTAAAGCAGGGTGAAGTTCTGGGTGAAGATGAAGAATTGAAGACTGAAACTTCAAGTGAGGGCAAAAGTTCTGATGATTTTAAATCTGATAATTTGTGTATGCTTACAGGTGAAACATGGAAAGAAGGAAAATTTGCTGATATTTCCATAAAGAGGGAAGAAGACAGGTAGAATCTAAATTCTATTTTAAAAGATGAAGTAGAGAAGCATGTCAAGCAATCAAGTAAAGTACTTGGTGAGATTGAGGGGAAGACCATCAAAATTTTTCTAAGTCATGTAAAGGACTTGGAACAACAGGAGGAATTAGAGATTGAATCATCAAATGAGGTCATGATGTCTTGTGGTTTTACAACTCACAGGTTGTGTATGAATGTAGGTATTGCAAAAGACAAACCATTTTATGGAAATGTCTTGAATGAAGTTGCAAATTGCCAGGTAAAGTATGATAATGACTATCTTTCAAGTGAAGATCAAGTTGAGTTATTACAACAGAAGGAGTTCATAAATTCCATGCTTAATGGAGGAAATATCTTCAGTAGAGATGAGACAGTTATGTCCTATGATACTAAATTTGCTATTGAATAGAATAACGAAGAATTGATTTTCTTAAATGATCAAAGGGATAGTGATGGACAAACATCTAAAGCTATCAAAGAGATGGAGGATCAGAATTTTATTCTAATCAAGAATGAAGAAATAGTTTCAATAAGTTATGCTTGTGACAAAGAAGAATATAGTGAGGATTGTACAGAGCTTTTGGGAGAAATTCCAAGTGAGATGGAAAATTTGTGGCAGGAGTTAAGTCTTTTGGAGAAAAGGCTAGAAGACCAAAAACTAAGTGTTCAGATTGTAAAATCAGAATTAAATGAGAATGAAGAAGTTCACTATAGTGGACAGGGATAGAAATACATCATTAGAACAAATGGTGTGGAGGAGAGACTAGTTGAGAGTCTCATGAATTCTACTGAGAATTCAAATCAACATATTGATGTGCTAATAGAGGAGGAGAAAATAGAGCAACAAGTTAAATTGTTGCCAAAGAAGGAAAAGGAATAGAAGCCTTATGTTTTTTACTTTAATAATTGTTTTGTGAGTGCAGATTTAGTTGCAGATGCTGGAGGAAATTTGGCACAGATGAGCAGCCAAATAAAAATGAAAGAAGAAGATTCTATGGAAGAATTCAATCCATGGAACAGAGGTTTTCAATTGCTAGAGAGAATGTTGGAAAGTCATGATTCAGTGCAAACATAAATAATCATGAAGGAGGGTAAAGATGAAAGGGAGGCAGTAAGCGTAGGAGTCAAAGCAAGAGCAGAAATAGAAGCAAGAGAAAGAGCAATGTCTACAACAAGAGTAAGAGTGGGAGCAAGAGTAGAAGAACAAGTAGTAAACCAGCAACTATGAGCTAAAAGTAACCAACAACAGTTTGAAGAATTGGTGGACAACAACAACAACCTGAAGCAGAAGGAAACAAATAGCAGTAAGTGGCAAAGTATGGACCAGTCCAAGGATGTGTTGGAGATGGAGATTGAAGAATTATGGAAACTAATGATGAAACAGGTCATAGGGAGGAAAATCATAGTAGAAGGAAGGATGATCAATTAGAGTATGAACTTGATTGACAAGGAGAGAAAGATAGTGCAGAAAACAATAGACATATAGCAGCAACAAAGGAGCAAAGAATTTGGGCAGCTACAAACTAAACTTTGGGACCCTAGAGGTTTTATATCAACATATGAAGAACATGATCAGGAGATCATGAAAATTTTCTACTTTGGGAGTCTGGTGCAAGAGCATCCAACCCAAGAAAAACTCATTGTATTTTAGTAGACATAGGGGTATTGTATTTTCAAGGAAGTTGGTTTCCTAAGAGTGAATTAAATGTAATTATTAATGTTCTGAGTGATTTTAACGAGAGAAGCCAGAGTAGGGAATTAATTGAATATTGTGAGGCATATTTGTAAATGTTCTCGAATATAGGATAACATGAGAGATTTGGCATAGTTGAGAGATTGAGGGATTTGAGAATTGATTGTAAATCTTAGATTAGGAGTCAGATCATGAATTTAGGGATTAGAGAGGAGTTTTAGGAATGAGGAAAAGATTTAGGAATTTTGTTAAGTAATTTATGGATCTAAACCAGAATTAGTTTGAAAACCCTTTGGTATAAATGTAAGCCTAAAAGGCAAAGTCAAAGGTTAGAAAGTTAGATAATTAGTAGGTTAAGCTAGAGTGAGGGATTTAAGCCTACGGGTAGATTGTAAATAGAGGCCATTGTAATCAGAAGATCAGGCTAGAGAGACAGAGTCTCGATATGTAATCATTGTTATATTTTTAGATATATACAGGGATTGATTCAAACCTATATAAATGTGTGTTTCGAATATAGAATGATAAATTATGTGTTATCAAAGATTTGCATAATATAAATATATGCAGGCAGGTTGATGCAAATACACAAAGGAGTGTAAAGGGCCGTAGGACCCAACTAGAAGACCAAGTATTGCTATGGAATGATTGTGATACAAAAATCTCAGAGATAAGCTCAAGCGAGAATGAATTGATCAACAGAAGAGTGAAAGGTGAAACCTTAAACCTAGAAATCACATAAACATTAAAGAAGTGGCATAAAATCTAAGTAAAGAAGAAGAGAGGAGAAGTGAAGTATCGACGTACAGTAACCGTTGGATCTGGGAGATCAAGAGTTAGGATTAAATAACATCGGTGAAATCCTTATGGATAGATCGGAATTGGGCTTGGGACAGTTGTGATAAGTGACTGTCGATTGATCGTGCACCGTTGGATCGGAACTAGATCAACAGTCACAATCTAATCGCAAATCGGATATCGGAGAGGTCAAGGGACAGCAACAATAGAAATTGCGATAGCGATGTGGCCGATACGCCAATAGTGATAAAGCGTTGATCGGTGATTGGAAGTATTGAAGATCGAAACTCAGAGATCAGAGGAGAATGCGATAGGCGAAGTAGGCAGACCCAATATCATTATAAGCGCATTTTAATAATATTTGAGATCTGATATTGCATTATCGCATATCAGATGCGATAGAGGCCTTTGTTAAGAAACCCGCGGAGGATGTGATTGCGATTAGCAATAAAGGGAGAATCGAAAACTATCCAGAGGCCGTATAAAAGGCGAAAAATGTATGTTTTATGCGTATTTCCTTCGTAAATGGTTTATAAAGGAAAATAGCGCCGATGGAATGTTTTATGGGTCAAATATATATAAACAAATCATAAATAATGGAAGGCTATATATATGCAAATAAAGGGTTAGCGAAGGTTTATAAGGGTGTATAA
The DNA here is from genome assembly GCA_031772625.1 of Pinus tabuliformis. Taxonomy (NCBI): domain Eukaryota; kingdom Viridiplantae; phylum Streptophyta; class Pinopsida; order Pinales; family Pinaceae; genus Pinus; species Pinus tabuliformis. Next base: position 463,824,602 of record CM062820.1, on the reverse strand, counting down.
TGTCCCAATAGGAAGGTTTAAAGGAAGGGTTTTAATAAAGTCATATATGAAGGATGAGGGGTGATTAAAATCTGATACATGCATATTGAATAAAGGGATAGGCTATGTTGGGTGTTAATAAATCATTCAGCATATGAATTACTGAATGGGGCCTTAACCTTAATAATTGAAGATTTGACTCCTTAGGGAGTTAATTTCCTGGAACTGATGTGCTTATGCATTGTATGTGCATACTATGGGTGTAAGCGAGGGTAACCCTGCATCATATTCCAAGCATGAATGTGGGATCATATGGGTTAAACCAAAATAGAACCAACTAGGGCTTCCAGAGGCTAAACAACCTCAACCCTCAACCACAGTGATTTCACCTAAATCAGTCCAAAAATCTTAGACACCAAAAGAAGCTTTGTTGCCTCCGAATTTCTTCACCATACCTAAAGGAGTTTTCCTTTCTACACCCATATTTTAAGAGTTCCATAACAAAATGTCATACTATGATGAACAAATCTTGATTTCACAAGATGACCATAACTTGACATCTTAATGTGGAAAACATAAAATAATTCCCTAACATATCAAACAAAATCTTATGTCACAATGTGATTAACATAAACAAGCATTGTAATGTGACGACGATAACCCAATGTTGCCCTATGATAAACAAAAATTGATGGAATAACGTGATGACCTTAACTAAACATTTTGTTATGAAAAACATAACATAATGTCATATGTGCCCAATAAAAATAAGCATTATAATCTAACAAATATAATATAATGCCATAATGTGATGAACATATCCTATATGTCATATTGAGAACTTAACCCTTCACCAACATCACATTATGATGTAAGCCAACCATAGTAAAATATAACCAATGATGGTCAACCATGGGAAAGATTCATACTCATGAGAAGTAAGGAGTGGTTCGACCCCCAGTTATCTTGGTGTGAACAATAGCCTGGGGAATATGGAATCCCATTTTAAATCAATTAATGTACATATCTTTTGATTGACATGAAGGTGTAGAAGAGGTTTTTCCCCCACTGAATGGGGAATACAAAGTATTGGATTTGATTTTAAATTTAACCTAAGAAAGAAAACGGCAAGTATGTCAACCTTTCACTGTACATATGTCAACATCATTCAACGATGATAAATGTCACAATGTTACATAATTGTTGAAGAAAATTTCATTCCAACATATGCTTTAATAAACATTGTAACACAACATAATCCTTCCAAAACAATGCAAACCAACATGACCTCATCTACTTGAATTCCACGACATGATATATCCATTAAGGAACATGACAACTCTAACATAATCCTCGATGAATTTCATAGCGCAACAAAGGCGTTAAGTAACACATAAATTCCATATATGTAAACCAGCATTAATAACACAATTTCAGCAATTTGACAGAGGTCAATTAAGGTTAACATTATAATTCCACAATACCCAACCATAGTTAAGCACAGTCAATATGCTCCATTATAGTCAACAATGGTCAATCATGGTTAACCAACATTAATCATAGTGGACATAAGGGATGTAATAATTTGAGATAAAGGAATGAAGATGAATGTTGCAACATGACATGACCATTGAAGTTCATCACAATCCAATATAAACCTTGAGGCATATTGCATTCCCCATAGACAAAAATGGTTTATTGATAAACAAGGCCAAACGATAACCTTCCATATTCAATTAGTTTCAACCATAGTAGAAAAGATTGACCATTATCAAACACTATTATATATATTCATTATTGGTTAAACATTATTAACCGAAGTAAAAAATGATAAATCATGTTAAATACTTTTATGAAAAAATTCCTTTTAGTTATATGAAGTTGGTGATATAACAAGTTGTATTTTTCTATGAGTTCAAAATTAAATGATTTTTTAACAATATGTGTTGACTCATTCGGAAAAATTGATTATGGTTATTGTAGCACCATATATAACCTAGATTATGGTTAAAATATTCTCATAATTGGAATCTCTATCAAAATATTAACATGTTTTTTACTTGAAATGTAAGATTCCAAATCCCTTAATGCTTCATTAGGTTTGTGTTGTTTATATAAACCCAACCTTCAAGGTTAATTATAGAGGGGGTTATTAAATTTATCGTTTCCCGAACCACCTCAAATCACATTTATGATATTATCACATGTCTTTCCTCATCAAGAGATTTCCAATGATATACACTCATCCAAAACATAATTTTGAATGTGACATTATGCCCCTTTAAAGGTTTTCGCTTAGGCCAGCTCCATCTCCATACTTCCTTGTGCCCTCACCTCAGCAGTCAATGTGGTACAATTGGCCATCGTGACATATGAACCACTGAGAACTGATCGAAACCTTCAATGAAAAATAAGAATGGTCTTGGATTTCTTAGCCTGATAGCAAGCCATCAACTAATGGTTCCCAACTCAATTACGATCTATCTATTAGCTCCCCAACATACCCTGATGGCACGAGACATGGTAATGGATAATTTTCACTAGCTAATGGGCCAATGAATCAATGCCCAATTGGCCAATAAGTCAATGACCAAGACTTAATATTCTAGTAACCAGGCAACCATAACTCGTGATGCCACTTGGCTACCTCATTGGCTCCACATTATCTTTAACCATTGGATACCACCTAGCATCAACATGTTGCACACTTTGATCTACATTATTCAATGTCCTTGTGCCACATCCACTGGTCATATCAACACCAATGCCACATCATCTCTAGGCTAGTGTGAAATGTCATCAAGTGACATTCTCCTTACCACATCACCCTAACATGTTATCTGCCATGTGGACATGCCATGTATCTTTATTTTAGTAGGATATATTAATCCATATCAATGCAACATAAGGAAGATGTATGAGCCCTTATTAGGGTTGATAGTATTAGGAAGAATGTACTAGTAGGAGGATCTAAATCTCATAAGAACATAACACTTAATGTCCCAGTGGGAAGATATACATTAGTGGATCATATGTCAACTGTCGTGACCTACTTTCCATTTACTAACATTATGGGTTTTTTTAATGTTTAGGCCATGTGACATCATGCATATCATGATCACCTGAAATCTAAATTGTTATCTCTCGATGACGTGATCCTATCACTTGATGTTGTGAACCCTCTACTCCTATTAGCCAAAAGGGTTTCAAATTATGTACATATATATATATATATATATATATATATATATATATATATATATATATATATATATATATATATATATATATATATATATATATATATATATATATATATATATATATATATATATATATATATATATATATATTAGTTTGGAAATAATAATAATGGGTATAATTTTGACACCAAATACTTGATAATCTAGTGCTCTTATATCCACCCTCTCGAGATAATCCCACTTCTAGTTCATCCATTAGTCACAAACCGCTTATTTCTAATATGACCAAGGAATGGGGCTTAAGCCTTAATCCCTAAATTTCCTTAGGAACCATCAAGCTAAAGGGGAAATTCAACTGGCAATAATGAAGTATTATGTGCGAGGAAGTCCAATATTCATATCCCCCGAATTATCCATGCTTGTGAAATCATCATAAATATGCACCTAGAATTTACTAATTCACACACACACACACACACACACACACACACACACAGAGAGATATATATATATATGAGCACACTATATAAGAATCCATGATTATCGAAAGATTCTTGATATCCCTCCACAGTAGATAATCATGGATTCTTATATAGTGTGATTATATATATATATATATATATATATATATATATATATATATATATATATATATATATATATATATATATATATAGATATATAGATATATATATCTATATATATATATATATATATATAACTAGAAATAGTCTCGATATCCCTCCACACTAGATAATCATGGATTCTAGTATAGTGTGCTCTAGTTGTTCTCTTCCTCGGCAATATTTTTAATCCACCCTTTATTTTTGGATGTATATTTGGAATTACTTCTTTGGTTTTCAAATGATGGTCTCGAGTGTCCAATATTTCCTTAGTTATTTTTCCAAGGGAAGGGCCAAGGTCTCTTGGCCTAGTCCCTTAAACCCATTATTCACCTCATCTTTAATATTCAAACTATTGTTCTATCCTAGATAGTTTTAATTTTGAGATCATTTCACCTTGTTTTAAATGTCAGAAGGATTTATATTGGCATGATTTAATTATTTTTTACCAAAATTAGTTAAATCATATATATCTGAGTGGGACGTCTTTATCTTCAACTAGTGTGAATACTTTTCTTTTGCATTTTTCTTCCTAGGACAATGTTTCTTCAATGGTTGCACTAGTTATAGTCTCAGTTACAGGTCATTTTAGTATATGATATGATTCCAAGGAAATGTGCTAGAACATGTAGGGTTACGAGTGGCAACATCTCACATGGGGGAGGAAGAGAAAGTGTCAGATCCCAATCATCCACTTACCTCTACTACATACAAACAACACAAGAAATTTAGCAAGGGATGTATATTGGGAAGCTTATTTATATGGTTTTCATATGGTGGTATGGAGTGTCCAATATTTTATTATTTATTTTCTCAAGGGAGTGACCAAGGTCTCCTCGCCTAGTCTCTTAAACCCACTATTTGCCTCATCTCTGATCTTGAAACCCTTGCTCTGTCCTAGATAGTTTATATTTTGAGATCATTTCACTCTGTTTTGATGTTAGAAGGATTTATATTGGCACAAGATAATTAATTTTTACCAAAATTAGTTGAATCATATATATCTAAGTGGGATGTCTTTAGTTTCAACTAGTTTTAATTCTTTTCTCTTTTTTTTTTCGTATTTTGCTTCTGAGGACAATGTTTCTTCAATGGGTGGACTAGTTATAGTCTTAGTTACAAGTCATTTTAGTATATGATATGACACCAAGGAAATGTGCCATAAAATGGAGAGGTGCAAGTGGAAACATATGAAATGGGGAGGAAGAGAAAGTGCAAGAGCCCAATCATCCGCTTAGCTCTACTACATGCAAAGACCACCATAAATTTAGCAAGAGATTAGAATGTAAAAAGAGAATAGCATCACAGATCATGATTACCATCGATATTCTAAGGTAATTACCACTATTGTTGACTAGGTGCTAGAAAATATTCACACTAGAGGTGAATATGATCAATACCTTCACACTATTGACCTTTATTGGAAACTCAAATTACTTATGAGTAAAGTCCTCCTAGAGAGTAGTGATGTGAAAGATGAGATTTTTCTAGCAATGGATGAGCTCTAACTTCAATTTACAAAAATATACAAGCACTTGGAAGGGATAAAGACTATCATACTACATGGGAAGGAGTCTGTTCCACCTCATAGGCATGTGGATCATGTTCCTACTAAAGCCTCGACCTCCTCTTAAAACTCTAAATGATAGGGGGCTACATTTTGTATCTGGTTTCTTAGTGGGACTTCTTTTATGATAGTTATTACTATGGTTATAATTGGTAGACTTAGTGACTAGATGTTAACTTATGGTCATCATTTACTACAACTTTCAAGCTAATATGCCTTGGTTCTATTTAGTTTTTTTGAAATTTTGCTATACTCATAGATATTTAGACTTAAGCCCTACTATTTCATGAATGTTCTAGTTCTCCTACTGATAGATGAGAGGAAAAGAAAAAATTATAATTCTCTTTAGATAATAAAAGGTTATAGCTCTCTCTTTCTCACTCAATATATATATGAATTAAGAAAAAACATTTATATAAATAATTAATAATTTTAAAATTACAATTTTGATATTAAAAGAATGAAATGTTAATGCTTTTCTATAAATTTTAAATTTATATCACTACAAAGAATTTATTATAAAATATTTTCATGCTTAAAATAAAATTTATATATAAAAATTATAACACTCACAAAATATTTACCATTTTAACTATCTTAAAAAACCAATTAATACTAAAAAAAAATGTGTTAAAGATACATTCATACTATAAGATGTAACTAAATGATCATTTAACTAAATAATAAACGTTGTAAATAAAATATCTTATCTTCATTTAATTAAATAATAAGATGATGTTATATTTTAAAATTAAAAATTATATATAAAAATTATAACACTCGGAAAATATTTACCATTTTAACTATCTTAAAGAACAAGCTAATACTAAAAAAATGTGTTAAAGATACATTCATACTATAAGATGTAACTAAATGATCATCATTTAACTAAATAATAAAGGGTGTAAATAAAATATCTTAGCTTCATTTAATTAAATACCAAGATGATACATTTTAAAATGTACCATATTTTAAACAACATGTTCAAATTTAAATTAAATTACAAATCTGTAATGTTATTGAGAACTTTTAGCAAACACTTTTAATGAAATCTAAACACTTTGAACGAAATCTATAACATTTTGATCGGCTAATTTTTAGAAATATTTGAATGCAATCAAAACATAGGCCAAATGTTTAACATATTTCAGGAATGTAATGTATCTCTATAGTAACTTAACATTGATTTTTTTAGTAGTAAGAATCAATATAATATATATGCATTATGGAAATTATAAATCCATACAATTGCTTGCTTTTCATGTGTAGCTTTAGATTACTAATAGTCAAAATTATAACAATTATGGAGTCAACTTAAACTAATGTTTGGGGATTATTGTTTCATGGTGACATGCCACTTAAATTTATTAGGTTTTTATGATTATTGCTTCATTGAATTACTCTTAGACCTTGTGCTCCAACTGAAGCCAGACCCAAATCTTTCTCGAAACTTCATCTATGTACAGTTGTCTCACAAAAAAGTTGACACATACAAAGGTTTCTAATCAACAGTCTTAATGGAACAAGGTTAGATCGATGGTTCAGATTGAGTGAGATAAATTAGAGAGCAAACGTCCCCTACATGGGCACCATAGGAGGTCATTTGGTTGTTTCATTATGGAGGAGAATCCCTACAACTCCTTAGACTAGGGTTTCCTTTCGGAACACTTTTCATAGTCTCCCTTGCTCCATGGCTTTCTATTGACAGGTACGCTCCTAATTTTTGTTTCGAGGTTGAAAATGCTGGAGTTTTTCTCATTCTAGAGTTGATTTTTTGTAATTATTCCCAGGTTCTACATGACAACAAGCCACTTGATATGTTTGGTCTCTTAGGGCTTGATATCCCTTTGGATGCAAACCGTTGTTCACTTATAGCCTTTCTTGGAGGCAGAAATTTTTGTAAAGGCGGAAGAGACAAAAGATGAATTCACACATAAAACACGCAATGTTGCTCTTCTATTGATCACACAAAACATGATTCTTATAATGAACTCGGTGAAGGGCATTTAACATTTTCCAACTAGCGACTTGCCTAAAATATCTTGACATGAAACCACATGAAATCACACACTAAAAGCCATCTATCACTTAACTCAACTTGACTCAACATTCCAACACTCAACCCTCAACACTTAGTTAACTCTAATTTTAGCTAACTCCACATGCAAGAGTAATTACAATTTCTAACACTCCACCTTAATTATGACCGTATGACTCAACATAACTTAACTTTACTCGATTATCACTAAACATGCCTGTTGGCCTATGTCTCAACTAGGCTTACAATGACTGAAGAATTTTACTATTTTGCATTTTCTTTTTCTCTTCTTCCAAGATCTATATCCTTGAAATTGCTTCATTCTGTTTTGAACTTTCTTGATGTAGACTTTATTCACTTGGGTTGCTGCAAATTTTCTTTGAATTTTCTTGAATTTGTGTTAAAACACAATTTGATCTTGTCTACAACATCTTCCTCTTCAAATATTCATTCACCTATGGACTGATGCCAAAACATTGCATCTTCAAACTATATTCTTTTATTTGCTTCTTGCGCTTCATATTCCTGGTTTTCTTTCTGCCATATTTCTTGATAGAAAAATATTATCTCTTCTTGACTCCATTGTTAAAACATGGTTTCAATGCATTCATTTTTGTCTTCAGAAACATCCATATCATTTTCACTGTCATCATCAGGCACTGTTGTTTTATTCCTATAATCTGCATCAAATTTATTAACAACCTTTCTTTCAACTTCTTCTCCCATGCTGTTTTGAACAACTGCATATTCAAAACCAATGTTAAAAACATCTTTAATATGACTATCTTCAGTGAGAGCTTCCTAATCTACATCTCTCTTCTTTTCAACTACATGGAGGTTGTCTTCCACTGTTATGTTGTTAGTGGATATTCTCATCAAAAACTCTTTAATCACTTTATCATGTTCTTGATCATCAACCACTGCTAGATGAAATACTGCTTCATGAGCAGTTCCAACTGCTTCATATCTTTCTGCTACAGTGGCAGCTTCAACTTTCAATGTCTGATCAAACATTGCGCTTACCATATTTCCATAATCAGTCTCTATTTCAAAAACGAAACCACATATCATCAACATAATGTTCATCTACGCTATGGTGGGATATCCAAGCATGCATGTGCTCATTGTCAATTTCATTGACAATTTCAACTTCACCAAATCCATCAGCTATGTTTGGATTCACTAATTCATATCTCACTTTGCAATCATCATCCACATGTGTCTCATCACAGTGGGATTCACAATCATCTGCATCATCCACGTTACAATGGAGTCCTTGAGCATTTATTTTCTCTTGCTCTACTTTGCACATAGAGGCTCCTGCTTCTCTCTCTGCAATCTTTGTTGCATCTTCTTCATCCATATGCATGCTTGCATAATGGATTTCAATTTTATGGTCTTGACAACCATCATCCACTTTTAAGTGGGGTTCTCTAAGCTCTGATTTCCTCTTAGAGTCTTGCTCATATACTCTCATATCTGCGGCTGACTTCTTTGCTTGTGACATAACCTGATGTTGCATGTCACTCCCCCTTGCACCAAACTCTTCTTCCAGGAACTTCCATGCTTCCTTGGAAGTTGTAGCTTTTTCTATCTTGCACAAACACTTCTCATCCAATGCTTGTTTTATAAAATTCAATGCTAAAACATCACATACTGCATCATATGGGTTATTAGACCCATACTCAATTAACTCTTTAGCTCTAAGAAAAGTTAACATCTTAATAACCCAATGATAAAAATATTTACCTGTAAACATAGGAGGTAGTAGCAGATCAAAGTTACACCAATCATCCTCGATTTCTTCTTTATCTCCTGCTAGACTTCTTAGTTCATTCGTTGCGGCCTCAACCTCTCTAACCATTACAACAATCTCTACCTCTTCTTTTAGATTTATTTTCTTCATATGCTTCAGTCGCACTTTGCGACCCATGACTACTGTGATTCCTCTGTTTTATAATTTATTTCTTGAGTGCATGAGACTATCTTCCATATCGCCCCCAAAGAAAAATATGATTTTCAATTTGCACCCTCTAAAGCACAATCTTCACCCAAAATATTGTCATGCTTAACAAAAAAAAAAACCAAATTTTTTTACAAATAAATGAGATTTTGCATAGCCCTAAATTCTCTTGCCAATAAAATCCCTTTTCCTTTTTTTATTCTCTTCAAAACAAACCACCTTCATAAATCTCTTCCAAAAAAACTAATCCCAGAAAATTCTTTTATAAATCTTTATACAAAACTTTCCACTCTTTATAAATAACTCACATTATATAAAATCCCTGAACACTATATGAAAAGCTTTACCACATGACTCCAACAAAATTTCTTGAGTCAACTCTCACCACTTGACTCAAATTTTCGTACCCTTTTATCAAATCGTTTATGGCTCCTTACAATAAAAAGAATTCTTAATTAAAAAACTTTTCAATAAAAACCCACGTGACTCCTTGACTTTGGATTATGTAAACGGATTTTGAGTCTGGCCCACGTGACCTTCAAAAAGTATGACCACCAATAAGAATAGATAATTTCTCGCAGAGTTGTTTACCGATTGAGCTTGGCCTTTTTGCTGTATGCCACGGTGCCGCGGCTCTCGGATTCATTTTTATTTTGATTGGATTCAAAGCAGCGACAACCACGGTCAGCGGGAGCGGCGACGAAAACACTTTTGCTTCAATAAAAAAGGTTTTAACGTTCGGCTTGATGCGTTGAGGCTGCGGCCATCACTCTGTTCAAATATAAAAAACCCATAAGCTACAGCGTATCGCTCCGCAGTGTTTTTTTTTTCTCGGCTTAATCGGTTAGACACTAAAGCTCTGCACGCTGCGGCTGCATGCTCTCTAGATCTCAGCTTTTATCTTAGATTATTTGTTGCGAATGTGTAAGAGATAAAACATGAATTTACAGCTCTAGCTGCTGCTATTTTATTGATCACACAAAATATCATTTATATAATAAATCTGGTGAAGGGTATTTAACCTTTTCCAACTAGAGATTTGCCTAAAATATTTTGACATATAGCCACACCTAATCATACACTAAAATTCCTCTATCACTTAACTTGACTCAATGCTCCAACACTAACTCCACATACAACTATAATCACAATTTTTAAGAAACCTTAATTCTATAGCCTTGGACTATATTAATGCAGTATTTGGTAGTTCTTTCGCAGGTAATTCTATAGCCTTTGACTATATTAATGCAATATTTGGTAGTTGTAATTAATACATATATATATATATATATAATTTGTAAGAAAACTATGCTACACCCTGTAGACAGTATTTAGTAGTTCTTCCACAGGTAATTCTATACCCTTTGACTATATTAATGCAATATTTGGTAGTTGTTATATATATATATATATATATATAAAATATACCGATGGAGGGTTTTAATTCTATTTTTTTTAATTCCCTGGCAGAGATGTGTTCTGATGAAAGAATATAGGGTTTTGCAGAGGTAAGTCTTTTCTCCTAGTAAGAAACAATGTTTTTTACGACTCGACGGTTTAGTACAAACCCTAACTATTGTCTGTAGAATGCTTCTTTCCTCTATGTAATCTCCCGTGCACGCTTCAAGGTATTTGTTTGTTTGAACGTGAGTAAGTCTGTCGAATTCCCACTGGCTGAGAGTCATGAACAGCTGAATGTTGTAATTTAATGTGTATTGTCTGTAGAATGTTTGTTTCCCCTAGGTAATCTCCAGTGCACGCTTTAAGGTTTTTGTTTGTTTGAACGTGAGTAAGTCTGTCGAATTCCCACTGGCTATAGTCATGAACAACTGAATGTTGTACTTTAATGTGTATAGTTTTTGTAACTCCTCCGAAAAGAATTCTAGGTTGGATCATAGATGAACTCCTTTATAATTTTTTGTTCTGTATGGACATAGCTTCTAAGCTTAATATACGAGGTTTCTTCCTTCTTGTTATATGATTCTATGGAACAATTGACATTGCATGTTGTATTTTCTATTTGTTTATATATTGCAACGCATAGTGTAGTATAGTTTGGAAAAACCACTGGGGCCGAGTATCACTCTAGAAGCAACACGGATTTTCGGGTACGGAATAGTTATAAGTAATTAATCAATACATGTATATCAAAAAACACGTTTTCACTCTTCCGAGGACTTACCTTTAATTCTGTGTTTTTATTTATTTTCTTATAGTTTTAAAGTGTTTTTATTTATTTCTTGGTCGCAGTGTCAATGTATTGGTCTAAAAAGAATATATAGAGGAATGAGACTGTACCAAGGGTTGCTGTTGACTCAGTCTGGCCCCAGGAACTAACCCAATATTCTAACATAATTAAATTGCCATTCGGAACATGCTTATTTCAAAATACAATAGGCTACCCTAGTATTTTGTAGAATAAGTTCGTAAAACCATATATGATTTATATATATACTTAATAGCAAGGTCTCCTTCCGGGCTGTCAAACTGATTAATCTAAATGATCATGTATATATTTAGCAACGCTTTATCAATTCGAAGTTCTTGTAATTGCGTGAGTCCTATTTTGAATCTACATCGCAAAGCAATTGAAAGAAATACTGAAGTCTCCGCCATGTGGATATAATTAAACGTAAGTTCATAGAAACTTTGCAAATATGACTGCAAATATAAATGTGAGATTACATGAAACTGACGGGCTGTAAGTTGGATCTACCGGCTTGTAAGTCAAACCATTTTTTACTACAACTAATAGGTGAAGGTAAAGATGGAGATCACCTGCATCCTGCCAGAAGAAAACAAAGAAAAAACAGATGCAAAGAGCGCAAATTTTATATGTGCAGAAGCATATAGAGAAATTACGACCTTATAGGATGTTGTTACTGAGCAGTGGAACAATATGGCAATATGACGGGAGTGAGCAGTGGAACAATATGGCAATATGACGGGAGTATAGAATTCTGCAGCAACTAAAACGAAGATCCGAACTGTGCCAAATAGGCGAGGCAACCGACGAATGGAGCATTGATATAAGTGTTGAGTTCAGAGTGCGCATAGTCGTTGCGCTCGTCGGAAAAGCGGTCATTGTTGTCGGGTCCTCCAACTACAACACCAACAAGAATGTTTGGGTTGGGACCATTGCTATACAACGACTAGAAGCCATCATTGCAGGAAATCTTTTGGGGATGGTTGTATATGGAAGGCAACGACGAACCCCTGTGATGTATACGTTCTGGAAATTTGGTGCCGTAGCCCACCATGTATGACATTCCCATAGGGTTGTCTCCCATTATATAGTCCACCTGTTAAGAAATATAATTTAGAAGATAACGATCACGAGTAGGCCTAAAAGCACCGTCTGCGCCCCAAAGGCATTAAAAAACAATAGTCAGTGATTGTACCTGTCTTTTCGCAAGAGTACGTATCCGGGTTGGAGTAGCTATGATGTTGCCGCATCTCACCACCTTGTTGGAAACGCTCAAGCATTTTGCATAAGTAAAAAGTAGAAAAGTTGTGGACGTCACATATTGCAAATTACTATCACTCATGTCGAAGAACAGCCCCCCTGCCAAATCTCAAATCAAATAAGTTAGCCTAGACTATAATCATCTGCCAAACCAAACAAATCTAGTACGCTCACCCGCGGCTAGATAAAACTATAAAATTTTACAAGGTGGATACTCTAAGTCAGTATTGTTGATTCTCATGAAGATTAACCTGATGTGTACTGCGCCTGATGTGTACTGCGCCTGAGAGGATGGTGTTCCGGGCAAGAGAGAGCAAATGAAGTTGTCAGCATGGCCCTTGTATTCCTCAAGGGACTTGGAATTTTCTGACAGAACTTCCTGCAAACCGAAGGCAACATTTGGGGTGAGCAATAAGATTGCAGAAACAGATATAATGATGCGTGCTTAATCCGATATAGTTAGGAGCATGACTGTAGTTTGGTGCATAATTTAACCTTAGCCAAAAGAACTCTGGTTCCTGAATGCTTTTTGTCCCAGCTGAATAAATTGACATTGTCCTCCGCGCCAACAGTCTGGTCATTTGATTGAATGTAGGTGAGATATGATACACTCCCTGAGGCTTTTTGCAACCATGCTGCACCCCACAGTAATTCGTCTTGCAAGCAAAAGAGTACGATGTCGTGAGGATCATATTATTATTCTCTAATACTTCATATATATTGTCCATAGATAGAGGGAGCACTCACATGATATCCCGAGTAAGAGCAAAAGAATGGGCACACTTACGACTGGTGGGAGTCACTGTAAGCGCCTCTGTGTTTATCCGCGAAATCAAATACCTTGTCTCAACAAACAACAAAGACTGTGAGGTGAATGAAAATATGAGAATTTGAGCTCTTGCAATCGTTGTTATTATACCTGCGTTGCAGTTTGAAGGAGAAGCTGAGAATAAGTACGGTCCGTTGTGCTGAATACCATGGACGCAGCTGCAAAAGCTGCAACAGTTTCTGCGGCAACGTCAGAGCCCGGATGTTCAGCATATATTTTATAGACATTGCGAGCTGTGTCCATGTCTTCGGGCCTCTCCCAGCACTTGTGATCCATGTTCGGATCGGCTACGTGTACTTTTATTCACCATTCATCATGTGTCAATATGTGTATATTGTTGGGGATTTGTCTGTTAAAATTCCAAAAACAAAATAAACTGAACACAGAGACAATGCTTTGTTTCTCACCAGGATCTTAGTACAGGGAAGCTTTAGTTTATTTCTGAGAACAAAGTATTACACACCCATAAAGAGATTTGTATTCATTAAAAAAAAAATTCCTGATACAAAGTTCATCCTCTTTCACTAAGAGGGATTCACCAAAAAAAATATGCGCAGTGTTACTCTATTCATTCATTTCCCATTACATTGTGTATGCTACGCTACTGCGTATTACATTCCTGTTCAACAACAAAATTTCATTCACATGCGCTGCTGTGCTTCTACCTTCTCTCTCTCTCAACAGACAACCACACACACAAAAAAAAAGCTTTTATACAAAATCTGAATGATTTTTTTTTAATGAACAAAAATTGTGTCCTATGCTGTGAACTACTCGAGGTTGTCCTTCTCGTCCTTGGCTGAGCTGCACTTTAACTGCGGTAGCTGAGAATTCAATGTGCAAGAGTTGGATCGCAACCTGCTTCCTTCTCGGCCATACTGTGTATTGAATGCAGTCGCCTACTGCTGTATTGCTCCATGCTTTAACCAGCTCCGCGCCATTGAATAATATCGCCCACCTCACTATTTTGAATATCAAAGGTCCACACATATATATCTTCTCTATCGGGTCCGCCTCATCGGACCTTTGTATTTCCTTATATTTCGTTATATAACGAAAATGCGCCAAAAACAATTGAAAACGGCTTTAGCGTGGACTTGAAAATTTATCAGAAATTATTTATAAGGCTATCAGGTCTATCCCATTGGGTCAGATGCATGTCATATGTAAAGACCCCGTCCCCTTGGCTATCCCGATAGCGAAATGCCGATGCGATATATTTTGACTTATGCCTGGATAACATTAAAAACACAGGAAAAAAGGCCACTGGCAGAACTGAAACAACATGAAATAAAATGTTGAATACTCGTCCGGTCCTGCCCCCTTTTTGAAAGCGTCGATGCGACATCGGCGATCGCTCATCGCAAAATATAAAAGCCCAGACCTCTTTGTAAGTCCTCCATTGCGACTCGCCAATGCGATATCGGCGATCGCTCATCGGCAATGTCTTGTGTCCCGATCCTTGGTGAAGCGCACAGTTATTGTCTTAATGCTGCTGCACGGCTCAACTGTTGCGCAGTTGAAATTACATTTTCAACACTACCCTTTAATTTCAACTGCTAGGCATTCAGTCATACCCAAACACTTCTTCAAAAATTCAAAGCTTTTCTGATCCAATGGCTTTGTCAAAATGTCTGCAACCTGTTCCTGAGTTCTGCAATGTTGTAAAGTGATTTCTCCACTGCTTACTAATTCTCTGATGTAATGAAACTTTATGTCAATGTGTTTCGTCCTCTTATGAAACACTGAATTCTTTGATAATGCAATAGCTGAGCTATTGTCACAAAAAATCACTGTTGCTTTTGCTTGCTCTTGGCCTAGGCTCCTTAACATTCTTCTCATCCAAACTGCTTGACATGTTGCTGCTGTAGCTGCCACATATTCAGCCTCTGCTGTAAACAACGCCACGATAGGCTGTTTCTTAGAAGCCCATGAAATGGCTCCTGAACCTGTGTGAAAAACATAACCAGATGTGCTTTTCCGATCATCTACACTTCCAGCCCAATCACTATCAGTGTATCCAACTAAATCTGAACATTCTGAAGTAGAATATGAAATTCCAAACATTTTAGTACTTTTGACATACCACAGAATTCTTTTTGCTGCCTGCCAATGTGTCTTTTTTGGCCTCTCCATGAATCTGGAAATCAAACTAACAACAAACATTATATCAGGCTTAGTTGCAGTTAAATACATAAAGCTGCCAACTATGCTCTTATACAAGCTAGGATCAAAATCCTTGCTACTGTCCTCTTTGTTGAGTTTTAATCCCATTACCGTGGGAGTGATTGCTGCCTTGCACTCTTGCATATTAAATCTGCCCAACACTTCATTTACATATTTTGATTGTGAGATAAAAATCCCATTTTCATTTTGATCTACTTCTATTCCTAAGAAGTATCTCAGCAAACCCATGTCAGTCATTTCAAATTCTTCTTTCATGACTGATTTGAAATTTTCAATGAGGTAGTTATCATTACTTGTAAAAATCACATCATCAACATACAATACTACAATTAAAATTTTACCATCCTTTTCTTTGATGTAGATGGTGGGTTCTCCCTCACATTTGTCAAATTCATTTTCCAGTAGATAGGAATCTATCCTACTGTACCATGCTCTTGGCGCTTGCTTCAGCCCATAAAGAGCTTTCTTCAATCTGCACACTTTGTGGTCTTGGCCTTTCTTCTCATAGCCTAGAGGTTGTTCAATGTAAACCTCATCCTTTAACACTCCATTTAGGAAGGCTGACTTCACGTCCATTTGGTAAACTTTCCATTTGTTTTGTGCTGCTATGGACAACACTACTCTCACGGTTTCCATTCTTGCAACCAGTGCGAAAGTTTCCTCATAGTCTCTCCCATACTGCTGCTTGTATCCTTTGACAACTAGCCTTGCCTTGTGTCTTTCTATTTTGCCTTCAGCATTACTCTTGGTCTTGTAGACCCATTTGACTCCAATGACTTCTTTACCTTTTGGTAGCTCAACTAAATCCCATGTCTTGTTTCTCTCTATGGCATTCATCTCCTCATCCATAGCTTCTATCCATTTCCTATCCTTAATTGCATCTTCGAAATGAATAGGGTCATCAACATGACAATAAAAAGCAAACAAGGAATTCATCCCTTCATCATAAATGTCACTTAAATTTATGAATTTATTACCTCTTTCATTTGGTGTGCAAGTACTTGAGGACGCACTTGAATTTCCTTCTTGTGGTGTGCTTGGAGAAGCACTCTCATTTATCCTCAAGGGTGTCCCTTGCTCTCCTTGTATTGGCGCTGCTGTTTGGGGATGTATTTCAGCCATCTCCTCATCATCTTCATCATGAGACAAACATTTTTTAACATTCACTGTTTTCTCTATGCTTCCATCCCAAGCTTCCTCTTCAATGAACTGAACGTCTCTACTCACAAAGAACTTCTTGGATGATGGGATATACAACCTGTAAGCTTTCGAATCCTCATTGTATCCAATGAAAATACATTTCTCCCCTTTGTTGTCCAACTTCTTCCTTAGCTGATCTGGAATGTGTGCATAGGCCACACATCCAAAAACTTTCATGTGGGTGACTCCTTGCTTTCTCTCACTCCATGCTTCTTCTGACACTTTGTTCATGACTGCTTTTGTTGGACACCTATTCAAGATATATACTGCATAGTGTACAGCTTCAGCCCAATAATCATTTGGCAAATGCTTTGCCTTTAACATGCTCCTCGCCATCTCCATGATGGTCCTATTCTTCCTTTCAACAACTCCATTTTGCTGCGGAGTGTACCTTGCTGTAAACTGTTTGTGTATTCCATTTTCTCTACAAAACCATAGGAATTCTTTGGAGATATACTCACCTCCTCGGTCTGTTTTCAAAACTTTGATGCGCAACCCTCTTTGGTTTTCTACAAGTGCTTTGAAATTGCGAAATTTTTCAAACACTTCACTTTTGTTCTTCAAGAAATAAACCCAAGTCTTTCTTGTAAAATCATCAATAAATGTTAGAAAATATTGGCTGCCTACTAATGACGGATTTTGCATCGGTCCACATAAATCTGAGTGGACAATCTCTAAGGGTGCTTTTTCCCTTATGCTTTTCCCTGATGGAAAACTTTCTCTGTGTTGTTTCCCCAGTATACAACCTTCACAAAGGCTGTCCGATTTCTCTATCAATGGTAATCCTCTTACCATCCTTTTTCTGCTCAACAAGTTAAGACCTCCAAAGTTGAGATGTCCAAATCTCAAGTGCCACAACCAATTTTCATCATTTGGCACACTTTGGAAATCCTCTTGGGTGACTGCTGCAATTACTTCTTTGTTTTTCGAATCTGCTCTTATTCTGAGAAGTAACGTTCTGTTCCTTGTCATCTTCACTTCAGCAATACATCATTTGCTGGGTGCTCTATCCATGATGGTGCATACATCATTCTCAAAGAAAACATTGTACCCCTTTTGAACAAGCTGTCCAATACTCGAGGTTACATCTCATTCTAGGAACATAATAGACATCTGCTATGGTTTTCTTTTCACCTTTCTTTGTAAATATTCTAACTTCTCCTTTACCCATAACAAAAATTTTGCTATCAATCCCAAGTGTGACTTGTGACTTCACACTTTGATCTAAAGTAGAAAACAAAGCTATGTTTCCTGTCATATGGTTACTACAACCGGAATCTAGAAACCATATGTTTTCACTGTTTGTTTCAGCCATATTACAAGCTAAAAGTACATTGTCTTGGCTGATATTTTCTCTAGTGATATTTGCATTGGATCTATTACTCATATCATGCTGCTTCTTCCTACATTCACTGGCATAGTGCCCATATTTTTTACAGTAATAACATTGGACATTGGATTTTTCATACCTTTGTCCTTGAGCATAATGTTGTCCTCTTTGTTGGCTGCTACCTTGACCTTGGTTCTGATTTGGATTGCTGTCTTTTTCTTGAGCATTTGCTGGACTGTTCCTTCCACCTCTGTTCTGGCTTCTACCTCTTCCTCTCTTGTTTCCTATGCCTTGACCTCTTCCTCTTACAAAGGACATCTGGGTCTTGAAGGCTTGCTCTAGAGATGAGTTTTCATTTCTACTCAACCTCTGCTCATGTGTTATCAGTGATGCATGAAGTTCATCAACTGAAAAGTTTGAGAGATCCTTTGTTTCTTCTATGGTGGTGACAATCACATGGAACCTTGAGGGTAGGACTCTCAATATTTTCTCCACAATCCTCCTTTCTTCAAGATTCTCTCCATGAGTCCTTATCTGTGTGACCAGACCAATTACATGTGTGAAGAATGAGTCAATATTGTATGACTCCTTCATGCACAGATTCTCAAAATCTTTCCTCAGCAACTGTAGTTTTGTTGTCTTCACTCTCTCCATGCCTTGATAGGCTGTCTTGAGAGTTTGCCATGCTTCTTTGGATGTCTTGGCTGCTGCTATCCTTGGAAACACACTTTGGTCCAGTGCTTGATACAAAAATACAAGGGCTTTTGAATCCTTCTTCCTATTGCTCTTCAGTAGATCTTTTTCTGCCTCAGTTAAGCTGTTAAACTCATTTTCATTTGCTGGTTCTTCAAACCCATATTCAACAAGTTCCCATAAATCTTGTGAGGCAAATAGGGCTCTCATGGTTATTGCCCAATAGTCATAGTTTTTCCCATTAAACTGTGGGAGCTGGGTATTAAACATACTCATACTAGTGCTGGTGCTGGCCATTCCTTGCACTCTAAACTATGCTTCAAATATTTGACTGTGTATTTGAAATACTGATTGTTTCTTCAGCAGCTACACAAAAAGAACTTTGAGGAATACCTGGATTCTTTTGTCTGAGGCTTCACTTTGCTGGAGAAGTTACTGTAGTAAGAATCCTTCCTTCAGCTTCTTTGAACCCTTCAAAGAGCCTGGATCAGCTCTGATACAACTGTTAGGGATTTGTCAGTTAAAATCCCAAAAACAAAATAAACTGAACACAGAGACAATGCTCTGTTTCTCTCCAGGATCTTAGCACAAGGAAGCTTTAATTTATTTTTGAGAACAAAGTATTACACACCCATAAAGAGATTTGTATTCATTAAAAAAAAAAATTCCTAATACAAAGTTCATCCTCTTTCACTCAGAGGGATTCACCAAAAAAAATATGCGCAGTGCTACTCTATTCATTCCTTTCCCATTACATTGTGTATGCTACGCTGCTGCGTATTACATTCATGTTCAACAACAAAATTTCATTCACATGCGCTGCTGCGCTTCTACCTTCTCTCTCTCTCTCAACAGACAACCACACACACAAAAAAAACTTTTATACAAAATCTGAATGATTCTTTTTTAATGAACAAAAATGGTGTCCCATGCTGTGAACTGCTCGAGGCTGTCCTTCTCGTCCTTGGCTGAGCTGCACTTTAACTGCGGTAGCTGAGAATTCAATGTGCAAGAGTTGGATCGCAACCTGCTTCCTTCTCGGCCATACTGTGTATTGAATGCAGTCGCCTACTACTGTATTGCTCCATGCTTTAACTAGCTCCGCGCCATTGAATAATATCGCCCACCTCACTATTTTGAATATCAAAGTTCCACACATATATATCTTCTCTATCGGGTCCACCTCATTGGACCTTTGTATTTCCTTATATTTCGTTATATAACGAAAATGCGCCAAAAACCATTGAAAACGGCCTTAGCGCGAACCTGAAAATTTATCAGAAATTATTTATAAGGCTATTGGGTCCGTCCCATTGGGTCGGATGCATGTCATATGTAAAGACCCCGTCCCCTTGGCTATCCCGATAGCGAAATGCTGATGTGATATATTTTGACTTATGCCTGGATAACATTAAAAACATGGGAAAAAAGGCCACTGGCAGAACTGAAACAACATGAAATAAAATGTTGAATACCCGTCGGGTCCTGCCCCCTTTTTGAAAGCGCCGATGCGACATCGGCGATCGCTCATCGCAAAATATAAAAGCCCAGACCTCTTTGTAAGTCCTCCATTGCGACTCGCCGATGCGATATCGGCGATCGCTCATTGGCGATGTCTTGTGCCTCGATCCTTGGTGAAGCGCACGGTTATTGTCTTAATGCTGCTGCACGGCTCAACTGTTGCGCAATTGAAATTACATTTTCAACATATATCCATGGTTCCATAATACATTCTACAGTGTCTGTCAATATCTACATGATTCCATAGTACATGCTACAATGTTTGTCAATATATCCATAATATACACAGATAAACACTGCACGGGCTCCTCTCTTTGTATGTTTGTACCGTAAAAAGAATATCTGCATTACCTGCACGTAAAGAACACCAGGATGTGCAGCGGCCTTAAGTAGGTAATCTATGGCCCAACGGATGGCAGTTTTTGCATGGTTGAGGTCATCTCCCATGTAGTCTCTCAAATTCAAAAACGCTCCATGATAGTCGTTGTTGAAACTGCAATTTCACCTGCCCGCATTTAATTCTGGAAACCACGCAGACTTCCCCGCACTGTCTTTACGAATCAGCGTTATTTCTGGAGGGAGCAGCGATCACAATCATCAATTGACGCGTGTCTGGACAGTACTTTACAAAACCACCCATTCCCCGGCACATAAAGGTTGTGTGATTGGGACCTCCAGGGGATTGCAGTCAACCGTCGGATTAAATCAACGGTCATGTACAAGCCTGCAGTATAAGGATTTAACGTGAAGTGAAAGTTTTGTTGACCGTCGTTTTTGTCCGTAAAGCAATTAAATAAAATTAATATGAAATGTCCTGTGGTCAGTAAATGTTGGTAAAAGTCTTTAAGTTTATTTTATTTTAATTCACGAATGTATTTTGTTTTAGGGTATAGGTAAAACAAAAAAAAGTCAATGTATTGTTATGTTTTTTTTGGTTGTTGCATATGAAATGTAAAAGGCGCGCAGCAGCGTGGGGAAATTTGTTTTTTGTTCAGTGAAATGAAATGTTTTCACGCACAGCAGTGCAGTGAATGTAATGTTGTTGAATACGCAATGTAATGTTTTCTTTTGTTGGTTCTGGAGTTTTTTGTAATAGGTAGCAGAGCGTATGAAGAAGTAAAAAAAAATGTCCTTTTTACACGGACAACAGTGTGTAATTTTCATAGAGCGAATGTAATTTTTTTTTTATGAAATGTAAAAACGCAGCAGCCTGAATGAATGAAAGTTTTTATTTACACAGCAGTGTAAAAATTTGTAACCAGAGACAGAATAATTTTCAGGGAGACAGTGAAGTTTTTTTTATTGCATCTGAAGCAGTGTTTGTGAAATCCCTCTGTGAGAGGAAGAATATTGTATCAGCAGTTTTATTAATGAATAGAAATCCTTTATGTGTGTGGTAAAACTCTGTTCTCCAGCAAACAATTTTTTTTGCTTCCCTGTGCAAAACAGAGTATTATTCTCTGGGTTAAAATAGAGCATTATCCTCTGTTCAGTAATTTTTGTTTGAAATTACCAGAAATTTCCAACAGTGGTATCAGAGCTGGTCCAGGCTCTTTGAAGGTGTCAAAGAAGCTGAAGGAAGGATTTTTTTGTTGCAGCAGCTTCTCCAGCAGAGTGAAGACTCAGTCAAAAAATCCAAGGTATTTCTCAAACTAGTTTTCTGTGTTGCTGTTGAAGACAGTCAGTGATTTTTAAATACACAGTCAAATATTTGAAGCATAGTTAAGAGTGCAAGAATGGCTGGCTCTAGCACCAACACTAGCATGGGTATCTTTAATACTCAGCTCCCACAGTTTAATGGGAAAAACTATGACTATTGGGAAATAACCATGAGAGCTTTGCTTGCCTCACAAGACTTATGGGAATTTGTTGAGGATGGATTTGAAGAACCAGCAGATGAAGATGAGTTTAATAACTTGACTCAGGCAGAAAAATATCTATTGAAGAGCTATAAGAAGAAGGATTCTAAAACCCTCTTATTTTTGTATCAAGCAGTGCATGAGAGTGTGTTTCCAAGGATAACATTAGCCAAGACATCCAAAGAAGCATGGCAAACTCTCAAGACAGCCTATCAAGGCATGGAGAAAGTGAAGACAGCAAAACTACAGTTGCTGAGGAGAGATTTTGAGAATTTATGCATGAAGGAGTCAGATAATATTGACTCATTTTTCACACATGTGATTGGTCTGGTCACACAGATAAGGTCTCATGGAGAGGTTCTTGAAGAAAGGAGGATTGTGGAGAAATTGTTGAGGGTCCTACCCTCAAAGTTTGATGTGATTGTCACCACCATAGAAGAGATAAAGGATCTCATAAACGTTTCAATTGATGAACTACATGCATCACTGATAACACATGAGCAAAGATTGAATAGGAATGAAAACTCATCTCTAGAGCATGCCTTCAAGACCCAGATGTCCTTTGGAAGAGGAAGAGGTCAAGGCAGAGGAAACAAGAGAGGAAGAGGTAGAAGCCAAAACAGAGGTGGAAGAAACAATCCAGCAAATGCTCAAGGAAGAGGCAGCAATCCAAATTAGAACCAAGGCCAAGGCAGCAGCCAACAAAGTGGACAACATCATGCTCAAGGACAAAGGTATGAAAAATCCAATTTTCAATGTTATTACTGTAAAGAATATGGGCATTATGCAAATGAATGTATGAAGAAACAACATGATATGAACAATAGAACTAGTGCAAATTTCACTAGAGAAAATATCAGCCAAAACAATTTGTTTTTAGCCTATAATATTGTTGAAGAAAAGACTGAAGATGTATGGTTTCTAGACTCCGGTTGCAGCAACCATATGACAGGAAACATAGCCTTGTTTTCCATGTTAGATCAGACTGTGAAGTCACAAGTCACACTAGGGACTGATAATAAAGTTTCTGTTATGGGAAAAGGAGAAGTAAAAGTTTTAACAAAGAAAAGGGAAAAGAAAACCATAACAGATGTTTATTATGTTCCTGGAATGAAATGTAATCTCTTAAGTATTGGACAGCTTGTTCAAAAGGGTTACAATGTTTTCTTTGTGAATGATGTATGCACCATCATGGATAGAGCACCTAGTAAACAATGTATTGCTGAAGTGAAGATGACAAGGAACAGGATGTTCCCTCTCAGAATGAAGGCAGATTTGAAAAATAAAGAAGTAATAGCAGCAGTGACACAAGAGGCTTTCGAAAGCGAACCGAAAGATGAAAATTGGTTGCGGCACTTGAGATTTGGACATCCCAACTTTGGAGGTCTTAATTTGTTGAGTAAGAAAGGAATGGTAAGAGGACTACCATTAATAGAGAAACCAGACAGCCTTTGTGAAGGTTGTATCTTGGGGAAACAACACAAAGAAAGTTTTCCATTTGGGAAAAGCATAAGGGCAAAAGCACCCTTAGAAATTGTCCACTCAGATGTATGTGGACCAATTCAAACTCCATCACTTGTAGATAGCCACTACATACTAACATTCATTGATGATTTTACTAGAAAAACTTGGGTTTATTTCTTGAAGAACAAAAGTGAAGCGTTTGAAAGATTTTGCAATTACAACGCACTTGTGGAAAATCAAAGTGGGCTGCATATCAAAGTTCTGAGAACTGATAGAGAAAGTGAATATATCTCCAAGTAATTTGTACGTTTTTGTAGAGAAAATGGAATTCATAAGCAATTTACAGCTAGGTACACCCCGCAGCAAAATGGAGTTGCTGAAAGGAAGAATAGGGCAATCATGGACATGGCGAGGAGTATGTTAAAGACAAAGCATTTTCCAAATGATTATTGGGCTGAAGCTATACATTGTGCAGCGTACATTTTGAATAGATGCCCTACAAAAGCAGTCATGAACAGAGTGCCGGAAGAAGCATGGAGTGGGAGAAAGCAAGGAGTCACCCACATGAAAGTTTTTGGATGTGTGGCTTATGCACACATTCCAGATCAGCTAAGGAAGAAGTTGGACAACAAAGGGGAGAAATGTATTTTCATTGGATACAGTGAGGAATCCAAAGCTTACAGGTTGTACAACCCATCGACCAAGAAGCTCATTGTGAGTAGAGATGTTCAGTTCATTGAGGAGGAAGCTTGGGATGGAAGCATAGAAAAAATAGTGAATGTTAAAAGCTCTTTGTAACATGATGAACATGATGAGGAGATGGCTGAAATACATCCCCAAACATCCGCACCAACACAAGGATAGCAAGGGACACCCTTGAAGAGAAATGAAAGTGCTTCTCCAAGCACACCACAAGGAGGAAATTCAAGTGCTTCTTCAAGCACTTGCACACCAAATGAAAAAGGTAAGAAGTTCAGAAATTTAAGTGACATTTATGAGCAAGAGGCAGCAAATGAATGTATGAATTCTTTGTTTGCATTATATTGTCATGTTGACGATCCTGTTCATTTCAAAGAAGCAATTAAGGATAGGAAATGGATAGAAGCTATGGATGAGGAGATCAATGCCATAGAAAGAAACAAGACCTGGGATTTAGTTGAACTACCAAAAGGAAAAGAAGTCATTGGAGTTAAATGGGTCTACAAGACCAAGAGTAATGCTGAAGGCAAAATAGAAAGACACAAGGCAACACTTGTTGTCAAAGGATATAAGCAACAGTATGGGAAAGACTATGAGGAAACTTTCGCACCGGTTGCTAGAATGGAAACAGTGAGAGCAGTGCTGTCCATAGCAGCACAAAACAAGTGGAAAGTTTACCAAATGAATGTGAAGTCAGCATTTCTAAATGGAGTGTTAATGGAAGAGGTTTACATTGAGCAACCTCTAGGCTATGAAAAGAAAGGCCAAGAGCACAAAGTGTGCAGATTGAAGAAAGCTCTTTATGGGCTGAAGCAAGCACCAAGAGCATGGTACAGTAGGATAGGTTCCTATCTACTGGAAAATGGATTTGAGAAGTGTGAGGAGGAACCCACCATCTACATCAAAGAAAATGATGGTAAAATTCTAATTGTTGTGTTATATGTTGATGATGTTATTTTCACAGGTAATGATGATTATCTCATTGAAAATTTCAAAACAGTCATGAAAGGAGAACTTGAAATGACTGACATGGGTTTGCTGAGATACTTCTTAGGAATAGAAGTAGAACAAAGTGGAAATGGGATTCTTATCTCACAAGGCAAATATGTTGATGAAGTGTTGGAAAGATTTAATATGCAGGAGAGTAAAGCAGCAATCATTCTCACAGTGATGGGATTAAAACTCAGCAAAGAGGACACCAGCAAGGATTTTGATCCTAGTTTGTACAAAAGCATAGTTGGCAGCCTCATGTATTTGACTGCAACTAGGCCAGATATAATGTTTGCTGTTAGTTTAATTTCAAGATTCATGGAGAGGCCAAAAGAAGCACATTGGCAGATAGCAAAAAGAATTCTGAGGTTTGTTAAAGGTACTAAAAGGTTTGGCATTTTATATACTACTTCAGAATGTTCAGATTTAATTGGATACACTGATAGTGATTGGGCTGGAAGTGTAGATGATTGGAAAAGCACATCCGGTTATGTTTTTCACATGGGTTCAGGATCCATTTCATGGGCTTCTAAGAAACAACCTATTGTAGCGTTGTCTACAGTAGAGGCAGAATATGTGGCAGCTATAGCAGCAGCATGTCAAGCAGTTTCGATGAGAAGGATGTTAAGGAACTTATGCCAATAGCAAGAAAAAGGAACAATGATTTTTTGTGACAATAGCTCAACTATTGCATTATCCAAGAATTCTGTGTTTCATAAGAGAACGAAACACATTGACACAAAGTTTCATTACATCAGGGAATTGGTAAACATTGGAGAAATTGCTTTAAAACATTGCAGGACTCAGGAGCAGGTTGTAGACATTCTAACCAAGCCATTGGGACAGAAAAGTTTTGAATTTTTGAGGAAATGTCTGGGTATGACTGATAACCCAGCAGTTGAAATTAAAGGAGAGTGTTGAAACTGTAATTTCACCTGCCCGCATTTAATTCCGGAAACCAGGCAGACTTCCCCGCACTGCCTTTACGAATCAGCGGTATTTCTGGAGGGAGTAGGGATCACAATTATCAATTGACGCGTGTCTGGACAGTACTTTACAAAACCACCCATTCCCCAACACATAAAGTTCGTGTGATTGGGACCTCTGGGGGATTGCAGTCAACTGTCGGATTAAATCAACAGTCATGTACAAGCCTGCAACATAAGGATTTAACGTGAAGTGAAAGTTTTGTTGACCGTCGTTTTTGTCTGTAAAGCAGTTAAATAAAATTAATATGAAATGTCCTGTGGTCAGTAAATGTTGGTAAAGGTCTTTAAGTTTATTTTATTTTAATTCACGGATGTAGTTTGTTTTAGGGTATAGGTAAAACAAAAAAAAGTCAATGTATTGTTATGTTTTTCTTGGTTGTTGCATATGAAATGTAAGAGGCGTGCAACAACGTGGGGAATTTTTTTTTTTTGTTTAGTGAAATGAAATTTTTCATGCACAACAGTGTAGTGAATATAATGTTGTTGAATATATGCAATGTAATGTTTTTTTTGTTGGTTCTGGAATTTTTGTAATACGCAGTAGAGCGTATGAAGAAGTAAAAAAAAATGTTTTTTTTACACGGACAACACTGTGTAATTTTCATAGAGTGAATGCAATTTTTTTTTTATGAAATGTAAAAAAACAGTAGCGTGAATGAATGAAATTTTTTATTTACACAGCAGTGTGAAAATTTGTAACCAGAGACAGAGTAATTTTCAGGGAGACAGTGAAGTTTTTTTTACTGCATCTGAAGCAGTGTTTGTGAAATCCCTCTGTGAGAGGAAGAATATTGTATCAACAGTTTTATTAATGAATAGAAATCCTTTATGTGTGTGGTAAAACTCTGTTTTCCAGCAAACAATTTTTTTTTGCTTCCCTGTGCAAAACATAGTATTATTCGCTGGGTTAAAACAGAGCATTATTCTCTGTTCAGTAATTTTTGTTTGAAATTACCAGAAATCTCCAACAGTCGTGAAAGCCATAGGGAAACCGAACTTCACATTGTCTCCTGCGTCGTAATATCCTCCCATCAAATCCACCAGCAATGCAATTTAATATGAAATCAAATGTTAAACGAGGAAACCATCAATACAGCTCATCCAGATGCCAATATTGAATCCAGATTAGAAAACTGTTCAATGTGTGCAGGTGAAGGGATGACTGAATATACGATTACTGGGAATCCATCCGAACGAGCGGAATCTCCTCGCCATCTCATCCGCTGGTTGGGAGGAAGCTTGCCAGATCTCTGACCTTCGAAGAAAAGAATGGATTTGGTGATAGCATCTTTATAGTTCTGGGGCATAGAGGATGCACTCCCACCATAATATGTATAATGTGCCTTATTATTCAACTGAGCGGCGACTTCTACTGGTGTCGCCATTGCCATCCATAGTAAACGTAAAATGATTGCTAGCAAAGAAGATGCGCAAGCTTCACTCCCCAGCTCCATTTACTAATAGGACATGTGTTTTTGGGGAGGTTTTAAATTTAATAATTAAATTGATTAATTAAAAAAATTATATCAATAATTATTATTGAAGTGAGTTGTAACTTTTTTGGCATGTGATACTCATAAGCTATTTTATTAGCTTATAATATTATAACAACACCTATTAATATATTAAGAATATCTATGGTGAAGTGGGGAAAATCTCTATGGTTAACAATTTTGTTCCATATTTCTCTATATATATTTAACTTATATATTATTTTTTTATAATTAATAATAATAATAAAATAAAATTATAATTTAGCTAGTTTTAATGATTTATTTTTAATTTTAGTCACTGGAGATGTATCATAAGATAAATATATCTAATCATGATTATATATTCATTACTACCCACATTTAACACCCATTTAATTTACATACTTTCTTTTTAGAGTATTCTATAAAATTGAAATCTTGACAATTCACCTTATCATTATAATTATTTATAATTTGGGAAAAAATCCATAATGTACCAAACCTATTATAGTAATTAACATTTAATAATTTACTTTAGCGACTTCAATTTAAGGAGATTCCCTCTTATGTAATCTCAATTCAATTCCAGGTATAACATTAATTAAAAACTAAAAAAAAATCATTAGGTTGGGTTGTTTTTCTTTGAATTTGAAAAAATATGTTTTTTTTTTAATTGAAGAAATTGTAGTTGGATTTACTCTCAAATAGTCATATTTAGGATTGGACAACAAAACCTGTGAAGACCAAACCTTCCTACCCAACCATTAAAAAAATTAAAACCATTAGAAGAATTGAATTGTTATGACCATTTGTAAGCTTGGTTTTGATAATTGGACTGTGAGATATCACTTGTCTTCCAACAGCTTTAACTAATACCATGCAACTGACAACGAGAAAACTTCCTGGTTCACAAAATGGCGGAGAAATCATCGAGTTTATTTCATAAAATGCGGGGTGCATGTTTTCAAATGTAAATCAAAGTTCGACTATTTTGTCTATTATTATAATAATATAAAAAAATTGTAGCTCGGCCCCACCCGGCCTTTTATATTTAGTAAAGGTCGTGAAACATGATGGATGCGGTGACGCACAAAGGATGAAAAATGAAAATGATAATGGTAAATTGTTCTATGTTCAGATTGGGAGCGGTCAGATGAATTGAAGGTCAGATGATAAGGATGGGTTTAAACTTTAAAGGACACTTGAGCAGTAATTTACGAAATTATAGCGTGAAAGTGGGTACAATCAGGAAGATAATCAGAGAATTTTGGGGCACTAAAAAGGGATGGTGACGTTTGTAGTTTGTATCTTGCGTGCACATGGCTATATTGTTTCTTTGTCAACATCATCTTATGATTTGTACGGCACGGCACGGATTTTCCTTACATGACAGGATCGTGATAGCTTCAACGTATTTCACAAATCCAAAAGCAAAGATTTAATAAAACGTAATGATAGGATATTGTAAAAAATGTGATCACATACGTCACGTGTTTCGGAAATTTAGCAGCTCTACTATCATATATCACATGGGTTTCTTTATGAAGCTCATGTTATGATTTGTATATTTTTCGACGCAAGCTTGGCTAAAAATCAACTATATCTGGACGAGGATGGCGCCGTGCTTGTCTTTACAGTAGGAATGGCGTTTACAATAGGAGAGGGAGGGGAAAATAATGAGAGAGGGTAATGAAGGGGGCGAATGAGAGAGACAGGGAGTGGGGGAGAAAGAGACGGAAGAAGAGAGATGAGGATGGCGCCGTGCTTGTCTTTACAGTGGGAATGGCGTTTACGATAGGAGAGGGAGGGGAAAATAATGAGAGAGGGGAATGAAGGGGGCGAATGAGAGAGACAGGGAGTGGGGGAGAAAGAGACAGAAGAAGAGAGAGACTGAGAGAGATTAACATACACAGATATGTGAAAGAGACAGAAAACCAGAGTGATGGAGAGACATAGGGTGGGAATTGAGACAAAGTTAAAAGGGGGTCATTACGAAATAGGGATTGAAGGATCAAAGGGGGTATGGAAAAAGAGAGGAAAGGGAATACAGAGGAAGGTGTTAGTTAAGGAGGGAAGGATAGCAGGGGAGAGGGAGAGTGATGTATACAAAGCTTGAGCAAGGAGAGATAGAGAGTGATGGATACAAAGGAGGTTGAGCAAGGAGCGCAGGAGAGATAGAGGGAGGAAGAGAGAGATGTTGAATTTTGTATCTATGATCAGTCTTCATTATTTATATTTTTATGCCTTGAAATGCATAATGTAATTGTAATACATGTTCCTCATGTCATTTCATTGATTATCCCTTGAACTAATTATCATAAAATGTGTTCTTCATGTCGGATTCAAAAGATAAAATTTGTAAATTTGAATTTGGAATTTTTGGCTGCAAACTAGTCATGTTGTATGTCTCTCCCTCAAGTCATGTCGGTCCTAGAGACGAGACAAGCCAATTTAGATAGGAAAATGACTATATAAAGATCATTCAACCTCCTCCTCAAGGAATCATTTGACCAAACACAAGACAATATAATTTATGAGAATTCAAGTGAAGAAGAAGTAGGATGAAGAAGGATGAAAAGGACAAATTCATCTCTAGTATCTATTTATTTCTCTATTAATTTCACACGTGTGAATTTATGGGAAATTTTTGGGCATCCTATTTGGGCAAGTGAAAATTCTAGATAGGTCAAATTTCTGAGGAGGCTGAGTGTATGTGCATATTCTGGGAGGGTAAAATTTGGCCTGGCATATTAGAGAGGGTTGAAGTTCGAAGGGAATAAGTTTGAATTGACTTGAGATAATTAGATTGTTGCTTGACTAGGTTTGATCATAGCTTGTTGGTGGGTTTGACCTCATAGTTGACTAGGTGCATTGGATGTATCTTTCGTTGAACTAAAGAATTTCTCCAAGGAAAAGGTTATTTGGTTTTTCTCCTATGGAGTTTTCCCAAGGTAAATATTATGTTCTCTTTGTGCATTGTGATCTCTATTGTCCTTATGGTTTTGTCGTTGAATTTCTAAAGTGTAATTTCTTAATGATAAACTAGAATTATTAAAAAATGATCTACATCATTAGAAGTAATTATTAGTATTTCAGAAATTTTTCCTTTTATCTATTGCACTTGAAAACTACTACATATTGAGACAATTTTCAAAGGCTCTTTGTCTTTCTTGCGACAATCATTTGTAGAAATACGACGAAAAAAATATTTCGCGATATCTCCTTGATATTCCCCTTTTGTTGTTTACATCTCCTTGATATTCAGAAGTTTGATGGACATCATTGTCACATATCATGGCATCAGAATTTCGTTGGAAACCGCCATCTCATCTCATTTAAATACAACATGTTTTGTGTCATTGAAATTGCAATGCTTAGGAGTGGAAATTGTGATGGTTATGCATGGAAATATAGATGCTTATGCATGAAAATTAAGACGTTCAGGCGCTGAAATTGCAGTGTTTGGACGTGGAAATTATGATGTCAGAAGGTTCATCAGAATTCTGACGAACTTGTAGGTTTAAATAAATTAACAGGATATGAGGATGGTTTAGATCCATCCTTTTTCCATCCATCAGTACCTAAAATATTCCTAGGTTTTACTAATTGTAGATTTTATAACCTTACATATAACAAGCATATTGATTGGTAATGGATTCATACTATAAAATCCCTAGATTTGGATAGATTTTCCATGTGGCCACTTCTCGTTGGTAGCCAATTCCTCTTGTGAGAGAAATTGAAGCACTTGTTATTTCATCCATTCTGTGAAATAAAACCAATTAATATCATAAAAGGAAAAGAATAAAAAAGTATCTAAGAACATGAAATTGCATTGGAAGTAGGTTTTTTAGACACTGAAAAAATCCCTTGATAGTGAGCATTCAAAGGTGAAGCTTCCATTAGATTTGAATATGATAATTTAAATAATGATGATGACCATGTAATATTTAAACTATAATGATGATGATGCAGATAAGACTTCAAAGCTTGACTAATTATTATGTTGTATTTTCATTTATGCTCGATAGATTTATTGATAATTAGTTGCTACTAAGTTGGGATATCTCATTGGTAAAAATTTTAATATACTTTAAAGTTTTGACCATTAAATATTTTGACATTTGAAACTTTGATAAAATCATATATGATTTTCAATTTCAAACTTCATAATGATTTTATGTTTATGTCAAATGATAAATGATCAAATATGAGATTGAGTTTGATTCATGATTTCAATTAAATCTTCATTGCTAATTTACATAAATTTTACCTTGTAATGTTTCATATACTTATAAGTTTATGTATATCCTAACATCATTCATCCTCTTTCTTGTAAATATATCATCCCAATCCTTTTCCCTATAACAACATACCCTAACGCCACTAGAATAAGTTAAAAGAGATACCATTTCTACTATGCTCTACCCATTCTTAAAATAAAGACAATGGGAAATTTGAAACGGAAAGTTATTACATATCAACTTTATTTAATTTAAACTTCAAAATATTTATTGTATGATATTCATTTTCTTTCATTCGAGATTATTTTGATCATAGTCTTAAATTTTAATATTTTTATGCTCTGAATTCATAGATGCTATAATTCAAAGAATTTAGCCAACTACAAAGGGGAATGTGGAGAGTAAAAATTTAAACCAAATTTTCCACATTTATTGAACTCACATCTTTCTCATTCACTCAACAAATTGGCATGAAAATTTATTAATGGTAACCATTTTCTTAGATGTTTAAGTGCTAAAAAAATACAAATGCCCATGCAAAATTCTTATATTTTCCATGAACTTGTGATCCTACTGTGCTTACCTATAGAAATATCTAATTTGAAAATAATGTGCCAAAAAACCTTATAGTTCTACAAATTTTTAGTGATCTAGATAGGTTTCATTAGATGAAGGAAATAAAAATATGTCCAAAGAACTTCTATGGATTAAGAAAACAAAAAATGGAAAAAATGGCAAAAGAACTTAGGTTCTTCTACCATTGAGAGAGATCTTAATATCACTTTATTAAGAAAATTCATTTCCAAATCACAAACATGAAGTATAACATATCATTAACTAATGACAAGTACAACTAAAAAATTATACCTTAAATTTATAAACAAAAAAAATCCCTCACCACAAGGGAACATGTTTTTTTGTTATATTCATCAATACTACTATTGTCTTGTAGACATTATTTTGGAGTTGAGAAAAATTTTCAATCCAGTTCCTTGTAATGTTTTCAGATCTTAAAATATGCAGCTTTTTGGTATAGTTGGAATAAGTAATTACTGGGGGGGGTGTGAATCAGTAATATTGAAGTTCTCCAACTTTAAGTATGAGTCTTTAACTGTTTTCACCATGGTCAGTTACTTGTGAGAGAAATACAGATAATAAAAAAGATAAGGAATTCACATGTACATGCAATCTATCACATGAGAAACATACACATATTGACACAAGTATTTTTATGTGGAAACACAAAGGGAAAAACCCACCAATCTGTTTTTTATTATGATGTAAATTAAGCACCTACATAATTACATCAATTTTTTTGTGAGCAACCACTCATAGGAGGCACCAACCCCTTAAGATAGCAAGAACCTACTTTCCAAGAGGCACCAACCTCTTATGAATTCAAGTCACCACCTACTCTAGCCACTGTTCTACCTTTCATACAATTTTCAAATGGAAAATAAAGGCAATTACATATACAAGGACATACCAATCTGGTTCATTGCAGTATCAGACTTCTACTATTAGTCCTCTACTATTCCATAGGCTCTCTCGGCCTCACACAACAACACCCTATATTATTCTCACAATTGCATATACTCTGCCCTTAACCTTCTCTTACACAAGCTCTCTTCAACAATCTTCTTCATTTCAACACTTAGGCCAATTTCTCAACTTTGACACTCTACTCCACTCTCTTTAGCACATACACAACAACAAAGTATTCCCCATTTGCTCAATGGAAATCCTCAATTTTTTTCTTGTGTTGCACTAAGCTCAATGTTGTCTCTACTTGTAGAAAATTCGTGATAGGTTAACTCGATAATGGAATATAAATCAAAGAAGAATACTATAACCTACTTCTACTATCAATTTGCAGAAGCTTAAAGATCGAGCTGAACAAGATAATTATAAGAAGAAGAATTAATGGTACAATACACATGAAAATAATTTTGGGAAAGCCTCAGCTACAATCCCCACTCTATTGTACTATCATACATGGTGGAAATACATAGGAATTATACAAAGCCTTAGCTCTCACAGTGAGCCAACTCTGAGTACAATCCTCACAAATGCTCACAGGAAATCTTGGCTTCTCTCTAGCCTTCATCTATGCCCTCCAAGCTCCTATTTACTTGCATTGTTCCTTGTGGATGATTAGCCTATTACCAAGTGGAAAAACAATTCTTCAAAATTGTGCAATCCTCAAGGATGAACCCTCGACTGCATGCATGACTTTTCTCCATGAG
This sequence comes from Pinus tabuliformis, assembly GCA_031772625.1. Lineage (NCBI taxonomy): Eukaryota > Viridiplantae > Streptophyta > Pinopsida > Pinales > Pinaceae > Pinus > Pinus tabuliformis. The sequence goes on along the minus strand of CM062820.1, from coordinate 463,790,040 downwards.
AAAACACATGAAACTAGTAATACACTGTCCTTGAACATTAATATCAACTGGGTCTTTCTCATAATAGACATGCATGATTTTCTGATGACAGAATCTTCAGTTAACTAGAGTAGCACTAGTTGAGTACATTAATGCATCAACTGACTGTTAACTCACTATTAGTTCCTCAAACAGTTTGGAACTAATTTAATTGGACTTAACTTAGTAAACTAAGTTAACTAATTAAAACTCAAATATAACTCAATCTTATCTCCTTAATTTAAGTGATAACTCTTGCATGACTTCAGAAACACTTCTAACTTGAATTTCTCCAACTAATTAATTTAAAATAAATAAATTAATTATTTCCAAGTAGCTGGTAAGACTAAATTTGATTTTAATTCAAAATTTATTTCAAGGACAAATTAAATTAGAATATTCTTGTTGCCGTATTTCAACACTCCCTCTTAAGAAGACAAGGATTATCTGCCACCCCGATCTTGTCTATATGGAACTCGAATTTACACTTTGACAATGCGTTTGTCAAAATGTCAGCATCTTGCTTCTCTGTCGAAGTATACTACAACAACATGATCCTCTCGACCTGTGAAAAGCCACGGGAAACAAATATTGCCTTATGCTTCCCCACACTACCATAAACATCTTGCTTTACCTTGTAAAGCCAACGATAACTCACAACTGACTTGTTCTCCAGTCTCGCAACCACATCCCAAACACTGTTACGAACTATGGAGTCATACTTCTCCACCATAGCATCAACTAAAATCGGCTGTTGCACTGCTTCCTCAAAGGAAGATGGCTCGGTCTCAACACATTCCCCAACAAGGGCCATGTATCCAGTGTACCTCTCAAGTGACCTCCTCCATCTGCGTTGAGAAGATGGTGCTCCCACATTCTCTCTCGCATCCTCCAACAATCTGTCAGCTTCTCTTGTGCCCTTCTATCCATCTCTGGAAGACTCTACTTGAGTGGATGTCTCCACTCTCGGAACCTCTGCATGTGGCCGCTCCACATCAGTTTGAGTCTCCTCCTCCTTAGGAACCAATAGTTCCTCCACAGCCTGTAGTTAGAGCTCCCTCTCAAGGGAAACTTGCATGGCCTTCTTCTCATCAAACTTGAGATCTCTACTAACCACTATCCTCTGACTGGTAGGAAAGTACACCCGATAGTTTTGAGGTGTATCAGTGTACCCCACAAATATCCCCAACTCTGTTGTCGGTTCAAGCTTCTTCCGTGCATCCTTTGACACATGGAAAATACCAATGAGCCAAAGATCCTGAAGTGACCCACATCTAGTCTCTTACCGGAGAAAGCTTCCTCTGGTGTCATCATCCCAAGTATGCAATGTGGGCTTCTATTTTGCAAATAGACCATTGTGTTGCATGCCTCAGCCCACAAGTGAAGTGGTAGGACTTGGTCATTCAGCATTTCCCGTGCTGCCCCTACAATAGTTATGTTCTTCCTCTTGACCACCCCATTCTGGTGTGGGTTAGAGGTGCCGTCAACTCTCGTTTAATTTCTTCCGCTGCACAAAAGTCTTTAAACTCTTGAGAGACATATTCTCCACCGTTGTTACTTCTCAAGGCCTTCATCTTCTTCCCTAACTCTTTCTCGACCAAAGATTTGAACTCACAAAACTTTGTGAAAGTTTGGTACTTCTTCTGCATGAAATAAATCCAACATTTACGAGAATAGTCATTAATTAAAATCACATAATACCTTTTCTTCACAATGGATGCTGTCGAGAATGGTCCACACAAATCAATATGAACTTTCTTTAAGATAGCCTCTTCTCGACTATCTCGATCATGAGAGGAAGACTTGGTGTACTTTCCTAAGGTACAACTTTTGCATGTTTCAACTTTCTCAAGTTTACCTTTGGGAAGTCCTGTAGATATATGTTTCATTATCTTCAAAGCCCCATGATACAAATGGCCCAACCGCCTATGCCACAACTCTCCAATGTCTTGGCTTTGCACCAATTCTGCTCTCATACTGAATGTTGCACAATCATCTACCTCTAGTTTATAGAGATGCTTCACCCGAATCCCTATCCTCTTGGTGCGACCCGTGGCTATGTGTCTTAGGAACACCTTTCCTTTACTGAAGATAACATTGTAGCCTTTGTCCTCTAACATCGCGATCGATAGCAAGTTCTTCTTCAGTCTAGGCACATACATCACATCTGTCAAGGTGAAAGGAGCTCCATGCTCCCTCTGAAAAGAAACCATGCCCACTCTTGAAACACTATACCTTCCATCGTCACCCATCTCTATGCGTATCTTTGGGTCTTTCTCCTCCAAGGCACTGAATAAATTTTTATCACCGGTCATGTGGAATGAGGCTCCACTGTCAAGATACTAAACACAACCCATCATTGATGACACCATGCATGCGATGAGGGTAAATTCCATTTCGAACTGAGAGGCTAATGCCTCACCTTCCTATCCTTCCCTGGATCCCTTCTTGGACTTCTTTAATGGGAATTTAGTCAAATAATTTCCCATATTGTGATAATTAAAGAATATTAATTTAGACATGTCACCCTTCTTCCCTCCATGAGAAGACTTCGATTTGAAATGGGAAGCCTTCCCCTTCCCTTTCTTTACCTTACTTACTAAGGCCAGATTTTATTCATCATCATTCTTGGATGAAGAACCATCTCGTGTGCTCCTCCTGATCTCCTCTTGTATAAGATCTGACCACAGAAGTCCCAATCCAGTGGTTTCTCCCTTCCATTCACAGAGTGTTGGTAGCTATTCCAACTCTTTGGAAGGCCAAGGAGAGTGAGGCTCACCATATCATCATCGGTAGTAGTTATTCCCACACTGCCAAGCTCATCTCTGCAGGTGGTGAGCTTATTCAGATATGTGAAAATAGTATCACCCTTCTCTGTCTTGATTGTTCAAAGCTTATCCTTGAGCGCCAATTTCCTCTAGTCGCTACTGTTCTGGTAGAGGTCCTTCAATGTCTTTCACATTGAAAATGGAGTATCCTTCCCATGGATACTTGAGATAATATGGTCTCAAACTCCCTCAAGGATGATCTTTCTCACCTTCACCACACACTTCTTCCACTCAGCCAACTCTTATGCATTAAGTGAAGCTCGCTTTTGGATTTCTTGATCAATGAATTCCTTTAAGCCATTGTCTTCTTAGTTCTAATACAACCTCCATTCTATCTTTCCATGCTATGTAATTCGAGCTACCTTCCAAGGCATACTCAAGTCTCAAGCCATAGAATGCCATTCGCCAACCTTGAAGTATGATATGAATTTGATTTTCACATGCAACCCCGAACTTAAAACTTCGAATTCTCTTCTCAGTATACTATTCACAGCTCCGATACCATGTAGAAAATCTGTGATACGTTAACATGATAATGCCATATAAATCAAAGAAGAATATTATAACCTACTTCTACTATCAATTTGCAGAAGCTTAAAGATCGAGCTTAACAATATAATCAGAAGAAGAAAAATCTATGGAACAATACACATGAAAATACTTTGGGGAAAGCCTCAGCTAAAAACCCCACTATATTGTATTATCATACATGGTGGAAATACATAGGAATTATACAAATCCTTAGCTCCCACAGCTAGCCAGCTCTCAGTACAATCCTCACAGATGTTCACAGCCAATGTTGGCTTCTCTCCAGCCTTCCTCTCTGCCCTCCAAGCTCCTAGTTCCTTGCGTTGTTCCTTGTGGATGATTAGCCTATTACCAAGTGGAAAAACAATCCTTCAAAATTGTGCAATCCTCAAATATGAATCCTTGACTGCATGCATGAGTTTTCTCCATGAGAAAACACATGCAATTGATAGTACTCTGTCCTTGAACATTAATCTCAACTGGGTCTTTCTCATAATAGACATGCATGAGTTTCTGATGAGGGAATCTTCAATTAACTGGAGTAGCACTAGTTGAGTGCATTAACGCATCAACTCACTGTTAACTCACTATTAGTTCCTCAAAGAGTTTGGAACTAATTTAACTGGACTGAACTCAAAACTAAGTTAACTAATTACAACTCAAATATAACTCAATCTTATCTCCTTAATTTAAGGGATAACTCTTGCATGACTTCAGAAATACTTCTAACTTGAATTTCTCCAACTAATTAATTTAAAATTAATTAATTGATTATTTCCAAATAGCTGTTAAGACTAAATTCGATTTTAATTCACAATTTAATTCAAGGACAAATTAAATTGGAATATTCTTATTTCCATATTTCAACACTACTGCCATTCACATTGCCTGAGAGTGTACTCTTGAATTGACACTCCATTCTTCTGTTGCATCACTTTTTACAAATTATGTCGTTGTATTAAAACATCAGAATGGGCTTCATTTGCTTTACCATCTCACTGAGTGATTCTCCATGTTGAGAATTCAATCTAAGTCCACCTGCACACTCCACTAAGAGTCCCCATGCTTATTCATGGCTCACATAGCTTGAGTGTACTTTCGCATGACTTCTCTTTTCTTCATTTGTTTCTATAATATGTTCACAGGAGATTAGGGATGACTTTCTTTCAACATTGAGACAAGCCCAACAATTCTTCTCTTAGAATCGTGGTCCTAGTTGCCTTGACCCAATGATCTCTACAGTCACCATTAACTTCATCAACCAACTCCTTTGCATGCATTTACTCTCAAGATGTCAGATCATTCATCCTTTAACACTCTATGTTGTAATATCAGAGCCCATGCATATCGTAACTTTTATTGAAAAGACCTTATGAAATCGCAAAATCATAATTGTATTTTAGCTCCTTCTGATTAACCCTTTATCGCATTTCCTCCATAGGACGGTTGCATGTGACCTGTAGCTTCATACTCCTTTTTATTAAAATATCAGAACTATCATATTTAATAACTTTTATTTAGAATGATGTTACAAAATCATAAATCTCTAATATGTTGTTGTCGTCTTTTTCTTAGCCCCTTCTTGTTTTTCCTCCATGGGGCAAGGTGTCGTGACTGACAAAATAGGATTTAGGTGTTAAGGCCTTGAGGCTCTTGTTAGGGGCTTATCTCCCTCTGTTATTGCTATCGCCCTTGGTTCTTTTAGGCTTCTACAACCAAATGCCACTAATTATCGAAGCCCCTTTATTGAATCAAAACTTTTTCATAATGCAATTTTAGAGGAGTTCCAAAATATTTGACCTACGATATATCTCCATAGCACTTAGGTGCTTAGTCTTATCTATGGCCTTGGTACTATAGGCCTCCTTCAACCATGTGCCACCCAAAATTAGAAGCTCCCTCCATCATAACTTTTTGAAAATACAATTGCGAAGGAGTTCCCAAATTGATACCTCTGAAATTTTGACCTATGAGAAGATGTCATGCTAATGTCATCATCGCCACGTGGCTTCTCCTTAGTGGTGACACATGTGAAATGAATTTTCCCTATTAAGCCACCTAAAATGTTGAATTTTACTGCCATGTGTGTTTTGTACTGCCACATCATGCGGATGTCATCTACCTCGTCATCTTCTCAGGGCCAATCACCTACTACCATGTGTCCTATTGGAGGAGAGAGAAAGAGTCCCTTGGTCCTTTATTTTTTCATTGAAATCCTTTGTAAATATCATTTCTCACAACCTTGACACTTTCAAATAATTGCAGTTATAAGGGCTTACAAAATTTCGATGTTTTGAAATATCGAGACTCTAATATCTGCCTACTTTGAGGTCTGCCCTTCGATCTTTTGGCCTTCCGAAATTTTGCCCACTACCCTGGTCTTCCCTCCTGATATCGAGTCCCAAATTTCAGCCCTGCTCCTTTTGGGTCTCCATTAAATAAATTGCCAGGGAAATAAACCATCGAGGTCTGATGTTTTGACTGCCAATATGTTGACCTCCAATATGTTGGCTACCCCAAAATTTCAATCGACATAGGACTAACTTCACCAGTCAATAAATTTTGACCCCGATGGCCATTCATGGACTTCCATAGACCGTTGGAAATATTTTTCATAGCACATCTCAGAGGAGAAGTTTCGATGTAGGATTCGATCCCATTTTCTACCTAAGAGATGGCTACAAAATTTTTGTTGTTCTTTGCAACTTGGACTTTCTCTTGTGCCTGGAAACTTGGACTCCCAACTACCACAGTCATCGTTTTATGGCTTCTCTGATAAGCCTACTACTAGAGACTACCGTAACCATAGGAACCCCCCTAAGCATATACTTCCACAAACCTCCATGCTGATCTGGTTACATCAATGCCAACATAGTGGCATCCACTAGCCATCTAGACAATGTCAACTATACAACAATCTCCTTCTTTGGGATTGATGGCAACAACATAAGATCCCCCTAAAACCAGGCATGTTATTCTTCATTGTTGTTCTTCTCTGATGCATCAATAATATTCTCCCCCTTTGGCATCAATAACAAAGGATTCCCTTGAATACTCCCCCTAAACAACTGCAACCTACTCTTCAATTGATCCCTCATGCTGAATAGCTTCCAGTACATATTATAGTTGAGTCATTTGGGAGGAGAAGTCACAACTCCTATCTTTTTCCCATGATATTCAAAGGGTTCTATTGCTAGAGGCTTTGTAAATATATCTACAAGTTGGTCTTTAGTGGCCACATATTCAAGTTGAACAACATTGGCTACAACCTTCTCTCTTAAGAAATGAAACTTGATAGGGATATGCTTGGTCTTTGAGTGCATAACAAGATTCTTAGAGATATTGATGGAACTAGTATTATAACACATGATTGGAATAGGATCAATCAATGCTACCTTAATGTCCTTCAAATTTTGATTCATCCATAAAATTTGCGAGCAACAAGTGGAAGTTGCAATATACTTAGATTCAATAGTTGATAAAGAAATGGAGGCATATTTCATGCTAACCCAAGACACTAAGCAACTTCAAAAAAAGAATTTTACACCTGAGGTGCTCTTCCTGTCATCAATATTTCCTACCCAATGAGAATTAATATAGGCCCTCAACTTAAACTCTCTGATTTTAGCATAACACAGTCCATAATCAGTTGTTCCTTGCATATATTTGAAAATCCTTTTACAGCAATGACATGAATTTCATGAGGAAAATCTTGAAATCTAGACACAAGACCCACTGCTTGCATGATGTCTAGTCTTGAAATTGTGAGATACAACAAGCTTCCTATAATTGATCTGTTCTCAGTCTGATTTACTAGTGGCGTATCATATTATTTGTACAATTTGTAGCCATTAACCATAAGAGTGCTAACTAGCTTGCAATCTTCCAGTTGAAACTTCTTCAAAGTTTCTCATAGGTACTTGGATTGGGAGATAAATACCCCATTTTTTGACTGAGAAATTTGTAGTCCTAAGAAGAAGGATAATTCTCTGATCATGGATATTTTAAACTCTATCTGCATATAGTTTGCGAATTGTTGCCCCAATTGTTCCAAATCACTGCAAAAGTTTACATCATCCACATACAAAACTAAAATTAGTAGATGATGATATTCAGACTTTATGTATAGGTTGTTGTCTAAAGTACCTTTCTTAAAGCCTTGTTGCTGAAGGTATCAATCCAGCCTTGTATACCAAGCTCTTGGAGCCGGTTTGAGTCCATATAAGGCCTTTTTAGTTTCCACATAAACTCTTTATCATTGTTAAGTGTGAATCCTTTTGGTTGCTCAATATAAACCTCTTCTTCCAGATATCCATTGAGAAATGCAGACTTAACATCCATTTCATATACCTTGGTACTTTTATGACTGGAAAAGGCAAGAAGCATTATGATAGCTTCCAGCCTTACTACTGGTGCAAAGGGTTCCTCAAAATTTATTCCTTCTATCTAGGCATACCCTTTTCAAACTAATAGAGCCTTGTTCATAATTACTCAACCCTACTCACTTAGATTATTTTTGAAGACCCATTTACTACTTATGTCATTTTCTCTTTGGGTCTTGGAACAAGCTCTCAATTGCTATTTTTTTCAATGTGGTCAAGTGCGTCATTGATGGCTCTCATCCAAAACTTGTCCTCACTTTCTTGGATGAGAATTTTAAGCTCAATATGAGATAGTAGAGTAAGATTTTCATATCTTGAACTTTGAAAAAATTTCCTCCTCATCTGAAGCCTACATATCTGGAACATGTTTTGGACCTTGAATTTTTGCTTGTTTCCACATATTTGTTATAGGAATCTGTTTCACCTTGATATCAAGGATTGATGTATGAACTCTCTTCTCCATTTGAGTTCATGTTTTCTTTAGAGGAATCAGGTTGTGAAGCTACTTCATCTACTGCTACATCAATCTAATCCTCAACCATGTTTGTTCATTTATTGTAGCATTTGTATCCTTTACTTCAAGTAGAGTACCCGAGTAATATAACCTCATCAATGCATGAATCAAAGTTTTCAGGATTTTAATAATTCCTTTTGATAAATTAATTCATACAAAACACTTTGTAGTTTTAAGCTAATGCAAGTCTCCCCTTCCACAACTCAGATAAAGTTTTATCACTATTAGGCCCGAGTTATGTTTTGTGTGATAGGCACACTGTTGCTTGTGCTACTTCTCCCATGAAGATATGAGGTACATCTGTTTCATCCATCATAGTTGTGTCCATTTCCTCGATTGTTTTGTTCTTTCTTTCAGCTACTCCATTTTGTTGTGGAGTTCTAGCCACAAAATATTGCCTCCTTATGCCACGCTCTTCACATAATTATTCAAATTCTATTGAAATGTATTCTCCTCCTTTGTCTGATCTTAAGCATTTGACCTTGAGATATTTATTATTTTCTACTTGAGCTTTAAGTTCTTTAAAGTGTTTAAACTCTTCTGATTTTTCCTTTAAGATCATGATCCAAGTGGCCCAAGTAAAATCATTAAGAAACAACTTAAAACATATTTCTCCTCTTGGGATTTTTTTCTCTATTTTGGCCACAAATATCTGTGTGAATTAGCTCTAGTGGTCTAGAGGAAGAGAATTTTTTTGTATTGAAATGAGTCCAATTCTGCTTACCAAATTGACATGACTTGCAGATTTAATTATCAAGCCTTGATACCCTTGGAAAACCTCTTACAGCTTCCAACTTACTAACTCTTATTAGATTGTCAAAATTCATATGAACAAGTCACTTGTGCCATAATTGGGCTTCATTCGACTTGCTCAAATAGCTGCTTGCTCTTGAGTCATCAAACACATATACATTATTGTGAGTTCTAACTACTTTTCCCACCAGCTTTCGATTTTATTCATTTCGTATCTCATAGTCCTTGGATCGAAAGGTCACATTAAATCCATTATAAAACATTTGACTTACACTAAGCAGACTATGCTTGATATGTTCTACATACAACAGATTTTGGGCTTTTGACTTTTCTTGAAGACTGACTATGCCCTTACCATTATTTATTGCTAGGGAATTGTTGCCAAAAGTGATATTGTTCCCTCTGTCCTTTTATTTTAGCAACTAAAATTTTCTCTTATCCCAAGTCATATTCTTGGATAAACCACTATCCACATATGATTTGTTTTCTTGACTATGCACTGATAGAGCAAGCCCACATTCCATGCTCTTTCCATAATTTTGTTTCCAATTTTCCTTATCTTTTCGAGAAGATGGTTTCCAAGTGTTCTGAGACGTAGATGGATGCTCAAGATGTCTTCTAAACTCACTTTCCTTGTGCCAAAAATTATTACATTTGAAACATTCAACATCATTCATTAGGGGAGAAGAGGTATTTCAATTTCTGAGAGTAGAGTTTTGAGATCTAAGATTCTGATACTTATTGTATATGAATTTTTCATCTCTTTCAACTTTGATTTTTCTACAATCAACATCCTTATGTCCAAATATGTCACATTGATAATAATTACCATAAAATAAATGAGAGTACCTGATGTTGGAGGGTTCATGAGTTTGTCCATGAAGGTATCTCTGTTGTCTGGATGATTGATTCTTTTTCCACTTGTGTGGTTCCTTGGTCTAGATGCAGTTATTATTCCAGTGATGGGATCCTCTATGGCTTGCTCCCTTTTTGTCTTCATTGATTCTTTCTGGATACAACTTTTCATAGCTCTGAGGTTCCTCAAATCCCGTTGACTGAAGTTCATCTTTCCCATATAAGATTCTTGTGATTTGGAGTATCCTATGCTTGTTTTATTTCTTGAAGTCCTCTGACTGCTTATAATCTGATATAGATTTCTTATTCCTTCTACAAATTTTTCATTTATGTATTTCTCGATCTTCATTTTCTCAAGATTTGTTCTCAGAGAGACGACCTCTACCTCGAGACTCTGATAGTTCTCTTCCCATTCATGGATCAAATCTTGAAGAAATTATTCCTTTCATTTAGCTTCTTCTAGTTTGAATTTCAAGGAAAGAATTTCATATTTGCATGTTTTTGAGATTGTTTCCTTCTTTACCTTGAACAATTCCTGTTTTAATTTCTTGTTCACTTCTTCTAGTTTCTCGCATGTTCCTTGATTTTATTCGAGTAGAATAGTTAATTTATCTTTGCTTTTAATGGCTTCGTCAAGTTTTTCTTTTTGATAAACAAACTCCTCATTGTTGGAGTTGTACATATCTTCTTTAGCACACTATAGTTGTTCTTTTAGTTGCTTTTTCTTTCTCCTTGCCTTATTTCACCCATCAAGAGCACTGATGAGTTCCCCTTCAAGGTCCACTACTCCTTGTTCTTCTTCTTCCTCTTAAGAGTCAGTAATATATTTTCTTCTTGTATTTTGCTCCAAATTCCATAAGTAAATACTTATATGAATCATCTTCTGAAGAGTTTTCATTGTATGACTCTAGTGTTGGTCTATCCTCTTTGGAGTAGAGCCTCTTTTCTTATAGAAATTCTTCTTCTAATGTTACTAAGATTTGTTTCTAAATTTATGATCATATTCCTTTTTAGTCCTTTCTTTGTAAGGGAACTTGGATGAAAAATGTCCAACTCTCCCATAGTTAAAGCATTTAAAGGGAAACTTCCCTTTATATTTTCCCAAGCCATGATTCAGTTTCCTAGAAAACTGAGCTAGTTCCTGATCATATTCATAATTGTAGCAATCTTAATGATATTTTTTCTACTTGGCCTTCTTGGACACTTTAAACATTTCCTCCTTGGGTTCAAACTTCCCTCTTCCTACTCTCATCTCATATGGTGTGAGAGTACGAACCAATTGGTCCATCTTCAGATCCTTTAAATTAGTCATTTCTTCAATAAGAGATACTTTTTCATCAAATAACATGGGTAGTGATCTTAAGACCTTTTGAACAATCATATCTTCCTTGAATTCTTCACCAAGTCCTCTAATCATAATGATTACTTCATAAACTGTGAGGAAGCATTATGCTATGTTTTCTTCTTCACTCATTTGTAAGCTTTCAATCCTCATTCTAAAGCTTTGGAGTTTGGCCTGATTAAATTTTTCATTTCCTTTATGACTCTAATTGAGCTTCACCCACACTTCCTTGGCATACTTAAAGTACATAAACGTTACAAGTTTAGATTGACTCGGGCCAAAGAGAATGAAATTTTTGGCTTTAGCATTATTTCCATACAATTTTTTATCATCTGCATTAGTGGGAGTGACATTAGGGACATCATAATCTACCAGTACAAAGCTCCAAACATCTACTCCTAGGGACATAAGATAGGATTCCATCCTAACCTTCTAGAAGGCATAGTTTGTCCCATCAAAGGCTCGTATCTTGCTTGAGTAAGCATCTTGAATCTCTTGCCTAGACATAATTTCTTATGGATCTACCTTCCAATGGTTACACTTTTCTTGAAGGAACATGGCTCTGATACCAATTGTTGGAATAAGGAATTGCTGAGAGGCGGGGAGTGAATCAGTAATAGTGAAGTTCTTTCAATTTTAAGTATGAGTCTTTAACTATTTCCACTATGGTCAGTTACTTGTGGGAGCTCTCATACACAATAAAGATAATAAAAAAGATAAGGCATTCAGATGTACATGTAATACATCACATGAGAAGCATACACATATTGACACAGGTATTTTGACGTGGAAACCCATAGGGAAAATACCACTAATATTTTTTCTATTATGATGTAAATTAAGCACCTTCTTAATTACGTCAATTGGTTTGTGAGAACCTACTTACAAGAGGCACCAAACCACTTAAGATAACAAGCACCTACTTGCCAAGAGGCACCAACCTCTTATGAATGTAGGATACCATCTTCTCTAGCCACTGTTATACCTTTCATACAACTTTCAAACTGAAAACAGAGGCAATTACATATATGGAGAAATACCAATCTCATTCCTTGCAGTATCATACTTCTTCTCTCATTCCTATGTTATTCCAGAGGCTCTCTTAGCCTCACACAACCTCATCCTATCCTTCACTCATAATCGCATATACTCTGCTATCAGCCTTCTATTGCACATGCCCTCTTTATCACTCTGCATCAATTCAAAACTTGGGATAGTTGCTCAACTTTCACACAATATTCTCCACTCTCACCACCACATACATAAAAATGTTGGATTCCCTAATTTCTCAATGGAAATCCTTAGTTTTGTTCCTCGCATGGCACTCCATTCTTCTGTTGCATCACTTTTTACAAAAGTTTTCGTTGTATTAAAACATAATAATGGGCTTCGTTCAATTTACCATCTCACTACGTGATTCTCCAGGTTGATAATTTAATCTCATTCGACCGTCGAACTTCACTGAGATTCGCCATGCTTATTCATGACTCATAGAGCTTGACTGTACTTCCGCATGACTTCTTTGTTATTCATTTGTTTTGATAAGATGTGCATGGAGGATTAGAGATAGATTCCTTTCAACATTGAGACAAGCCCAACTGTTCTTCTCTAAAAATCGTGGTCCTCATCGCCTTGATCCAACGATCTCTATAGTCACCATTAACCTAATCAAACAAATCCTTTATGTGCATTTAATCTCAAGCTGCCAACTCATCCATCCTGTATGACTTTGCACTACAATATGAGAGCCCTTGCATATCGTAACTTTTATTGAAATGACCTTACTAAATCACAAAATCTCGATTGGATTTTAACTCCTTTTGCTTAGCCCTTTATCAAATTTCCTCCATAGAACCGCTTCTTGTGACCAGCGGATTCATACTCCTTTGTATTGGAATATTAGAGCTCTCATATTATGTAACTTTTATTTAAAATAATGTTACGAAATTGCAAGTCTATGATCTGCCTTTGGCCCCTTTTGCTTAGCCCCTTCTTATTTTTCCTCCATGGGACTAGGTCTTTTGACTAGCGACATAGAATTTAGGTGTGAAGGCCTTTAGGCTCCTACTGGGGGCCTATAACCCTATTTTATCACTCTCTCCCTTGGTTCTTTTTGGCTTCCACAACCAAGCACCAAAAATTATCAGAGGCCCTTTATAGGATCAAAACTTTTCCATAATCTAATTTTAGAGGGGTTCTGAAATATTTGACCTTTGACATATCTCCATAGCACTTAGGTGTTGAGCCTTCTATATGGCCTTGGTCCTTTGGATCTCCCTTGACCATGTGCTACCCAACATTGGAAGCTCTCTCCATTGTAACTTTTTCAAATTACAATTACGAAGGAGTTGTGAAATTCTAACCTTTGAAGTTATGACCTCTGAGACGACATGATGCTAGTTTCATTATCACCACATGGCTTATCCTTAGTAGTGACACATGTGACATGAATTTTCCCTATTAGGCCACCCAAAATTCCAAATTTGATTTCCACATGTTTATCGTACTTCCATGTCATGCTGATGTCATCTACCTCGTTATCTTCTAAGGGCCAATCACCTCCTTTCACGTGTCCTATTGGAGGAGAGAGAAAGATTCCCTTGGTCTTTTGGTTTTTCATTGAAATCCTTTGTAAATATAATTTCTCACAACCTCAACGCTTTGAAATAATTGTAGTTATAAGGACTTACGAAACTCTCATTTTATGAAATATCTAGCCTTTGATATCTACCTGCTCTGAGGTCCGACTTCTAATATTTCGACCTTCCAAAATTTCGCCTACTGCCCTCATTCGTCCTCTTAATATCGGATTCTAAAATTTGGCCCTGTTCCCCTCAAGTCTCTTCTAAATAAAATGACAAGGAAATAAACTGTGGAGGTTTGATGTTCCAATCTATGATATGCTGCCTGCTCTGGTATTTTGACCTACTTAGGACTAACTTCAGTGGTCAATAAATTTTGATCCCAATGGCCATTCATGGACTTCCACATATTGTTGGAAATCCATTTCAGAGCACTTTCCAGAGGAGAAGGTACAATATAGGCTTTGAGCCCATTTAATACCTGAGAATTGGCTACAAACATTCTATTTTTCTTTGCGCCTTGGCCCTTCTCTTGTGCCTATAATCTTTGACTCCCGACCATCATAGTCATCATTTTATGGCTTCTCCAATAAGCCTACTACTATGGTGATTCACTACTAGAGACTGAGCAACCATAGGACTTACCTTAAGCAACTACTGCCACAAACCTCCATGTTGATCTGATTGACATTAATGCCAACACACTTGCAACCACTAGCCATCCAGACAATGCCAACTGTCCAACAAGAATGGCCCTTTAGGAATGACATTATCAGGGATAGAAACATATGTTTCAAGTTCACAAAGAAATGTGAATCCATTTTATGTTTACATTAAACAATAATAAAAAAAGAAAAGGAAAGGTCAATACGTTTGGCATCATCTAACCCATGTAGAAATCCAACAACATTCCAAGGAGCTGGAACATAATAGAGACATCCAATCTTGTAATTATCAACATACCAATAAAGAGTCCCCTAAGATTGAGTTGTGAATAGCAACCAAATAAAGCATAAGACATCAAATAAAATCAGACAAGAATCTAATGAACATTACTATAATGTTACTCACTATTCTATGGAAAAATATTTTTTGCATTCACATCAACTTAAATTTTGGACATGTTGAATATAGTCATTGATCTGTAAACTACAACAAAATAGGAAATTTGCTCTAGATTTAACACCAGATTTTAGTGCATTTTTTTCTAGTTAGGATAAGCATCGTGGCACTAAAATTGGCTCTATTGTACAGTTTTTAAAGTGTCCTTTTCTGCGCCATATTTTTCATCCTTATTTACACCATATTTTTCATCCTCTATTACATAAGATTTTGCATTAAGATTTTCCTCTGGTTTTACGACAAGTTTTGCTTCTAGTTTCATGCCATTTTTTACATATGCATTTTCATCATTTTTTGCTTCCTATTTTATTCCATTCTTTGCTTCCATTTTTACACCATATTTTGCATGCAATTTAATGCCTTTTTTTGCATCTAGTTTTTGTCAATTTTTGCATCTAGTCTTACCCCGATTTTTTCTTCTAATTTTATATATATTTTTGCATCTCATTTTACACCATTGTTTATGCCTATTTTTGCACTATTTTTTGCATCCTTTTTGGTTTCTAATTTTGCATCATTTCCAACATTCAATTTTTCATCGTTTTTTCTTCCTCATTTTGTGTCCACATTTGCATCTCATTTTTTGCCTAGGTTTGAGTCTAAATTTTCATCTAGTTATGCATCATTTTTGGCATCCAATATATTGTCCTTTGTTTCACCATTTTTTAGCTCAATTTTGCATCACAATTTTACACCATTGTTTGCATCCTCATTTGGCATCTGAATTTGCATCCTTTTTTGTTTCTTTTTAGCACCCAACTTAGAATCCCCTCTTGCTTTCAATTTTATGTCTAGTTGTGTTTCATTTTCTGCATCTAGCTTGGTGTCGATTTTTTTGTCCTTATTTTCACCCTGGTATACTTTTTTATGCCCTATTTTGTTCCCTTCTATGTCTTGTTTAAAATCCTCTTTTTTTCCTTGTTTTATTCTTCTCTTGACGCATAGTTTAAAATCAAATTCTACTTACATTTTTACATCCATTTTTCGCTTCTTGTTTAGAGTGCACTTTTCTTCCCATTTATGACCCCCTTTATGGGTTCATTTTACTAATTTAAAATACATAGTGAGATATATTACAATTTATAAATATCATTAAATTATATATCACAATTAAAATTGATAACATAAGGTTTGTAAGTAAATTTGAAGAAAATTGGAAACATCCATCCAAGAAATAACAATATCATCATATATAATAATTCTCCATCAAATAATCATTGGCAATTTTCAATAAACATATATGACTATCAAATCAACACCCATCACATATATCATTATTCTAAGGTAAATTTACAAGATCCATCCAAAAATAGTAATGTCATCATACATAATAATTCTCCATAAAAAAACATTGACAATTTTCAACACATATATAAAGTAACAAGATAATACTAAAAATATCATTGTCATCTTTAATCAAATCAACTAAAATTCAAATGTGCGATTACCATATCAAAATCTTTCATGAACATCATTATTCTAAGGTAAATTCAAAACACCCATCCAAAGATATTAGTATAATCAAACATAATATTTCTCCATCAAAATAAAGTTGATAATTTTCAAAATGTGCATAGGCATATAAAATTTAATCTTATAATGTAATGATATGTTGTGAGCAAAGTAGTGAGGCTATGAGCCTTGATCACACCATTATTCAACAAATGAAAGGTTGAACATACAAGTGGTAGTATCATATTGATATATTTTGTAACCAAATGTCGTTGACCTATCATATACATCAATTTTGTAGCCAAACATTGTTGATATCATATACATAAGGTTAGTGACCTCGTAAAATAGCTAAGATATGGAGAAAAGTCCAAAGGTTTCCATATTATTTAGATGATATCATATACATACGGTTATAGGTATTTGAAAATAGCTAAGATATGGAGGAGAGTTCAAAGGTTTCCATATGTTGTAGATGGTCCACGCCTGATGTTTGACCTTCCAAAAGTACAACTTGGTAGCAGAGAGTGGATGCAACTACTATGGATGTTTGTACTATTTCCTGTGGTGGTGATGCCTCAAGCGTACGACTTGAGGTTGTTTCTACTACTTCCATTGGTATTGAAGACTCAAATACAGGATTCAAAGGAGATAAAATAGGAGAGGTAACCAATGGAGGAGCAGAAAACAACGTAGTAGAAGTGACACATGGAATATACTTGGGGTATGAACGTGATGTATACTAGATATATGGAGGGGGTGGGATATGGAAAGGCCTCAATATGCACATATGCTTGCGCAATAGGAGAGGCCACTCACAAATTCTAATGATGCAACTTCAAACAATGGAAATACAAAAGCATAACATTAAAATTATACATGCCTTTCCCCTCCATTGTGAATCTATTTTTCTCATGTGTGAATCCATTGGATGGACATACATTATTATAACACTTGTATTAGTTGTTAGGTCAAAATGATATGGATTACTATATACCATGGTGATAGTTTTAATAATAGATATCTAACCATTCAATATAGCTGCAATGATTCTATAACTACTATGGACATATACATTTCAAAACAATAAAAATCCTTTATTCTTGGAATTAACTAGAGTAAGTGAATAAAAGTTGGTACTCAAACCTTAATTCTTGTTTTTCTTCTGATTTATGGAGATCTTATTGTTGTTACACTTGCATTATCAAAACCCATGCAATCGAGTTGTAGATCTAGCTATGGATATATGAACCTAACAACAATAAGTTTTTATTATCAAATCCCATGTAGTATTGCCGGTATACCCACATTATCAAAAATTGAGTATTAGGTAAATAGATCTATCAATGGATATATGCATTCTAGAACAATAAAAATCCTCTATCTAAAATGCTTGTGTTAGCTATGGATATATGCATTCTAGAATAATAAAAATCATCTATCTAAAGCCCCTATGTCAATGAATTAGCTATAGAAATCACTTGTATCATTGAATTAGATCTATCAAACCCATGTATCAATGAAATGGATCTAGCAAACCCCTGTATCAACGAAACTAGATCTGGGAAACACCTATTTATGTGAACTAGGTCTTAGCAAACCCTTCTAGAAAATATTTGTATTAGCAAACTGGATCTATCAAACCCTCTATGACTGAACTAGATGTAGAAAATATCTATATGAGCAAACTGGATGTAGCAAATATCCATATGAGTGAACTAGATGTAGAAAATGGATATATGCCTTCCACAAATTAAAAACCTAGATATATCGAGAGAGTCTATAGATATATAAGGAGGGAAAAAATAGAGTAGGAAGGAAATTTAACAAATGGGGAAAAATACATAATCTAAGGAAATTCAAAAATTAATAAATAAATGAGGGAAAAGGGGAATCTTGAGAAAATATAATTATTAATTATTTAATTGAAAAAAATGGTTTCTTCTATTTTGAATACATAATATCTAAATTATACCCGATTTAGTTATATATTAGCCCCACTATTTACCCTTATTTATTGAACCCTTATTTATTGAACTACAACTGACCTTATTTTCATTCAATTAAAAAAATGCTTTTGTTTTTCATAATGGTTTCTAATAATTTATTATGTTTATATTTATAAATATTTATATTTATAAAAAATATATATATTTATTATTTTATTTGTTTAAATAATTTATTGTTTTATTAGATTTTTAACTAATTAAAGTCAATTTTCTTGTTACTTCTTTTATGCATATGAACTTTTCATAACTTATTTTCATTCAAATTAAAAAAGAATGTTCTTGCTTTTAATAATAACGTCTAATAATATACTTTTAATATATTCATCTTTATAAATATTTATATTTTTAATACTTGTATTTTTCCTTATGTTATTTTTTATTATTTTTATGTTTATATATGTTTAAATAATTTTATTTTATTTTATTGGTTTCGGACTAATTAATATGCACTTTCTTTTTTATTTGATTTTTCCATTGAATTCAAGCATTTTTGCATTATTTATTTCCTCCATCTATGTCATGATGATCAGTTTGGAACAATGACCCCAAAAATATTGTGGTGATTAATCCAAAGAAGTCATTCTCTTAAAAGATATTCTCTATTATATAAATATTTAATTTGGATATCAACATGATTTTTCATTCTTAGATTAATTTAGGTTGAAGATATATTCTATTTTTCTAAATTATAGTAAGGTAGGGTAAAATTAATATTAATTTAGGTTATTCTATATTTGTGAAATACAAAAGGAGATTTTATTGATTAAAATATTTCTCTTTACTCTGAATCTACCAAGCATAGAGAAGGATTGAATGTCTAGTGATGTAAACTTCTTTTTGAGTGCAAAACTTAAGAAAAGATTTGCACCTTGAGAGATTTGATGATACATTGGGAACTAAGATATATATTTGTTGGTTGTATCAAATTCCAAGAGGGATCAAATTTCTTGAGATGAAAACTCATTTTGAGTGAAAATTTTGAGAAAATGTCAAAAGATATGATCCCTATCAATACTTAATAGATTCATAATTAAGATGGACATATTCTTGTTCTTTATAATACTATTTATATTATATATAAATTTCACATATCTATCCATCAAAATTCTTATTATTAATTTTATTATAATCCTTATAATAAATATAACTACATACATGTAAAGATATTTTTTAGACATGGTTTATTACTATTTTTATTTAATTATTTAATGTAATATGCATAGCATAAAGTATATATAAACAGGGAGTGTGCACATGCTTAGAAAAAGAGTTTATTATAAGTATTAGGTTATTATATGTGTAATAACTAAATTTAAATTAAAGTTTTGAAATGTCATGCTTACAAATATGAATCTCCCTCTATGGAATGAGTAAGACATGCCAAGTCGGAGAGTGCATGGCCATCATCCCATCAAGCACCCACATATGAGGATGTGGCCATGCACCCTCCCTAATGTCATTAACAAGCCATCATGAAGTTTCTTGGAGGATTGTTTGACATCACTTCAATTTGGTGTCAAATCCCCCTCGAACTAGTATTGGTTTAATGGTTGCAACTGAGTTGAAATTAATATTAGTTATGTTATTGGGGTATGTATTTCTAGAGTCATCATTGGTTTCATTATCAACCTATAAGCCGTTGCAAAACACTCATAATTTGTAGGTGTGGCTATTTTCTCCAAGACCTAGTCATAATTTGCACAAGGTAGATGTTAATTCAAGCTACAAGGCCCTGTAATGTATTCAATTATTAGAATTCAAGGGCTATTGTTCACTAACTACAATAATCCCATAGGAGGTTTCCTTTAGGGATACTACTTTAACACTGTATAGTGGATAATTTTATACCCTTTGTTTTTTCCTTTATTTCTATTATTCTCTCCCAGTGCATTCCGTGAGCATCAGTAACATTATTTTCTCTTTTCTTTTTTGTCATGTCAACTTTAAACCCTCACTTAGACTATTATAGTCGAGTTTGGCTAGGTTCTCCTTCGCTTTGGATATAGCTTTCAAGTAAGGAACAATCTGTCTCCTTTAAGTTCTTCTCTGTATTCATCCTTGAGAAAATCCCTCATCTCCCAAGTTCCTCTCCTCCTTGGCTTCCACTATCTTTCGCTTCCATCTCTTAAGCAAACATTCATATTTTAGTAAGTTTGTGTTATCATTGATTCAAGCTTACAATTCATTTTCGATGCACTCAAAGCCTATGTGGAGTGGCCCACTACATAAAATGAGGCTTTTGAGCCCAGTAGAAAGTTAAAACTTCAACACCTTTGTATTGCATCCTCACTCACTGAATATGTATGACAAAATAATGACAGTCAAACATGACATTGTAGGAAAGCACAAATGTTTGATAGATATAGAAGTGGCTAGAGAGGTAGCATATTGGGTGCTTAAAACAACACACACCAAATGAAGATACAACTAATACATGTATATTGTTGATATCTACTAGCATTTGAAAATTCTATTGGGTACTATATTGCTGGATCACAATGAGGCCAAGGAGGAATTTTTCCTCGTGTTCCATGAGTTACAACTTTCCATGAAGAACCTAAAGAAGCACTTGAATAAAATTGAATATTTTTTGGGCCTTCCTCCATATCCAGGCTACGTACAAGGCAATAGTAAAGAGCTAATCACAGTGGAAGAACCAAATTCTTCTAATTTTGAATAATGGGTTATATTCAATTGGTTAGGAGGTTAAACTAGTTAGTTATTTCTCATATTCCTGTGTTGACTGCACATACAACCAATACAACTAAAAATTATGCCCAAACAACCACCATTAACTTGGTTCACTCCATAGAACTAGGTAGACCACAATAACCGGGCGGTAAAAAGAAGAAGAATAAGAAAACTATTTTGAACGAGAAGAAATAATCATAAGCTCCAAACACCAATTCCAGGGGCAAGAAAGAACGAAAGCTAAAGTTTGCATGTAATATTTGTTTTAGGGGTTTATTGTAGCGACTACAACCACCCTCCAAAATTTTTCTTTATCCTGTTTTAGAGCCTCCCTAACAACCTTTCACAACACCTTGCCTTGCTTCATCAAGTAAACAAGATTTAGTGTTTTCCTTCCAAAAAGGTAGCATGTTGATCACTGCTTGATGCATTCCCCTCACAGGCTATTCACCCAGACTTGGTCCAACTGCACGATGAGCAGCTTCCCCAAGAAAACTGCACATTTCTGGAGGGAAACTATCCTTCCCTCCAAAAATTATGCAATCTTGTCTAGCAGCGTATTGGGCTCCAAGATTGCGCAATTCTACCAGTCAACACTCCCAACAGGAATTGCGCAAATTTTCCCCAGCATGGCTGCTCAGCCTAGAATTTGCACAAATCTAGGTACTAGTCAACTCCTCTGCTTAGAAACTATGCAAATCTCCTGGGTAGTCAGCCCATCTCCCAGCCAGAAATGTGCATTTCCATCAAGCAGATAAACAACCTCTTGCATGTGCAACTGAGTTGATCGGTTCCCTCTGGGACCGAGCAAAACAAACTTGCATTCATGGACTACTTCTCCCAAGGCAGCATGCAAAGGCATCCCTTGTTTTAGGGATCTATGTTTAGTAGTTGGAGGTTACATGCATGGATCATTTCATAAACCTCCCACCAAGTGTCGCTTTCCCTATATTTGTGGCATGCGCGTCACAACCTCGATGTTATCAAAATTCATTAACTGGATGTTGCAAATATCATTCCTCGCATAAACCTTGCATCTATGACATCCCACGTCACATCTAGGAGCTATCAGCACACTCAGCTCAACTGTTTTGGGGTAAGCTCGCTTTCGATGCCTTGTCTTGCATTTCTGTTGCTTTTTGTGTTTTCGCTTGTGTGAGTACTATTTGGTTGATTTCTTTGAATGGTTGTTGGCATTTACATATATAATAGCTTGTCCTAGCACTGTTTAAGTTTTCACTGCTTTCTCATTATTGTCGCATGCATGAAATTGTTTTTCATGAATAGTCACCGATTCAACGACTCGCCTCACCCACATGCATGTTGTTCCATTTTCTGAATATGTCATTCATCGTTTGCATGCATGATCATTCATTCATGCTTATACTCAATATCACCATGCATTCACACTCACATTCACTTTTAGTTTCCCATCGGCGAGTTTGGGCAGCCTTGGCCCAGACTCTACCTCACCAAGACAACATTGCGCAATCTTGAGAGTGAAGGCTTTGTCTTCCTCTTAGGAAATGCAGATTTCTATCCAACAACTATTCCTTAGGCCTACTTTTTGCAATCCTGAGGGACAATGACTGTTGCCCAAGAAAATTGTGCAACACAGTCACTTAGCCTGCAGACACTACTAGCTGAGATTATGTATTGCACAATTCTAATAGTCAACAGTCAGGCTAGACTGTGCATTACGCAGTTCCAGTAGCTATTCAGTCTCCTAGTAGCCAAGACTGTGCCTTGTGTAGTCTTGGTAGTTAGTCTCCCAACCTCGTGACTGAAATTGCGCAACCTTCATGATGAGCCACACATGTATGTTGCAAGTCAGTTCTTAAGTTCATTTTGGTTTTCGACTGAGAGATTGCTTGCCATGAGTGTTTCCATGTCTTCAGGTATTGCAGGTGGTCATCTACCTCTCAGCAGTACAGGTACAATGGTTTCTAGAGAGTAGAGTTGAAGACACTGTTTAGAGCACTCCTGAAAATGAAATTGATTAAATGTCTATGAGCTTTCCTTCTCACGAAGATATCAAGTTGCTCGTAGACAAGGACATCAAGATATCAAAACAAGCAGCATCATGAATAGTACTTTAAGGCATCATACTTAATGTAGCAAACGAAATGAATACAATGAACATAATGAATACAGCGGATGCAATGAATGCAAGAGGAAGGTTGTTGAAAACAAAGAGGTGGAACGAAGTTGCAAGATCAAGCATATCCACTGATAATGAAAGAACCTTTGGAGACTAAGGCTATGAGGTGATAGCGTAACATGAAGATCACATGAAGACAACTAATGGAACAAAGAAGGAGTTCCATGTGCTGAAGCAGCAACTCAAAAAGAACATGAAGATGCACAGACAGACGAATGAGTTGCAGTAGGAGAAGGAACAACAGTGGGCACAACATGCACTCACGGATGAAACTGTGCCCGTACAAGTTAAATATCCATCCTAGCAGCTGACACAGAGAAGACATGGCGAGAAGTGTTGTTGATTGCATGCAAAGTATTCAGTAGCATGCATGTTATTATGTACATGCATGCAATCCAACACCTTCAACACACTCACCAATATGAAGAGAAGAAGCAAGTCCAACTGGAGCTAAACATGTACTTCAGAAAGTTGATCTGCATGACCACTAGCACACACTTGAAGATCAACACAGACACTATGCATCATTTTGTTACTGACTCAGCCACACCCAAGAAGACCATGCGCATGTTAGCAGATGAGTTAGATGAAGGAGCCGAACCAATGCACCGATTGCAACGAAGGTAAGAGTTCGCTTTAGCAAGATGTCACCATGAGATGCATGCACACCATCACAAATGACCAAGCTTGGTATCAGATCACCACATTCACCATCACAAGCATGTCAAAGAGTTGGTCTCATCACAGTGGACCAAGTGCTAGTGATGTCTTGCATGGCTGCTCAAGCCATGTTGTCTCACATGAGTACATATGCATTGTAATGTTGAGTCATGTCAAGTGTGAGTCAAGTGTCAATAGCTAGATGTAACAGTCATAGAGTAGGTGTAGAGTCATGAGGGTAGTTGAATTGTCACAAAGGGGAATATCAAGGGTCACCCCACCCTCTGCTATAAATAGTCCCTCATAACTCATTGTAAGGGATTTTGGTTAGGCAAGCTTCTGATAAGACTCTTGTAAAGAGCTTGGACAATATTGTAACACACCTTGGCTTCTCCACTGCAAGGAGCTAGTTCATCTCTATGGAGGAGTAGGCGAATGTGGTTGTAACGTTCCACTGTTGGGGCTAGTAGATTTACATGGATGTATTTTATGATTGGAAATTACACTTATTTATATAATAAGAGCCAACACATTTTCATGCATATGTTTTTATTATAGTTGGATTGTTCTCGTTGCTTTAGTGATGTATGTTGTTTAACTTACATATTTGTGTATGAAATGCTTCATATGAAATTATATGAATCTTGTTGGAGATGTGTTGTTGTTTTAACCATCACTTTGGATTTCTGACTAATCTTCTTTCCATCTTGTGATGCATCTTCGCTCGTGTGTTCCCTTCCTAGCTTAGTACTAATACAGGTTGCCAAGGGGCACACTCATCACAACCCACCTGTGTTAGAACCTCTCATGCACCTTCCTTGACTCATTGCAGCGGTCACAACCTTGCTACCAACAGAGTTATCTTACTTACCTCTGTGTGAAATCACAGTCAAGGCATTGCTTTACAACCCACTGTTAGGACTCCTACACCAAATGGTCTGAGGTCTAATTGGGACTTCTTACCAGGGAGATCCCCTTGACATGTTGGTGGGTCCAACACCGTCAACATTTCTGGTGCTAGAAGGAGGGCCTGATGACAAGCTGTGTCCTCTCATCCAGTTTTGAACCTTTGGATATATTTCATGGAGTCTTGTACTCTTCTCCCTCTGCAGTGTTTTTCGAATTGTGAAGATGTCTCCATCACAGGGGAGTTTTTCAATCTCTTGTCCACTTTCATGTATGATGGTGAAGGCGAAGTGGCCTAGCCTGAGTACTTACATTACTTTCTTTCCATGCTTCAAGAGGAAGAGAGGTGTTCTGATAAACATACTAGTTTGCTTCTTGCACACACACTTCACTAATCTCCACATTGTTGGTTGCTTAACCTATAGGCTGACACCGTGCACTCACTTGAGCACTTTTGTTATCTCATTGAAGACTATTTTTCTCATTTTTATCAAGACCATCTTGACTGGAAACTGTTACAGCAATAGAGGGCTCCACATGAATCAGTTATTCATTTTTGGTAGCACTTCCGTGACTTGCAGTTTCAAGCTCCGAGAATCTAGATGAAATTTCCTTATCTTTGGGACCAGTTTAAGTATTTCCTTAAGAAATCTACCCATCCCAAGAGAAAGCTTGAAATCAAGCCTCGCTCAAAATTCTTCACTGATGAAGCTATGTAATCTCATGTGGAGTCAGGAACTATCTCGAATGACTATCCACCTCCCTCTCATTCAATAGCTCCACCAGTACTAATGATGTTGAGGATCATGCTCACACACCTATTCATCTTTCACATTCTCCCAACATCACTGCACTCAATTTTCATGCAAATTTGGTTGTGAGTCTTTCAAGTTCTCATATGCATTCTATTCTACGACCTCCGTCTTCACACTCAAGTGTTCCTCTAGATGATGTTGTCTTGTGTTCGTCCATTCCAGACTCCTCATTTTTCGTGAATCAGGAACAACTCATTAACGGAGTTGGTGTTGCACAACCAACATGCGCTGTCATTCATGAAGAGTATGAGTGGGAGATAGAACATCAACACTCAGTGAAGGATGACTCCCTTCCATCGTAGCCCCCTCTATTTTTCCCGACCTCTTTGGTGAACCTGTCATCCATGATTTTGCATGTGTGTCTTCATCTACAGATGCACCCATTGTTGATCACTCGCTGGACTCACACGATGTTGGTCCATCATTCGACAATGGAGGGAATAAGCTAATCATTGAAAATCAACTTGATCCTTCATCTGTCTTTTCTGGAAACACAGAGGATGAGTTTGTTCGCTTTTCATCTACCCCTCTGTTTGATTTATCTGATCATGAGGATGCCAATGAAATCATTGATTTTTTTGATCATGGCAGTCATGATCCATTTTCTTCCATATTTTATCATGATCATGACTCTATCACAGTTGATCTTTCAAAGCCATTGGTTTATGATGATCTCTCTGATGATGAAGTTGAAACATCCAAGACCATCAAGGAACTTTAGCCGAAGCTGATGGTTATGTTAGGCCCTCGCTCTCTTGGGGTTAGCCTCACTTCCGATCATGAAACTGTTCAATCACCCAAGGCTCCTCATCACTCATCTATATGCATTGAATATCCATCTCACACACTGATCACACTTCCTTCACTCGAACTGCACAATCCCATTGCTCATGAATTGGAGGAATCTTACATTTCAAGCACTCATTCACGACACAAGTTATCTTTGTTTCTTTCATTTTCTTGCATGTCACAGTCAAGAATATGCTTATGATTCAAAGTTGCACGTAGTGTCACATAGAACCATGATAAGTCCATAGACTTCTCGTCATGCACTTGTACTCACCTATGCCCTGTGGGTAGTTTGAAACATGAAGTGTGGTTGTCTTCATTGTTATATCTTTCTTGCCTACTGGTTCGTACAACTAGGTTTCTCGCAGACCAAGACTTCACCAACATGGGTCTACCAATGCACCAGTGGCTGCATTGAAAGTATCACTTCACGTGATCAGGCCCATGCCTTGTTAGTTTAGGAGTAGGAGTAGTGTTCGCTTTCCGTTTTCTTCTTGCGTGCTTGTTTGCTTACATGTTTTTTTTGCTAGTTTGTTTACTTGTTTGTTTGCTTACCTTCTTTGCTTTCACTTTGTTATGAAACCAGCTCACAAAAAGATAGAAAAGATAGATCAATGCCTTAGAATTTAGCCTCTTCGAGGGGGAAACCTCCTCTACATTACAAAAATGAACAATTCTTGGATGATACAAATGAAAATACCTCTTTCTATATATAGGAGTCTAAGGGGTCATAATATAATCACAGTCAACATAACAATAATAATGTAAGGGCACAATAATAACAATAGTGGGCTTCTATGGGGCACAATAGTAACAATATGGAGACTACATGGGTATAACAATATAATAAAGGGGTTGTACTAATAACAATAAGGGGTTGTACACTAGTAGTATACGGGCCTAACATGACCCTCTCCTTCAAAAAGTGTTGTCCTCAATGCTTGAGTAGTTCTTGATGCTTCTGTATAAAATTCTTGTCCTCCCATGTGGAATCTTCAGTGGGTAAGTTCTTCCACTTGATGAGATACTCTGAAATTGATTGATTTCATAGCTGTCGGGTTCTTGTTTCTATGACTGCTCCAGGTTCCAATATGATTTTCCCTTCCTCTTCAAGTTCTGGCAATATTGTTTGAATTGGGATATTTTGCAACTTTTGAATGAGTGGCCACACTTCTTTGTCCTTCTTCCATTCATCCCTTTCTTCGTTTATCCAATTTGGTTGGATAATAGAAATATCACAAAACAATGCTTTTACATCCTCATCCTTTCTTGAGAGTGCATCTGCAACAAAAAATTTCTTCCCTTTTCTGTAGATGATGTCAAAGTCATATCCTAACATATTTGTGACCCATTTTTTATGTTCTTCTAATGATAATATTTGTTCTAAAATGTATTTAAGGCTATCATGATCCATTTTTACCTTGAAGTGTCTTCCCATTGGGTAAGGTCACCATTTCTTAAGTGCATGTAGTATTGCCAACATTTCCTTCTCATAGATAGCTTGCTTGATATGTAACCATAAAAATACCCAATCACCTACATCAAAACATTTTTCACTGTGATGTTGATCTACCTGTTTTTTTATTCGATTCTACACTAAAGTGGTGTTATCCTTTAAAAGTTGGAGAACTTGTTGTTGATACTTGATGTGATCTTTCACTGGTTGAACCTTTTTCTTCTTGATATTTCCTTCTATATTGAGAGTTTGAGGAGTGGTAATTTCTTCCAATGCTTTACAAGATATGGTCGGATTCATTTCTTGAACATTTTTCTTCTTGATATGTCCTTCTATCTTGATAGTTTGAGGAGTAGTAATTCCGGCCAATGCATTACAAGGTATGGTTGGATTCATTTCTTCTTTCTCGATGTGATCTTTCACTTCTTGAACCTTTTTTTCTTCATATGTCCTTCTATCTTGAGAGTTTGAGTGGTAATTCCTACCAATGCTTTACAAGATATGGTTGGATTCACTTCTTCTTTCTCTGGGGTTGGTCCTAGCGTATATCCTCTTCTTTTGATGTTACTTGATCCTTTTCTTCCTCCTATTCATACTCTATGTAAAATAATTTCTTCTCAGCACATTTATGACCTTTAGTGCATTTTCTATTACAATTGTAACAAAGCCCCTTTCTCTTTTTTCATCCAATTATTGTGGTGTAAACCTTGTAGGTCATGGAAGGCTAGGAGAAGAAACACTTCCATAATTATAGTCATGAGTGGTGGGATTCCTTGTTTTCATAATTTTGCTTTCAATTTTTCTTGCCAACTCAAATGCCTCCTCCAGTGAATCAAGTTCCCAAAAACGAACCTCATGTTGAACGTTATCCTTAAAGTCCCTATCAAGACATCAATCCTTTGCTTCTCTGGAATATAATTTACCCTTCTCTTCAATTTTTGAAAGTCTTCAATGTGCTCTTCCATTGAACCCTTTTGTTTTAGATTTATCAATTGGGTAAAGAAGGAGTTTCTCTTTGTATCCTCATAATGTGCTATCATTTCCTCCGTGAAAATTGACCATGTGACAAGTGGTTTACGAGAACAAAGCCCTTTATACCATAAAAATTTATTCAGTTCTAAATAATTAGATGCAATACATACCTTTTGTAATAGTGGTACACCATGTAGATCAAAATATTTCGCCATCTGTAGTATCCAATTTACCGGATCCTTGCCATCAAACTTCCTCATCTCACATTTTCTTGATTTTAGAAGCTTGATCTTGAAACGACTGTAACTCTGTAATATTGGATCTTCCAGTTCGAAAATCGTGATCTGTAGTAGCCCTTTGCGTCCTCTTTCCAATGCCATGATTTTGATCCAAATTGGATTCTCCAAGGAAGAGTTATGCCAAATCTCCCACGGTGACCCGATTATAGACTAGTTCAGTAGAGTGAACTTGGACGATGTGACATGTGTCACTGTTTCAACCTTTGGATCTAAAAAGTGTACACAAGAAACTACAGTCCGTCCTCTTTCTGTAACTTTTGATGAAATTTCAATCTGATGCTCAAAGAGACAGTTATGACAATTTTCCCAAGGTGTCCTATTTGGAATGTAATTCGGGGTCTACAAAAAACCCTAACTTCCTCAGACTATATCTCCGCAAATATAGTGAGATAGAACCTGAAATTTGGAGCGAAGGTTCAGACCGATTTGTTCTCAAATGGGTTTTTCTCTTAGCTTCTGAAACGTCGTAGTGAAATAGTTATAGCGAAAATCCCATGATGACCTGTTTTAGCTTAAATTCGGGAGCATTCAAAAACCCTAAAACAATAAGGGGTTACACTAGTAGTATAGGGGCCTAACACACTTTTTCTTCTGCTTTTGCTTTGCTTTGTTGTTTGTCAGTTCGCTTGTTTTGTTCATAGGTTAGTTTTTGCATGAAACCATGTATGACTCTTGAAATGAGCTGGATAAAGTACAAGAGGGATTGTACAACTATCACTACTTGGTTATCTTCGATCTTGCCTCTAAATGAAGAGATTGTTCTTTTAGTCCATGATACATCGAAGGAAAATATGTATTGTTCAAAGTGAACCTTGGTGAAAACACAATGTTTGCATGCTAACTAGTGTCACCTTCTCTAGTCGATTGTTTTTAGGTTAACCCTTGTTAGCTCAGTCAAGTAGAGTAAGGTGAGGGGGAGAACCTCAACAGGCATGTCAGAGATACAATAAACTACTTCTCTGCTGGAAAAATCTCTTCTACTCTCAATAAGCCAAGATCCCTCTGCAGCCTATGAAATGAATAAGTGCTATGAATAGTTGAAAAATGAAAAATGAGAAAAAAATGAAAAGTCAAAAAATTCAAAACGAAAAATGAATAAGGCGAAAGAAGAGAAAGGCTTCCTATGTAGGGAGGTGATGCAAGTAACTTTGTTAGGGTACTAACCAGGCTCGTTGGTAGTGAAGCCATGCTTGTGTTCCTATGTGACTCCACAAGGGTACTATCCACACCTGCTGGTAGTGGAGCAACACCAGAGATGAAACTAAGACTCTGACGACTATACTGCTTGTGCACCTATATACCCCTCAACCCCAATTGAAATACTTGTGTTTCCTTGGCTTGGAATGTGTGTCAATCGACCAAGATCTTCGCAGATGCTACCTCTTACAATCAAGCTAGTGTGAAACCAGGATGCGCTGAGAACTGAACAATACTTATGGAGGTGTTAGAATTGCTTTTCATGAAAAAGGTCCATTTAGAGAGCTGGAGTTCTACCAGTGTGTCGCCAAGTGTTGTAGTGGCTACAACCACCCTCCAAAATTTTCCCTTAGCCCGTTTTGCAGCCTCCCTACCAACCTTTCACAACACCTTGCCTTCCTTCATCAATTTCACAAGCTTTAGTGTTTTTCTTACACAAAGGTAGTCTGTCGATCACAACTTGATGCATTCCACTCATAAACCGTTCACCTGGACTTGGTCCAACTATAGGTTGAGTAGCTTCCCCAAGAAAATTGTGCATTTCTAGAGGGAAACCAACCTTCCTTCCAGAAATTGCGTAATCTTTTCTAGAAGCCTTCTGGGCTCCAAGATTGCACAATTCTTCTAGTCAACACTCTCAACAAGAATTGTGAAAATTTTCCCTAGAAGGGCTGCTTAACTTAGAATTTCCACAAATCTGGGCAACACTCAGCTTCTCTACCTAGAAATTGCGTAAATATCCTGGGCAGTTAGCCCAGATCCCAACCATAAACGCACATTTCCTTGAAGCAGTTGAATAACCTCTTGCATGTGCAGCTGAGTTGACTGGTTTCCTCCAGGACTTAGCAAAATAGAATTGAATGCATGGACTACTTCTCCCAAGGCAGCATGCAAATCCATCCCTTTTTTTAAGAATCTATGTTTAGCATTTGGAGGTTACATGCAAGGATCATTTCAGAAACCTCCCACCAAGTGTCGCTTTGCCTAGATTTGTGGCATGTGCCTCACAACCTCAATGTTATTGAAACTCATCAACCAGATGCTTCAGAGCTCATTCCTCACATCGAACTTGTAGCTCTGACATCCCAGATCACATCTAGGAGCTGTCAGCACACTCAGCTCAACTGTTTTAGGGTAAGCCAGCTTTCCATGCCTTGTGTTGCATTTTTGTCGCTTTTTGTGTTTTCACTTGTGTGAGTACTATTTTCTTGATTTCTTTGAACTCTTGCTATCATTTACATGTATACTAGGTTGTCTTAGCATTGTTTCAGTTTTAATTTCTATCTCACTGTTGTCACATGCATGAAGCTATTTTTCATGAATGGTCGCTGATTTAGCAACTTGCCTCATCCACATGCATTTTATTTTGTTTTTTGAATCTGTCATTCGTCATTTGCATGCATGATCATTCACTCACTCTTACACTTAGTATCACCATGCATTCACACTCCCATTCACTTTTAGTTGCTCGTCGGCGAGTTTGGGTAGCCTTGGCCAAGACTCTGCATCACTAAGAGCCTCACCAAGCCAGAATTGCACAATCCTGAGAGGGAAGGCTCTGTCTTCCTCTCAGGAAGTGCACTTTTCTATCCAGCAACTATTCCCCAGGCCTGATTTTTACTATCCTGAGTGACAATGACTGTTGGCCAAGAAAATTGCGCAATGAAGTCATTGAGCAGTCAACAATCAGGATGGACTATGCATTGCACAGTTCTAGCAGTTAGTCAGTCTCCCAGTAGCCCAGACTGTGCCTTGCATAGTCATGGTAGTGAGTCTCGCAACCTCCCGGATGAAATTGCACAACCTTCATGATGTTAGGTCCGTATACTACTAGTGTAACCCTTTATTATTATTAGTAAAACCCCTTTATTATATTTTTGTACCCATGTAGACCCCATAATGTTATTGTTGTGCCCCATAGAAGCCCATTATTGTTATTATTGTGCCCTTACATTATTATTGTTATGTCGGCTCTGATTATATTATGACCCCTTAGACTCCTATATATAGAAAGGAGGTCTTGTCATTTGTATCATCCAAGAATTGTTCATTTGTGTAATTTAAAGGAAGTTGCCCCCTCAAAGAGGCTGAATTCTAAGGCGTTGATCTATATTTTCTATCTTTTTGTGAGCTGGTTTCATAAAATTTGGTATCAGAGCTTTGGATTCTAGGGTTTCACTGCTCCAAATAGGTTATCATGGAATTTGTGCTATAACTCTTTTCTCTGCAATGTTTCGGACGCTAAAAAAAAAATCCCATTTGGGTTGGCATCGTTCTAAACCTTGGGTCCAAATTTCAGAGCTTTTCATGCTATATTTGCGGAGATATGATCTGAGGAAGTTGGCCTTTTTGCAGACTCCTAAATTTCATTCCAAACAGGTGACCAGGGGAAAATTGTCATAACTTTTGTTTTGAGCATCATATTGAAATTTCGTAAGAAATTACAGAAATAGGATGGATTGTAGTTTCTTGTGTATAGTTTTTAGATCCAAAGGTCAAAACAGTGACACGTGGCACTTCATACAAGTTCGCTCTACTAAAAAATTATATAATCAGGTCATCATAGGAGATTGGGCATAACTATTTCTTGGAGAATCAAATT
This sequence comes from Pinus tabuliformis, assembly GCA_031772625.1. NCBI lineage: Eukaryota > Viridiplantae > Streptophyta > Pinopsida > Pinales > Pinaceae > Pinus > Pinus tabuliformis. Next base: position 463,757,107 of record CM062820.1, on the reverse strand, counting down.
CTGATCAGACTTGTGGGGTTAAAAAGAGGACTAAGAGGCCTATTGTAGGAGAAAATTTCAAAACTTTGAGATCTAAAAATACAGAGTTACAGTCATTTCAAGATCAAGCTCCCGAAATCAAGAAAAGGTGATATGAGGAAGTTTGATGGAAAGGATCCAGTAAATTGGATACTACAAATGGAGCAATATTTTGATCTACATGGTGTACCACTGTTACAAAAGGTATGTATTGCATCTTCATATTTAGAACCGGATCAATTTTTATGGTATAAATGGCTTTGTTCTCGTAAACAACTTGTTACGTGGTCAATTTTCACGGAGGAAATGATAGCACGTTATGAGGATACAAAGAACAACTCCTTTAGAGCAACATCACAACAATTGGAAGAAAAAAGAGAAGAAGGGATTTGTTACAAAGTGGAAAGAAAAATTATGGCAACAAGGAAGTATACCTGTCACAACTATAAAGATGGAAGTGTTGTTTCTCCTAGCCTTCCACAACTTACAAGGGTTGCACCTCAACAATTGGAAGAAAAAAGAGAAAAAGGGCTTTGTTATAATTGTGATAACAAATACATTAAAGGTCATAAGTGTGATGAGAAGAAATTATTTTACATTGGTTGTGGAGAGGGGGAAGAAAAAGATCAAGAAACATCAAAAGAAGAGTATATACACCAGGAACCAACCCCGGAGAAAGAAGAAATGAATCCGACCATATCTTGTAAAGCATTGGAAAGAATTACCACTCCTAAAACTCTCAAGATAGAAGGACATATCAAGAAGAAAAAGGTTCAAGAAGTGAAAGATCACATTGAGAAAGAAGAAATGAATCAGACCATATCTTATAAAGCATTGGCAAGAATTACCACTCCTAGAACTCTCAAGATAGAAGGACATATCAAGAAGAAAAAGGTTCAATAAGTGAAATATCACATCGAGAAAGAAGAAATGAATCCAACCATATCTTGTAATGCATTGGCTGGAATTACCACTCCTCAAACTATCAAGATAGAAGGACATATCAAGAAGAAAAATGTTCAAGAAGTGAAAGATCACATCGAGCATCAAGAAATGAATCTGACCATATCTTGTAAAGCATTGGAAGAAATTACCACTCCTCAAACTCTCAAGATAGAAGGACATATCAAGAAGAAAAAGGTTCAAGCAGTGGAATATCACATCAAGCATCAACAACAACTTCTCCAACTTTTAAAGGATAATGCCACTTTGGTGCAGAATAAAATGAAAGAACAGGTAGATCAACATTGCAGTGAATTTTTTTTTGATGTAGGTGATTGGGTATTTTTACAGCTACATCTCAAGCAAGCTATTTATGAGAAGGAAATGTTGGCAATACTACGTGCACTTAAGAAATGGCGACCTTACCCAATGGGAAGACACTTCAAGGTGAAAATGGATCATGATAGTCTTAAATACTTTTTAGAACAAATATTATCTTTAAAAGAACAGAAAAAATGGGTCACAAATATGTTGGGTTATGACTTTGACATCATCTACAGAAAAGGGAAGAAATTTTTTTTTGCAGATGCGCTCTCAAGAAAGGATGAGGATGTGGAAGCATTTTTTTGTGTTATCTCTATTATCCAACTAGATTGGATACACGAAGCAAGGGATGAATGGAAAAAGGATGAAGAAGTGTGGGCACTCATTCAAAAGTTGCAGAAGATCCTAGTTCAAACAATATTTCCAAAACTTTACAAGGAAGGAAAAATCATATTGTAACCTAGTGCATTCATAGAAACAAGAACCTGACAACTACTAAATCGATCAATTTTATGATATCTCATGAAGTGGAAGACCTTACCCACTAAAGATTCCACACGGGAGGAAAAGAATTTTGTACAAAAGCGTCAAGAACTACTCAAGCGTTGAGGACAACACTTTTTGAAGGAGAGGGGCATGTTAGGTCCCCATACTACTAGTGTAACCCCTTATTATTACTAGTACAACCCCCTTATTATATCGTTGTACCCATGTAGTCCCCATATTGTTATTATTGTGCCCCATAGAAGCCCATTATTGTTATTATTGTGCCCTTACATTATTAATTTTATGTCAGCTCTGATTATATTATGACCCCTTAGACTCCTATATATAGAAAGGAGGTCTTGTCATTTGTATCATCCAAGAATTGTTCATTTGTGTAATGTAAAGGAGGTTGCCCCCTTGAAGAGGCTGAATTCTAAGGCGTTGATCTATATTTTCTATATTTTTGTGAGCTGGTTTCATAACAAATGATGAGTCACACAGGTATGTTGCAAGTGAGTTCTCAAGTTCATTTTGGTTTTCAACTGACAAATTTCTTGCCATGAGTGTTTTCCATATCTCTAAGTATTGCAGGTGTTCATCTGCCTCTCAACAGTGTAGGTACAATGGTTTCGAGAGAGCATAGTCGAAGACACTATTATGAGCACACCTGGAGATGCAATCGATCAAATGTCTATGAGATTGCCTTCTCACGAAGATATCAAGTTGCTCGTAGACAAGGACATCAAGATATCACAACGAGCAACATCATGAACATCAGCTGAAGGAAAAATACTGAATGGAATGAATGCAATGAATCTAACGAATGTAGTGGATATAATGAATGCAAGAGGGAGTTTATTGACAACACAAAAGTAGAAGAAAGTTGCAAGATCAAGCAGATTCACTGATAATGAAAGCAACTTTGGAGACCCAGGCTATGAGGTGACAGCGTGACATGAAGATTGCGTGAAGATAGAGAATGGAACAAAGAAGGAGTTGCATGCGCTGAAGCAACAACTTAGGAAGAACATGAAGCTGAATAGACAAACAAATGAGTTACAGGAGGAGCAAGAACAGTAGTGGGTGCAACATGCACTCACGGATGAACTTCTGCCCATACAAGTTAAGGTTCCATCCCAACAGCTGATACGGAGCATACATGGTGAATAGTGTTGTTGATCGCATGTAATGGATTCAAAATCATGCATGTCATTGTGTGCATGCATGCAATCCAACCCCTTCAACACACTCACCAAGGCGAAGACAAGAAGCAAGTCCAACTAGAGTTGAACATGTACTTCGGCATGTTGATGCGCATGACCACCAGTACACACTTGAAGATCAACACAGACGCTATGCATCAGTGTGTTGCCGGTTCGGCTGCACCCAAGAAGACCATGCACATGTTAGCAAATGAGTTGGATGAAGGAGCCGAACCAATGCACCAGTTGCAACAGAGGCAAGAGTTCGCTTCAGTAAGATGTCACCATGAGGTGCATGCACACCATCACAAATGACCAAGCTTGGCATCAACTCACCACCTTCACCATCACAAGCATGTCAAAGAGTTGGTCTCATCACAGTGGACCGAGTGTCAGTGATGTCTTGCATGGTTGCTCAAGCCATGTTGTCTCACATGGGTACATGTGCATTGTAATGTTGAGTCATGCCAAGTGTAAGTAAAGTGTCAATAGTTGGATGTGACAATCATAGTGTAGGTGAAGATTCATTAAGGTAGTTGAATTGTCACAAAGGGGAATGTCAAGGGTCACCCCACCCTTTGCTATAAATAGTCCCTCATAACTCATTGTAAGGACTTTTTTTTATCCAAGCTTCTAATAAGACTATCTTGGAAAGAGCTTGGACAATATTGTAATGCGCCTTAGCTTCTCCACTACACAGAGCTAGTTCAACTCTTTGGAGGAGTGAGCGGATGTGGCTATAACGTTCCACTGTTGGGGCTAGCAGGTTTACATGGATGTATTATACGATTGGAACTTACACTTCTTTATATAATAAGAGCCAACACATTTTCATGCATATGTTGTTATTTTTGTTGGACTATTCTAGTTGCTTTAGTGATGTATGTTGTTTAACTTACGTATTTGTGTATGAACTTCTTCGTATGCAATTATATGCAACAATGGAGACAAACATCAATGCAAAAAGGATGCAAACTTGGATGCATAATGAGATGTAAAAATGAATGTAAAGATGGACACAAGAATGGTTGAAATAATGGACACAAAATTTGATGCAAAAGTAGATGCAGAAGTAGGTGCAAAATGAGATGCAAAACATGATGCAAAAGTCAATGCAAAAGGGGAAACAAAAACATACACAATATTCAATTAAAACTTGGATAGAAAAGACGATTCAAATGTTAATACAAAAGTGGAAGAAAATGTGGGTGCAATCATATATGAAAAACATGGAAGAAATTGTGGCTCAAAAAATATGGATGCAAAAGTGGATACAGCAAAAGGAACAAATGAATATGAAAACTTGGATGCAAACATGATGCCAAAAGGGATGCAAAAGTGGATGCAAACGTGGGTGAAACATTGGAAAATAAATTGGATGAAAAAATGGATGCAACAAAAGTAGATGCAAAAGTCGATACAAAACCCCATGCATAAACCTGACAAAAAAGTGGATGCAAAAAAACGGAATATTTGATGCAAACGTTGATGCAAAAGTAGAAGAAAACACGGCTTCAAGAGTAGGTACAAAACATGGCACAAATTATGGAAGAAAAAGAGGATGTAAAATTGGATGCAATGATAGATACAAAAAAAGAAAACTTTGGTGCGAAAAAAATGCAAAAATGGATACAAAAGTAGACGTAAACATGGGTGCAACATTGGATGAAAAAGTGGATGCAATAGAAGTTGATGCAAAAGTAGATTCAAAATGATACTTAAAATCCAATGTAAAACTTAACGCAAAAGTGGATAAACAAGGGATGGAAAAATAGATGAAAATTTTGATGCAAACATAGATGGAAATGAGGATGCAAACACGAATGAAAAATTAGAAGAAAAAGTGGGTGCAAAGGTAGGTGCCAAACTAGGTGCAAATTGTGGCACAAAAAAAGTGGATGCAATTTTGGACACAATAATGGATGCAAATGAGGATGAAAATATGGATGCAAAACAAGATGCAAAATTGGATGCAACAAAAGTAGATTGAAAGCTAGACATAAACCTTGACACAAAACTTGGTGCAAAATTAGATGCAAAAATGGATGCAAACAATGATGAAAAAAAGGATGCAAAAAATGATTCAAAAGTTGATGAAAGTGTAACAAAATGTGGATGAAATAGAGGATTCAAAAGGGGGCGAAACAAAAATTAGGTGCCAAAATTGACGCAAAACCTCATACAAGACATGGTGCACCATATTTGATAAATGGATGCAAATATCACCAAAGATGGTCTCTAGATGCAAAAAAGGAAGCAAAAAGGGATATTAATCACAGGGTTTTATTGTTTTGGTTTAGGAGTGCATATATATATATATATATATATATATATATATATATATATATATATATAAGTGAAGAAATAATCAACAATTTATAACATCGAGTGAATAAATAGAAGAAAATTTTACAACATTCTCTCTTTTTGTGGTCTTTTTCTTCAGCATCTTAACCTTAACCCACTCACTATGGAGATGATAAGTTTTTCTATATACTGATATGATTTGTACATCACTCTATTATGGAGAATCATAATGCATACACTATTGTATAACTATTATATCTGAATAGGAAAGAGAATATGGGAGTTGTCTTGCCTAAACTATATTCATTACATGGCTTGTGAAACATGAATCGGTGCAATTCTTGCAACTGCCTAAATATTTGAACCTAACTCAATTAAATGAGTTATAGGTTATATTAAAATATATATTGTCTCTAGTTTTAGGGAAATAATAAGCACGAATACAACAAATACTAATACTGAGGTTGAGCCTAACTTTCATGTCTCCCAATAGGGTTTCACCACCTATTCTCTTCAATTGAATTATTCTTCAACCGGTGCATAATTTTTTAAACCACTTAGAGATAATATATGACTCCCTAAGTTGGCATACTAATTGGTACTTTTTCTAGAATCTACAATGAGATATTCTCCTCCATTAAGTTCACCCCTCTGGAAGTTGCATAGCTTTGAATATACACTTTCCTCCCTCCATTTTAGGATAAAATCCATAGAAGATAATTTTCAAATTCATTAAGATGTTTTATGCACATACAACACCCATGTCTAGGTGATTTTAAAACTAGAAGTTTCCAAATCTATATTTTGTTTCTTGTGCTTCAAAAATGGTCAAAAATTATTTTGACGTTGTACATGCATCTAATTTGGGATTGCGATACTAACATATTTCAACATCAAAGTTCAATTCACCAAGCCAGGTAGAGACCATTTCAAGGATGAATAACTAAAATTGTTTAAGCTCAAGTACATTTATCTATAAAGAGAGAAATTATATTGATGTCCACTTGAAGGAAACTAGAGTCATTCACAGGAAGAAATGCATTATTGTAATGATATACAAGAACAACGAATTAAGAACACGAAATTGTCGAAGTTCAAGTACATTTATCTAGAAAGAAGAAAATAAATTATATATATGACATCTTGTACATAACCAAAACCATTCGATGAATAAATTCATTATTTATTTTCCAATAAAAACCTCAAGGGGATCTCCAAAGGTTTCTTCCCCACATTTTTGGATGGCATCCCTGGAAAACCTATTATATAACGCTAGTGCACATCACGTAGAAATATCATAACCAACACCTATTGGAACAGAATAATCCAAATGCCCAAAAACATTTGCAACAACACCTTGAGATAACCATTTAGGCTAGAAATGCATTATTGTGATGGTAGATAAGAACATTGTTTAATTTTTAAGGGTAGGGTCCTAGATGTAACAATTTTCACATGATGCCAAGATTCACTATGTAGTAGATAACTGAATATACTTTTATCAATATGTAAATTACGATAAAAAATGTATAAAAGAATTTATTTCTAGCCGCGAGAATGAAACCTTATTAAAAAAAGCCTTAAATTTATTTACTTTTAAAATTCACAAGTGTTGCTCTTGGATGATCACGAATATGTTAATTGGGCATGAAAGTCATCACATTGCGTGAAAAATCCATCCTTCGCGAATGAATGTTGTCATATTACCTAAATTTAATAATAATATGCATTTATTTTCCTTCAAAACTTAGTAGAGTGTTTCTCTTAAGAGATTACTTGTTAAGATCTTCCTTCAAAGATGAAAATCAACACATTACCTCAGAAAACCTCTCGCAATTTGTGAAGTATGAACTAGAGAGGCATAACACTTACTGATGTTTTTTATATTATTAGTAAATGTAAATACAAAATCTCTAGCTACATAACCACAAAACAAGACAATTTAGAAATCAAGTTCTTTCTACTATGAAAATAAATATGTAGTCCACAATGTTAAGTCTGCTAGCATATTATATAGGAATATTGTAGTTATTCACTTATGGCACAAAAACATTATAGCTTCTCACTTGAGTATTTTGGCATCAGGAAACCATAAATCCTTTCTCATTTAAATCGATCCCCTTTCATCTGAATGCATCCATTAGAAGAATATTTTACAAAACATTAGTTATCTCAAAGAAATATTTGATGAAGTCACAAGAGATATTTGTTGAAGTCCTCCCATCGCTGTTAGTGTCATGTCCTTTCTTGCTAACTTGATTAGGTGATATATATCAAGCCACACTGCCTAAGGAGGAGGGATGTTTCCCTTTGAAGATTGAATACAAAGAATTTAGTAGGATTTCCCATAGCTATTGGCAATGAACAATTAGTGACAACTTATTGACACTTGTGAAGAAATGTTCAAGAAAATGCACATGTTAAAATATTAGTGAATATGTGGCCTAAAGAATATCAATATATGAAGGCATAGAAAAATAGTATACTTCATAGCTAGTTTTAGGCCATAAAATTAATTGTGCTTAGGATGGTCCATATTGTATATGAAAAATAGGAACTATTATCAATTCATCAAGTCTTAGGTTTTGAACCATGAAAACAAATACAATGCAAACTTTCTTCCAAAAGTACCAGGAAAATGCGTTTGGATCAATAACATTGCATAAGGATATAGGACTGAATCACTTTAAAGTTAACATGGACACCTCTCTTAACAATACAAGTACAAAAAAGTCAGAGTGTTGAATTGCATGGCACAATGATGTCATGAAAAGGAATAATCTATGGCTAGAATCCATGTTTCACAATGTATATGAACAAAAGATTGTTTTTCTAGATATCAAGTTTCCTTTATCAAATAGTGGAATATATCAAGGAATCATCATTGACGAGTCTAAATTTTTAGTAGAAAATTTGGAAATGGAAGATAAACTAGAAGAAACATTAACACTTAAAAACAAGAGGCAATATTGTTGGCATTATCACATTCCACTTTTGGTATATGTGGAATGGCTATATGATTTATAGAAGTGTATAAGAAATTTGTCCTTGGACATGTCAACTGTGGTTGATAGGAAAAATATAGTCTATTGGAATTAATAGGAAAATATTAGAATCATCACTTACTGAAAAAGGTACATGCATTATCATATACGTGAAAAAGGTTAAAATTACTAGGGATTGCTAGATACATATGAATACATTATCTCACTAAGAATTATTATTATAGGCTTCATGACTTGAAAATCTTAGATTTGAAATATATATACAAAATGACTCCTAGTTAACAGCCAGTTCAAAGAAGCAAAATCACCAAAGCTAATTTGAAGTTGGATTCATTAATGAACTCATTCTTAATTATGTACAAGAAAGAAAACTTTTAGTGCCTTCTTCCAAATTTGTACTCAAGTATAGAAATATTACAATATAGGGAATTCAATGGCCCCTCCCAGTAGTTTGAGATAACATACACATAAAAATACTTGAACAACATACAATTCTCTAACTCAACCCTAATTTATAATAATTCCTTTTAGGAAAGGGTTTCCAACAAAGTAATAAATAATTTGATCTAGTGACTACTATATTTCCAAGAATACATTCCAACAGAAGTTGTGCTTTAGCATAAACAAAAAACATTCTTCAATATTTCCAAAATTATGATACCCTCAATGACATATGAACTATTTTTATGGATGTGACAAGACAAAAGAAAAATAATCCCATAATTATATACCTACTAGAATCTTCCCTCGTAGAACATATAAAATAATGTGTTCAAGGGAAAAATACCTTCAAAATGGAAATAAAAAACCTAAGGAGAAATGAATCATATTTTCCTAAGACAAAAAAACAAATGGGTTGTATCTACAGACTATCCCTGGGTAGATTTAATGGATACTTTTTGAGCCAAAAAAAAATAATAAATCCAAAAAAATAACCAATAGATGTGCTTCAACACAAAATTATTTGATGACAATAATTGGTAATGAAAAGGAATAATGATACTAAGGAACATTGGCACTTATCCTCTCAAGAAAGTTATTTTACACGTGACAATAAGAAGTTGAAAGCTGAATTCCAAAGAATAAGAGGAAGTTCAATTTATAACAAATAGATCTAGTTCATGGACTTCGATATATCATCCACAAAAAAAGGAATATTGCATCAAGAAAAATAACATTATGCAGTTAGGAAATAATATAAAAAGAGAAATATATGTCCCATTCTAACAATAGTTGATTCATCTACAATGTTGAATATTATTGGTTGGTTTGGGAAAAATTGAGCACATTGATACTTGTTTTGTAACTGGAGTCATCATCCAATAGGAAGGAAAGGCTCAAAGAATTGTTAAGATCTTCTATCATCAAGACTCTCATACTAGAAATAACCTAGAAAATAAATTTGGCATTAATTTATTTAGAATACGTCTTTACATGAAGGTCAAGGATAGCCCGAAACAAGAGTAGATTCAAGAAAATAAACCTCTATTTATGAAAACTTATAACTTACAACTAGAACCATACTATGTGTGCCATATTTATCATCCTAGTACATGTTGATATGGTACAATTGTTTTATACTGAAAACCTAAAAACAACCAAAATTAGATTAATGATATTAGTTAATGAAGAAACCCGAAGAAAAGTTCCCTCATATATTGAAGTATATTATTATTAACATATATGATATATCACTCATTGTGCACAAATTATGTGTAATTTCAGCCAAGGAATTCTTTGGATTTTGATGTATGACCTACTCCGTAGAAAAGAATGAGTTAGGATTAACATTTGACCTAGAAAGAGATAGGATTAATATTTTTAGTGCTTGGAATTCTAGAGAATTGATCAGTATTGAGAGGCTGAATGGGTCACTTTCACTTTCAATAAGGGTGTACTTCCATAATGAAGTTGTACCTTGAATTTTTTCTGTACTGAATTTTATTTGATTATGTATTCAAATTTGAATCTTGCTGTTATGTATAAAACACCAGCTGATCTTCTCACGACCAGGAAAAAGAAATCATGTGAGGATTTTTTTATTATCTAGAATGGAGTAGAAGCATCATAGCTTATTTTGAATATTACAGAAGAAATACTAGTACACAAAAATTGAAGGGCACTCATTTTATCCAGGCTAAAGAAAAACTCCTAAAGAAAACACTGGTGTTTGCATATTATTTAGAGAAACCGTTAGTGTTTGCATATTATTCAAAACCCCAAACTATGACAGAGATGTTCATAACAAGAACCTCTTCCTTAATACAAAGAACTAAAGTTGGTTGATGACCATTTATTCTTTCCAATAAAAATATATAGTAAACCCTTTTAGTTAACCAGTTGCAAATTCTGAACGACACAAAACTAATTTTCCTTGTTGTGCAAGGAAGCCTTGCCATAGGGACAAGAATAAACTGGAAGAGGGAGCAAAAGATGCAATAAGAACTTATATCAATTTGAGCGTTGACTTCGTAAGAGGGTAAAATATTTGAGTGGCCAGTCTGTAGCTGTTCCTTTTTCTTAAGAAATACACACCTGCGACATAACAGGTATATTGTTGGGCCTCCAACTTGTCATGATTTTGTTGATGAAACCATCCATTTTCACATGATTCCATTCACCCATTATTAGCATTTTTAACCATATTTCTCCATAAATGGACAAAATTCTCATATACATGTTTAGATAGTTTATTATTATTATTTCCATTATTTTTAACAAATTAAGAAATTTTCTTAGTTTTACTAATGAGCGTTTGGTCAGTTCAAGATTATGTAGCTCAATTCAATTTCCGTAGCTATCTCTATGATTAAGGTAGTAGCACCACTCTAGAAGGAACTCTGAAACTTGGACATGGTTTCTAGAAGCTCCAATATGGATTTGTATTGGTCAAACTCCACTCATCTTGCACGTGTGGACCTCCAACAATAGATCAAAAGAAAAGCGCAACAGTTTTGACCAGTCAACTTCAAACGCATTTTCTAAGCAAATGAAAATGAATTTTAGAAAACGAAAACATGAAATTTTTCCAGCATAGGCCCAATTAGGTTCTCTATGAGAAATTTTCTCAAATTTGTTACCATTTGAGATATTTTATGGTTTCTTTGGAGCCCTGTTTTCATATTGCGTGAGAAAATGATTTTGTAAATTCACATTCAAGGCCCAATCAAGCAAAAAGATGTTTGAATAAGCTAGGATTCAAAAAAATCGTTGAAATGTAATTTCCTTTCAGTTCTGGTTCTTAGCCATAAGAATCTCAATGAATTTACAAAGTAAAATCTATATAAATTCTTTCACTAGAAGAAAATGATAGTCTTGTGAATTCCGATTTATCACTGCAATATTGAAACTCTTTTTTACACATTCCAATAATTAAAATTTGTTCGTGGAATTCATGTAAATGTTTATTAGCAAATATCTTCTCTAGATCTAAGTTATCAACACCTCACAGTCCTAAGGAGCCCCCCTGGAGATATGTGAGAATAGTTTAGATGTTTTCCATTTCTTTCATTTAATTTCTTTATGCTCTGTGCTTAACATAAAAACTTTGTTTCATTTTAATGTTTTATTCCTCTAGCTTGAATTCATTTCACCCTGTTTACTTATTTTCCTCTATTTTCTTACAGATTAAGTGTTGGAAATAACAAAAAAAATACAAAAAGATTTACTTTCTTAAATTAGCTTTAAATAGAATCTCTATTAGTTTATTCTCATGGATGCTTTGTTTTATACTTAATGATTATTTTTTAAAATAGTTGTTTCCACTTAATTTCTCAATAATTGCTATTTCATTCAGACTAAAGTAGTAATTCATTTGCAGTCAAATAGTTTACTTCACATACTCAGTTTGATTCATAAATAATTCTCATTTCAACAAGTATTTCATGATTTACATAGAGTAATTGTTTATGCTCCTTATAGATTAAATGTTCATGCTTTCCATAGATTAAATGCTTATGCTTTGTTATATTAAAATGCTCATGATTCCATAGATTAAAGTTTGTAAGTTTTAGAAAAAAATCTCCATGTTTTCATAAGGTAAAATATCATGTTTTCTTAGAAGAATAATCTCTATGTTTTTCTAGTTTAACATTAATTGTCTTTCAAAGAACTTTGTACTTTCATAGTTTATATTAAAGAATCTAATTTCCTTTTGAAGTTTCCAATTCATCTCAGTTATGCCTAAATATTGAAAGCTAATCTCCTAGCACATATGTTGTAGTGTACTTCACAAGTTGACATACTCGAATTGACATATAAATTCAAGTAGTTTAAGAGTCAATTAAATTATCCAACATTTTGGTGCCATTGCTAGGGAAGTATACATAGGTGTCAGCTTTCATTTTCATCTCATTCTTAGTTGCATCCATTTAGTTTCATAAGACTAATTTCATTTTAGTACATAATTTCATTTTAGAATTAGATTCAATTAAAAAAAGACTTCAATCACCTACCACCATCACTATATCACATGGTGTAGTAAGAGCCACATGTGCACATCATGATTCCTATATTTGCAGGTAGAAGACGATGTGAAAAAGGATGTAGAAGAAATGGCTGAAGAGGATGACAATGAGGAAGACCCTTATGGATTTCCCATTCAAGAAACTGATATCAAAATTCATATGAAAAACATCCCTCCATATGTACTTCCTAACTTCAATGGTATGAGATCAGAAGACCCACAAACATTTCTTTTCAAATTTGTAATACTTTGTAGATCTTATGACTACTCATTACACATTCAAAAATTGAATCTGTTTTTGGCAACATTGAAGGATAGAGCTCTTAGATGGTTCGTGAATTTAAGAAAAAATTCTATATGGACATAGGACGATATGAAAATAGTATTTTTGGAAAAATATAAAGATGATTACATACACCATGACCTTAGAAATGAAGTCTTTAAGATGAACCAAAAATAGGATGAAAGCCTAGAAAATTTAGTGGAGAGATTTACTTATAATGCCAAAAGATCTAAATTGCATGATTTAGGTTTAGACACATTAAAAAATCTCCTACTAAAAGATATAAGGGATGAATGGATTGATCTTCTTAACCTAGTGGGTAAAGGAGATGTCTCTCAATTGTCATTTCAAGAGATTTGTGAGCTATGCAAGAACATTTCAATAGGAAAAGAAAAGTATGGAAGACACCTTTAGGATCCAGTTATGGAAAGAGTGAGTAAGTTGGCATCAATATTGGTAATTCAAACTAAACTTAAAATTTTTCTAGACGTTCCTGGTAATTTAAATGAAAAAATTAGTATGATAAGAATGCAAAAAAAGAAAAAAGTTGAGATTTTTGCTTGATTTATATTTTTCCCTAAATGTAGAAAGAAACATGCTTTTCATGAATGTCCACTTGATAACATTAAAATTTGTGAAATCTCTGCATGATCACACACTACTAAAGATTGCCCATCATTACTAGGGTTAAAGGCAATTTACCAAGGACGAAATCAAACATTGGAAGAATCATATTATGTAGCTCCAAGACGACCATGGAAGACTCATCAATTTGGTATGATGCAAGATATTAATTCACATTACACACAAAAATCTCAAAGTAATTGGTAAACACCCTTGCATTGGAAACCTTGGCCATCTCAATTCCAGCCTCAAAACCAATCTTGGCAAGAAGTTGGAAAAGGCCTTACAGAAAAAATCCACTGTATCCTCAATCTTTTCATGACTATCCTCAATGAAAATATCAATTTTATCCATACCATTCAGCTCCACCACAACAGAAGTTTCTCCATTAGTTGACCTCAATTAAACCTTTCTCATTACCAACCACACAGGCAACCCAAAGATCCATTCCCACTCAACTACTTGCATAACCATTTTAGATCACCAATAATAAAACACCTCAATCCATTGACAATGTCGAGGTTTTGAAAAATGATTCTCCATCTTCCATTGAAGAACAATAAGCAAAAGAATAAGATTCAGGTAAGATCCAAGAATCAATGATGCTCATTGAAGAAGAGAAGTTGTTGGAACCTGAGATTAAAAAGTTTCATGCATGCCTGTCACCATATTCTATGAATGGGGATCACTTCTTTGAAGACTTGCATGGCATGATACCAGGAATACAAGGAAGAAAAGATTACTTTGAATCTTGGTTCAAGACAATCATCAGATCCCAGTGCTCAATTCTTCAATATTTTTTGACATCATCTCAATCAAGGCAACTGATCTATCATATATTGGTACATATCAAAGCATATCTTTCAAACCTACATATGAGTTTATCTATCATCTTGTTATGCACATGGTTCCATTGGAAGTATTCATATACTTGAAAGAGCCTTCATTTTTAAGTAGAGGAGGACATATAAAAAAATTAAAAAGTAAAGAGAAAAATAATTGCTATTGTGAAAACCAGTTTGTTGGCGTAATTGGACTTGAGCTTTTCTTCAAAACCAGGAAAATGGCAAGAAAGTTCACAATAAGTGTTTACACTTTCATGATGGTTTCAATATGTTATTATGGTTCTTCAAATAATTTTTGGTTCTATGCTTGAGTTGGCTCATGTGGGATTCCTTAAGACCCACTTCCAATAGATATTGTCCCATCGACTTCAACACCTTATCTGGGACCAATATCGGAGATTATATGGAGTGCCTTGGAACTTACATACATCAATTGCAAGCATCCTCGTTGACAACAATAGGAATACAACAATGTCTCTTGATTGCTAGATCTTGCAGGTGACTTGAATTAGACACATTCATTCATCCCTGTCAAGATGCACTCAAGTACCTTGACACTCATTTACATTATCATTGATTTGTATCACATTGGTTAACGATTTTCATCATTGATCGATAATCCAATGATTTCTTTCCATGCTCGACTTTAGCACATTCATTCACATGGTAAGAGTTGTACCGTGAATTTGGGTTTTGATGAAGACTATATGATTTTGTGGAATCAACAACAACTTGTAGCAATATATTTTATTAGATTTTTGTAGTAGCATGCTCATCTTTTTGGCATTCAATAGCAGCATGACGACACCACTATAACTCTTCTTCATTCATTTACTATTCAAGCAAATTAATAAAATTGTGTCTATTTTTAGTCAACATGCATCATGCTTCATGTTTTCTACTTCATCATGCAGCACACTTGAATCCAAATCACTGGTTTAGACTTAGAGAAAACAAATTCAAAAGAAGAATATAAATAGCCATGAAAATTGACATTTTCTGCAACAACTACGGAAAGTTGCAGTTTCTATAGCTATTGTTGTAGCAACATGTTTCTTGGCTGTAGTAACTTGTTCCAGAAGAAATTTTGGCACAAATATTGCAAGATATTGAAGAAAAAATAAAAGATTATGAGATACTAGGTTTTCTCGGAATATGATAAGTTGAGTAAGATGTGGGCATAACTAAAAAAACAGCAATTTTGAAGGTCATTTCAAGTGGGTTTTTAAGGCATATTTTCATTTTTTACCACTATGCACAAATTAGGACATAATTTGGTATTTTTGCACAACAACTCCTTTTCTTTATCAAAAGTGGATTTTGAAGGCATGTGGTGGTAAAAAAGGTAAAAATACATTGTTTCCCTTTTGAAGCACTCAATTTTTCCTTAAAATGAGTTTGTGGCATATGTTTTTGTTGCAACATTGGGCAGTGTGAAGGGTGAAACAAGGCATATATTAATTTGACCATATCTTGCAATGTGTGCATTCGTGGGTCCTGAAATTTTTAGGGTAAATGAATCATGGTAGGGTAAATACATACACAAAAGTTCAATAAATTCCATTCTGTATTTTTCATGAAATTGGCCACCGTCATCTACAACCATTTCTTGGTTTTATCGAGATCCGTTCACCCATTAGATGAGATTTTTTGGTGCTATATGCATAATATTAATGGTAACAGTCTCAAACAAATTTAGAATAATGTGATCTACCATTTGAGAGAAATTGGAAAACAAGTCTGCTACATGAAAAAGATGCATTCTTTGGATCAAGGTCAAAGTAATGGTCAACGCATCGTGGAGAAGAGTACCTGAGCCAAATCAACACTAAATCAACCATCATATCATGTTCTCTTCTTCAGTTCCAATAAGGAAAATTGATGTAAAACTAGCATTAAACTTTTTAATTTGTAAAAATTTTTGGAAATTGTAAAAAGAAAGCTATTGTAAAACACGTGATCTATGTATTTCACCCTATCATATCCACATTCTTCAAACCATTTTCTTCCACCATTCTCTTCTTTAAATTTCTCTTATTGTTGCAATAAAAATTGATTCATACTTTCTTGATGAATAATTGGACCTCCAAATTCTCATGATTTTGTTGATGAAACCATCTATTTTCACATCATCCATTCACCCATTGTCATCATTTGTAAGAATATTTCTCCATAAATAGAACAAATTCCTGCATACATGTTTACATGGTTTATTATTATTTTTTCAATTATTTTTAATGAATTAAGAAGAACTTTTCTTGGTTTTACTAATGATAGTTTGGTGAGTTCAAGATTATGCAACTCAAATCAATTTCCGTAGCTATCTCCATGGTTAAGGTTGTAGCACAACTCTAAAAGGAAATATGACACTTAGAATTGATTTCTAGAAGCTCCTATGTGGAATTTTATTGGTCAAAATACACCCAGCTCGCCCGTGTGGACATCCAACAAGAGATCAAAGGAAAACAAAACAATTTTGACTAGTGAAATTCAAAAGCATTTTTTGAGCAAATGAAGACGAATTTTACAAAACTAAAACATGGGATTTTTCAGCATGGGCCCAATTAGGGTCTGTGTAAACAATTTTCTCAATTTCTTTTCCATTTGAGATATTTTGTGGGTTCTTTGGAGCCATGTTTGTTGGAAATAATACTAAGAGGGGGGGTGAATCAGTATTATCAGATCAATCAAACTTTTCAATGCTCAGAAACATATACGCTACTTCAGTTAAGTGAACCAGCGTGTACACGCTACTGTGACTAAGTAAAACAGCGTATAAGAAGAAAACTCACAATTTAGTTAGCTTATTCTTCTGTTAAGTGCATCAGGACATTATTCACCACATTAACAGTAAACATGTGCAGTATAACAGAACAGATCAAAAGCCACACACATGAACACCAAGATATAATGTGGAAACCCAATGTGGGTGAAAACCACCTGCTGCAAGTTGTCTCTATCTTTCTTTAATATGAAACTTCAGTTTACAATCTTTTGTACTGGTGCAGCCTTATACCAGTACGCAGGCTACAACCTGCAGAAGGCTACAACCTTCTCTCGTTCTCCAAACTTCCTTGGAAGGGAGCTCCAACCCCCTTTGCTCTTGTACTAGCCAAGATACTAGTACGTAGGTGCTGACCTACAATCTTCTTTCTTTCAGGTATCACTTTTCATACATTTTCAGACTTGGATATTCCTGAAGCACAACATTACAATCTGAAGACCACAATTCATTCAATTTCCACAACAGATCATTGAAGCATAAAACAACCAAACTTTGAATCACTGAACCACTGAACCCTGTCAATCACCAGTTACCAGAACACAGAGCAGACTACAGAACTCTGCAATAACAGTCAGACCCCACTGTAAACCCAAAATCAAGCTTCAAAAGATATACGCTACTTCAATGAGCAAAACCCGCGTATACACGCGCTTTTACCGAAGCCAACCTGCGTACAGATCTAAAAATAAACTTTCTCAATTTGCAGCTGTACCAAACATTAGTTAGACCCAGAACATAATATTGCGACAATATGCAGATCTAGAAATACGCATAATCAACCATATCATGATAGTGCATTTCAAACCATTAGATCCCGATCTATCCTTAGATCTAGTCTTCCATCAACCGATGTGATCTCTCCTTGGCTTAGATCAAGCAACCCAGAACCTGCATATCAGATCTCTTTCTCTCTTAGATATTCAAGCCTTGTCAAAAGATGATTTTGCCTAATGATCTTCTTCTCCTTATATAGTCTTAGGCCTAGCTCAATACCAAGAGCCAAAACCATAGTAACACAATACCATCAACTTCAAAACTAGGGATCGACACGCCCGTCGAGACACAATGGTCCGAAATCATAGGAACAACTTCCAAGGACTAACCACCATGGACCAAAGATGCTTTTCAACATACACGCGCTTTTTATGAATCCAACTAGCGTGTACACGCGACTTGGGCTTAACGAACATGCGTATATGAACTTCCTTGGCATGCTGTACTGAGATCTGTCTTCTGATTAAGTTGCCATCACCTGTACCAACCTCTGAGCACCTGTACCAACCTCTGAGAGAGTTGCCATCAAGGACAACACTTGAATCATAATGCCAACAATCTCCCCCTTTGGACTTGATGGCAACCACCACACCAAGTCACTCTCCCCCTTTGACATCAAGGGCAAAGGGCTGTGCTCCCCCTGAGGACATGCTGATACCTCTGCTTGGCTGTGCTGACTCGTGCTCCCCCTGACAGTAGGCCAGATCTGCAAAAGATGTTCTTCAACAAGAACCAAGACTTATACACCATAAGAGACCTTCCTATCACCAAAAGACTCAATACATACATCCATACTCCCTACCAAGAGGGGACATATCAGAAACAACAAATTATATTACAGCATTCATCCCAGGCATAGAGGGGAAACCAACATAGGCCGTTACATGACCTTGACATCATAAAAGAGATATGACAAGAGAGATACATGACATAGAGACAACAGATCTAGACCAAGACTTAGGAAAGGCACCAGCAGCATCTGATAAACATCTTGTTAGATCAGCAACCAGGATTTCTTTCTGAGCTCCTTCTCCTGAAACCAACAACCAAAACATCTGAATGCCAACAATGCTTTATGAGACTTTTAAGCTGCTCCCCCTGAACCTGTGCCTGTTGCACCCCCTGAAACTGTGCCTGAAGAATTCTGACATTCCCATTGCTGTTCAGAACTCCAGAGTTTTCCCTTGCTGTTCAGAACTTCATATACGCGATTTCTCCTGCATAAAACAGCGTATGTACGCGGATATAATTTCTGCAACAAGCGTACACCATACACGCAACTTTCTCAGCATAAATCCGCGTGTATACGCGTATATACCTTTCGTAACTTGCGTATACCAACTTTTCTGTAGAACAGACAAGCTTCAACAGCAGGATGAAGCATCAACTACTCCCAGCTTTTGTCTGAGATATTCAAAAGTTTCCCTGGGCAGTGGTTTTGTGAGAATATCAGCAACTTGTTCCTTAGAAGGAACATACTCCAACTTGACCTTCTGCTCAAGCACTTGTTCCCGAAGAAAATGGTACTTGATTGGTATGTGCTTGGTCTTTGAGTGCATGACTGGATTCTTTGAAATGCTGATTGCACTTGTATTATCACATAAGATAGACACTGGTGGAGTGCAAGTGATTTGAAAGTCCTGCAAGGTCTGCATCATCCAAAGAAGTTGTGTGCAACAAGATGCCGCAGCCACATATTCTGCTTCAGCTGTAGATAAGGCAATCGAACTCTGTTTCTTGCTGAACCAAGATACTAATCTGGAACCCATGAAGAAAGCACCACCACTTGTGCTTTTCCTATCATCCACACTTCCAGCCCAATCTGCATCTGTGTAAGCATGAAGAGTGAGATCTGTATTTCTAGGATACCATAAGCCATAGTTTTGGGTCCCTTGAAGATATTTGAAGATTCTTTTGACTGCCTGAAGATGAGTTTCCTTTGGGTTGGCTTGAAATCTTCCAACCATTCCTACTGCATGTGTAATATCTGGTCGAGTACCTGTCAAATAAAGCAAACTCCCAATCATGGATCTATAAGTGGGTTGGTGAACTGCTGCTGATTCATCATTAGCACTGAGGCTGCATCCTGTAACCATGGGTGTACAAACTGGCTTTGACTCTTCCATGCCATACTTCTTCAAGATCTGCTTGAGGTATTTGGTTTGAGACAAGAAGATACCTCCTTCATTTTGTTGGATTTGCAATCCAAGAAAATATGTCAATTCTCCAAGAAGTGACATTTCGAATTCTTTCTGCATAACCAAGGCAAAGTTTTGACTCATAGTCTCTTCATTGCTGCCAAAAATAATATCATCTACATAAACAACAAGAATTAGCAATTTGTTATTTTCAACTTTTATATAGAGATTGCTATCTGCTGATCCTTTTGAAAAGCCTTGTTGGTGAAGATATTTGTCCAACCGATAGTACCAAGCCCTTGGAGCTTGTTTGAGCCCATAGAGTGCCTTTTTCAATCTGCATACAAGGTTTGGATCATTCCCAAGAATGAAACCATCTGGCTGCTCAATATATACTTCTTCTTCTAAGTCTCCATTCAGGAAGGCTGATTTCACGTCCATTTGAAATACCTTGAAGTTTTGAAAGCTTGAGAGAGCAAGGAACATTCGGATGGCCTCTAGTCTTGCCACAGGAGCAAAGGTCTCTTCAAAATCTATTCCTTCTTGCTGTGCATACCCTTTACAAACAAGTCTGGCCTTGTTTCTAATTACTTCTCCATTTTCATTTAATTTATTCTTGAAGACCCATTTTGTTCCTATTACATTCTTATCTTTTGGTCTAGGAACTAATTCCCAAGTGTTGTTCTTTTCGATTTGCTCAAGTTCTTCATCCATTGCTTTGACCCAACATTCATCTTTGCATGCTTCTTTCACATTTTGTGGTTCAATGGAGGAGAGTAGAGCCAAGTAGCTTGAAGCTTCTGCAAGTGTCCTTCTTGTTTGTACTCCTGCTTCTTTCTGCCCCACAATCTGAGTTTTTGGATGATTCTTTTGGACATATCTGGATGGAGTCTTCTCTTCTATTCTTGTCTGCTCCTCTGGTTCTTCTTGAGATTCTTCTTCTTCTTGAGGTTCTTCATTATTTCGTCTTTGAGAGTAACCTTCATCTTCTTCAATGTCTTCATGATGAACTTGCCTAGGAATATATCCCTTCTCATCAACCACTATATCAATACTGTCAACAATTCTGCCAAGTCTTTTATTGTAGCACTTGTATGCTTTGCTATGTGGAGAATAACCAAGAAGAATGCCCTCATCTGCTCTAGGTTCAAGTTTGCCAAGTTGCTCATCAGTATTCTTAATATAACATTTGCTCCCAAAGATTTTGAAATGCTTCACAGAAGGAGTTTTACCACTCCAAAGCTCATGAGGTGTTTGAGTGCTATTTACTCGGACATTTGTTTTGTTAAGAATGATAACAGCAGCATGTGCAGCTTCACCCCAGAAGGTTGCAGGAGTACCTGATTCATCGAGCATAGCACGAGCCATTTGTTGGATAGTTCTGTTCATTCTTTCCACAACCCCATTTTGCTGAGGAGTTCTAGCTGTAGAGAATTCTCTTCTTATCCCATGTTCATCACAGAAATCGAAAAATTCATTTGATGTGAACTCCCCACCTCTGTCAGATCTGAGGCACTTAATTTTGTGTCCTGATTCATTTTCAGCCAATGCTTTGAAGGATTTGAATTTTTCGAATGCTTCATCTTTGTGCTTCATAAGCCCTAACCAAACAAACCTTGAGAAATCATCAATGAATAATATCAGATATTCTTCTCCTCGAGGTGTCCTTTTCCTAAATGGACCACATACATCTGTATGGACTAGCTCAAGAGGCAAGCTAGCTGATCCTTCCTTCTCTGGAAAGTTAGTTCTGGTTTGCTTTCCAAACTGACAAGATTTGCATATGGTGTTGTCTGGAATTTTGATATCTGGAAGATCGCGAACTGCCTGATATTTGCATGCTTTCCTTATTTGTGAGAAGCTTAGATGTCCCAACCTTCGATGCCATAACCAGTGCTCTTCATCCTTGCTAAGATAGCATTGTTGTTGTCCTTCTTCAAATATGTACAGATTATTTGGAGTTCTTTTGCCTTTGAGAACTGTTTTACCTGTATCAAGATCACGAACAAGACATCCATTCGATCTGAAAATAACCTCGGTTTTTTGATCACACATCTGGCTGACACTTAGTAGATTATGCTTCAATCCATCAACATACAAAACATTTCCAGCCTTGACCTTTTCTTTCAAAGGAGCAATACCTTTTCCTTTTATAGTTGCAGGAGTATCATTTCCAAAAGAAACTTTCTTTCCCTTTTCTCAAGTAGAATAAGATTCAAGTTTTTCTTTATCACCTGTCATATGTTTCGAACATCCACTGTCAATGTACCATAGATTTTCCTGTCCTTCTGCATAAAAAGCTATCCCACATCTTTCTGTCTGAGGTTCCTTTATTCTCCATTTTTTGGTGCTCGTGGCTTGTTCCTTTTTCTCCTGAAACCTGCTCCTGCATTCAGATTCTTTATGACCAAAATTATTGCAAATAGAACATTCAACTTCATTTTCAAGAACCGAAAAGTTGTTATAGGTCCTCTTTGTAATCCCTGTCATACTTCTTTGTTTTTGAGCTTCCCTAGTCATGATTGTTTTATATGCAACACATTGAGCTGCTTTGTGACCAAAGTTATGGCAAGAAAAGCATTGTCCATTGAAGAAGCTTCTGCGGTTATTGAATCTACCAGCCAACTAATTGTAATTTCTATTTTCATCTATTCTTGTGCCAAACTGAGAAGATTTTACCTGTGGTTGGTTGTAGCTTTTGTTCACCCTTAAGAAGGATTGTCCCTGATAGTTTCTGTTTGTAATTCGTCCCTGCTTTACCTGATTATCTTCATTGTTCTTCTGCTCATTTCTTCTTGCTGCATCAAGATAACTTTTTGAGGTGGATGCTTGAGAGGTTTCTCCATTATAGCCCAAACCTGTCTTGTTTAGAGGAGACCGCTGCACATTGATAATCTCATCCAAAGTTTCAGATCCTTTGACAAACTTAAGATTAATAGCTTTTGTTTTCTCAATTTCTTTTCTGAGACCAACAATTTCACCTTCTAGTTTTTCAAGATGTTTTTCCTTTTCATCAATTTGAAATTGCAAAGTATCAATGATCACACTCTTTTCTTCTATGCATCTCTTGAGTCTAGTAATTTCATTATAGAGATTATCCACATCTACAGCATCCTCATAATCATCATCTTCAAATGCCATTAACAGCTTATATTTATTACCTTGTTCATCTTCATCACTGTTTGATAAGCCATCACTATCTTCATGGGTGTAGTAGCTTTTCTTATTTGCACTTTGTTTCTTGTTCCATCTAGCAGGTTCTTTTCCTTTATCCTTATAAGGACATTTTGCAGCATAATGACCTACTCTTCCACAAGCAAAGCATTTGAAAGGTAGCTTACCTCTGAACCTTCCAGCACCCCTTTGAAGATTTCTGACAAAATTTGATTCTTCTTCCTCTTCTTCTGGAACATGGCTTGCTTCATAGTAATCTTCTTTTCCTGATGCCTTAAAAGCAGCTTCCCTTCTGTCTGATGGACCTCCCTTTCTCATTTCATAAGCAGTTAGAATTCCATGTAGCTGAGACATAGTGAGAACTTTGAGATTTTCCTTTTCTTCTATTGCAGATACTTTAGATTCAAACTTGGGGGATAATGATCTTAGAATCTTTTGAACTACTATAGTCTCTTTTATTTCTTCACCCAAATTTTTCATACAATTAACAATCTCATCTACCCGAAGAAAATAATTAGCCACACTTTCATCATTATACATCTTGAGAGTCTCATATTGAATCCTGAGAGTTTGAAGTTTAGCTTGCTTTACCTGTTCATCTCCTTCATAGCTAGTGATCATTTTGTCCCATATCTCTTTTGCTGATTTGAAGTGCATGACCTTCATGAATTCTGTTTGGGATATACTTCCTAATAGAGTACTGACTGCTTTTGCATTTGTTTCATATGTCTTTTTCTCAGCTGGATCTATAGGAGTAGCTGAAGGAAAAGCATAGCCTGTTTCTACAATGTCCCAAACTTTTGTACCAAGAGATTGAAGATATGCAGTAACTCTTACCTTCCAATAATTGAAATTTGTTCCATCAAAAACCGGTGGCCTGATTGATGCTTCTTTCTCGTAGTTGCTCATGATGAATGATCTACCTTCAAGCGATCAAGCTTCTCTGAAGGACCTGCTCTGATACCAATTGTTGGAAATAATACTGAGAGGGGGGGTGAATCAGTATTATCAGATCAATCAAACTTTTCAATGCTCAGAAACATATACGCTACTTCAGTTAAGTGAAACAGCGTGTACACGCTACTGTGACTAAGTAAAACAGCGTATAAGAAGAAAACTCACAATTTAGTTAGCTTATTCTTCTGTTAAGTGCATCAGGACATTATTCACCACATTAACAGTAAACATGTGCAGTATAACAGAACAGATCAAAAGCCACACACGTGAACACCAAGATATAAGGTGGAAACCCAATGTGGGTGAAAACCACCTGCTGCAAGTTGTCTCTATCTTTCTTTAATATGAAACTTCAGTTTACAATCTTTTGTATTGGTGCAGCCTTATACCAGTACGCAGGCTACAACCTGCAGAAGGCTACAACCTTCTCTTGTTCTCCAAACTTCCTTGGAAGGGAGCTCCAACCCCCTTTGCTCTTGTACTAGCCAAGATACTAGTACGTAGGTGCTGACCTACAATCTTCTTTCTTTCAGGTATCACTTTTCATACATTTTCAGACTTGGATATTCCTGAAGCACAACATTACAATCTGAAGACCACAATTCATTCAATTTCCACAACAGATCATTGAAGCATAAAACAACCAAACTTTGAATCACTGAACCACTGAACCCTGTCAATCACCAGTTACCAGAACACAGAGCAGACTACAGAACTCTGCAATAACAGTCAGACCCCACTGTAAACCCAAAATCAAGCTTCAAAAGATATACGCTACTTCAATGAGCAAAACCCGCGTATACACGCGCTTTTACCGAAGCCAACCTGCGTACAGATCTAAAAATAAACTTTCTCAATTTGCAGCTGTACCAGACATTAGTTAGACCCAGAACATAATATTACGACAATATGCAGATCTAGAAATACACATAATCAACCATATCATGATAGTGCATTTCAAACCATTAGATCCCGATCTATCCTTAGATCTAGTCTTCCATCAACCGATGTGATCTCTCCTTGGCTTAGATCAAGCAACCCAGAACCTACATATCAGATCTCTTTCTCTCTTAGATATTCAAGCCTTGTCAAAAGATGATTTTGCCTAATGATCTTCTTCTCCTTATATAGTCTTAGGCCTAGCTCAATACCAAGAGCCAAAACCATAGTAACACAATACCATCAACTTCAAAACTAGGGATCGACACGCCCGTCGAGACACAATGGTCCGAAATCATAGGCACAACTTCCAAGGACTAACCACCATGGACCAAAGATGCTTTTCCACATACACGCGCTTTTTATGAATCCAACTAGCGTGTACACGCGACTTGGGCTTAACGAACATGCGTATATGAACTTCCTTGGCATGCTGTACTGAGATCTGTCTTCTGATTAAGTTGCCATCACCTGTACCAACCTCTGAGCACCTGTACCAACCTCTGAGCACCTGTACCAACCTCTGAGAGAGTTGCCATCAAGGACAACACTTGAATCATAATGCCAACAATGTTTTCAAGATTGCATGAGCAAATGGTTTTGTAATTTCACAGTAAACACCCAATCAAGAAAAAAGATGTTGGAATGAGCTAGGATTCAAAAAATTCGTGGCAAAGAAGTGTCCTTTCAATTTTGATTCTTAGCCATAAGAATCCCAATGAAGTTACATTGTAAACTCTATATAAATTCTTTCACTAGAAGCAAATGATAGTGTCGGGAATTTTGATTTATCACTGCAATATTGAAACTCTGTTTTACACATTCCAGCAATAAAAATCTATTCATGGAATTCATGTAATTAGTTATTAGTGAATCTCTTCTCTTGATTTGAGTTTTCAACACCTCACATTCTTCAGAAGGTCGCCCTGAAGATCTATGAGAATAGTATAGATGTTTTCCATTTCTTTCATTTAATTTCTTTATGCTCTATGCTTAAGATAAAAGCGCTGCTCATTTTAATATTTTATTCCTTTAGCTTAAATTCATTTCTCTTTCTTTACTTATTTGCCTTTATTTTCTTACATATTAAGCGCTTGGAAATAACAACAAAAAAATACAAAAAAAAATAAAAATACTTTCTTAAATTAGCTTTAAATAGAATATCTATTAGGTTATTCTCATGTATGGTTTGTTTTATACTTAGTGACTAATTTTTCAGAATAGTTGTTTCCACTTAATTTCTCATTAATTTCCATTTCATTTAGTCTAAAGTAGTAATTCATTTGCAATAGAATAGTTTACTTCACATACTACGTTTGATTCATGAATAATTTTCATTTCAACAAGTATTTCATGCTTTACATAGATTAAATACTCATGTTTTCCATATATTAAATGCTTAGGATTTATTATATTAAAATATCCATGTTTCCATAGATTAAAGTTTGTAAGTTTTAGAACAAAATATCTTTTCATAGGGTAAAATCTCATGTTTCCTTAGAATAATAATCTTTATGTTTTTCTAGATTAATATTAATTGTCTTTTAAAGAACCTAATACTTTCATAGTTTATATTGAAGAATATAATTTCCTTTTGAAGTTTCCAATTCATGTTTGTTATGTATAAATATTGAAAGCTAATCTCCTAGCACATACAATGTCGTGTACTTCACAAGCTCATGTACCCAGATTGACATATAAATGCAAGTAATTTAAGTGTCAATTTAATTACCCAACATATATAAATCAATAAATATGGTATTTCTGAGATGTTTCCAAATTCATTGAGAGTATGAAACTTAGTTTGTGTGTTTCTAAAAACATGTAACAAATTTGATTACATAAAATTAGTCCAATATTTTTGTGTTGAGCACCATGTGAACTTGATTTCTATTCTTAGCGCAAATAAGCTGAGTGAATTGATAGGGGTTTGAAAGATTGACTCAAAGGGTAATGCAAAAATGTTGATGGATTATCTTGTGTTGATTGAGAAGGACTATGGAGAATAGAGGGAGGCCAATATTAGGACATTAAATAGTAAAAATCACTCTTGGCATGTGTTTACTGATTCATTATTTTTATGAGAAGTTATAGAGATTCCTTTAATGGATCATATTCATCACTCAGATAGAGGAGATGTATTACAAATAAATATTCTATTTGGTGATCATTTTAATTCCCTTTTACCTTTGATGGTAAAACAAAAACATGGCGAGGTGAAACGTCCAAATTTATCATTTTCTAAAAGGGATATGGATAACATTTGCAATCAAATTGTTGTCATCCCTATTTATTGTTGGCAAATAAAATCCATTTTCTAAGGCACCTATGAGGAGAAGATCAATATGATAGAGAATATATAGACAGAGGACTAGACAAGAGAATCACTTTGAACATATGTGACAATGAATTGATACTTTACTTCACGTTTCAAGGAAGCATTTAAGCATTTAAAGGTTCATCTCCAGAATTTCAATGATTCATAAACACCTTCAAGGAAGTATTTGGGTATTAAAGGAAACAAGTAGTAGAGAAATTTCAAATCTAATATTTTGCGAAAAATTCAGCGAGGTGTACATTTCAAGGCATATAGTTGAAGATTTCCATGAACAATAATCAGTGGAAAAAGATCATATCTAGAACATATGGAAACCAATCCTTATTCCAATATTGAAGGGATTCAGACCTAACAATCTCAATCCTCTTGCAATCAACTCGATAATTTTTTTATTCTTAATATTATTATTATATTTTCTTTTCTAGAATGATAAGAAATAGTTTTATTGTAAAACTTATGTATGTTATAATTTCTAAGGAAATAAAGTGGAGGTTTATGACAAATGAAACTTTGAGGATTCCTATTCCAAAGCAGATTTGATGATTAGGTGCATAGTATTTAGCTCAAAAATAAAAGTGCTCGGAATCACTCAAAACCTAAATTAATGCGTGTGTCTCGGCGATACAATCACAACACAACTCGTTTCACTCAAAATTGATCTCGTATGAGGAAGATATTGTGTTTTGTCTGCTTTGCCAAACAGAGGAATTTTTGAAAAAAAGCTACAGTCATTGCACAGTCAACAGTCTATACTACTGATGTGGTGGGTGACTAGGAAGGGTCAAAGGTGGTCAATTCCAAGTAAGGGCTTGCCAAGTGGTGCATTGTGGTTGGTCTGCTTCTGTGGTGATTTCGCTTGTTTTCATTGGATGTAGGATGGACCAATGAGGAGGAGACAAGTGGCAAGTTGGAGGCCTCTGCATGTCCCTCCCCAAAGAACCAATAATATTGGCACACCGTCGAAAAATAATGGGCACGTCGCCAAATTATAACCCACTAGCTCACCCAAACAAATCTCATGCTTTACTATTCTACCGCAGCTTCAGTTCTTAATAGTCAATGGGTTTAAGTTATATTTGAAGTGTAATATGTTTGCGGTTGGGGGAGGAGGGAGGCTTCCCGTGGGCTAGTCCCCTCCCATGTGATCACTCCACTAACTGCCAACTAATGACTCTCCATAACCACTGACCAATTCTTGCCATAACTGTGGCATTTACTGCCACCATATGTCCACTACCATGAAGATGGGAGTGTTAATGGCTAACAGTGTACCATAAATACGCAGTATTAGCTCTTATCATGATTAGTGATTAATTAAGTTGTGATTATCATTTAATTAAACTATAGTTTAGTTGGCATAGTTTTTGGTGGTCCCTCCAATTTGAGCGGTAACTCCAGTTTTAGTGGAGATAATTCGAGTTCCTCTAGTTTTAGTGGATTTTTACTATGAGAAACAATTTTTGCCATAATTTTTGCAAATTCGACCAAATTGGGATCATGAAAAGGTGTTCCTAGATGATTTTGATGTTAAGTGTTAATTTTGATGGTTTTCTATACATTCATTTTCTTTTGTTTACGTCTTTACTTTCATGCTATTTTTCTCAGGAATTAGACATAAAACTTGACAAATTTTACCCGTTCATTCACAAACACCATAAAGGAAACCTATGCACATGAAGCAAAAGATAAGCACTTGTTTTTTAATTTTTAAGTTGAAATTAGCACAACAAAACTAAAATTCAACAACAAATCAAGTTGTTATCAAAGAAAACGTTTATTTGCTTCATTTCTTGAATTTTTTGCAAGTAGGGTTTTAATGGTTGCAAATTTGTGATGCTTACAAGGTTAAAGTTGCAGAGAGGAGAATGGAAACTATTCGTTGCAACTCCTTAGGTAATGCCCAGAAGAAGGAGAGCCATAAGGCCATAATATCCACCCAAAGTTCCAATATTCTCTGCACTTGAAACACCTCAAGTTTTACCTTCAATTGAGATTGAAGAGGTACAAGAAGTATGAGGAACTGAGCTTGAATCCAAAGCCATCATGTCTGGAGCAAGAGAGATTGAAGGTATTTCAGAAGAGGAAGCATTCAAGAAATCTTTCTATGACTTAATGAACATGGTTAGATTCCTCTATGAAGAGAGGAATACTAGAATGGCTTGAGAGATTTCTAAGCCCCCACATGGAGAGGGAAGCTCAGGAGATAAAAAATATGAAAAGAAGGATTCAAAGGATAATTGATGAAAGCCTCCTCCATCTCCACAATCTTCATCTTTCTCATCATCTTCATCATCCTCATCATCTCAAACAACATAATCTTCCACTTCCACAAAAAAAACTATTCATACTCATTCAAAGACTCCAAAGGAAAAAAATCCATTTTTCAAATTTGACATTAAGTTTGAACTTCCCATGGACAATGGTGAGGTGAATGCAGAAAAGCTAGACAATTGGATTCGACAATTGGAGGTTTATTGCAGAATTGAGAACCTTCAATAAGATGAGATAAAGATCCAGTTGGCTTCATTGAGGCTAGAAGGAGCAGCATTAGTTTGGTGGGAAGAAAAGACTCAAGAGGAAATGCGAATTCATGGTAAGATATTTATTTCTTGGGTTGAATTTGTTTATGCAATTAAAATACAGTTTTATCCTTTAGCCTATATGCAAAAAGCCATTATGAGTTCGTAAAATTCTAGGTAACTCAAGGGCCAAACAGTTTAAGACTATAACCAGGAGTTTAGGAAGAGGGATTTTTTGTTAGGAGTAAACTTGAACTCCCAAGATACACTCTTGAAATATATTGGGGGTTTACATTCCTACTTAAAAAATACTATCCTTATGTGTGTGTGCAAGACACATACCTTGAAGAAAGAGGAAAGAACATTCAGGAAGAGGGTAGTAAGAAGAAGCCATTCAAGGGTAAGGAGAAAGAGAAGGGTGGAAAATGGAAAGGAAAGAAGAATGCAAGTGTGAAGAAAGAAGGGAAGAAAACTATATGTCGACATTGTTCCAAAGCGGGGCATGATGAAACCCACTGTTGGAAATTACATCCTAGAATAAGGCCTAAGAAACAAAACAATAAGAGAAAAAAGAGATGATAGCTACCACAAAACATGATCTTGGATCCAATTCAGATGATGAGACCAAGATTTCAGCCATGGTTACCAAAGGAAAAGAAGCTATTCCAAGCACTAGTTCCTCACATAATCACAATAACACTCCAAATGAAGAATTAAGGATAGAGTTGTTCCATGTAGGGGTAATTTCAAATCATACAAAGATTTATGCATTATTTGATAGTGGGTCACAATCAAACTTAATTTCAGAAGACGGTCAAAAATATTAACCTTGAAACTATACCTCATCATAAGCCATATCCCTTGGGTTGGATAGTCAATAATGCAAATTTTTATGTTACAAGGAAATTCTTATTCAGGTTTTCCATTACTGAAAAATTCATTGATGAAGTTGACTTAGATGTAGTTCCACTTGACATCTCGGGAATCATTTTGGGAAGTCCTTATTTGTATGATATGAAAGCAGTATTTTATCGCCATTAGAACAAATATCTATTGCTCAGGAATGGAGTGGATTATATTGTGAGAGCCCATCACAAAAAGTTAAACATTTCTTTGGTTAATGTAGGGAAGATGAAGAGACTAGTAAATGCAAGTAAACATTTTATGCTTCTCATTATCAAGAAAAATAATGATGTTGATTATGAATATTTCGAAGGTTGTGATGATAAGTGAAAATCTGATTTGTTTGATGTGGTAACAAAACATGGTGAGATGTTTTAGGAACCAAAGGGGTTACCTCCCAAGATGGGAATTTAGCATGAGATGCAACTGCAGTAGGATGTTCCACTTCCAAACATTGGCATGTATTGCATGTCAATCATGGAGATCATGTAAATCAAGAAGAAAATCAAAGAATTGCTGAAAAAAGTATCATATGCCCATCTACTTCACCATGTTTTTCACCCATTGTCTTGGTGCCAAGGAAGGCTGGGATTTGGCACATGTGTGTGGATTTCTGTGCACTAAACAAAATAATGGTAAAGAATAGTTATCCACTCCCGAGATTTTATGATTTTCTTGATAAATTGAGTTATGAAAAGTATTTCACTAAGTTAGACTTACGAAGTGGTTATCATCAAGTTAGAATAGCTGAAGAGGACATTTGGAAAACCACATTCAAAACTAAACAAGGATTGTTTGAGTGGCTTGTTATGCCTTTCAGTCTTACAAATGCTCCAACTACTTTTATGAGAGATATGAATGATGTATTGAGACCATTTCTAGATGAATTTGTCTTTTTTTACTTAGATGATATTCTCATATTTAGCAAATCCAAAGATGAACATGTCATGCATGTGAACAAAGTACATGATGTCTTGAGAAAAGAACAATTGTTTTTAAAGATGTCGAAGTGTGAATTTCACAAGACTTCTTTAGTGTATTTGGGACACATTGTTGGAGGAGGTAAACTGAAGATAGGCCCCTCTAAGGTTGAGGTCATTCTAAATTGGTGCAAGCCCAATACAGTTATAGAGGTAAGAAGCTTTCTACGGGCAACACAATATTGGAGGAAATTTATTGCTAATTTTTCTTCCATTGCAGCACCACTACTTGCATTGACTAGTGTTAGGAAAGTCTTCCATTAGGGATATGTACAACATAAAGCATTTTATTCTTTAAAACAAATTATCGGTTCAACACTGGTATTGGATCTTCCAAAACTTAACCATTTGAGATTCAAACGGATGTTATTGATTACACCATGGGAGTTGTTCTTATGCAGCATGGTAAGCCCATTTCATTTCATTATGAAATTTTTAATGGTTCCATGACTAACTATCCCACTTATGATAAAGAACTTTATGTATTGGTACAAAGTGTTAAAAAATGGAAACACTACTTGATGGGGAAGAATACCATTATCCATACTGAACATCAACCATTACAGTACTTACAATCACTCTCAAAGTTGTAGCAATCACGACACTTCAGATGGATGGGTTTTCTACAACAATCTCATTTGGTTATCAAGTACAAAGAAGGAATCTACAATAAGCTAGTTGATATGCTTTCTAGGCCTATTGTAAATTCATCTATTTTACTCAAGCGCAATTTTGTTTTACATGAAACTTACATTAACCAATATGCATATGATAATGACTTTCAAGATGTGTATGCAAGTTTGAGGCAAGGAAACCAAATTGAAGAGTTAGATTACCATGTACATAACCATTTTTTGTATCACTTGTGCAAGTTATGTATTCCACAGGGAGAAAGAAACAATATCATAAGGGAGGCACACACTTCATTGATTATTGGACACTTTGGTGTAGGCAAGATAGTAGCGAATCTCCAAGGGTATTTTTATTGGCCACACATGTTTGATAATGTATCTCGTTTCATTAGAGGATGTTCTTTGTGTGAAAAAAATAAGCCTAGCAATAGGAAACTAGGATTGTACACTCCACTTATGGTACCTTCACATCCATGGTAGAGTATCTCAATGGATTTTGTAGGAGGTCCTCCATTGTCAAGATAAGGTCATGATTACTTGTATGTAGTTGTAGACAGGTTCAACGAGATGTGTATTTTAATAGCATGTAAAAAGAAAATTACATCTAAACAAACAACTCATCTTTTCTTTCAAAATATTTGGTTTCATTTTGGTCTTCCTACTTCCATTGTAAGTGATCTAGATTCTTTATTTTTTGGGAACTTTTGGTCAAATTTGTTGGACATGATAGAAACTAAGTTGAAGAAGAGTACAACCTTTCATCTGTAAACAGATGCACAAACAAATGTGGTCAACAAGCTAATCATTCATCTTCTTAGAGGATATCACAATAAACATTGCAAGTTGTGGGATGAATAGTTGCATTACATACAACATGCATACAACAGGGCAAAGCATTCTTACACAAACACATCACCATTTGATGCATGTTTTGGGTACTTTCCGAGATCGCCATTGGACTTCATCTTTGAGAAATATGTTTCCATCTATGGTCACAGTGACATCGATAAGGCAAGGAATTTCATTGAGTAAATTTAGATGATACATCACACAGTGCAAGAACATCTTGAAAAGAGTCAAAGTAGCTATAGGGAAAGGCATGAAAAACACCATGTCGATCATAAATTTCAAGTTGGAGACGAATTTTGGTTATATATTAGCAAAGAGAGACTTCAAGGGGAAGGTAAAAAGCTTAAGACAATCCGTTATGGTCCTTTTAAAATTCTGAAAAAGATTGGTAACAATGCATTTAAGCTAGATTTTCCTCCTTATATGAAAATATTCTCTGTTGTTAATGTTGAGAATTTGAGATTGTTTGAGCCTCTTTTGGTTTATGATCAAAGATATAATGTTCAGTTGGCATCAATAGATGATTTCTCGCCAAAATATCTTGATGAAATTCAGCAAGATCGCATACTTGACAAAAGAACCAAAACTTCGAAGAGAGGGAATGTCGAATACCTTCAAGTGAGACTAAAGGGACGGAATCATTCTAAGGCCAATGGTTCTATGTCAAGAATGTGAGGGATTTATACCTTCACCTACTAAACAATTGATAGTATATTTTGGGGTCCAAAAGGCTTCTAGTGGGGAGGAATGATCAGGTGCTCAATATTTAGCTCAAAATCAAAGTGCTATGAATTGCTATAAACCTGAACGAATGCATCTGTCTCGGTGATATGATCCCAATGCAACTCTTTTCACTCAAAACCGAGCTCGTGTGAGGAAGATATCATGATATGTCCATTTTTCCAAACAGAGGACTGCACAGTCAACAGTACGTATTGATGACGTGGAAGATGGTTGGGTAGGGTCAAAGTTGATCACTTCCCAATAAGGGCTCACCAAGTGGTGCGTTGTGGTTAGTCTGCAGGTATGGTGATCTGGCTTATTTTCATTGGATGGAGAATGGACCAATGAGGAGGGGACAAGTGGCAATCCCAAAGGCCACTATGTGTCCCTCCCCAAAGGACTGACACTATCAATATGTTGTGGAAAAATAATGGGCATGTCCACAGAGTCAAACTTGTGACCTCGCCCAAAAAAATCCTGTGCTTTACCATTCTACCGCAGCTTCAGTTCTTAATAGTCAATGGGTTTAAGTTATATTTGAAGTGTAATACGTTTGCAATTAGGGGAGGAGAGAGCCAGCCCCTCCCATGTGATCACTCCACTAACCGCCAGCTAGTGGATCTTTATAACCACCGGCCAATGCTTGCCATAATCATGGCATTTACCGCCAGCATATGTCCACTACCACGATGACCAGAGGGTTAATGACTAATGGTTTACCATAAATGCACGGTATTAATGCTAATCATGATTAGTGCTTAATTAAACTGCAGCATAGCTGGCAGATTTTTTGGTGGTCCCTTTGATTTCAGTGGTAACTCTAGTTTTAGTGGAGTTAACTAGAGTTCCTCCAGTTTTAGTAGAGTTTTACTAGGAGAAACAGTTTTTGCCATAACTTTTGCAAAATTCGACCAAATTGGGATCAGGAAAAGATGTTCCTAGATGATTTTGATGTTCTGAGTACATTGAAGCAAGTTTCAACAGTTGTAGAGCACTGTAAAACAACACTTTTCCCATTTTGAGCTAATACAGAGGCCCAAGCCATGGAAGCTTGACCAAGGAGATGTAGCCCAAGAGGGGTGAAATCCTTCATCAAAACACTATGTTAAGTGTTATCTTTTATGTTTTAATGTACGTTTGTTTGTTTTTGTTCAACACTTTACTTTCATGCTATTTTTCTCATGAATTAGACATGAAACTTGACAATGTTTACCTGTTCATTCACAAACACCATAAAGGAAACCTATGCACATGAAGCAAAAAATAAGCAATTGTTTCTTAATTCTAAAGTTGAAATTAGCACAACAAAACTAACGTTAAACAACATATCATTTGACCAGAAACCTTCACAACACGAGACATTTTTTAATCTTATCATTATTTGGTTTATTTTTAGAATATTAATTAGTCTTAGTTTCTAGAAGTTCATTTTATGTTCCTAGAAGCTAGTAACAACTTGAGCATGTAATTTTTATTTAAGAAATGATTTGTAATTTGAAGAGGGTTCATAATTTGATAGAAAAAAACATTTCTATGTATAGGAGATATTTATAATATAGATCAGATTTTCCAATGCAGAAGTACTTGGAGAAATTGCTCAAAGACTTTCATGCTTGTGTTCTACAGTTTATTTCTAAGTGAATGTATTTCCCTCTCTATATTTCATGAATTATTTATTCTTCATATTTGAATGAATGTATATGAAAATAAAATTAATCTTTTATGCTCTAGTTTTTACATACAAATATAATCACCCTATCTTTCTAAATTTAAATAAAAATTCATTCTTAATTAATGCTCTATTGTAATGGACTATACTTCTTTATTCATCCACCATACTACAACTAATTAATGTCTAATAGAATGTTTTATATCCTACTTTTGATATTTTTCTTTTTCATAAACTAGTTCTTGAAATTCCTTTGATTGAAATCCTATTATTCTAACTCCATTCTCAATGGATTTTCTCTTTGTTGAACACTCTATAAAACCCTTACCCTACCAAATATCTTTCCACTATGTTGATTATATGACTAGAAGTTGAAGTGATATTAAATAGCCTAGTCATAGAGAGATCCCTCTCTGGATTAGAATGGCTAACTTTTGATCTCCAAGGCTGGTTTAATGTTACCTCATAATTTTGTTTTCACAACTAGGGAAATTACAAAGTGATAACATTTTGGTGTCATTGTTGGGGATGCACAGGCTTCAAGTAAATTAACCCAAAGTATGACAATGTTACATCTTTGATCATTGTGGTGAACAAGGATCATACATAATTAGGATCTACATCATTCACCTTGCTACTCCAATCAAGCTTCAAATCAAATTCAAAGACTCGATTGGAGGATGAACCTTGTTGATAGAGACATGAAAGGACACTATGAGAAAACCCGATATCAAAGCTTGAGTTTTCTCCAAGACGTAATATTTTTTTTTTCCAATTACTTATTTTCCTTTCCTAAACATATAAAAATAATCTTCCTTTGCTTTCTCCTTTTAAATAATTATCGTAGACCTGCACGTTTATATCCTTCTTTAAAAACTATAAAAATACCCTCTTATTGCATCACTGATCTTGACCAAGATTCTTCATATGAGCCATATGATATCCATAACTAGTCTTGTGAGCCTCATGTGATCAATGCTGACATTACACCTCATGTACACAATCTTATTCCCTTCAAGATTCAAGAGAGATATAACCCTTAATATACCAAATAACTTCCATGATTTACCTCTGAAACATTACAAATACCTACCTATGTTTGATTGAGAGAATCTTATAGCTGGAAAGCATATTCAAGCCTTTGATCATTTTATAGAACTTTTTGAAGTTGAACATGATTTTTACATGAGATCATTTTCTAAATCATTGAAAGGGGATGCTAAGGAATGGTTCAGACATTTAGAGACTGAATCAATTAGTTCACAGGAGGAATTGAGTGATATATTTCTGAAATTTCAGGGCGAGAGGAAATTTAGGGATCAATATATTTCATAGTTTCATGTCATAAATAGATAGAGGGATGAAACTTTCTCTATGCTCAATGGGAATTTTTTAATTTTTTTATCTCCATATTCCTAGAGACATTGAACCTTCTCAAGATGCAGCCATGTTGCACTATGAAACAACCTTTCATTCAAATTTATTTCTCCTTCTCAGGGAAAAGAGGTTTTTGACCTTGCATCAAATGTTTATTGATCCTCAAGAAATAGATGACAATATTCAAGCATGTTAGAATCTCTCAGAGTAGGTTTTCACTGAATATTCAAGTGGAAATGAACAAGAGAATGAATGTGTTCAAGAGAGAATTGATTTGAATCCTGGTCCATTTCATTATGAGCAGAAGATTGATAATATCATGCATTTTGTTGAAAATATCAATGATAATGTTTTCGCTGAGAGTAAATATAAGGTTTTTGAAGAGCAAGTCATTGTATCAAATTTTATTGCTGATGATTTTCAAGAGGTTTTTCATTTTCCTATGTATCATGATGAATTTCATGAAAAACCAACTATATTTCCTTGATCAATTAGTGTTCATTTTCAGCAGTCTAATCGAAACACTCAACCTATATATCACGGTTACAACACTGAAGCTTAAGAGAGTGATTATCTAGCTGAAGATGATCTTTTCCTTTGTGCTTTTCTTCATTCAAGTTTTTTAAAGAGAAATTTGAAATCATAGATGAAGCAAAGGAAGTTTGGCTGATGCAAATTAATATAGGCTTTTTAGAACAAAATGACAAGACTATATATCAATAGGAATATTTTCATGTTTTTCATGATCCTGTGGCTTTGTATTGGGAATTTTTGGTCAGTTCAGATTTGCAACAATTCATTTATGAGGATTTTGAAATTGATGATTGTAAGGATGCTGATTTTCAAAAGAAAATAGGTATATTTTCATTATCATAAAATATTCCATTTCATCGATTTTATGAAAAAATTTAGCCTCTTTATGACAACCATCAAGTTTCAGATGCATGTGAGAAAATATGCAGTTGAAGGGATTATACATCAAAGTGGCAGTATTTTACATTGTTGTGAGATTAGTTTGCATTATTTTGAGGATCCTTTTGTAGCATGTCTGGAGATAGTAAGCAGACCCAAGTTCTGTTATTTTGTCAACATTAAATTTGTTTTCAAGCTTTTATTTGAGTTTCCATTAAGTAGGTCTTTCATTTTTCCCATGAACAAGGACATGCAATAATTTCAACCAGTGAACAAGATGCTTGCATGGTTGCGTTGGGTTTTTGACTTTACTTGATTGAACAACTCATGACTTAATTTAGTAGGTAGGAGTATTTGTTAATAAGCTCAAGTTTTTTAGTATCCTTTTCAGCATGAGTGCTTTTAGATTGTAGTATTGGTTGTTTTTAGCTTCATATTTTAGTTTGTAGGAATGTCTAGTTTTAGTTTTTAGTTAGGAATGGTTTCAATTTGAGGATTGGAATAGATTGCAGGTTTTGGAGTTCATAATAGCCCGATTAATAAGCACTTTATATGTGGGTTCTTTTATACCTCAGAAGGAGGAGAACATCCCCATTGGAGTGAGATGTTATTTGATGCAATATTTATTTGAAATTAGTTATCCTTAGTTTGGAATTTCAATTTGAGGTCCTAAAAAACCTCATTCTATCGGTCTAGGTAACATTTCCTTTTAATTTGTTAGCACATATCATTACGATATAAATAAAAGGTACTACCCAAATTAAGTGTATTTTAACCAATCAAGAAAGATTTCCAATCTTTCCAGCAAGGATCAATATACTCTCAAGACTAAATTGCCTTTCTTTTCAAGAAAAATAAAAGGATAATTTGGGGTTTAAAAAATAAAATTAAATTAATGTACCTATTTGGTACTCAGGTCTTTGTGTAGGGTAGTAGTGGCTTTAGTAAAAAATATTGGGTTTAATCTAGACCTAATACCCAAGTGTATCCACAAATCAAGAAACCAAGCACCTGACACATAAGGCATTGAGAAAGAGGAGATCACAAGAGGAGAGCACATGACATCCATAAAAAAGGAATATGGTTATATTTTGCCAGTGTGGGATAAGTCCATGAAAAATTTTGAAGGATAGTGTTGTAATAGAAATGAACCCACAAATTGAGTGGTGCTAAGAAAACTTAAGTGACAAATGTCAACGATAATGCCAAGTTTCAAATGGTTGATCCTACAAGTTAGCACTGGAGCCTACGTAGTACCAAATGAAGTTTAGAGATGTCATTGGAGAAATACTCTACATCCTTAAGAGAACCTATGAACATCTTTACTACTCTACATCTTGTATTAAGGAAATAATTATGGTCTTTCAATGAAGGTGCCAAATTCATTGAGAAACATGAAACTTAGTTTATGTGTTTGCAAAAAAATATAACCAACCTAATTACAAAACATTAGTCCTATATTTCCATGTTGAGCACCATGTGAAATTGATTTCTATTCTTAGCACAAACACGATGAGTGAATGGGCATGGATTTGCAAGATTGACTCAGAGGGTAATGCACAAACATTGATGGATTCTCTTGAATGACTATGGAAAATAGAGAGAGGCCAATATTAGGGCATTAAATTGTCAAACTCACTCTTGACATGTGTTTATTAATTCATTGTCTTTATGAGTAGTTGTAGAGTTGAATTGGATGAATCATGTTCATCCCTAAGATAACAGAGATGTATTATAAAGATATCGTGCATTTGATGATCCTTTTAAAACCCTTTTACCTTTGATGGTAAACCAAAAATATTGTGACGTGAAACGTTCTAATTTATCATTTGCTGGGAGGCATGTAGATAAAATTTAATTGGAAATCAAATTCTTCTCTTCCCTACTTATTTTTGTAAAATAAAATCCATTTTTTAAGGAACTTGTGAGTGGAAGATCAACATGATAAAGCATAACTAGGTAGAGGACTAGACAAGAGAATCACTTTGAAAACATGTGACAGTGAATTGATATTTTTCTCCACGTTTTGACATAGCATTTAAGCATTTAAAGGTTCATCTATAGAATTTCAATGATTCATAGACACCTTCGAGACAATATTTGGGTAATAAAGTAAACAAGTAGGAAATTTCAAGTCTCATATTTTTGGGAAAAGATCAGGTAGGTGCACATTTCCAGGCATATCATTGAAGATTACTAAGAAAAAAAAATGTTGGAAAAAAGATTGTTTCCAGAACATACGGAAATCAACCCTTATTCCAAAATTGAAGTGATTTTGACCTAACAATATCAATCCTCTTACAATCAATCCGATAATGTTTTTATTTTTAATTTTATTATTATATATTTGTTTCCAAAATGCTAGGAAACAATTTCATTGTAAAAAATATATATGCTATAATTTGTAATTTGTACGGAAAGTAGGTGGAATTCTATGAAAAATGGCAGCTTTGATGATTCCTATTTCAAATGAGTTTGACCAGGAACCTTAAAAACTCAAGACATTTTTCAATACGATCGAAATTTAGTTTATTTTTTAGAATATTAATTAGTTTTAATTCCTAGAAGTTAGTTTTCTTTTCCTAGAAGTTACTAATAACTTGAGCATTTAATTAGTATTTAAGAAATGCTTTGTAATTTGAAAAGGGTTCATACATTGAGAGAAATAACCCTTTGTATGCACATGAGATATTTATAGTATATAGATAAGAGTTTCCGAGGCAGAAGTACTTAGATAAATTTCTCAAAGATTCTCATGTTGGTGTTGTACGATCTCTTTCTAAGTGAATGTATTTACATCTCTGTAATTCATGGGCTATTTATTATTCATATTTGAATGAAAGTAGATGAAAATAGAATTCATATTTGATGCTCTATTTCATTACATACAAATATAATCACCCTATTTTTATAAATTTAAAGTATAATTCATTCTTGCTTACTTCTCTATCATAATGTACTGTACTTCATGATTCATCCATCATACTACAACTTATTAATGTCTAATAGATTTTTTTCTAACCCGCCTTTGAAATTTATTTTTCCATAAACCATTTCTTAAAATTCATTTGATTTATATCATATTATTATGACTCCATACCTAATGGATTTTCTCTTTTTCCAGCCACTCTATGAAACCCTTACCCTACCAAAGATGTGGCCACTATGTTTATTACATTACTAGCTATTGAAGTGATGATAAATAGTTGAGTCATAGAGAGACCCCTATTTAGATTGGAAGGGCCAGCTTTCAATCTCCAAGATAGGTAGAATGTTAACTTAGAATTTCCTTTCATAGTCGGGGAAATTGCAAAGTGATAACAAAATCCACTAGAGAAATGGTGCTACATGATTGGTGTGGTTAAGTAGATTGGCTTGACATAGATAGATTTTGTCTCAATTTTAATTTTGTAATAAACTACATTAAATTAAACTCCTTATTTCTATTGAACAATTGTTATGTTTGAATATGGGTTAAATAGGATATACTGCCAAAAAATTAACAACCAATGCTAAAAATTGGGCTTAAATTTCAAACATGGATGAAGAAATATTAAAAGTATTTTTTAATGTGGATATGTTATGTGGGTTGATAGAGGAATTTCCTCACTTTCCAGGGAGATTGGTTCTAGCAATAAACAAACTAATAATTTTATTTGTCACAAGTCCCCACTACCCGATTCTTGATACCCTGTTGAACAACCTCAACAAGCTTTTCTTTTGCATCTTTTATATTTTCCTTGCATACTTTGAGATACTCCTTTAGGATTTCCAAATGCAACTCCATATTACCTACCTATATGGAAGGAAAATAATTGAAATTATTGATGAAAAATGAAATCAAACTAATCTTCAATTCATGATGGAAATTATATATCACTATCAGAAAGCACTTTTCTAGAAACAATTTCAATTTCACCTTACAATTTTTCCATGGTCAATTCCTGAGAATAGCCATTAAATATAGATATTTTCATTTCAAAAGGTGTATCTATTTTATCCATGCTCCCTTTCCCTGAAAAAGCTGCATCAACTTCAACAGAAAGAAGAGTATTGTGATTTGAAGATGTAACAAAGATGGACCAATATGTTATATTTGAGAATCGTTGTTCCTCTCGTTCTATTGCAATTAAGAGCATCTTAACAAATGCATTATTGTCAGTTTCATCTCGAAGAATGGGTATGAAAGTTTCTTCTGAATCATGGTCCTACATATTTAGCCATTGCCTCTATGCCTGGATATTAAACTGCCTAGGTGGAAAAAACATAGAACTCTCCCTTTTAGCCTAAATAAAAAAATAAACAAACCGATTTCAATAAAAAAGGGGTAAATGTCATATATCCTTTACATAATATTATGTCCAAATGCATATTCCATACATATTCGATATTGATAATGTCAAATGAGAGACCTTATCAAAATGATGCTCCAATTCTAAAGGGGAAATATTTATAACACATTGAGCTTCTAGCAGTAACGGATGCCATATATTAGACAAAGACATATGTAGAGAAGTATTTTTTGCTGAAGCCTTCTCCACATATATTTTTAAGTCGCCAATTACAACACCTGCATTGCAAAAACATAATAATGTTGTATTGTTTCATAAAGTGAATAATAAAAGTTGTACAAAGTTAACAAGAGGAAATACATTTTATGTCATGAACTTGATCTTTGTTCTATCTCCCTTGTTGTGTCTTTCCATGGACACCAAAAACTTCCACTTGAAAAAATCCAAACTCTTTAATGAACTTATTCTAGCCTAATTTAGTCTTCAACGGATAAAATTACTTGACCATGAGTTAAGGATAATAAAATTTCACAAAATCAAACTATTTATGATTATTCAAGAAAGTGAAATGACCGTTTCCAAGATAGAAGCAAATGCAACCTTGACATTCAAAACTTCCTTCTTGATCATGTGTTCACTTCTCGTTTGTTGTAAGAACATCCCAGTCCATGATCAATGTTCATATGTATATTTGAAATGTTAAGTTTTGGAGAGAATCACTCAAACAACCCTACGTTCAGTTCAAGAATGAAAACAAGATAGGGTTCATGAGTAGACTCTAACTATAATAAATCAATTATACCTTAGTGAAAGGTTTGATGCTCCAGGAATCTAGGTTCGAATATGTAATGAAAGAGTTTGTTTTCGACCATGTTATCCATGGAACAAAAAATTAGGGAACAACCACTATTTCTCTTTGAGTTAAGATAATTTCATGAACGAAGACCTTAGTGAGGGAGAAAAATATTGGGTTTTGGTGTCAAATACCCTAAATTACATAGTACAAGACTCTGTACTAGAATAAAAACCATAAAGATACCTAAGTGAGCCCTTTTTTATTTGAAGTGAGTTTTGGAATCAATGCATCAAGGTTTCTCTTTGCTTGGGAAACCTCATATAGGTTAAAAATGCTTATAATAGAAACATAAAGAATAAATAAATCAAGTCGAAAAGAATACAGTTAAGAACCATTGTACAAAGAACATAGTGTAATAATCCATAGAGTAAAACGAGTTAAATAAACTTATTGTTGTTAGATGGGTTACAGGGGGGAAAACATTGGAGTGGGCATGCTCCTAAAATTTCGAACAACAATATCCTGCATTGGAGGATGTCCTTGCAGAAGTGGTTAACATCATCTTACTCGTAAGGAAAATTTGGGAGACTCTTGTAATCAAGCTATGAATAACCATAAGAGTAAACATCAGTTGTAAGCAATAAGTAGGGTTCACAATCATATGAAATTTAAATACCATAAAAGGAAAAATTTAGGGGATCATGTTGTGTCTCTCAGCCATATCTAGGGAATGTTGAACAACATCCCATTTCTCTACTAAGACAAACACCCTCATCCATTTCGAGACTAACCCTAGTTGAAATCTGCAAAATTTCTGGACTCTCGAGGAGGAATAGCTGAAAGTGACAACTCGTAAGGGTATTCATTCCCTAGAAGGATCTAGGATCCCACAGTTATTAGTCGTTCAATGCGAATAATGCCAATATTGTATGTGAAATAATGTATTTTTAGAGTGATGGGACAATAATGAAGTT
Source organism: Pinus tabuliformis (assembly GCA_031772625.1). Classification (NCBI taxonomy): domain Eukaryota; kingdom Viridiplantae; phylum Streptophyta; class Pinopsida; order Pinales; family Pinaceae; genus Pinus; species Pinus tabuliformis. Next base: position 463,712,875 of record CM062820.1, on the reverse strand, counting down.
ATAGAATCTATGACTAGCATAAATTAATGAGTTAGTTAATTAAGGTTGCATAAATGAAGGAGTCAAGTAATAGTTCACAAGTGATGGACATCAGATCAAAAAGGCATAAGGAAGACAACTAAGACAGGAGGGAAGTTCATTCCAAAGGAATGCCTTATGACATAATTATAAACCCTTGCAATTAATATTATAAATGTAGTGGATTAATAAACCCAATGGATTATAAATATTAGAACCCAAGAGATTAATATTATAGCCCTAAGGGATAAATGTGTTTGACTATGTTAGGGTTTATAATATTTATAGATTAATACATGTTAATTATGGTTGACTATTGTTCACATGGTCAACTATTGACAACATGGGTATCATAGCCAACAATAGTCAGCATGAATACCATGGTGCATACTTATGTCAGGAATGATGATTTATCTATAGGTGGCCTATAATGAACCATATTGGATGGCCATGGTTGACCATGGAGGCTTATTGTGGAGGGTTAATAATATTAATCTTGGGGTTTATAATATTAATCCTAGGGTTTATAAACTTAGGGTTTAATATATTAAACTTATGGTTTATAATCTTGCGGTTTATATTAATAATCTTAAGGTTTATTATATTGGGTTTTATAATGTTAAGGTTTTGTATTAGTATTTAATATTGTGACATAGGAATGGTACAAAAATATATCCAACATCGCATTGTGACAAACAATGTCTCAATACGACAACCATTCTAACAATCGTTGTAGCATTGTTACATTACATTGTAATTTATTAAACATCGCATTGTGACATTACAAAATTGGGGTTTAATATTAGGATTTATAATATTTAGGCCATTAATATTTGGTTTATAATATTAGTGTTTAATATTGGATTTATAATTTATAGCACCGAGATTTAATATTAGGGTTTATAATATTAATCCCTTGGGTTTATTAATATTAAGGTTATACTTTAAAGGCTTATAATAATAGGGTTTATAATATTAATCCTAGGGTTTATAGTATTAATCCTATGGTTTATAATCCTTGGGTTTTAAAATGTTAGGGTTTTTATTAGGGTTTAATATTATTAAATTGGAATGTAAAAAATATATATCCAACACTGCACTGAGACAATAATTGTGTCAATGCCACAATCATTCTAATAATCATTGTCACAATGTTACATTACATTGCAATTTATTCAATGTCGAATTGCAACATTATAAAATTCAGGTTCAATAATAAAGTTTATAATATTCAAGTTTATAAAAATGGGTTGATAATATTAGGATTTAATACTCAGTTTATAATTTATAATAGCAATATTTAATAATATGATTTATAATATTAATAATAAGGTTTATTATATTTTGTTTATATTCGTAGGGTTTAATATTAATCCTAGGGTTCACAATATTATTCTGATGGTTTAATATGAATCCCTTAGGTTTATAATCCATTGGGTTTATTAACCCCTTGAGTTTATTAATCCTTTAGGTTTGTAATCCGTTAATTTTATAATATCAATAATCTCTCGATTTTATAATATTATTAATCATTTGGGTTTATTAATCCTTTGGATTTATAATATAAATAATACTTTTGTTTTATTAATCCCTTGAGTTTATAATATTAATCGCTAATATGTATAATAATATATCAGGGTTTACATTATTAGTATTTATAATATTAATGTTAGATTTGATATATTAATCTTAGGGCTTATAATATTAATCCAAGGGTTTAATATTAATCTTATGGTTTATAAATCTTTACGCTTATAATATTAATCCCAGGGTTTAAGATTAATCAGTTAGGTTTATAATCCCTTGGGATTATAATATTAATCTTACGGTTTATATTACTAGGGTTTAATATTAATATTTTGGTTTATAATATTAATAATCCATTAGGTTTATTAATCCCTTGGGTTAGGGTTTAAAATATTTATATTACAATGTTACATTACATTGGAATGTATTAAACGTTGCATTATGAAATTGCAAAATTGGGGTTTAATATTAGGGTTTATGATATTCGGGTTTCTAATATTGGATTTATAATATTAAGGTTTAACATTGTTTTTATAATTTGTAATAGTGAGGCTTAATAATATGATTTATAGTATTAATCTTAGGATTTATTATATTGAGTTTATATTCCTAGGGTTTAATATTGATCCCTTAGGTTTATAATGTCTTTGGTTTATTAATTCCTTGGGTTTATAATATTAATCTTAGGGTTTAATAATATTATCTTGGGTTTAGAATCCCTTGGGTTTATAATATTAATCCCCAATATATATAATAATATTTTAGGGTTTATTTTCTTAGTGTTTATAATATTAATGTCTATTTTCATGTATTAATCGTAGCGTTTATAGTATTAATCCAAGGGTTTGTTATTAATCCTATGATTTATAATCCCTTGGGCTTATAATATTAATCCTAAGGTTTAATTTTAAACATGTTAGGTGTATAATCCATTAGGATTATAATATTTTTCTTAGGGTTTATACTCCTACAGTTTAATATTAATCATAGGGTTTATAATTAACATTTTAGGTTTAATATTAAATCCTTCGGTTTATAATCCTCTTGTTTTATAATATTAGTTCCCTCGGTTTATAATATTAATAATCCATTAGGCTTATTAATCACTTAGGTTTATAATTTTAACAATCCCTTAGGTTTCTAATATTAATCCCTTAGGTTTATAATAGGATTTATAATATTAATTTCTTGGGTTTATAGTGTGTTTTTTTGTAATCTTGGTAGGGCATTTCTTTTCATTATCATTGAAAAAATAGGTAGGTTACATCCATGTGTTGAATGGTTAGGCTACCTCAACCTGCTCGGAGGGGTTTGTTGGCCACCTAACGACATGATAAGACATCCAAAACCAAAATAGATTAAGCATTAAAATTTTCCTCATTGTTGGCTGAAAAACCATAATCTGCCACATAAATCAATCTCGTCCTCTACATTGAGTCCTGGAAGATCCATCCATAACCTACTAGACCCAGATTTCCCTTGGATGCACCATCAAAACATAATTTAATAAAACCATTTGGAGGAGTAGAGAAGTGTTGAGGAGATGCTACAGGGGAAACTAGAAGTTTCCACGAGCTTGAGACGATCATAGAAGGGAACATATTTAGAGAAGTTAGAATTATAGCTTCATGAAGAGCTACTAGCTAATCATTCAGACGCCATTTCTTTGCTAATATTATTTCTCTAATATTTTGGACTCTTTCTTGCTAGACAAACACCGGGGGTTTATGGTAGTCTTTAAAAATCATTTTGTTTCTTTCCTTCCAAATATCCTAAAGGAGGAATCCCAAAGCCAGTGCACAATCTTGGTTGAGCACCGGGCTTGAAAATATACCTTCTCTCCATAAGAGTAGGGTTTTCTTGATGCTTTGGGACTCTCTATCCATGTGGCCAAACAGGGTGCCTAGTTGTCTCCATTGATGATTAGCAAAAGAACAAGAGTTCAAGAGATGTTCCATGTCCTCATTTGGTTGACCACATACAAAACAAAATGATGGACCATGCATACCATGTTTTTGAAGTTAATCCCAAGTGAGGATTCTCCCTCTACAAACCAACCATAAGAAGTAAGTTATTTTTAGCCAGAGCCATCTAGAACATATATTCTTCCATAGTTGGTTGTGTTGATTTTGAATGTCTTTCGATCGAAGTTTGTATTCTTCCTTAATATTAAAGATACCTCGGGTAGAGTAACCCTATCTGGGAATGTCTAGTCTGCCATGTCCCTACACTAGTGGTACTCTTCCAACCGCACTATAGGAGGTGTGGCACCACTGACCACTTTCTTTTTAACAATACTTCCGATCGTGGACTATGCCTACATTTTATACTTAGTTTATTTTTCAACTTTCCTAAGTATACATTCGCATACACAGCGGAAACATTCAATTAATCATCTTCATCGTTATTACCATTCAACATAAATGCACAATGGATATTTTAATGGGAGGAGAAACTCCCTGAAATGTGAGTCTGCTCGATAATAACAATATTTCAAAAAATACATAGTTTTACAATCTTTGCAGGAAACCCCAAGTTTCCTTGGTACAATATTTTTCACAACCGTGCAACTCGGCCTACACCATTTGGACTACCCGAACTACCGTTCGGAGTGCCCACCGGTTCTACCATCCGTCGCAACTCGTTCATCGTCACACTGTCTAGCACGTCGTTCACCTGTAACTCGTTCAATCAAACACCCTCAACTCGTTCAGGTGGACGCCCTCGCACGCCCTCACCCATTCTGTCATTCGGGCGGATGCCCTCGCACGTTCAGTTGTTTGGGCAGACTCCCTCGCATGCCATCACCCGTTCAGACATTTAGACCAACTGATGAGCCCCAAATTTGGTAACATTTTGGGCTCATTGGGCCTAACTACCCTTGCTCAATCCTTCATTCTTCATAACTTATGCATCATTTTTTAGTATGTTTATGTCATTTCTACGAATAAGGGTAGTCACTATTCCTAGGTGGCTAACACGTGCTCATTTCAGGATTTTTTTGACACATGTTGGAGCAAAACCGAGCAGACAAGGGCTAGGAGATAGCCAAGCTGGGGTTGAGGATTCATAGGGGGGTTGTCCACGGCATTAAATAGCCTTCCTCGGGATCTGCACCCCCAACTTCGAGCTCCAAAAGCCACCAAAACCGGATCTAGAAGGCAGCCAAACAGATTTTGTGGAAGCAGCTGTTCACTCCCAGTTTGGTCAGCCAAGTCCCATAGATTTAGGAGGCCAGCTTGGGCCTCGTGATGTATAAATGATAAGGCTTTAGCCTTCGAAAAGGACTTTTGGAAAAACTTCTGCACATTCTGCACTACGAGCTGCCAGCTCTGTTTTGTTCTTTTGTAGCCATTATTGGCATAACTCTTGACTTATGATTATTATTTTTTAATGAGAAGCAGTCAGATTTGATCTCAGCTCTGAGTTTCTAGAGGAGCCATAGCTCTCGGGGTTGGGCCCAACCTGAGAGCCTAGGGCCTCCTTCTTTGTATTGATATCTTTCCTTTCAACATTATGATTTTCTTTGCATGCATTTGAAACGCAGTTTGTTGAGTTAGATTTCGTTGTGTGGTTAAGTAGGTCATTGTTGAAGAATAGAGTTGTTTTTTGATGTCTAGAATAGAGTAATGAGATAAGAAGTGATAAAAGCTCCAGAAAAGGGTTGCCTGTAGTCTCATTTTCACCTCTTCCTAGGGGCTGGAATTGCAGACAGTGCTGCCCAACAAAAACACTAGTTGCTTACCCATGCAATCTTCGGCGAAGTGTTTTCATTTGTAGGAGTTATTCATGCGTTCAGACCTCTTGGAATGTTTCTTTGCTTCAGTACTGTACGTGGTTCTCTTTAGAAATAACGTTGTTGTTCATTGGTTTCATTAACAGTTAGGATAGATTAGTTAATATTTTGATTATGTGCAGGACGTGGTTGATTTGGTTAAGTTTACACTGTGCGATGCATCTCCATCACTCTCTCGTCCATCTAAGCTTCGTCCAGGCCAACTGCTCATCTCCAAGTTAGATCCCTTGTCTCACAACTACTCTTTTTCCCACGTCACCCTACCTTCTTGGCCTTCCATTTCCTCTGCCCTCTTTAAGACAAGCTAGCTTTCCACACCCTCTCATCACTTCATCTCTCTGTCACTAAGTCATTACAAACCCCTATCCTACCTCCCTATCCATTCATGCATCCTCTTTCACTCACCCATCATCCAAAATCCAATTGTAGAACATCCTGTAGAAATTTCTGAACATCCTGTAGAAATTCTGAAACATCTTGTAGAACCCCTGCAGACTTCCTGTAGAAGCTCACAAATGAGGTTTCTTGATATCCAAACTTTGTGAAACCCTCTGGAAGGGTATTAGGGACTCCTTAGACCCTCTTTGAACCTTCCCGACCTCTTCCAAGCATTTCTCCTCCTTGACCCACCTCTGCACAGTAAAAAGCCAGTTAAAAGCACAAGCATGTTAATTCTAATAACTTATTCAAAAATACAAAAAGAGGTTTCTTCAGGTAGAGGTAGTCTAGACACATGTATCTTACCTTCATAGAAAGTAATGGCATCTCTCTGTAGTTTTCATTCTCCTCTTTGCATCAGTAGGACTAGCTGGTAGAATTAGGGTTTGCTAGGGTTTGTGGTTCTTTTTGGCTTTCAGGTTCTTTCCGCAAGTAGATTAGCTTCCTTTGAGTTAGCTTTCATCCATCAATTAAAAAGCTTCTTCTAAGAGCTCATAGAAGTTGGCTTGAGCCCCTAGCGGACTTGTGCCAGCTGACCAAGTGACAGCTGCGGCAAGAGCTAGTACTTGTGCATACAGCACCGTCGCTTCCAAGTTTGTTACGAACTACCGGGTTGATAAAATTAAAGAAGGGAGTCCCAGGAGTTGTAGCATTATTGCTACAATACTGGAGCCCACCATCTTTTTGGTGCTGTTGCCGGGGACGCGTCAGAGTATTGGTGATTGTTGCTTTTCTTCTATTTTCCTACTCTCGCCTTCTGCTAAGTAGTTTATTTCATTTCCATTCTGCAATTTCCTTTCCGCAAAAGTAGCGTAGACATTTCCTGCTTTCATATATTAGCATTTCAATTCCGCAATTTCATTTCTGCAAGCGTAGATTAGCATTTCAATTCCGCAAGCGTAGCCTAGCATTTCATTCCTGCAATTTCATTTGAGCAAAATAGATTAGTTCTTTCATGCCTTCATTTCAATTCCGCATTTCCATTTCAGCAAGATAGTTAGTTGCAGTTCAATCTATTTTAGTTTTGCAGGTACCAGAAAAAAGAACAAAAGCAATCAAAAGTCTTTCCATTTCATGCCTCGTAGAAATCGAGATATAACAGGAAAATTCTTACCCAACACCCCCACCACTTCACTAAGTCACCCTTCTCTCTTCTTTGGTGACAGTGATCTAGAAGAACCTATAGGCGAGCCTCCTGAGATATACGAAGATCCTATAACAGAAGAAGAGTTAGAGAACACTCCATCTGAAGCCATGGCTGACAATAGAAGAGAAGATGAGAGAATAGAAGGTGCCTTTCCCATCTAAGAAACCAATGGAGACATGAAAATGAAAAACATAAGCCCCTCCGCTTTACCTCACTTCCATGGACTGACTACTGAAGACCCTGATACCTTCTTGTTTGAGTTTGCTGTCTTTTGTCGAACCTATGACTATACCGAAGATGAGCAAAAACTGAAACTCTTCCCCTCTACCCTTAAGGATGCAGCATTACGCTGGTTCATGGGCTTACCTGGGAACAGTATCACCACTTGGGCTCAGATGCAGTAAGCTTTCAATACCAAATACCGGGACTACTGTAGGTCCAAGGAAGCCAAGGGAGAAATCTTTCAGATGACCATGGGGAATGATGAGTCTTTAGAAGATTACGAGGGAAGGTTCCAACTTAGCTATAAACGGGCCAGGTGCACACTTGACCCTGAATCTCTCAAGTTGGTCCTGCTCCGAGGAGTCCCTGAAGACCTTCTAGATACCCTTCACATGCTAGCTGGAGGAGATATTTACCAACTACCTTATGAGGATATAAAGACTGTGTTTAGGAACCACTCTAGGGCAGCCCGGAAAAGAGGTAGAGGAAACCCCCTCTCAGCTAGTATTCCTTTCTCCAAACATGAGTTTGCAAATCAGTTAGAGGACCTCAAGAGTGAGGTGAGACAGACCATTGCCATGCAACTTGATACATTCCGAATCCAGCAGAAGAAAGAGGAAGCTGAGAGGGCTTTGGCTATCTTCTGCCCTAGGTGTACAAGGAAGCACCCTAAGAACGAGTGCCCATTACATTCGGTAGAGGTATGTTTCGTTTGTGAGGAGGACCACCCCACAAACCAATGCCCAACCTTACCTGGGCTTAAAGCCATGTACCAAGGAACGGAGGCGCCCACTGAACCTCTCTATTTCCTCAACCAAAGGAGGCCACATGGACCGAGACCTTACCAGCAGGGGATGCAAGGGACATCCCAAGCTTATTATAGCCCCAACCAATCTGCTCCTATGCCTTCCTGGGGTCCCCCTGCTCATCCTTCCTGGTCTGTACCTCCCCCATGGTCTTACCCACCTCAGTACCATACTCAGCCCACTACTCATTCGTTTCACTCACATGCCCAGCCATAGCCTCAGTGGAATGCACCTCAACCGGGGTGGAGGCCCTAGTACAATACTCCTCCTGCCATTTTGCCTCCACCACCAGCTCAACCACAACCATTACCTCCTGCTCCTCCAAGACAACCCCAAATGCCTACTCAACCGAACCCGAATCCCAACAACCGACAGGCCCAGCAGGTATATACTGGGGAAACAACATGCCCTACCTATGCTGTGGAGATCCAGGAGATCAACCTGCGATCTGGGAAGACTCTTCCGGATCGCCAACCTCCTCCCCCAGAGGACGAGGAAGATAAACAGGAAAGTGAACCAAAAGCCATTCCACCCTTTCCTGAGAGACTAACAGCAACCACACAACCCAACCCAGAGGAGGATGAGCTTTTGGGAGAACTCAAACAATTGTGTGTGAGAATACCACTTCTCCAAGCCATCAAAGATGTACCGATATACAACAAACTGGTTAAGGAAAAGTGTTTCAGACACCCAGGCAGGCGAAAAAGAGATGCCTCAACCATCAACGTCATAGGACAACTGTCTGATCTTATGTTGGGGCAAGTAATCTGCCCAAAGTATTTGGATCCTGGGAGTCATGTAGTTGATGTCCACATCAATGGCACCATCATACCCCACACTTTGATTGATCTAGGGGCTGCCATTAATGTGATGACCAGAGATACCATGCTCAAACTCAACCTTCAGGGTTCCTTGAGAAAGACCTCGACAATCTTGCAGCTAGCAGATCGCTCCACCGTGACTCCCGAAGGGATTGTAGAGGATGTCTTGGTCTCTGTTGACTCTTGGGAGTACCCTGCAGACTTCTTGGTTCTTCAACCAAAGGCAAAGCTTACTAGATACCCCCTTATTTTGGGAAGGCCTTGGTTAGCCACTGCGGATGCTTACATAAGATGCCGTGCAGGAAACATGACCATAAAAAATGGTCCTATGTCCAAGCAGCTAGTCCTATATCCTCCTGCCCAACCTCTATTAGAGCATGACTTACCACTTTGGTTGGAAGAAGGAGAAGAGGATGAGGTGTACTCTGCACCCTTGTGCACCTTTGAAGCCACCAGGGGAGGTCCTCAAACCGAGGATGATTTGATTGAGACCTTGATTCAAAATCCACCTCCCAGTGCATTGTCCTTAGAGAAATTGGTGGAGGATACCCAAGCCAGCACCTTAGTGGACCTTTGTGGGGCCAATCCAACCACTCCTAGAGTCGAAAATGTGGAGTTTGGCCCTGAGAGAACATTAAAGATCAGCTCCTCCCTATCTCCTTCCCAGGAAAAGGAGCTGTGTAGTCTGTTGGCCAGTCATCTAGATGCTTTTGCTTGGATCTATAAGGAGATGAAAGGAGTCCATCCTTCGGTCTGTACCCATCACATCTACATCAAAGAAGATTGTAAACCGGTTAGGCAACCCCAAAGGAGAATGAATCCAGCCCTTAAGGACATCGTCAAGGAAGAATTGCAAAAACTGTTGGATGCAGGATTCATTTACCCCATCTCGGATAGCGAGTGGGTGTCCCCTCTGGTGCTGGTTCCTAAGAAAAATGGGAAGTGGAGAATCTGTGTGGACTACCGAGAACTAAACAAAGCCACCAAGAAAGACCACTTTCCTCTACCCTTCATAGATCAAGTGTTGGATGGACTGGCGGGAAAGAAGTTTTTCTCTTTCCTAGATGGGTTTAGCGGGTATAATCAGATCCAAATCAGCCCGGAAGACCAAGATAAGACCACCTTCACTTGTCCTTGGGGTACCTTTGCTTACCGAGTTCTTCCCTTTGGACTATGCAACGCTCCTGCCACCTTCCAGAGAGCCGTCTTGAGCATCTTTTCCGAGCTGGTCCATGACTCGGTGGAAATCTATATGGATGACTTCACTCCTTATGGGTCCAACTTCCAGGAAGCATTGTCCAATCTAGGAAAAGTCCTAACCAATTGCATTGAGATGAACCTGTCCCTTAGTCTTGAAAAATGTGAGTTCTTGATGACTGAAGGAACCATGCTAGGACATACCATTTCTCGCCAAGGGTTACAGGTGGATCCTAACAAAATTGCTCTCATCAAAAAGGTTCCACCTCCTCAGAAGGTAAGAGATTTTCGAAGTTTCTTAGGTTTAGCAGGGTATTATAGGAGATTCATTAAAGACTTCAGTAAGCTAGCTTCGCCATTGTTTGTCCTCTTAGCAAAAGATGTTGAGTTTAAATGGACTGACGATTGTGAGAAGGCTCTGAATGAATTAAAGGATAAGTTGGTGTCTGCCCCAATCTTGAGAGGTCCAAATTGGGCCCTACCTTTCCACATCCACACTGATGCCTCGAACAAAGCCATAGGGGCAGCCTTAGGACAAGTTGAACAAAAACTTCCATACGCCATATACTTTGTTAGCAAAAACTTATCCAAGGCAGAACTGAATTATACTGTAACTGAGAAAGAATTCTTGGCCGTGGTCCATGCACTGAACAAGTTCCGACATTATATCACTGGCTATCAAACATTTGTACATACTGATCATGCTGCAATTAGATATTTAATGAATAAACCAGATGTGAATGCTCGTATTATTAGATGGTTACTTTTGTTGCAGCAATTTGATTTGACTATCGTTGACAAACCAGGTAAAGAAAATGTTGTTGCTGACTTCTTGTCTAGATTGGATTTACCTGCAAGTGAGGATGGAACAGTGGATGACCAGATGCCAGATGAACATCTGTTTGCTATCTCAGTACTCTCTCCATGGTTTACTGATATATCAAACTACCTTGTCTCAGCACAGTTCCCTCCGCACCTATCCTCAAGAGAGAAGAGCAGAATCGTAAGGAAGAGTGCCTCATTCACTTGGATCGGGGGCAACCTGTTCAAGCTTGGCCCCGATCAGATCTTAAGGCGTTGTGTAAGGGAGGAGGAAGTCTTTGATATCCTCCTAACCTGTCATGACGGGCCTTGTGGAGGACATTTTGCAGCCAAAAGAACTGCCTTCAAAATCCTACAGGCAGGCTACTATTGGCCCACGCTTCATCAAGATATCAGAAGATATATCAGCCAATGTGACCGTTGCCAAAGGATGGGGAAACCGACTCCAAGGGACGAAATTCCTCTCCAACCTCAAGTGACTCTTGAGCCATTTGAGAATTGGGGTATGGATTTTGTGGGTCCAATCAATCCTCCTTCAAGGAAAAGGTCTTACATCATTGTGTGCACAGACTACCTGACAAAGTGGGCAGAAACCAAGGCAATCAAAGCAGTGACAGAAGAAAAGGTGGCCGAGTTCTTAAGAGAAAACATCTTCTACAAATTTGGCTACCCAAGAGAGCTAGTCACTGATCAAGGAAGCCAGTTCACCTCCAACTTAATTGAAGACCTACTCGCTCATCACAAAATCAAGCATAGGACTTCTACCCCCTATCATCCTCAAGCAAATGGGCAGGTGGAAGTCACCAATAGAGCATTGGAAGGGATCTTGACTAAGGTGGTGAGCAGCAGTAGAAAAGATTGGGCAGATCGCCTGGTTGAGGCCACTTGGGCTTACAACACCACTTGGAAGACCACAACCGGCTTCACACCTTATGAGCTGGTCTATGGGAAGAGAGCTTTGCTGTCAATTGAGTTCGAGTACAACACCTTGAGGATGGCAGCTCAGCTAGACCTAGATCTCAGCCATGCCCAACAAGAAAGGTTATTGCAGCTGAATGGGCTGGATGAACACCGAATGCAGGCCCTTCTCCACTCAGAGGAGGTTCAACTTTAGAGGAAGGTATGGCATGACCGGCACCTCAATGACAAGCAATTCCAGCCGGGAGATGGGGCACTGTTGTATGATTCCAGACATAAGGATTTTAAGGGGAAGCTGAAAACAAGATGGCTGGGACCATATGCAATGGAGAAGTGTAACGACAATGGGTCTGTTCTTGTTCGGACCATTGATGAGGAAGCCATCCCCATGCTCGTCAATGGGCATCGACTAAAGATCTAAAGGAAACCTCTTTCGAGGCAAGAATTCATTAAAACTGTGGAAAAATCAGTGCTGGTCATAGAGAAGGGTTCTGCCTTTGTTTTGGGCATACCCTGAACATCAAAAAAAAAAAAAAAAAAAAAAAAAGAAGAAGAAGAAAAAATAAAGATCCTTGGGTGAAAACCTTTCTGAGGCTCCCAAGGCAGATGGTAGGGGTGAAAACCTCATTGGGTGCCCCTGCTGTCTTTCTGAAAATTTTTGAATAAAAAAGACCCTTGGGTGAAAACCTCTCTGAGGCGCTCAAGGCAGATGGTAAGGGTGAAAACCTCACTAAGGCGCCCCTGTTGTCCTTCAAAAAAAAAAAATAAGAAAAAGAAGAAAGAAAAAACAAACAAAGAAAAGGAAAACAGAAAAGAAGGAAGCAGAAACAGGAAAACAGGCTCAAGATTTGACAATTCATGCAGGTTGCAGGTATTCCATGCAGAAAAGGAGGTCTCTCAACTCAAGGACAAGGGTCCCTACTATGCTACCAGGTGACCTCACCAGCACTCCCTCCAGAAACACTCATCTCTTCCAAGGTTTGGGCATGATCTGATCACAGTTTAGCCTTCTACAGGAAGCTACAGGACTTTCTACAAGAAGTTCTGTATTTCTACAGGAAACTTCCTGTAGAATCTTTGGACAGCCCAGGACCGACTGTGTGGAAGAATTTGAAGCCCGAAGTCCAATAAGGAGGCATGCAACCAATGTTTTTCTCCATCACCCACTGCTGTCACCTCCTTCTACCACCCCTGCTGCCATGCAATGGAAATACCTGCACAGTCAAATCAGAACGTTGGATTCTCAGAAGAAACAATTCTCAAATGGAATAAAGTATGTAGAGGCCCAATGCGCTACTTATCAAAGCAATCCGAGGACCCTGCAATCGTGACCGTGATTCCACCATTTCGGCATGCACCCGAGGAGGAGAAATGGCTACATGATATCCTACAGGAATCCTGTAATAGTTGATCCGGCTAGAGCATACACCATGAAGGCACCTGCAACTCATAGAGCTGGCACATGCACCATCTGCAGCCAGGTAACCAGTCTCGTAACCAGCAGCAGTCGGCAAGAAGGAACTCCTGTGCCTGTGCATGAAGCAGCAGCAAGCGGATCCGTCACCCTCGTCCTGAAGCATGAAAGTAATGTCGCGGCCGCACAGGTAAGTGCCTCACCCTTTTTCGTCAAATTACATGAACAATTCTCTAAAATGTGTGCGAGTATGGAAATGAATGGGTTGAGCCAGTCGGGTAGCCATTCAACTGGCCACCATGACCAGTCTGATGATCTCGTCTGATTCGGAAAGTGTTGGTTGTGTCAAACAAGACAGGAAATGGACACGTGGGAAGCGTCCAGTCGGGGAGAAGCGGCGATCTAATAGAAATGGCGATGGTAGATATGTAGGGAATGATTCGGCGGTCAGGCAGACTTACAGTGGAATGATAATAGGTGACGTCGTCCAACGGTCCGGCAGGGACAGCTCACCCCCGCGCCACGAGTTCCGCAGGGATTCAAATCCACTGGCTAGATCGCGTATGGCACTCCACTCATTTATCCTCAACCACTTTGCAGTCGAGTAAGCATCCGAAATTTCCTGAAGACTGTTACTCCGAGTCCTCGGCCTGTTCAAACGTCCAGTGGTTGCACAGAAGGCCCAGAACCACTGACGCGCTCTCCAGAACCCGTGCACGACTTCTACAGAAAGCTGCGCTACAGGAAGCTCACCGCTACGGAGGAAATTAATCTATTCACGTCAAAGGTGGCAAGTTGGAATGAGGTAAGCCTAAACCTAGTCCTCCCATGCAATTGGTTCGAAGGGTGGCGAAGTCGACGTCCTAAAAATGTAGAATTACAGTCTGCGCATGAATTTGCAAAGCGTAGTCTTACTTCTGCATGAGAATTGTCGTCGTAGTGTATATGCGGGATTTTCTATAGGATTTGGTTCATAATTGAGCCACTGTCAAGGCTCACCTGTAGACATTCGTGAATTCACAAACTGTGTGCTTGACAGAGGCGTAATTCTGCGCTCTGTCTAAGGAAATCCCAAAGGTCCATCTTTTTATACGTGCCAGCCAGCTTCGGCTAACACAGCAAGCTTTCACCATGCTAGGTGGGTTCATTAGGAAAGAACCGACAAACTCAAAGAAGCTACGGGAAAACCCTGAGGTGGTAGACCTGTTTTCTCGTGCACGGTGGATGTCATTCTGCGACAAGCTTCAAGGTAACGATGACGAGGTGGCAGAGGAATTTCTGCGAGCTTTGAAGCCAAAATCAAAAATGCTGGCCATTGTCAATTTCAGAGGTTTGAATCTTAGACTCACCCCACAGTTCATCAGCAGAGTCACTGATCTCCCGATGGGGGTACCGTGGGATAAGGAGGAGAGAAAACTAGGCCAGAAGGCTAAGAAGGAGTTCTTTCTGCCAGAGGAGCAATTCTTAGAGGACAAGAACGGAGTTCGAAGAGCCAGCCTACAGCCACTCTTGAGTGAGGTCAGCCTCCAAATTATGAAGTATATCACGTGCGAGGGGCGATTCAGCATCGTGTATGGGTACCATTTCCGGCTGCTCACAGAACTTAGGCACCAAATGGACCTACCCTCAGAAAACAAGTTGAGTATTCCTTACTTCCTCCTGCAGTCCATGACTGAATGTGCAACCAAGTTATGAGAGGGAACGCCAGACCAGGTAGCCCATCATGGGCTCATTAAGCTCCTCGTGGAGGATGCACTCCACACATACACCATTCCTCTCTCGTGGGAAGCCTTTCGAAACTTGACTAAGGATGATGACATCAAAATTTTGGCTGAGGAGCTCACCTCCTCTAGCAACAAGGAGAAGGAATCAATTCAAGCAGAGAAGAAAGGAAAAGGCCAAGAAACCATGGCCAAAGCACCAAAGAAAGAACACAAGGGAAGCAAGAGAAACACCAGGCTGCCAAAACAGAGGATGACAAACCCACATTAACACCCAGGGAGAAAAGGTTACAGAGCAGGGTGGGAAGGACTGAACAAGTCCACGTTAGTGAAGGCACCTCTAAGGCAGCCTCAGCAAAGTCAAAAGACAAAGCACCCTCAGCCAAGCAAGCTAAAACGGTGCCACCTGTTTCTACAGGAAAATAAAAAACAGCTTCTACAGGAAGCCAGAAATCAGCCGCTACAAGGCTTTCTACAGGAAGTCCTGAGAAAGGAACACAGAAGGGGAAGACGGTCGAAATCCTTGCTAGGGAGGCAGCAGCTGTGCTAGCCACCCTAAGTACCCCTCCCAAGCCAAAGGAAAAATGAAAGAGGGAGACCCCTCTGTATTTCAAAGCAAGGAGAAGTGTCAGAATCAAAACAGGAAGGCCCCAACCTCCATCCAGCAACCCAATTACCATAGAAGACACCCCTACCTTGCCAAGGGAGAGGTCCCCCTCAAAAATATTAGTCACTTATGAGCGGGGGAGCCCGAAGACAACTGCCTGGAAGGAGAGGATGGAAAGGTTGGCTTCAAAAACCCCTCTACAGGATGCTGAGGCCGTTCTACAGGAAACATTGGCCAGGCTCAAGGAGACCGAAAGAATGGAGGGAGAGGCAGCCACATCACCACCAAGGGAAGACGGAGTAGAGCCACGGAGGGAAGAAGAGGTAGAGCATATTCCGGAACCTAGTCCCCAGCCAAGCTTGAGCTCGTATTGTAACTTTTTGGAGGCTCGAAAAATTATTCCACAGAAATTCACAGTGCCGCTTTTCTTTGCGTTGGAGGAAGAAAGAGTGAGAACCCACACGTGGATGAGGATAGCTAAATCTAAAGGAGTGGTAGATATAGGCCCCTTGGAGGAACAACTCAAGGAGGCACGAAGAGAATTAGCTATGGCCAAACACGTGGGAAACTGCCAGCGAGTATTCCTACAGGAAGAGAATGAGAAACTCAAACTGCAGCTACAGGAACAGAGGAAAGAAAGGGGCACAGCATCAGAGGACACTACAGCAGAACCTCAAGGCAAAGAAGGACTACAAGTTGGTCTTAGGGAGCTAAACCAGCACCTACAGGAAAGGGAATTGCAAGCACAAATCGAGATACAAGCTCTCAAACAGCAGTTACAACAAAAAGAGGCACAACTGGCCTGCATGGCCAGTTGGGCCATGGATGCTCTACAATGTAGACAACCGGCCAAATCTTATGGCCTATACCTACGGGAACAGTGGCTGCAATTCCAAATTAATGCATTAGCACAGAGGGGTATCTCCCAAATCCAAGACCCCCAGCAGTTCACAGAGTTATGCAATAGCAGTTCATCAGAGGACAAGGCCAAGCTATCGGAGTTCTATCTCCATAATTTGGCCCTTCCTAATGCCAACACAGTCGTAGGAGATATGCAGTTGATGGAATTTGCCTCATGGTTGAACCATGAAGAAAAGAGAGCAGCAGAGGTCAAAGAGGTCATGAACCGAGAGTTACTTGAGCCACTGCTGATTAGAGCAGAGCCAGGGGACCCCACTGCATTGATATCGGCCCACCAACACTTAGCAACCGACTCTCAAGCTTTATTGAAATACATGGATCAGCAGGCTCAGGCTATAGCACATTTCGAGGATATGGAGCGACTATTAGGGGACAATTGTGTTCATGCTTGCACCCGCCAGTGGAACACATTGTCCCACAACCTCAAAATCAGGGAATATCACACTCCAAATCGAATGAGGGAAGCTGTAGTATGGGTGCCCCTCTACAAGAAGTCCATACAGAACCTCCAAGCCAGCTGGATTGGCCTCAAGCTAAGCCCACCTTTGCTTTTAGGATTGATGGAAGGCAGCACAGAGAAAGAAGAGCATAAGCAGTGGGAAGAGGTGGAAAGGAAGGCTGGGTTCCATGCCAGTGAGGAGGATACTACTTCATAAGCCTGGGATGTGAGAGTGGCGGTGAAAGTAATGAAGGATGAGGAGCTGGATTAGTTGCTCGGGGATGAGCAATCATTTTAGCTGGGGGGTGATGATGAGCCCCAAATTTGGTAACATTTTGGGCTAATTGGGCCTAACTACCCTTGCTCAATCCTTCATTTTTCATAACTTATGCATCATTTTTTAGTATGTTTATGTCATTTGTACGAATAAGGGTAGTCACTATTCCTAGGTGGCTAACACGTGCTCATTTCAGGATTTTTTTGACACATGTTGGAGCAAAACCGAGCAGACAAGGGCTAGGAGACAGCCAAGCTGGGGTTGAGAATTCGTAGGGGGGTTGTCCACGGCATTAAATAGCCTTCCTCGGGATCTTCACCCCCAATTCCAAGCTCCAAAAGCCACCAAAACCGGATCTAGAAGGCAGCCAAACAGATTTTGTGGAAGCAGCTGTTCACTCCCAGTTTGGTCAGCCAAGTCCCATAGATTTAGGAGGCCAGCTTGGGCCTCGTGATGTATAAATGATAAGGCTTCAGCCTTCGAAAATGACTTTTGAAAAAACTTCTGCACATTCTGCACTACGAGGTGCCAGCTCTGTTTTGTTCTTTTGTAGCCATTATTGGCATAACTCTTGACTTATGATTATTATTTTTTAATGAGAAGCAGTCATATTTGATCTCAGCTCTGAGTTTCTAGAGGAGCCATAGCTCTCGGGGTTGGGCCCAACCTGAGAGCCTAGGGCCTCCTTCTTTGTATTGATATCTTTCCTTTCAGCATTATGACCAACCTTGCCCATTCAGTCATTTGGGTAGACGCCCTTGCATGCCCTCACCCGTTCAGTTGTTTAGGCAGATGCCCTTGCGCGCCCTCGCCCTTTCACCTTCCCACAACTTCGGACATCTTCGAATGACCTCACCCATTCGGTCATTTAGGTGAATGCCCTCGCACACCCTCGCCTGAACGCCTTCAAACGATCATTCAGACAAACGCCCTCAAATGCCCTCGCTCATTCTCCTCCGAACGACCTCGCCCATTCGGTCATTCAGATGGACACCCTCTCTCGAAATCCTTCGAACGATCGTTCATACAAACGCCCTGGAACGCCATCGCCCGTTAGGTTGTTCAAGTCGATGCCCTCCCCCGAACGCCTTCGCACGACCTACGGCTCTGTTTTCTACTTTTGTTGCAGCTCTGTGCTATGGCCGAGGAGTCTGCCTGCACTTCACCCAATTTCAATCTTCCCAAGTAGCTCACCCTCCTAGCTTGCATAAACACTTGGAATCTTTGCTTGAGTGATTTTTTCCACCATTCCAATGCTTTAATTATATGGGAGTTGGCCTATCGGTTGGGGCATCGACTCACCAATACGACCCACCATTTCATCCAACTCGCCCCTCCATAGCGTCGGCCCATGGTGTGGGCATCCATGTACAAGACCGCCCCCACATATAAACTTTCCATCGCCCACCACTTAGTCATTTTCACAATGACTCTTTGTGCCACACGTTGGCTCGTCTCCTTCATTTGGTGAGCTCGTCACACCATGTGGGCACACCCAACTCACCGGTTACCACCCATCTCATCGCTTGCCCATCCTTCATGCGCCCACCGCCAAACAAATCACAACTCATGGGCATTACATAGTCCATCCAGGATGGTGATTTTTCTTGATTGTAATTATTTCTCCAATTGTTTCCATTGATCTGATATGGGTTTAGTAGTTCAATCTTGATGTGTCTTCCATTTCCTCCATCTCGAGGGCACTAACGAGGGTTTCTAGAATTGTTCCACCTGCTGATAATTATGACTAGTTGTGTAAAGAAATATCTCTCCAGGGTCTTGCTGATTGAACAACTTCTCGCTCTGTTTCCGTGAATCTTGCCAAAATAGTGTCATTTTTCCATTTCTGACTTCCCAAAAAAAGTGTCAGGTGATTAGGTCTCTATTCGTAGTTGTTAGGTTCCATATTGAGGACCCCTTAGGAGGATCCTGGTATCGAAGAATGTCCTCTGTCTGTAGTGGCATGCTATATTTTTTGCTCCATATTTTCTTCCATAGGTCTTATCCTCCCTTGATCCAATGCCACCATAATTTAGCACCCATGACTCTATTCAGAATGGAAGGATCCCTAACACCTAAACCCCCACCCATGTTAGATTTTGTGAGATGGGGCCACGAAACCAGAGCATATTTCTTCAATTGATGCGCTCCATCCCATAAAAACTTTTTAAAAATATCTACCATCAAATTGCAAGAAGTTTTAGGGGTAGCCATCCCAAAGAGCTACTAGATAGAGATCGATTCAAGAGAACTACTTTAAGGAGTACAATCTTGCCTACTATATTGTGTGCTCGAAAAGCCCAACTGTTTAGCTTTGTTTGAATTATTTGGAGCAAGCCTTGCCAACACAAAGTTTTTAAGGAGTTAGACATGAGAGGCATTCCCAGATATTTTACAGGTAATGAACTGATCCCAGAGCCAAGCACCGAAGTAAGGAAGGTTTGAATATTAATAAGGGTATTGAAGAAAAATATATTTTACTTTTCATTATTTATTTGGATACCCAAAGCTGACATGAAATCCTACTTTTCATTATTTATTTGGAGAGCCTGAGCAGATTCCACCGTCACCACGCTTTGAGAGCATCTTGTCTCAGGCCACAGGAATGTTTGAACGTTTAGGGGGGAGAACATTTTAGGAGGATTGAAAAAATAGGAGATGAGATAAGAGACAGGATCCAATTCAACCAATTCTAGTCAAAGTCAAAAGACTTAAGAGTATTGATAAGTTAGGTCCAACTTAGTCAATCATAGGCTTTATATAGGTCCAACTTGATCATCACGCTAGGATTTTTTGCTACTTCAAGGAATAATGGACAAGTTCTTGAGAAGTAATAATACCGTCTAGGATTTGGCAGCTTTCCACAAAACCAGTTTTTTAAAGAGAGATAAGACTAGGTAGGAAAGGCTTGAGGTGCTTAACAATAATCGTGGAAATGATATTGTAAATGACATTACACAAGGAAATTGTTCTAAATCCCTTAGGGTCTTCAGATTTAGTTGTTTTACGAATTAAATAAATAAACATGGAATTGGATCCCAAACATACATTCTGATTGCGACGAGATTCGTCCACCAACTCCATAATATCTTTATCAATGAATCTCCAAGAAACTTGATAGAATTCTGCACTGAACCCATCTGGCACTGGTGATTTTTTTTAGCCATCCCTTTGACAACATCATTTTGGTCATGAGAGATGAGTTGTGGAATGTGTCGAGTTATTCTTTGAATAACTTTCGATCTATCATCAGGAGGTTCCAATAGAAGAGACTGGAAATGGTTTACCACCAAGCTTTCCATATCTTCATGTTGAATGAATTTGTTCCCTGAACCATCCTTGAGGGAGAATCTTCTTATGTTTCCGGTGTTGGATCATAGATTTGTGGAAAAACTGAGTATTCTTCTCCCCTTCACAAATTCGTTGTATTTT
The DNA here is from genome assembly GCA_031772625.1 of Pinus tabuliformis. Lineage (NCBI taxonomy): Eukaryota > Viridiplantae > Streptophyta > Pinopsida > Pinales > Pinaceae > Pinus > Pinus tabuliformis. The sequence goes on along the minus strand of CM062820.1, from coordinate 463,692,352 downwards.
AGATTTATGCTTCCACATAATTTCTTCTTGTTTCCTTCTTTCCTCCATTTGGTTTACTAGTAATCCTTCCTCCATCGAGGGGCTCCTCGATCTTCCTTCGCTAACGATTTTTTGTTATATTTATTTCATTTGATTATGAAGTTGATGTTGATCTTTCATAATGTTACCGAAATCCTTTTGATCCCACCGCTTGATCTGGGTGTTCAAGTCTTTTAATTTTAGATGAAAAGTGTGCATGTGATTCCTCCCTTGGGATGAACTCCATTTCCACTTGTTTTCCACTTTTTGCATAAACAAGGGGTCCCTCAGCTAGAAATATTCAAATATAAAAGGATGGTTTTTAGGTGTTGTTTTCAGGTCAATCTCTAACCTGATTGGCCATTAGTCTGAATCCATGCATGGGAGAATGGAGGTTTCAAGGAAAATATCCCTACTAATAACCTGCTCTGACACTAGAAATCTATCAAGTCATGAATCTACTTGATGTGCACCTCTACACTGATTGTTCCAAGTATACACCCCATTATTTGTTGGTAGATCCACTAAATGCATCCCCTCAATTTTTCCTAGAATGCTTCCATTTTGGCATCCATATGGCACAAGCCACCCTTATTTTCTTCTAACAGTGTGATCAAGTTAAAGTCACCTCCTAAAATCCAAATCTCCTCCAAGAATAGTCTTCTGTGTTTTCTGATATCCTGAAGGAAAACCTGTTTTTCTCCTCGAATGTGAGGCCCATATACCCCTAACAATAGAGCCTAATCACGAGTACCAATGTGTTAAAATTTTCTTGAGGGAGTCTAAGGCATACTAACCCAGTATTAAAATGTAATTTCAGTAGGATTCCATAAGATAGAGAGACCTCCTGCACTCCATTTTGAATCTTTGGGTACCACCACATACTGGGGTTTGAAATTCCTAACCATTTGTTTTAGTCTAGTCTCCGATATTTTAGTTTCTTGGAGAATCACGACACTTCGTTTGTCTCTTTTAAGTCGGTCTTTCAAGTACCATTGCTTCTCGCTACTATTGAGGCCTTGCACATTATAGGATGTAATAATCATTGGAAAGACTTATTAATTTGGTGGAAGAACGTGGATAGCGACACCACTCTACTCGAGTTCACCAACAAATCACCCATTATCTGTATGGATTCTTGTAAATTATTTCAGCCCTTTTTCTTATCTCCTTTTCCATATACATTGGGCTCTGTGCCTTGGCTTGGTTGAGAAATCAAGTGAACTAGTTGATCCAAAGAGATTGAGCCTTTCTTAGCTTGATATTATTAAGATTTTTCCTTACATAAAAAATTTTGGTCTTTAGGAATGAATCTTTCGTCCAAATTCCTCCATTCGTTCAATAGATGTTTCATGATATGTTCTTCTGCACTGAGATCCCCCTTCATTCCAACTATTTCTATATTGACTTGATATTTATTTTTCCCATGTCCTTCTTTTTCCCACGGTTTCTCCCTAACTTTCCATTTAGCTTTCTCGCCACCCTTTGAAGGAGTGATGGGTTTTCTTTACTAGATGGATCTCGCACATCACTAGGATTTTTTCTTCCTGCATTAAGATATCGTAGCGATTATGGTTTTTAGGAGCCTTGCGAGGATATTTTTGGACTACACCCGAGGTATTTTGCATATTGCGCTTCTTTTCTTGGACTTCCTGGAATCCATCTGAATGTTCCTAAGGTTTTGCTACAACTTTATCCTTCTGAGAATCCATAGGTTCATATTAATTAAGGGGGGAATTCTTTGTACAAGGGGTCGTATTTATGACATCTTCTCTAGTGAAATGGAATGTGCTTGTAGTCCAATGGTTGTTTCCATACCTCATCCTATTACTCCATCTTGATAAATTTTGGGAGCGGCTCGGTTATATTCATGTACACACAGATCCCGGTGTATGAGGTATACCTTCCTCATATTGTTGAATCTGCAAACTTAACAAAACTTCTAATGAAGTTTCCAATTCCTTCCAATATTTATGGATCCTAGAAATCCACAAGGAGGGTAAATAATATGACCCATACTGGGGCTTCCATAAATTTCTCCTAATCCACGTTATAGCATTCCTCCTAATGTCGCATGAAGAGACTAGCATTGTAGTAGAAGTAGGGTTTGCTTTCAAAAACCCTCTCCTTATCTTCAAGGCTCGTAAAAATAGCTATAAAGAAACTCTAAGCCCCAAAATTTAGATCTATATGCCCTTTTGGTTTCCAGTTCAGTTGGATCCATTTAACCAGATCTCATTCAAAGGGTTAAATTCCTATAAACTTGCATATCGGTGCATAATCTTTCATAAATTTTTAGTAATTCTCCAATTTATTAAGGGGAATCAAAAATCAAATTTTCTTCATTCCACTTGGAAAACATTGTCCCCAGATTATTGCTTACCATTGGGCTCCCAAGACCAAGCTACCTTTTCCTCTTCCTTCAACTCTGTTTGCGGCTATGAACTCTTTTTGGCTACTCATTTCTCTAACTGATATGCTTCGATAGGAGGGGATTTGTCACGCCCTTATCCCGATGGTAGTATTTTAATCACAGATAGGTGGGTGTGGCACTGCCACACTTTTTATTTTCACCAATACTTAAGTGTACGAGCTACGCCTAACAAAACAATTAACCAATTATTTACTTCAAGTGTTATTATTGCAGTGGAAATAAACTCTTCAATTAACCATTCATCAAAATAAATGCACAACAAAAATCATCAACACATCATCATAAGTTGGAGGGGAAACTCCCAAAAGTTAGGGTCTGCTTGATATATATATATATATATATATATATATATATATATATATATATATATATATATATATATATATATTGTAATTCAATTGTAGATAAAATTATACAATTCAGTGCTGCCAGCAACCCTTAACTTGCACAACTTCTGTTATGAAACCAGCTCACAAAAAGATAGAAAAGAGATATCAACGCCTTAGAATTCAGCCTTTTTGAGGGGGCAGCCTCCTTTACATTACACAAATGAGCAATTCTTGGATAATACAAATAAAAAGACCTCCTTTCTATATATAGGAGTCTAAGGGGTCATAACATAATTAGAGCCGACATAACAATAATAATGTAAGGGCACAATAATAACAATAGTGGGCTTCTATGGGGCACAATAGTAACAACACGAGCACTACATGGGTACATCAATATAATAAGTGGGTTTTACTAATAACAATAAGGGGTTACACTAGTAGTATAGGGGCCTAACATGCCCCTCTCCTTCAAAAAGCGTTGTCCTCAATGCTTGAGTAGTTCTTGATGCTTCTGTATAAAATTCTTGTCTTCCCATGTGGAATCTTTAGCAGGTAAGTTCTTCCACTTGATGAGATACTCTGAAATTGATCGATTTCGTAGCTATTGGGTTTTTGTTTCTGTGACTAGTCCAGATTCCAATATGATTTTTCCTTCCTCTTCAATTTCTGGCAATATTGTTTGAATTGGGATCTTTTGAAACTTTTGAATAAGTGGCCATACTTCTTCGTCCTTCTTCCATTCATCTCTTGCTTCGTTTATCCAATCTGGGTAGATAATAGAAATAACACAAAACAATGCTTCCACATCCTCATCCTTGAAGAGTCTTCCCATTCGGTAAGGTCGTCATTTTTTAAGTGCATGTAGTATTGCCAACATTTCCTTCTCATAAATAGCTTACTTGAGATGTAGCAGTAAAAATACCCAATCACCTACATCAAAACATTTTTCACTACGATGTTGATCTACCTATTGTTTCATTTGATTTTGCACCAAAGTTGCGTTATCCTTTAAAGTTTGGAGAACTTGTTGTTGATGCTCGATGTGATCTTTCACTACTTGAACATTTTTCTTCTTGATATGTCCTTCTATCTCTAGAGTTTGAGGAGTGGTAATTTCTTCCAATCCTTTACAAGATATGGTCGGATTCATTTCTTGATGCTCGATGTGATCTTTCACTTCTTGAACATTTTTCTTCTTGATATGTCCTTCTATCTTGATAGTTTGAGGAGTGGTAATTTTGACCAATGAATTACAAGATATGGTTGGATTCATTTCTTCTTTCTCGATGTGATCTTTCACTTCTTTCACCTTCTTCTTCTTCATATGTCCTTCTATCTTGAGAGTTTGAGGAGTGGTAGTTCTTGCCAATGCTTTACAAGATATGGTCTAATTCATTTCTTCTTTCTCTGGGTTGGGGTCCTGGTGTATATCTTCTTCTTTTGATGTTTCTCAATCCTTTTCTTCCTCCTCTTCATATTCTATGTAAAATAATTTCTTCTCAGCACACTTATGACCTTTAGTGCATTTGCTATCACAATTGTAACAAAGCCCTTTTTCTCTTTTTTCTTCCAATTTTTGTGGTGTAACCCTTGTAGGTTGTGGAAGGCTAGGAGAAACAACACCTCCATCTTTATAGTTGTGAGGGGTATGCTTCCTTGTTTCCATAATTTTGCTTTCCACTATGTCACAAAGCCCTTTTACTCTTTCCAATTGTTGTGGTGTTGCTCTAAAGAAGGTGTTGCTCTTTGTATCCTCATAATGTGCTATTATTTCCTCTGTGAAAATTGACCACATAACAAGTTGTTGACGAGAACAAAGCCCTTCATACCATAAAAATTGATTTGGTTCTAAATATTAAGATGCAATACACACCTTTTGTAACAGTGGTACACCATGTAGATCAAAGTATTGCTCCATCTGAAGTATCTAATTTACCAGATCCTTGCCATCAAACTTCCTCATCTTGCTTTTTCTTGATTTTAGGAGCTTGATCTTGAAACGACTGTAACTCTGTACTTTCAGATCTTTAAGTTCTGAAATTGCGATTTGTAGTATCCCTTTGTGTGCTCTTTCCAATGCCACCAGTTTGATCCAAATTGGATTCTCCAAGAAAGAGTTATGCACAATCTCCTGAGATGACCTGATTATAGACCTTTCCAAAAGAGCAAACTTGTACGACGTGCCATGAGTCACTGTTTCGACCTTCGGCTCTAAAAAAATCTATACAAGAAACTACGGTCCGTCCTCTTTCTATACCTTCTTACGATATTTCAATCTGATGCTCAGAGAGAAAGTTATGACGATTTTCCCCAGGTCACCTGTTTGGAATGTAATTGAGGAGTCTCCAAAATGACCAACTTCCTCAGATCATATCTCCACAAATATAGCGTAAAAAGCTCTGAAATTCGGAACCAAGGTTCAGCGCGATTTCTTCTCAAATGGTTTTTTTTCTAGCTTCTGAAACATCGCAGAAAAAAAGTTATAGCGAAAATGACACGATGACATATTTGGAGCAGCGAAACCATAGAATCCAAAGCTATGATACCAAATGTTATGAAACCAGCTCACAAAAAGATAGAAAAGAGATATCAACGCCTTAAAATTCAGCCTCTTTGAGGGGGCAACCTCCTTTACATTACACAAATGAGCAATTCTTGGATAATACAAATGAAAAGACCTCCTTTCTATATATATGAGTCTAAGGGGTCATAACATAATCAGAGCTGACATAACAATAATAATGTAAGGGCACAATAATAACAATAGTGGGCTTCTATGGGGCACAATAGTAACAATATGGGCACTACATGGGTACATCAATATAATAAGTGGGTTTTACTAATAATAATAAGGGGTTACATTAGTAGTATAGGGGCCTAACACCTTTATTTTACAAAATCATGCCTGAAAAATGTTGAAGTCGTGCCTCATGCACACTCACCCGAACTATTGAACTACCTACAGAACTACCGTGCCTATCTTTCATCATTTCGTTTCACCCGTGCTCTCGACAATCTGATACATAGTCTGCCTGCACTACCCAAAACTTTGACACACTAATGTGCCTCCTCGTGTAGCCATGAATGTCCCCATTCACTCTATCGCAACTCTTCTCAAACCATTGTTCACTTGGCATTGTCGTAACTTGGGTCACTACCCACACCTACCTTTCAACATGCAGCTTCGTGTCTCTCTACCTACGGCTCATTGTAGCGTCTCAAGTCACCTGACTATTCAGTGCCCAACTCTTGGCCAGTTCTACCTATGCAACACAAAGTCGAACTGTTTAACTCGACACTTCCATTGTATAACAGTTTCTCACTATTGTTCTATTCACCAGAAGCCCTAACTCCCACCTTGCTGACTTTGGTCTTACACCTGCACTCTACGTGTGCCTTCAACCCTTCTTGCTCTGCGATGTTTTTGTTTTCTCTTACTTGTTTTCGGTCGATTTCGATGATGGATGCATGAAAACCATTCTCCTCTAATATATATGTGTGCTACCTGTGGCAACACCAAGGGTCGCAACCTTTCATGGTCGACCCATCCCCCATGTACGCATTAGCCTGCCCATATATTTATGTTGACCCAACCCATATATTTATGTTGACCCAACTTGTATAATTATATATCGTTACCCCATCGCATGTTTATCACTGCCACTTGGGTCGGCCTAGCCACGTGCTCACTTGATCTCCATAATTCGGTTCCACATGCTCCATCACTCGCCCATGGGTGCCTTACCAGGCCATGCGCATGCTCGAATGCCCAACTCTGGTCACCCAATGTGCTCGCACTTTGCACGATTCCATCGCACATTCGAAAGTCCACCTCCAGGCTGCCTTTAATCGAATGCGGTGCTCATCAACTCCAGGCGCTAACATCAAACACCACTCCGAAAATTTTGTCATCCTTGACAATGCCATCTTAGGAACCTCCATCACTAAGACATATCCGTATATGTGGGCACCCAAATAGCTCCACCCATTACCTACTGCATGCTCCAATCCCATCAAACTCTGCAAGAAAATCATGTGATGGATCCCCCTGTGATGGTGATTAGTTGGGAAGCTAATCCAACCATAACATCACCTCCACAAGAACAGTTTCTCCTCACATCATCATGACTATCTTCACATCCTATTGTCAATAGCTTTCATCTCACCCCGTGCCTTATCATAAAATATAGAGGACTCACTGCCATGACAAAAAGACAATGAGCCTCATCCTCATGTCATTCTAAGAATAGGTAGGGGATGGGAAAGATGATGGATCTCCATCCTCCTTCTCTAACAACTCAATCCATCTATCTGGATATTCCTCCTCTAATATTTGCATGTATGCTTCCTAAATCTCCTCCTGAGTCTCTGGTCTAGCATCTCCATTTCCTTCCACTTCCTCTAACATTCCTGTCAAATATAGGATACTATCAGACAATGATCTAATAACTGGTGACTGCTCTATGAGTTTTTCCTCTATAGTAGGCAACCTCCCATCAATCTCTTCGTCTCGCTTTATGTCCTCCACATTCATCATTTTCAATTTACATCTAGCTATCGTAGCTGCCACGGTTGGTACCCCCAAAGGTTTATCATCTCATCTTCCATAAATGTACAACTTCTTCATATGTGGAACAATCATAGCCTCATGTTGTTTCAAAATTTCCATACCCAATACTGCCTCCTAGTCATCCATCTGCATAATCGTGAAGTCAATCTTTCCAGACTACTCACAAATTTTCACATTCACATTTTCTGTGATACCAATGAATTTATCTGGTGGAGAGTTCACTGTTTTAAGATGAGCTTGGATTGCTGAGAACTTCAATCTAACTTTTCTCGTAACTTCCTCCCTGATGGAGTTACAGGTCACACCACTCTCCACCATAGTGAGTAAAGTTCCTTACCCAAGCTTCATTCTAACATAATCCAATTTTTTTCTCTCAGAATCCCACCTTGGGACAACCTCCATGGCCAGTGCAGATCCTAAAATTTGCATTACCCCAACTATTGGTTCCTCTTTCTTCTTCCCTCCATCGGTTTTTGTTGCTGCAACCACCATCAGTCTAGAGGGAAAATTGTTCGTTGTGTGGTTCTCTCCCCACAACCAGCATTTTGAAGGCTTTTTCGTCTTCGGCTTGTCATATGATATTGAATGATCCTCCTTTGTAGTTTTCTCCTTTGGTTTATCAAACTTTGTCTTTCTTTCTTTGGTCCCTTCATCATAATGTTATACCAATTGATCAACTGTAACAAATGCTTCTTCTAGAGTTTTGATATTTTGCCTCTTCACCTCATTGCATGCCCAAGGTTTCAATCCTATAATGAAGTTGAATGCCTTGTCTTTCTCCGCCATATCAGGTAATTCCCAGATTGCACTAGAGAATTATTATTGATATGCATGTAAAATCCCTGTTTTCATAATGTATTTAATATTCATCTTTGCATCCCAAGTCTCATCTTTTGGGCTAAAATGAGTCTGTAAATACTTCATATCATCCAAAGTAGAAATGTCATCAACATCACCACTGTCAATTTGATCCAAACTCTGTCTCCAGCACATCTTAGCATCCTTACTAATGAATTGAGCAGCTACTTTGACTTTGACTTCATGATTAGGAATCCCCAAGCACTCCAACTATTGCTCCATATCCCATAAGAAATTTCCAACTGCTTTGGAAATCCTCATCCAATCATAAGAATCAGGTTCCTTGACTTTCACATGAGCAGTCCCTCTAATCGGTCCTTGCCCAACTACTTTCTTCAAAACAATTATTTCATTCTAGGCATTGTCAAGAGTTTTTTGCAACTTCAAGATTTCACCAAATCCTTGATCTCATGTAGCTTCAATGTCCTTGACATCCTTCTCTATTCGTATAAATTTCCATTCAGTATAATCGTATTGGGTGTTGAGGTTATCATATGCCTCTTCCAATCTCATGAACATATCTCGAAGCTCGGCATTCTCAGCTTCCAACGAAGTCATATTTGAAGAAAATTCCTCCATCGGTCTAATAACATGTCCATAAAAATTGTTCTAGAACCCGTGCTAGATTCACCTGTTACCTAAGATTCGTCTACATTGTCTGCCATGAGTTTTTCTTATGATCTTGTTAAGACCATATACTAATCTATTCAACTTCAACCCTACAACTTATCCCTATCGAGCTTCTTCAACTTCAATCAAAGCCCTACGAAAAGTGGGGCTCCGATACCAATTGTCATGAAGTGGCCGATGTATCTCTACTTCAAATCTTTAATCAAGCTAAACTCACCCTGAATCAAGCTTTGATACCAAATGTCATGCCCGTATCCCAATTGTAGTCTTTTAACCACATATAGGCGGTTGCGGCACCACCACACTTTTTCTTTTCACCAATACTTAAGTGTACGAGCTACACATAACCAAAAGCTTAACTAATTATCTACTTCAAGTGTTATTATCACAGTGGAAATAAACTCTTCAATTAACCATTCATTAATATAAATGCACAACGGAAATCATCAACACATCATCATAAGTGGGAGGGGTAACTCCCAGAAGCCAGAGACTGCTTTATATATATATATATATATATATATATATATATATATATATATATATATATATATATATATATATATATATATAGATAGATAGATATATATAGATATATATATATATATATAAATTCTGTAATTGAATGGTACATAAAATTATACAATTCAGTGTTGCCAACAACCATTGGCCTACACATCTTTATTTTACAAAATCGTGCATGTAAAATGTTGAAGTCATCCCCCATGTGCACTCAGCCAAACTATTGAACTGCCTACTCCATTACCATGCATACCGTTCATCATTTCAGTTCACCTATGCCCTCGACACTCCTTGTCGCAGTCTGCCCGCACTACCCAGCACCTTGGCACACTACTATGCCTCGTCGTGCAACCCTAAACATCCCTGTTCACTATCCCGCAACTTTGCCTGAACCACCATTCACTCGGCGTTGTCACAACCTGGGTCACTACTAGCACCTGCCTTTCGGTATACAACATCGTGTCACTCTACCTGCTGCTCATTGTAGTCGCTGAGGTCTCCCAACTGTTTGGTGCCCAACTCTTAGCGAGTTATGCCCATTCACTGTGCAGTTGAACTGTTTAACTCAACCCCACCCCTATATAATAGTTATGCACTACTGTTTGGTTCGCCAGAAACCCCAACTCCCGCCTTGCTGAATTCGGTCTTGCACATGCACTCCACTTGTAGCTTCGGCCCTTCTCGCTCTATGATTTCTTTGTTTACTCTTGCTTGTTTTCGGTCGAGTTCAATGATGAATGAATGACCATTATTCTCCTCTAATATATATGCATGCTACCATGTGGCAACACCAAGGGTCGTGACCTTTCATGGTCAGCCCATCCTCCATGTACACGTCAACCTACCCATATATGTATGTCGGCCCAGCTTATATAATTGTATATTGTTTCCTTGTCGCATGTGTATCATTGTCACTCGGGTCAGCCTAGCCACCTGCTTGCTCGATCTCCATACTTCGGTTCCGCACATTCCATCACTCGGCCACATGCGGTTTGCCTGGGCGTGCACCTGCCTAAATGCCCAACTAAGGTCACCCGACGTGCCTGCCCATCGCACACTCCCATCGCACATTTGAAAGTCCACCTTCGAGTTTCCTTTAACCGAATGCGGTCGCTCATCAACTCGAGGCCCTGACATGATCTATCCCCTCCCACCTTACGTGCTCATGCCCCTGTCAGAGATGCAGAAGAGGACAACGTCACTGGGTTTGCAAAGAGACACTTGTGCGAATTATTCATATTTTGTAGGTTAAAACCCTAGCTTTTGTAGACATCACAATGTTTTTACTTGAACCATATCCTTGGGTTTATAATATTAATCCCTTGTGTTTTTAATATAAATTCCTTGGGTTTATATTATTAATCCCTTGGGTTTATAGGGTTTTAATATTAATATCATAGGTTTGTAGTATTAATATCTTGAGTTTATAGTATTAATTCTTTAGATTTATTAATCCCTTGGGTTTATAATATTACTCCATTGGGTCTTTAATATTAACTGCTTTGGTTTATTAATCATTTTGGCTTATAATATTAATCTTTTGGATTTAGAATAATAATTATCCCTTTACTTTGATTTCTAATATCAATAATCCCTTGTGTTTATCCTACTACTGATAATAGGAATAGTATTAGCATATTATTATAAATTATTATTATAATACTAACAATAGTAGTGTTTTAATATTTGGGTTTTAGTATAGGGTTAAAATATTAAGTTTTAGTAGATGCTTAAAATATTAAATTTAATATTAGGGTTTCTAATATTAAGGTTTAAGATTAGGTTTTATAATATTGAGATTTAATACTAGGGTTTATGATATTAGTGTTTATAATATTAGATTTATTAAAATTAATGTTAATAAATAACATTAATAATATTTATTTTGTAAGTTGAGTATGAGTTAAGTGAGTGTAATGGTTAAAAGCATGTGTTTCTTTCGAAGAGGTCACAGGGTCAAAACCAAAGATGGAGTATATATGCCTTAACTGATGACCTTAAAATAGAATAATAATAATATTAAATTATAATTTTAGAGTTTATAATATTAAAGTTTAATATAAATTTTATATAAGTTTAAAATAATAAGATTCAAATATTGATTTTAGAATATGATTTTAATATTAATATTTTTTTTTTTATCTATTAGACTAACCTAAGTACCCACAGGGGATTTGAACCGGTGACCTATCGCAATGAGTGTCTTAACAGCGCACCCATTCACCGTCAATCCAAAGCCCTTTGGGCGATTTTAATATTAATATTATATTTAGCATTAATATAAATTATATTAATAATATGTAAAACTTAATTTTAAAATTTAATAGGTTGAAACTAAAATTATAAATCCTAATATTATAAAACCAAAACCTAGTTATGACTTAACCTAGTTATGACTTATATAATGTATAACAAAGATCGTATATTATTATCATTTATTTAGTTCAATGTGATCTGTCGGTCATAATAACTAAATCTAATAAGTCAAACGCAGGCAATACGCCATAGAGTTTCTTTCATCATGTAGTCCTCCGAAAATTATGACGATGATGGTTACGTGAACTAAAATGAACATGGTTTATCAAATGTCAGGAATTCCAGATTTCAATTTTTTAAATTTTTTATCTATGTAATAGAAAAAGGATGGTCGTTATGTGTAGTGGAACGAATATGGTTTATCGGATGTTAAGAAATTATTTGATGTTAAGAAATTATTTAAAACATTTCGGCATTTATTTCTAGGGTAGAAAAGCTCTTAAAAGAAGCATTACACGACGATCATTGAAAAAATGATCATCGTAATTTTTATCAATAATGAGAATAGTCATGTCGTGACATTACAATCGAGGGCCACTCAAACATCCTTAGAAGAAGCACTTGTGGACCAAATTGGCATCGATCAAACAGAAAATGAAAGAACAAACTTATGGGCCTTCGTTTAACGAGGAGTCAACTTGGGCCAGAACGCCAATATCTTGTGACAATTTTTTTAAGAAATTTTATTATAGGAGTGTTTTAATTGTTTTTGTGGAAATAGATTTAGTAAAAAATTTACCAGAAAATTATTCTTGAAACTTAACAACTGTAACCTAATTTTTTAATTTCCAAAATTTCCCATCAAATTTTATCAAAATTATACTGAAATTAGGAAACTTCGACTCCTGAAACTACTCTCAAACTTTTGTGCAGAACCCATATATAAGTGTGTAAATAGTATCATAGCGTCAGGGAATATGCAGCATCACCATGTCCATACCAAATTTCTTGTCCATATGACTGGCCAGTCAAGGTGTATCAGTCACGGAGGTCAATGGCACAGAATTGGAGAATTTATTTACATATTTGTGAGAATGTAAAATGGAAAGGGATCTGTCACTGAGAAGTGGTAAAGTTAGAGCAGATACCTTCTAGTGAGAAGCAAAGAAAATGTGAATCTATTCTCACGATTCAAAGTCTAAACGTCTGTACATACGAATGAAAAAAGACAATATAATTCGAGCATGAATTTTCTTTAGTTGTTAAAATTAACAGAACTAAGAAATATGAGCTTGGACGACACCGAAATATATAGTTGAAATTGAAATGCATCTCCCTAATACAACCCTAAAACTGACTTCTCCGAAGATTTTTGAGTCTGTCTCAACTCAATTTTTGGGTAATATTTAGATATTACTTAACCTTACAAAAGTGAACGCGTAGTACACTTTTTTTCCACTTCTAGCTATGTTCACCGTAGCAAAAATTTTCATAAGTTATTGAGAGTATAAGCTCCGTACAATGAGACTATTAGTCATAGTTGACAAATGACCTGTACGTATCACTGGGTTGCCAATTTTGTGGAATAACATTGTTTGCACTAAGCGTTTTTCCATATGACTGGCCAGTCAAGGTGTAACAGTCATGGAGGTCAATGGCACAGAATTGGAGAACTTAATTACATATTTGTAAGAATGTAAAATGGAATGGGATCTATTACTAAGCAGTGGTAAAGTTAGCGCAGATATCTTCAAGTCAGAAGCAAAGAAAATGTCAATCTATTCTCATGATTCAAAGTCTAAACGTCTGTACATATGAATGACAAAAGACAATATAATTCGAGCATAACTAAGAAATATGAGCTTCGACGACACGGAAACATATAGTTGAAATTGAATTGCATCTCCCTAATACAACCCTAAAACTGACTTCCCTAAAGATTTTCGAGTCTGTCTCCACAAGTAGATATTACTTAACCTTATAAAAGTGAACGCGTAGTACACTTTTTTTTCCACTTCTAGCTATCTTCACCACGGCACAAATTTTCATAAGTTATTCAGAGTATAAGCTCCGTACAATGAGACTATTAGTCATAGTTGACAAATGACCTGTACGTAGCACTGGGTTGCCAATTTTGTGGAATAACGTTATTTGCAGTAAGCGTTTTCCCAGTTGAAAGAGATTGCAAGCGAATAGAGAATGGAGCTTGTAAAGGGCCGCTATTCAAACACCAATTTGCACCCCACGTCTGTTGCATTCCTTGCCATGTATCAGAGTTTGCCTGCATACATGAGCATATAAACATTAATTTATTTGCAACGATATATTGCTACACAGGAGTACAATCGAAGCAATATTTATAATAACAAACCTGCTTTAGATCGACTGCTCCAAGATCTCCATCTCCATCTTCGTATTCGATAAGTACAGCGAACCAGTAAGTAGTGGCACCTTCGTTGACGTGGAATGCAATATTCTTCCCCGGATACTCGCAAGGCACACTATACAATAACATCAGAAAGGAAAGGTGCAGTAATCAAATAAAAATGATACAAACATCGTAAAGGAGTTCAACTCTGCAAGTCCTGTAATCTACGACCGAGTACGGGTAGATGAGCACCGTTGGAACAAAATAGAGACGACTCCAGCGTTAAGCAGATCCGAAGATGTACCAGGAGATGCCATGTCGCTGAACGCAGTACCACTGAGATCAAAGTGTATTTTGCCCGAACCCGAGCAGATTCCACCAGGACATTCATCTGTAATAACCACCGTCACCGCGCTTTGAGAGCACAATCCATTCCCTGTGCACTTTACCTGCTTACATGAAACATACAATAAGCTAACTTTTCATCAAGAAGTCATGAAACTTTAGAAATACCGAAACAGACCTGATAGCATGCTCCGCATCCTTTCCCGTCTTTGAATAGGGCAGGACTTCCGGCAGCTATTTTTGATTGGAAAGGTATCTGTTTGACCAGGCTACCATATCCACATGCCCCACCTGTTACAATGGGTTAATTTTATTTTTTCACTCGCACGTTCATATCCTTGAAGGGCTCTGAAAGCTCAGGAGATAAATAATATAAAAAATAGCACAAACAACTTTCACGTGTTTGAATATTCTGGTGCGGTTTAGTAGATTGAATACTAGAAACTTCAATATTTAAAAATTAATTTAGAAATAATATAATAAACAACGATCGGCCTAAATAAAGAACTTAACATTGCCCTTACCCTCGCTTCCGTCTCCGTTTGGACTGCCATACCATGTAGCGGTGGCTGGCTGCCAATCACCTTCTTCTTCTACTAACTTATATTGATTGAGATTGAAACCAAGAGCGATTACAGAGCATATAAACATTAGGCAAGCTACCTCATAAGCGAAACAGAGCGTCATCTTCCTCATTTCTGAACCGAAGGTAGAAAGCATAAAAGCTTATACTACGCTGGGCTCACAGCCTGTGCAATGCAATGCCCGTTAAGAAAATGGAAAAATAGGGCATATTTATAAGACCTTTAGAACTGTAGTGGGTTGGTCGGTGCAAGGTTTTCAATTTCCGTCCTGCAGAAGGCCCACCCGTCCTTTCATATTTAGGGAACACCATGTGAATACGGATGCGACGATGACTAAAATTAAAATCCTAAAAGAATAGACCGTTTTATTCGTTGGATGTTGTCAAATGAACCGTGTGTAGTAATAATCCTGAGTGCTGGGAAGTCAAAAGCTCAGCATAGATTAGGGAGAGTTGAGCAGCAATTGTAATTGATGAACTTAAAGCGTGAGAGGAGGCGATGATAAGGGATGCCCCCGTTCAAATCGAGGCTACGAGAAAGGAACTGAGAGGGAAAAATGAACAAATGTTCGTAATTTTTATGGTACAAGGCACATGGTACGTTGTTCCAGTGTCGGCTTCTTTATCTTGGCCCAGTACGGGAGTGTTAGAAATTAGAAGAATTTGGTAGATTTAGATGGCATCTTGTTTGTCTTGTATTGAAAATATAGCTCATAGAGATTTTCCAATGAAGGCACCATCTTGGGTTGGGTTGAAAATAGCTTATCGAGATTTTCCAAAGATTGGCACCATCCACTAATATTTATTTAAAAGTCACTGATATTTACTTGAAAAGGCGTGACGAGTTCAACGCACTATCACAAAACATAATAATTTTGTTAGAAAAAAATAGAATTTACGCGGAGAGTTAGACGCAGAGGGTAGAGGTGTCGCCATGTTGATTTGGCCCAGCTATATAGAGGTTTAAAAAACCAGAATTCATTTACGTCAAAAAAAAATATTAAGTAAAAGTGTGGAGCAACAAAATAAAATTTAGGACTAAATTCTAATTCATGAAAATATATTTATATGAGATTGATGCTCATTCACCAAGTAAAAAGACAAAGGTTTACAATGATTTACACTTCACTATTCACGAGGGGTTGCGGAGTAAAACACAGTTAAATAGTAACTGTTGTTTTCACGTGCCCCCCAAAATTTGCCCCACGATTTTCTCCTTCCTAAGTCACAGAATCTCTCTAATACAAAAATGACTTTTACATTGATATTTATCTCAACATACAATTTGACATTAATGCATGATAGAGAAAAATAATTAATAGGTTGTTGTTGTTGAGTGTGGACACTAATCGCGCAGGTGTCTGTGGATGCTTGCCCGTATTTACTAAAATTCATTAAATTCCTTAGCTTTTGTGATGTGCTGCCCGTATTTACAAAAATTCATTAAATTCCTTAGCTTTTGTGATGTGCTGCGGAATTCCATCTTCAAATGACGTAACCTGAAAAAATACTTTTGACAAGTATGGTTGTTGTCAGGGTGTTTAACGTGGTGGTTGGGATTAATATTTCCAACACTCCCCCTTAGTCACAATTGCCGCCATTGACAATTCCCAAACAGTTTCTGAGATAAACAAAACTTTTACGTGCCAATGGCTTTGTGAAGATATCAGCAAATTGTTCCTGTGACCTACAGTGCTACAACACAATTTCATCATTGTTAATCAACTATCTAATAAAATGATATTTAGCATCAATATGCTTGGTCCTTTTGTGAATGACAAAATTCTTTGACAATGCAATTGCTGAGGTGTTGTCACAGAAAATAGTTGTCATTCCCTCTTGGTCGAAGATCCCTCAACATTCTTCTCATCCAAACTCCCTGACACGTTGCTGCTATTGCTGCGACATATTCAACTTTTGTTGTTGGTAGTGACACTATTGGCTACTTCTTGGAGGCCCATGAAATGGCTCCAGAACCCAAACGGAAAACATATCCTTATGTGCTCTTTCTGTCATCGACACTTCCTGCCCAATCACTATCTATGTAACCAATCAGTCTGAAACCACTTGTTGTTGTCTTAAAAACACCATACTGTTTTGTCCCATTGACATACCTTAGAATCCTTTTCGCTACTTGCCAATGTGTTTCCTTAGGTGTCTCCATGAACCTCGACACCAAACTTATTGCATACATTATGTCTAGCCTAGTGGCGGTCAAATACATCAAGCTGCCTATCATGCTTTTGTATAATGTCGGATTGACATTGATGCTGCAATCTTCTTTGCCCAACTTCAACCCCATAACAGTTGGAGTTGGTGCGAGCTTGTTGTTCATCATTTTAAACCTCTCTAAAATGTCTACCACATACTTCGCTTGAGAGATAAAAATGTCATTTTCTGTTTGCTTCACTTCTATGCCCAAAAAATATCTTAACATTCCCAAGTCAGTCATTTCAATTTCATTCTTCATGACTTGTTTGAAATCAGCGATGAGGAAATCATCAATTCCTGTAAAAATCAAATCATCTACATATAAGACAACAATAAGAATCTTGCCATCGCTCTCTTTGATGTAGAGAGTAGGCTCACCATCACATTTGTTGAAACCATTGTCCAACAAGTAGGCATCTATCCTGCTATACCATGTGCGCGCTGCTTGCTTAAGCCCATAAAGAGCTTTCCTCAACCGATACACTTTGTCTTCTTGGCCTTCTACCTCATAACCAAGCGGTTGCGCAACCTACACTTCCTCTTTCAACACTCCATTCAAGAACGCTGATTTTACGTCCATTTGATACACTTTCCATTTATGTTGCACGACAATCGCCACAACTATGCACTGTCTCCATCCTCGCGACTGGCACGAACATCTTCGCGTAATCTCTTCCATGCTGCTGCTTGTATCCTTTGACAATTAGCCTTGCTTTATGGCTTTCAATCTTTCCCTTAATGTTGCTTTTGGTCTTATAGACCCACTTCACTCCACTGACATGCTTTCCTTTTAGAAGGTTCACTAACTCCCATGTATCATTCATTTCTATTTCTTCTCTTTCTTCCTCCATTGCCACAAGCCATTTTTCTTCTTTGACTACATCTTGAAAATGGATTGGGTTATCTACATGACAAAATAATGAAAATAAGGAATTCAGACCAGCATTGCTATCAACTTCTTCTTGCTCATAAATTTCATTTAAATTTCTGAATTTTGGTCTTCTTATGCTTGCTGAAGATGGGCTTGACATGTCACTTGGTGTTGCGCTTTGCGGCTTGCTTGGAGAAGCATTGTCTTGGCTGTGCGAAACTATCCTATTATTTGTTGTTGGTGTTGCTTGTTGCCTGCTTTGTTGCGCTTGAGTAGGATTAGAGGGAGTCACTGTTGAGGAATTACTTGCTGCTGTTAATTCTTCTTTGTCCTTATGTGGTATACATGCTTTGACATTGACTGCCTTTTCTAAACTTCCATCCCATGCTTCCTCTTCTATAAAATGCACATCTCTATTGATTATGACCTTGGTTAATGGATTGTAGAGTTTCTATGCCTTGGATTCATCACTGTATCCAACAAATATTAATTTCTCCCCCTTGTTGTCCAATTTCTTCCTCAACTCATCTGGGACATGTGCATATGCCACACATCCAAAAACTCTCGTGTGAGTGACACTATGCTTTCTTCCACTCCATGCCTCTTCAAGAACTATGTTCTGGATGCTTTTGGTTGGACACCTATTCAAGATATATGTTGGATAAGCGACAACTTCAACCCAATAATCATTTGGCAAATGCTTTGCTTTTGTCATACTCCTTACCATTTCCATAATGGTCCTATTCTTCCTTTCTGCCACACCATTTTGCTGAGGTGTATACCTTGTTGAAAATTGCTTCTGAATTCCATACTCCCTGCAAAATCGAAGGAAGTCGTTTGAGATGTATTCTCCACCTCTGTCAGTCCCAAGGACTTTGATGTAGTGTCCACTTTTCTTCTCAAAAAGAGCTTTTTATTGGCGAAAGCACTCAAACACTTCACTTTTCTGTTTTAAGAAATAGATCCATGTCTTCCTTGTGTAGTCATCTATGAAAGTCAATAAATAGTGGCTGCCACCAATTGATGTTGTCTGCATTGGTCCACATAAATCTGAGTGGACAACCTCCAAAGGTGCCTTTTCCCTTACTAACTTTCCTGTTGGAAATGTCTCTCTATGTTGCTTGCCCAAGATACATCCTTCACATAGGTTGTCCGGTTTTTCTATGAGTGGTAGTCCCTTCACCATGCCTTTCCTATGCAGCAAATTCAAACCTACAAAGTTGAGATGTCCAAATCTCAAATGCCATAACCAATTTTCATCTTTGACATCTGCTTGAAAGTTTACTTGTATGACAGCTGCATCTTTTCTTGCATCCTCTTGTGAGATCATTGAGAGTCTTGCTTGTGCACCTTCTCTTTGCAAATCTTATCATATTTTTGGGGGAAACATTATATTGTTTGTCATCTGAACCTTTCCAATCAACTGTCTGCTTAGAGGTCTATCCAAAATTGTGCACACATCATTTTTGAAAAAGACATTGTAGCCCTTTTGTATAAGTTGTCCAATGCTCATGACGTTATGCTTTAGACCAGGGACAAAGTAAACATCTGAGATGTACTTCTTCTCCCCCTTCTTTGTTAGGATATTAATTCTTCCTTTGCCCATGACAGAGACTTTGCTATTAGCCCCTAATGTCACTTCAGATTTCACACTTTCATCTAGATTGCAAAACATTTCTATGTTT
This sequence comes from Pinus tabuliformis, assembly GCA_031772625.1. Taxonomy (NCBI): domain Eukaryota; kingdom Viridiplantae; phylum Streptophyta; class Pinopsida; order Pinales; family Pinaceae; genus Pinus; species Pinus tabuliformis. The sequence goes on along the minus strand of CM062820.1, from coordinate 463,672,669 downwards.
CCTGACATATGATTGCTACACCCTGAATCTAGATACCATATATCACTTTGTTTTTCTTGTGCTACATTACAAGCTAAAAACATGTTATCATGGTTCTGACCTTCTTTTGTGAAATTTACACTTGGTTTGTTACTAATGTCATATTGCTTCTTTCTACATTCATTTGCATAATGACCATACTTCTTACAGTAATGACATTGAACTTGAGATTTATCATACCTATGACCTTGTGCTTGATTTTTTCTTGGGCCTTGACTTGGATTTTGATTGTTGCCTCTTCCATTTGAGCTTGAATGGCTACTTCTTCCACCTCTATGTGGGCTTCTTGACAGAATAACATAATGTCATCCATAAATTGTTGGTGGGTAATGGGAAGATCGTTACCCCAAGGATGTATACCCTTGATTGGGGATGATTGAGCTGCTGCTATTAGATATATACGAAGACCCTCGGCTGCTAGAATAAAGAGAAAAGAGGAGATCAGGTCATCTTGTCTCAGGCTGAGGGAAGGTTTGAAGGTTTAGGAGGGAGAACATTTTAGGAGGATTGAAAAAAAAGGAGACAAGATAAGAGATAGGATCCAATTCAACCAATGCTACTCAAAGCCAAAAGACTTAAGAATATTGATAAGTTATGTCCAACTTCGGTAATCATAGGCTTTTAGATAGGTCCAACTTGATCATCATGCTAGAAGTTTTTTGCTGCTTCAAGGAATGGACATGTTCTTGGGAAGTAATAATACTATCTAGGATTTGGCGGCCTTCCATAAAACCAGTTTGTTCATGAGAGATAAGACCAGGTAGGAAGGGCTTGAGGTGCTTAACAATAACCATGAAAATGATCTTGTAAATGACATTACACAAGGAGATTGGTCTAAAGCCCTTAGGGTCTTCATATTTAGTTGTTTTAGGAATTAAAGCAATAAACATGGAATTGGATCCCAAACATACGTTCTGATTGTGATGATATTCCTCCACCACCTCCATAATATCTTTATCGGTGAATCTCCAAGCAACCTAATAGAATTCTACACTAAACCCATCTGGCACTAGTGCTTTCTTTTTAGCCATCCCTTTAACAACATCATTTATCTCCTCCAGGGTAAACACTTGCACGAGAGATGAGTTGTGGAATGCGTCAAGTTATTGTTTGAAAAAATTTCGATCTATCCTCAGGAGGTTCCGATAGAAGAAACTGGAACATAGAAAATTTTAGGGGCGAATGTTCGCCCTTTGGCAAAATTAAGGGGTTTTAAATTTTTAGTGGGCGAATATTTTGTATCATAGTACATTTTTACAAATCACCTCAAATAGCCCACCTTATTTTAAGGGAGAGGGTGAAAAAGGTAAATGTAGCCCTTGAAATTAGGAGTTACAACCTTCCATTCGCCCATTTTCAAGAATAGGTTTTATTTAAGTGAATCCATTCACCCATTTTCAATAATAGGTTTTATTTAAGTGAATCCTATGGGCCAAAGGCCCAAATACCATATTTATAAAAGAGGTATGGTAAATTAATAAAAATATAAATAAATGAGAGGTATGGTAAATAAATAAAACATTTTTATATTTACTCCATAAGTCACCTTATGCAAGGGTGTAAACAAATAAAAATATAAGTAAAGTGGAGGTATGGTAAATAAATAAAACATCTTTTTATACTTACTCAAAAGGTATGGTAAATAAATAAAAATATAAATAAACTAGACGCATGGTAAATAAATAAAACCTCTTTTTATATTTAGTCCATAACCCTCGTTCTATTTATGAAGGCTCAAGAAAGAGGTTTTATTTAAGTGAATCCTATGGGCCAAATACCATATTTGTAAAAGTGGTAATATAAATAAACGAGAGGTATGGTAAACAAATAAAATTTTTTTTTATATTTACTCCATAAGTCACCTTATATTTACGAACACTCAAAAAATACGTTATATTTAGGTGAAACCTATGGGCAAAATACTACGAGACAAATACCATGGACTCGATTGTTATTAATACCATGAAAAGAAACATTATTAACCCTAATATTAGTATTAATAAAAATAAAAATGGCACATGGTATTCACCAAAATGGCACATGGTATTGACCCATGGTATTCACCTGGAATGTAGCCTATTTAAATGGGGGAATTAAACCATCATAGATCCATCTTTACTCTGGATCTACTAACCCCCCAGAGGTATCAAATATCATGATATGAAAACTAGCATAGAGTGAAAAAATATTTGATCCAATCAAGAGCAAAAATGGATGTTGTAATTTAATGTATGTTAAACATTTTAGCTTGGTTAAAATAAAAAATAAAATAAAAATCAACTATTAATTTTATTAATTTTTATAAATTACTAATAGTAATTTTTAAGCTCCAAGTTTATGATAACCCATGGTATTGACCCATGGTAATACCATGGTATTCATGTGAGCATAGACTATTTAAAGGGGAAATTCTATCATCTTAGATCCATCTTAATTCTGGGTCTACCAAGTGTTCACAAGGATAAATAGATTTCATCCCCCTAAGAGTGGTAGATGTGGAGTTAAGATGGATATAGGTTGGTTTTTATGATAATGAAGATATTAAATAGACTTAGGAAATTATATTGTAAAAACATCTTAAGGTGAATGGTTAAAGCATAGACATTGAACAAGTATATTTGTATATTTCTGTTTTAAACTCAAACAAATCCAGGGCTAAAAGGAATGGATTGATTGCACTAGTCATCCTTTTATAACTTTCCAACATATGCTGGAGTAAACGGATTGTAATTTGGGTAATTTTTCTAATTGCAAATAGGAACATACTTGTGTATTGGCAGGGTGGTTATGAGGTCCCTAGAAGTGATGAATTTGAATTTTTCTTGGCTTTATATATAGTATTAGGTTTTTTCTCATGCTTTCTGTGAATGGCACAGGTGAATTTTATCCTACACCCACTAGGTTATCGATATGTAATTTCGGTAGTTTTGATTTCAAAAGATATTTTAAATAAATGCAATGATTTCATTTGTGTATTCAATAAAGATAAGATTTTATAATTGAGTAAAATATTCGCCATGCCTGATGAGAGATTCGCCAAAAAATTATATATACATATCATATTATTGATAAAATCGCCTTCCATTTTTACTATATACCATGGAGATTAACCCATTTATTATACATGTAAATTTAGGTAGGGTTCTTAAAATTTTCCCTAGACTGGAAATGTTTCCATTGTTGGATCATAGCTTTGTGGAAAAACCGAGTATTCTTCTCCCCTTCACAAAGTCATTGTATTTTAGATTTATGCTTCAACATAATTTTTTCTTATTAGATATCATTTCCAGGATTCAATTGCGTTAAGTAAGTCATTCACGTATGACCATTTCCACGAGAGGTAGTTGTAACTGACTATTTTCTCATGATTTTTGAATAGTTCATTTAGCACTCATTGCATCGGATGATGCTCATAGGGGTGAAGAAGTGGGATTGAAACTAGTGAAATGAATTAGATAGTGTCAATCATCACTTCCAGGGCTTGCACCTGGTAACCAGGACTTCCCGGGAGGTCACCCATCCCAGATCGCCTCTATCTCAAGCGCGCTTAACTGTGGAGTTTTCCCTGCAATCAAGCCCACTTAGCTTGCTACCCCATTTGCAAAACCTTAGCAGGTATTGTGCCTCATGAACCATTCAAGTAGAGATCCCTTCACTCTTTTTGAATTTAAGTATTAGGGGGTTTACACAGTGCATTATATTAGATATCACTTTTGGGATTCAACTGCATTAAGTAAGTCATTCACGTATGACCATTTCCATGAGAGGTAGACATAACTGACAAATTTTTCATGATTTTTGAATAGTTCACTTAGCACTCATTGCATCAGGTGATGCTCACAGGGGTGAAGAAGTGCGATTAAAACTAGTGAAATGAATCACATAACATCAATCATCACTTCCGGTGCTTGCACCTGGTAACTAGGACTTCCCGAGAGGTCACCATCCTAGATCGCCTCTAGCTCAAGCGCACTTAATTGTGGAGTTTTCCCCACAATCAAGCCCACTTAGCTTGCCACCCCATTTGTAAAACCTTAGCAAGTATTGTGCCTCATGAACCATTCAAGTAGATCCCTTCACTCTTTTTGAATTGAAGTATTAGGGGCTTTACACAGTGCATTATATTAGATATCATTTTTGGGATTCAACTGTGTTAAGTAAGTCATACACATCTGACCATTTCCATGAGAGGTAGTCATAACTAGCTAATTTCTCATGATTTTTGAACAGTTCACTTAGCACTCATTACATCGGGTGATGCTCACAAGGGTGAAGAAGTGGGATTGAAACTAGTGAAATGAATCACATAGTGTCAATCATCACTTGCAGGGTTAACCAGGACTTCCTAGGAGGTCAACCATCCCAAATTGCCTCTAGCTCAAGCGCACTTAACTATGGAGTTTTCCCGACAATCAAGCCCACTTAGCTTGCTACCCCATTTGCAAAACCTTAGCAAGTATTGTTCCTCATGAACCATTCAGGTAGAGATCCCTTCACTCTTTTTGAATTTAAGTATTAGGGGGTTTACCCAGTGCATTATATTAGATATCATTTTTGGGATTCAACTGCGTTAAGTAAGTCATTCACGTATGACCATTTCCGTGAGAGGTAGTCATAACTAACTAATTTCTCATGATTTTTGAATAGTTCACTTAGCACTCATTGCATCGGGTGATGCTCACAAGGGTGAAGAAGTGGGATTGAAACTAGTGAAATGAATGACATAGCATCAATCATCATTTCCGGGGCTTGCATGCAATAACCAAGATTTCCTGGAAGGTCACCCATCCCAGATTGCCTCTGGCTCAAGCACGCTTAACTGTGGAGTTTTCTCCACAATCAAGCCCACTTAGCTAGCTACCCCATTTGCAAAACCTTAACAAGTATTGTGCCTCATGAATCATTCAGATAGAGATCCCTGGACTCTTTTTGCATAATTTCTTCTTGTTTGCTTCTTTCCTCCATTTGGTTTAATAGTCATCCTTCCTCCACTGAGGGGCTCCCAGGTCTTCCTTCGCTAATGATTTTTTGTTATTATTTCATTTGATTATGAAGTTGATGTTTATCTTTCATAATATTACTAAACTCTTCTTGATTCCACCGCTTGATCTGGTTGTTCAGGTCTTTTAATTTTAGCTGAAAAGTGTGCATGTGATTCCTCCCTTGGGCTGAACTCCTTTCCACCTGTTTTCCAGTTTTTTCATAAACAAGGGGTCCCTCAGCTAGAAATATTCAAATCTAAAAGGACGGTTTTTAGGGGTTGCTTTTAGGTCAATCTCCAACCTAATCAGCCATTGGTCTAAACCCATGGATGGGAGAATGGAGGTTTCAAGAAAAATATCCCTACTAATAACCTGCTCTGTCACTAGAAATCTATCAAGTCGTGAATCTACTTGATGTGTGCCTCTACATTGATTGTTCTAGGTATACACCCCCTTATTTGTTGGTAGATCCACTAAACGTGTCTCCTCAATTTTTTCCTAGAATGCTTCTGTTTCGGCATCTATATGGCACAGGATACCCTTATTTTCTTCCAAAGACGTGATGAACTTAAAGTAACCTCTTAAAATCCAAATCTCCTCTGGGAATAGTCTTCTGGGTTTTCTGATATCTTGAAGGAAAACCCCTTTTTCTCCTCGAATGTGAGGCCCATATACCCCTGACAATAGAGCCCAATCATGAGTACCAATGTGTTAAAATTTTCTTGAGGGAGACTGAGGCATACTAACCCAGTATTCAAATGTAACTTTGGTAGGATTCCATAAGATAGAGAGGCCTCCTGCACTCCCTTTTGAATCTTGGGCTACCACCTCATACTAGGGTTTGAAATTCCTAACCATTTCGTTTTTTCTAGTCTCTGATATTTTAGTTTCTTGGAGAATCATGACACTCAGTTTGTCTCTTTTAAGTCAGCCTTTCAAGTATCGTTGCTTCTCTCTACTGTTGAGGCCTCGCACATTCCAGGATGTAATACTCATTGGGAAGGCTTATTAATTTGGTGGAAGAACGTGGATAGCAGCACCACTCTACTCAAGTTCACCAACAAATCGCCCATCATCTGTATGGATTCTTGTAAATTATTTTGGCCCTTTTTCTTACCTCCTTTTCCAGATACATTGGATTTTGCGCCTTGGCCTGGTTGAGAAACCAACTGATCTAGTTGGTCCAAAGAGACCGAGCCTTTCTTAGCTTGATATTATTGAGATTTTTCATTGTGTAAAAATTTTTTGTCTTTAGGAATGAACCTTTCATCCAGATTCCTCCATTCGTTCAATAGATGTTTCATGATATGTTCTTCTTCACTGACATCCTCCTTCATTCCAACTATTTCCATATTGACTTGATATTTATTTTTCCCATGTCATTCCTTTTCCCATGGTTCCTCCTCAACTTTGCTCTTAGTTTTCTGGCCAACCTTTGAAGGAGTGCTAGGGTTTTCTTTACTAGCTAGATCTCGCACATCACTAGGATTTTTGTCTTCCTACATTAAGGTATCACAGAAATTATGGTTTTTAGGAGCCTGGCGAGGATATTGTTGGCCTACACCCGACGTATTTTGTGTATTGCGCTTCTTTTTTTGGACTTCCCAAAATCCATCTGAATCTTCCTGAGGTTTTGCTACAACTTTATCCTTCTAAGAATCCATAGGTTCATATTGATTATGGGGGAATTCTTTGTCCAAGTGGTCATATTCATGACATCTTCTGAAGTGAAATTGAATGTGCTCATAGTCCAATGGTTGTTTCCATACCTCATCATGGTACTCCTGCTCGATAAATTTTGTGAGGGGCTCGGTTATATTCATGTACACACAGATCTGGGTGTATGAGGTATACCTTCCTCATCTTGTTGAATCTGCAACCTTAACAAAACTTCTAATGAAGTTTCCAGTTCCTTCCAATATTTCTGGATCCCAAAGATCCACAAGGAGGGTAAATAATCTATCCTATACTGGGGCTTCCATAAATTTCACCTGATCTAGGTTATAGCATTCCTCCTAATTTCGCATGAAGAGACTACCATTGTAGTAGAAGTAGGGTTTGTTTTCAAAAACCCTCTCCTTATCTTCAAGGTTCCTAAAAATAACTATAAAGAAACTTTGAGCCCCCAAATTTAGATCTATATTCCCTTTTGGTTTCCATTTCAGTTAGATCCATTTAACGAGATCTCTTTAAAAGGGTTAAATTCCTATAAAATTTCATATCAGTGGATGATCTTTCATAAATTTTTGGTAATTCTCCAATTTATTAATGGGAAGCACAAATCGATTTTTCTTCATTCCCCTTGGAAAACATTGTCCCCAAATTATTGCTTACCATTGGGCTCCCAATACCGGGCTACCTTTTCCTCTTCCTTCAGCTTTGTTTGCGGCTCCGGCCTCTTTTTGACTGCTCATTTCTTTGACTGATATGCTTTGATAGGAGGGGATTTGTCACGCCCTATCCCGATGGTAGTATTTTAACCACACATAGGTGGGTGTGGCACCACCACACTTTTTATTTTCACCAATACTTAAGTGTATGGGCTATGCCTAATGAAACAATTAACCAATTATTTACTTCAAGTGTTATTATCATAGTGGAAATAAACTCTTCCATTAACCATTCATAAATATAAATGCAAAATGGAAATAATTAACACATCATCATAAGTGGGAGGGGAAACTCCTAGAAGTTAGGGAGGCACGACTTCAAAATTTTGTAGGCATGATTTTGTAAAATAAAGGTGTGCATGTCAAGGGTTGTTGGCAGCATCGAATTGTATAATTTTATCTACAATTGAATTACTATATATATATATATATATATATATATATATATATATATATATATATATATATATATATATATAGTAATTCAATTGTAGATAAAATTATACAATTCGATGCTGCCAACAACCCTTGACATGCACACCTTTATTTTACAAAATCATTCCTGCAAAATTCTGAAGTCATGCCTCGTGCATAGTCACCCGAACTATGGAACTACCTACAAAACCATTGTGCCTATCTTTCATCGTTCTGGTTCACCCATGCCCTCAACAATCTGATCCGCAGTCTGCCCGCAGTACCCAAAACTTCGACACACTAATGTGCCTCCTCGTGTAGCCCTGAACATCCCCATTCACTCTATCGCAACTCTTCTCGAAACACTGCTCACTTGGAGTTTTCACAACCAGGGTCACTACCCGCACCTACCTTTCGGCATGCAGCTTCGTGTCTCTCTACCTACAGTGCGTCGTAGCGTCTCGAGTCACTTGACTATTCGGTGCCCAACCCTTGGCCAGTTCTACCTATTCAACACGCAGTCAAACTATTTAAATCCACACTGCCGTTGTATAACAATTTCACACTGTTGTTCTATTCACTGAAAACTCTAACTCCCACCTTGCTGACTCTGTTCTTACACCTGTACTTTGCGTGTGGCTTCAACCCTTCTTTCTCTGCAATTTTTTTATTTTCATTTACTTGTTTTCAGTTGAGTTCAATGATGGATGAATGACAACCATTCTCCTCTAATATATATGCATGCTTCCATGTGGCAACACCAAGGGTCGCGACCTTTCATGGTCGGCGCATCCCCCATGTACACATCAGCCTACCCATATATTTATGTCATCCCAACTTGTATAATTATATATCGCTAACCCATCACATGTTTATCACTGCCACTTGGGTCGGCCTAGTCACCTGCTCACCCAATCTCCATACTTCGGTTCCACACACTCTATCGCTTTCCCATGGGCACCTTTCCAGGTCATGCACCTACTCGAATGCCCAACTCAAGTCGCCCAACGTGCTCGCCTATTGCACGCTTCCATCGCACAGTTGAAAGTCCACCTCCGGGTTGTCTTTAACCGAATGCGGGTGCTTGTCAACTCGAGGCACTGGCATCCTCCACCACTCCGAAAATTTTTTCATACTAGACAACGCCATATTAGCAACCTCCATCGCTAAGACATATCCGTATATGTGGGCACCCAAATAGCTCCAACCATTACCTACTTCATATTCCAATCCTATTAAACTCTACAAGAAAATCATGTGATGGTGAGTAGTTGGGAAGCTAATCCAACCATAAAATCGCCTCCACAAGAACACATGCTCCTCACATCATCATGACTATCTTCACATCCTGCTGTCAATCGTGTGCATCTCACCCCGTGCCTTATCATAAAATATAAAGGACTCACTGCCATGAGCAAAAGACAATGAGCCTCATCCTCATGTCAGTCTAAGAAGAGGTAGGGGATGGGAAAGTTGATGGCTCTCCATCCTCCTTCTCTAGCAGCTCAATCCATCTATTCAGATCTTCCTCCTCTAATATCTTCATGTATGCTTCCCAACTCTCCTCCTGAGTCTTTTGTCTAGCATCCCCATTTCCTTCCACTGCCTCTAACATACCTGTCAAATATAGGATACTATCAGACAATGATCTAATAACCTGTGACTTCTCTATGAGTTTTGCCTCTACAGTAGGCAACCTCCCATCGAGCTCTTCATCTCGCTTTATGTCCTCCACATTCATCATTGTTAATTTACATCTAGCTATCATAATTGCCATGGTTGGTACCCCTAAAGGTTCATCATCTCATCTGCCATAAATGTACAACTTCTTCATAAGTGGAACAATCATAGCCTCATGTTGTTTCAAAAATTCCATACCCAATACTGCCTCATAGTCATCCATCTGCACAATTGTGAAGTCGATCTTTCCAGAATACTCACAAATTTTCACATCCACGTTTTCTACGATACCAATGACTTTATCTAGTGGAGAGTTCAGTGTTTTAAGATGAGCTTGGATTGGTGAGAAATTCAATCTAACTTTTCTCGCAACTTCCTCCTTGATGGAGTTATAGGTCACACCACTCTCCACCATAGTGTAACGTTCCTTGCCCAACCTTCATTCTAACATACTCCAATTTGTTCCTCTTAAGATCCCGCCTTGGGACAACCTCCATGGCCAATGCAGATCCTAAAATTTGCATCACCCCAACTATTGGTTCCTCTTTCTTCTTCCTTCCATTAGCTTTTGCTACTGCAACCACCATTAGTCTAGAAGGAAAATTGTTCATTGTGTGGTTCTCTACCCACGACCGACATTTCAAAGGCTTCTTCATCTTCGACTTGTCATTCGATATTGAATGCTCCTCCTTTGTAGTTTTCTCCTTCGGTTTATCAAACTTCATCTTTCTCTCTTTGGCCCCTTCATCATAATGTTATACCAGTCAATCAATTGCAGCAAATGCTTCTTCTGGAGTTTTGATATTTTGCCTCTTCAACTCATTGCATGCCCAAGGTTTCAATCCTATAATGAAGTTGAATACCTTGTCTTTCTCCGCCATATCAGGTAGTTCCCAGATCACACTGGAGAATTATCGTTGATATGCATGTAGAATCCCTGTTTTCATAATGTATTTAATATTCGTCCTTGCATCCCAAGTCTCATTTTGTGGGCTAAAATGAGTCTGCAAAGCCTTCATATCATCCCAAGTAGAAATGTCATCAACATCACCACTGTCAATCTGATCCAACTTCCGTCTCCACCACATCTTAGCATCCTTACTAAAGAATTGAGCAGCTACTTTGAATTTGACTTCATGATTAGGAATCCCCAAGCACTCCATGTATTGCTCCATATCCCATAATAAATTGCTAACTACTTTGGCAATCCTCATCCCATCATAAGAATTAGGTTCCTTAACATTCACATGAGAAGTCCCTCTAATCGGTCCCTGCCCAATTGCTTTCTTCAAAACATATTTCATTCTAGGCATTGTCAAGAGCTTTCTGCAACTTCAAGATTTCACCCAAACCTTGATCTCATGCAGCCCTAATGTCCTTGACTTCCTTCTATATTTGTATAAACATCCATTCACTATAATTGTATCGGTTGTTGAGGTTATCATATGTCTCTTCCAATGTCATGAACTTATCTCGAAGTTCATCATTCTCAGCTTCCAACGAAGTCATATCCGAAGAAAATTCCTCCATTCAATCCAATAACATGTCCATAAAAATTGTTCTGGCATCCTTGCTAGATTCACTTGTTACCTGAGATTCGTCTACATTGTCTGCCATTAGTTTTTCTTGTGATCTTGTCAAGACCATACACTAATCCATTCAACTTCAACCCTGCAACTTGTCCCTATCAAGCTTCTTCAACTTCAATCAAATCCCTACGAAAAGTGGGGCTCCGATACCAACTATCACAAAGTGGTAGATGTATCTCTACTTCAAATCTTCAATCAAGCTAAACTCACCCTGAATCAAGCTCTGATACCAGATGTCACACCCATATCCAGGTTGTAGTCCTTTAACCAGACATATGCCGTTGCGGCACTGCCACACCTTTTCTTTTCACTAATACTTAAGTGTACGAGCTATGCCTAACCAAACGCTTAACCAATTATCTACTTCAAGTGTTATTATCACAGTGGAAATAAACTCTTCAATTAACCATTCATCAATATAAATGCACAACAGAAATCATCAACATGTCATCATAAGTGGAAGGGGAAACTCCTAGAAGTTAGCGTCTACTTGATACCAATATATATATAAATTCTGTAATTCAATTATACATAAAATTATACAAGTCAGTGTTTCTAACAACCCTAAAAACCTTTATTTTACAAATTTGTGCCTGCACAATGCTGAAGTCGTCCCACATGCACGCTCAGCTGAACTGTTGAATTGCCTATGCCACTACCATGTGTATCATTCGTCGTTTCAGTTCACCCGTGCCCTCGACACTCCTTGTCACAGTCTGTCTGCACCACCAAACACTTTGGCACACTAGTATACCACATTGTGTAGCCTTGAACATCCCTATTCGCTCTCTCGTAACTCTGCCTGAGCCACCATTCACTCGGCACTGTCGCAACCCAGGTCACTACCGTCACTTGCCTTTCGACGTGCAGCGTCGTGTCACTCTACCCGCAGCTCGTTGTAGTGGCTCGAGTCACCCAACTGTTTGGCGCCCAACTCTTGACCAGTTATGCCTGTTCACCATGCAGTCGAACTGTTTAACTCAACCCCACCTTTGTATAACAGTTCCGCACTACTATTTGGTTCGCCAGAAACCCCAACTCCCACCTTGCCGAATTCGGTCTTGCACATAGACTCCGCCTGTAGCTTCGGCCCTTCTCGCTCTGTGATTTCTTTGATTACTCTTGCTTGTTTTCAGTTGAGGTCGATGATGAATGAATGATCATTATTCTCCTCTAATATATATGCATGCTATCATGTGGAAATACTAAGTGTCACGACCTTTCATGGTCGACCCATCCTCCATGTACACGTCGCCCTGCCCATATATGTATGTCGGCCCAACTTATATAATTATCTATTGTTGCCTTATCGCATGTGTATCATTGTCACTCGGGTTAGCCTAGCCACCCACTTGCTTGATCTCCATACTTCGGTTACGCACACTCCATCGCTCACCCACAGGCGGCTCGCCCGGGCGTGCGCCTTCCTGAACGCTCAACTAAGGTCACTCAATGCACCTGCCCATCACACGCTCCCATCGCACATATGAAAGTCCACCTCCGAGTTGCCTTTAACCGAATGTGGTCACTCGTCAACTCGAGGCCCTGACATGATCTCTCCCCTCCCGCCTTATGCGCTCATGCCCCTGTCAGAGATGTAGAAGAGGATGACGTCACAGGGTTTGCAAAGAGACGCTTGTGTGAATGATTCAAATTTTGTAGGTTAAAACCCTAGCTTTTGTAGACATCTCAACGTTTTTACTCGAACGATATCCCTTGGGTTTATAATATTAATCCTTTTTGTTTTTAATATAAATTCCTTGGGTTTATATTATTAATCCCATGGGTTTATAGGGTTTTTAATATTAATATCATAAGTTTGTAGTATTAATATCTTGAGTTTATAGTATTAATTCTTTAGGTTTATTAATCCCTTGGGTTTATAATATTACTCCATTGGGTTTTTAATATTAATTGCTTTGGTTTATTAATCATTTTGGCTTATAATATTAATCTTTTAGATTTAGAATACTAATTATCCTTTTCTTTATTAATTCCTTTGATTTCTAATATCGATAATACCTTGTGTTTATCCTACTATTTATAATAAGAACAATATTAGCATATTATTATAATTTGTTATTATAATACTAACAATAGTAGTGTTTAAATATTTGGGTTTTAGTATAGGGTTAAAATATCAAGTTTTAGTAGATGGTTAAAATATTAAATTTAATATTAGGATTTATAATACTATGGTTTAATATTAGGTTTTACAATATTGAGATTTAATATTAGGGTTTATGATATTAGTGTTTATAATATTAGATTTATTAAAATTAATATTAATAAATAATATTAATAATATTTATTTTTTAAGTTGAGTATGACTTGAGTGGGTCTAATTGTTAAAAGCTTGTGTTTCCATCTAAAAGGTCTCAGGTTCAAAACGAAAGTGAGGTGAAATATATAAACCTTAACTATGACCTTAAAATAAGATAATAATAATATTAAATTGTAATTTTAGAGTTTATAATATTAAATTTTAATATAAGTTTAAAATAATAAAATTCAAATATTAGTTTTAGAATATAATTTTAATATTAATATTACATTTAACATTAATATAAATTATATTAATAATATTTAAAACCTAATTTTAAATATTATAAAATTTAATATTTTGCAACTAAAATTATAAATCCTAATATAAAACCTAATTATGACTTGTATAATTATATAACGTATAACAAATATCATATTATAATTTATAATATTTAAAACCCAATTTTAAAATTTAATATTTTGAAACTAAAATTATGAATCCTAATATTATAAAACCTAGTTATGACTCATATAATTATATAATGTATACCAAAGATCGTATATTATTATCTGTCGGTCATAACTAAATCTAATAAGTCAAACGCAGGCAATACGCCATAGAGTTTCTTTGATCATGTAGTCCTCTGAAAATTATGACGATGATGGTTACGTGAACTAAAATGAACATGGTTTATCAAATGTCAGGAATTCCAGATTTCAATTTTTTAAAATTTTTATCTATATAATAGAAAAAGGATGGTCGTTGTGTGTAGTGAAACGAATATGGTTTATCGGATGTTAGGAAATTACTTGATGTTAAGAAATTATTTAAAAATTTTCCGCATTTATTTCTAGGGTAGAAAGCTACTAAAAGAAGCATTACAGGACGATCATTGAAAAAAAGATCATCATTATTTATCATCGTAATTTTTATCAATAATGAGAATAATGAGAAGCACTTGTGGACCAAATTGTCATCGATCAAACAAAAAATGAAAGAACAAACTTATGCGCCTTCGTTTAACCAGGAGTCAACTTGGGCCAGAACGCAAATTTCTTGTGACAGATTTTTTACGAAATTTTATTATGGGAGTGTTTTAATTGTTTTTGTGGAAATAGATTTAGTGTTATCAAAAAATTCTAGAAAAAGTTTCTAAAACGCTTCAAAATTGTGAAACTTAACAACTCTAACCTAAATTTTAATTTCCAAAATTTCCCATCAAAATTTTATCAAAATTATACTAAAATTAGGAAACTTCGACTCCTGAAACTACCCTCAAACTTTTGTGCAGACCCCATATATATAAGTGTGTAAATAGTATCATAGCGTCAGCGAATATGCAGCATCACCATGTCCATACCAAGATTCTTGTCCATATGACTGGCCAGTCAAGGTGTAGCAGTCACGGAGGTCAATGCAACAGAATTGGAGAATTTATTTACATATTTGTAAGAATGTAAAATGGAAAGGGATCTGTCACTGAGCAGTGGTAAAGTTAGAGCAGATATCTTCAAGTGAGAAGCAAAGAAAATGTCAATCTATTCTCAGGATTCAAAGTCTAAACGTTTGTATATACGAATGAAAAAAGACAATATAATTCGAGCATGAATTTTCTTTAGTAGTTAAAATTAACAGAACTAAGAAATATGAGCGTGGACGACACCGAAATATATAGTTGAAATTGAAATGCATCTCCCTAATACAACCGCAAAACTGACTTCCCTGAAGATTTTTGAGTCTGTCTCCACTCAATTTTTGGGTAATATTTAGATATTACTTAACCTTATAGAAGCGAACGCGGAGTACACCTTTTTTTGCACTTCTAGCTATGTTCACCACGGCACAAATTTTCATAAGTTATTCAGAGTATAAGCTCCGTACAATGAAACTATTAGTTATAGTTGACAAATGACCTGTACGTAGCACTGGGTTGCCAATTTTGTGGAATAACGTTGTTTGCAGTAAGCGTTTTTCCAGTTGAAAGAGATTGCAAACGAATAGAGAATGGAGCTTGTAAAGGACCGCTATTCAAACACCAATTTGCACCCCACGTCTGTTGCATTCCTTGCCATGTATCAGAGTTTGCCTGCATACATGAGCATATAAACATTAATGACAATCGAAGTAATATTTATAATAACAATCGAAGTAATATTTATAATAACAAACCTGCTTTAGATCGACTGCTCCAAGATCGCCATCCCCATCTTCGTATTCGATAAGTACAGCGAACCAGTAAGTAGTGGCACCTTCGTTGACGTGGAATGCAATATTCTTCCCCGGATACTCGCAAGGCACACTATACAATAACATCAGAAGGGAATGGTGCAGTAATCAAATAAAAATGATACAAACATCGTAAAGGAGTTTAACTCTGCAAGTCCTGTAATCTACGACCGAGTACGGGTAGATGAGTACCGTTGGAACAAAATAGAGATGACTCCAGCGTTAAGCAGATCCGAAGATTTACCAGGAGATGCCATGTCGCTGAACGCAGTACCACTGAGATCAAAGTGTATTTTGCCAGAGCCTGAGCAGATTCCACCAGGACATTCATCTGTAATAACCACCGTCACCGCGCTTTGAGAGCACAATCCATTCCCCGTGCACTTTACCTGCTTACATGAAACATACAATAAGCTAACTTTTCATCAAGAAGTCATGAAACTTTATAAATACCGAAACAGACCTGATAGCATGCTCCGCATCCTTTCCCGTCTTTGAATAGGGCAGGACTTCCAGCAGCTATTTTTGATTGGAAAGGTATCTGTTTGACCAGGCTACCATATCCACATGCCCCACCTGTTACAATGGGTTAATTTTATTTTTTCACTCGCACGTTCATATCCTTGAATGGCTCTGAAAGCTCAGGAGATAAATAATATAAAAAATAGCACAAACAAGCTTCACGTGTTTGAATATTCTGGTGCGGTTTGGTAGATTGAATACTAGAAACTTCAATATTTAAAAATTAATTTAGAAATAATATAATAAACAACTATCGGCCTAAATAAAGAACTTAACATTGCCCTTACCCTCGCTTCCGTCTCCGTTTGGACTGCCATACCATGTAGCGGTGGCTGGCTGCCAATCACCTTCTTCTTCTATTAACTTATATTGATTGAGATTGACACCAAGAGCGATTACAGAGCATATAAACATTAGGCAAGCTACCTCATAAGCGAAACAGAGCGTCATCTTCCTCATTTCTGAACCGAAGGTAGAAAGCATAAAAGCTTATACTACGCTGGGCTCAAAGCCTCTGCAATGCAATGCCCGTTAAGAAAATGGAAAAATAGGGCATATTTATAAGACCTTTAGAACTGTAGTGAGTTGGTCGGTGCAAGGTTTTCAATTTCCGTCCTGCAGAAGGCCCACCCGTCCTTTTATATTTAGGGAACACCATGTGAATACGGATGCGACGATGACTAAAATTAAAATCTTAAAAGAATAGATCGTTTTATTCGTTGGGTGTTGTCATATGAACCGTGTGTAGTAATAATCCTGAGTGCTGGGAAGTCAAAAGCTCAGCATAGATTAGGGAGATTTGAGCAGCAATTGTAATTGATGAACTTAAAGCGTGAGAGGAGGCGATGATAAGGGATGCCCCCGTTGAAATCGAGGCTACGAGAAAGGAACTGAGAGGGAAAAAATGAACAAATGTTCGTAATTTTTATGGTACAAGGCACATGGTACGTTGTTCCAGTGTCGGCTTCTTTATCTTGGCCCAGTACAGGAGTGTTAGAAATTAGAAGAATTTGGTAGATTTAGATGGCATCTTGTTTGTCTTGTATTGAAAATATAGTGTTGGAGATTTTTCTGTCAAAATCCCAAAAACAATATAAACTGGACACAGAGACAATTGTCTGTTTTCTCCAGGATCTTTAACACAGTGGAAACCAAAAAAAAAATTATTTGCAGCAGACAGAGTTTTCACACACACCAAAAATTTCTATTCATTAATAAAAGTAACTGGTGTTACAAATTTCTTCCTCTCTCACATAGGGATTCACCAAGAGACTGCTTAACAAAACATTCAAACTGTTACAGAACAAACATAAACATTTCTGCACTTCTGTGCATTCCTCTCACATTGCTATGCTACGCTGCTGCATATTACATTAACATCGCACTGCTGTGCATTACAATTCATTTACACTGCTGTGTATGTTTCCTACGCACTACTGCGTTCTTCCCTCTTTTCACGCTAACACACAAAAAAAACATTACAAATATATATATATATATATAACTACAAAAGAAACTTACTTCACATTTTCACTTACCATGCTCCGTAAAAGAAAATAATGGAAATTAAATGCTTTTACCGACTATTACTTGAGCCCATACTCCCGCTGAAATGGAATTAAAAACTTCACCAAAACTTACCAACCCACAGTAAATTCCATTTACTTTACTGACATTTACTGGTGATCAATAAATGTAACTTTTACTTCACGTCAAATTTATTTAATGCTGGCCCATACTTCACCCATTGACTTTAATTAGATCGCATCGCAAAATCCCATTTAGTCGGAACACAAAATTTGGACCACACACATATGGTGCGATCTGCGATATGCGATCGGATCGCATCGCATCATTCCGGAGGACTTAACGTACATAAATTTGAATTTGCGATCTGCGATCTGCGATGGATCGCATCGCAAATAAACTTGCAGTGGAAATTATTATTTTAACACTCCCCTTTAATTTCAACTGCTGGGTTATCAATCATACCCAGACGCTTCCTTAAAAATTCAAAGCTCTTCTGATCCAGTGGCTTGGTCAGAATATCCGCAACCTGTTCCTGAGTGCTGCAATGTTGTAAAACAATTTCTCCATTGTTCACCAATTCTCTGATGTAATGGAACCTTGTATCAATGTGTTTCGTTCGTTTGTGAAACACAGAATTCTTGGACAACGCAATAGCTGAGCTATTGTCGCAGAAAATAACTGTTGCTTTTGCCTGCTCTTGGCCTAAGCTCCTCAACATTCTTCTCATCCAAACTGCTTGACATGCTGCTGCTGTAGCTGCCACGTACTCTGCTTCTGCTGTAGACAATGGTACAATTGGCTGCTTCTTGGAAGCCCATGAAATGGCTCCTGAACCCATATGAAAAACATAACCGGAAGTGCTTTTCCGATCATCCACACTTCCAGCCCAATCGCTATCGGTGTAGCCAACTAAATCTGAACTTTTTGAAAAAGTATAGAAAATGCCAAATCTTTTTGTACCTTTGACATACCTCAGAATTCTTTTTGCTGCTTGCCAATGTGCCTCTTTTGGCCTCTCCATGAATCTGGAAATCAAACTAACAGCAAACATTATGTCAGGCCTAGTTGCAGTTAAATACATAAGGCTGCCAACTATGCTCTTATACAAGCTAGGATCAAAATCCTTGCTGCTGTCCTCTTTGCTGAGTTTTAATCCCATTACTGTGGGAGTGATTGCTGCCTTGCACTCTTGCATATTAAACCTGCTCAACACTTCATTTACATATCTTGCTTGAGAGATAAAAATTCCATTTTCATTTTGATCTACTTCTATGCCTAAGAAGTATCTCAGCAAACCCATGTCAGTCATCTCAAATTCCTCTTTCATGACTGATTTGAAGTTTTCAATGAGGTAGTCATCATTACCTGTAAAAATCACATCATCAACATACAAGACAACAATTAGAATCTTGCCATCATTTTCTTTGATGTAGACTGTGGGTTCTCCCTCACATTTGTCAAATTCATTTTCCAGTAGATAGGAATCTATTCTACTGTACCACGCTCTTGGCGCTTGCTTCAGCCCATAAAGAGCTTTCTTCAATCTGCACACTTTGTGCTCTTGGCCTTTCTTTTCATAGCCTAGAGGTTGCTCAATATAAACCTCCTCCTTTAACATTCCATTTAGGAATGCCGACTTCACATCCATTTGGTAAACTTTCTATTTGTTTTGTGCTGCTATGGACAACACTTCTCTCACGGTTTCCATTCTTGCAACCGGTGCGAAAGTTTCCTCATAATCTCTCCCATATTGCTGCTTGTATCCTTTGACAACAAGTCTTGCCTTGTGCCTTTCTATCTTGCCTTCAGCATTGCTCTTGGTCTTATAGACCCATTTGACTCCAATGACTTCTTTACCTTTTGGTAGCTCAACCAAATCACATGTCTTGTTTCTTTCTATGGCATTAATCTCCTCATCCATAGCTTCTATCCATTTCTTATCTTTAATAGCATCTTCGAAATGAATAGGATCATCAACATGGCAATACAAGGCAAATAAGGAATTCATTCCTTCATTATAAATGTCACTCAAGTTTCTGAACTTCTTACCTCGTTCACTTGGTGTGCAAGTGCTTGAAGATGCACTTGAATTTCCTCCTTGTGGTGTGCTTGGAGAAGCACTCTCATTTCTTCTCAAAGGTGTTCCTTGCTGTCCTTGTGTTGGCGCTGCTGTTTGGGGATGCATTTCAGCCACCTCTTCATCATCTTCATCATGAGACAAACAGTTTTTAACATTAACTGTTTTCTCTATGCTTCCATCCCAAGCTTCCTCCTCAATGAACTGAACATCTCTGCTCACAAAAAACTTCTTGGTGGATGGGATATACAACCTGTAAGCCTTGGATTCCTCACTGTATCCGATGAAGATACATTTCTCCCCTTTGCTGTCCAACTTCCTCCTTAGCTGATCAGGAATGTGTGCATAGGCCACACATCCAAAAAATTTCATGTGGGTGACTCCTTGCTTTCTCCCACTCCATGCTTCTTCCGGCACTTTGTTCATCACAGCTTTTGTAGGACACCTATTCAAGATATATACTGCACAGTTTACGGCTTCAGCCCAATAATCATTTGGCAAATGCTTTGCCTTCAACATGCTCCTCGCCATATCCATAATGGTCCTGTTCTTCCTTTCAGCAACTCCATTTTGCTGTGGAGTGTACCTAGCTGTAAATTGCTTATTGATTCCATTTTCTCTGCAAAAACATAAAAATTCTTTGGAGATATACTCACCTCCTCTGTCTGTTCTCAAAACTTTGATACGCAGCCCACTTTGATTTTCCACGAGTGCTTTGAAATTTCGGAATTTTTCAAACACTTCCGATTTGTTCTTCAAGAAATAAACCCAAGTCTTTCTTGTAAAATCATCTATGAATGTTAGAAAATATTGGTTGCCTGCTAAAGATTGATTTTGCATCGGTCCACATAAGTCTGAGTGGACAATTTCTAAGGGTGCTTTTGCCCTCATGCTTTTCCCACTTGGAAAACTTTCTCTGTGTTGTTTTCCCAATATGCAGCCTTCACAAAGGCTGTCCGGTTTCTCTATCAATGGTAATCCTCTTACCATTCCTTTTCTGCTCAACAAGTTAAGACCTCCAAAGTTGAGATGTCCAAATCTCAAATGCCACAACCAATTTTCATCCTTTGGCACACTTTGGAGAGCCTCTTGGGTAACTGCTGCCATTGCATCTTTGTTTTTCAATTCTGCTTTTATTCTGAGAGGGAACATTCTATTCCTTGTCATCTTCACTTCATCAATGCATCGCTTGCTGGGTGGAATATCCATGATGGTGCATACATCATTCTCAAAGAAAACATTGTAACCTTTTTGGACAAGCTGTCCAATACTCAAGAGGTTACATCTCATTCCAGGGACATAGTAGACATCTGCTATGGTTTTCCTTTCACCTTGCTTTGTAAATATTTTAACTTCTCCTTTACCCATAACAGAAATTTTGCTATCAGTCCCAAGTGTGACTTGTGACTTCACACTTTGATCTAAAGCAGAAAACAAAGCTATGTTTCCTGTCATATGGTTACTGCAATCGGAGTCTAGAAACCATATATCTTCACTATTTGTTTCAGCCATGTTACAAGCTAACAATACATTATCTTGGCTGACATTTTCTCTAGTAATATTTGCACTAGAGCTATTATTCACATCATGCTGCTTCTTTCTACATTCACTGGCATAATGTCCATATTTTTTACAATAATAACATTGGACATTGGATTTTTCATACCTTTGTCCTTGAGCATG
This sequence comes from Pinus tabuliformis, assembly GCA_031772625.1. Lineage (NCBI taxonomy): Eukaryota > Viridiplantae > Streptophyta > Pinopsida > Pinales > Pinaceae > Pinus > Pinus tabuliformis. Next base: position 463,651,271 of record CM062820.1, on the reverse strand, counting down.
ATGTTGTCCTCCTTGTTGGCTGCTGCCTTGACCTTGGTTCTGATTTGGATTGCTGCCTCTTCCTTGAGCATTCGCTGGACTGTTCCTTCCACCTCTGTTCTGGCTTCTACCTCTTCCCCTCTTGTTTCCTCTGCCTTGACCTCTTCCTCTTCCACAGGACATCTGGGTCTTGAAGGCTTGCTCTAGAGATGAGTTTTCATTTCTACTCAACCTCTGCTCATGTGTGATCAGTGATGCATGAAGCTCATCAACTGAAAAGTTTGAGAGATCCTTTGTCTCTTCAATGGTGGTAAAAATCGCATCAAACTTTGAGGGTAAGACCCTCAATATTTTCTCTACAATCCTCCTATCTTCAAGTATCTCTCCATGAGATCTTATTTGTGTGACCAGGCCAATTACTTGAGTGAAGAATGAGTCAATATTGTCTGACTCCTTCATGCACAGGTTCTCAAAATCCTTCCTCAGCAATTGTAGTTTTGCTGTCTTCACTCTCTCCATGCCTTGATAGGCTGTCTTGAGGGTTTGCCATGCTTCATTGGATGTCTTAGCTGCTGCTAACCTTGGAAACACACTCTGGTCTACTGCTAGATACAACAACACACGGGCTTTTGAATCTTTCTTCCTATTGCTCTTCAGCAGATCTCTCTCTGCTGGAGTTAATCTATTAAACTCAGTTTCATCTGCTGGTTCTTCAAAACCATCTTCGACTATTTCCCATAAATCTTGAGAGGCAAACAGGGTTGTCATAGTTATTGACCAGTAGTCATAGTTCTTCCCATTAAACTGTGGGAGCTGGGTGTTGAACATACCCATACCAGTGCTTGTGCTAGCCATTCCTTGACTGTGTGTTTAAAACAACTGACTGCTTCTTCAGCAACACAAAAAAAACTTTGTGAAATACCTGAGTATTTTCTTGACTGAGCCTTCACTCTGCTGGAGAAGATCTACTGCTGCAACAAGCTCCTCCCTTCAGCTTCTTTGTCACCTTCAAAGAGCCTGGACTAGCTCTGATACCACTGTTGGGGATTTTTCTGTCAAAATCCCAAAAACAATATAAACTGGACACAGAGACAATTGTCTGTTTTCTCCAGGATCTTTAACACAGCGGAAACAAAAAAAAAATTATTTGCAGCAGACAAAGTTTTCACACACACCAAAAATTTCTATTCATTAATAAAAGTAACTGCTGTTACAAATTTCTTCCTCTCTCACAGAGGGATTCACCAAGAGACTGCTTAACAAAACATTCAAACTGTTACAGAACAAACATAAACATTTCTGCACTTCTGTGCATTCCTCTCACATTGCTATGCTACGTTGCTGCATATTACATTAACATCGCACTACTGTGCATTACAATTCATTTACACTGTTGTGTATGTTTCATACGCACTACTGCGTTCTTCCCTCTTTTCACGCTAACACACAAAAAAAACATTACAAATATATATATATATAACTACAAAAGAAACTTACTTCACATTTTCACTTACCATGCTCCGTAAAAGAAAATAATGGAAATTAAATGCTTTTACCCACTATTACTTGAGCCCATACTCCCGCTGAAATGAAATTAAAAACTTCACCAAAACTTACCAACCCACAGTAAATTCCATTTACTGCTTTATTGACATTTACTGGCGGTCAATAAATGTAACTTTTACTTCACGTCAAATTTATTTAATGCTGGCCCATACTTCACCCATTGACTTTAATTAGATCGCATCGCAAAATCCCATTTAGTCGGAACACAAAATTTGGACCACACACATATGGTGCGATCTGCGATATGTGATCGGATCGCATCGCATCATTCCGGAGGACTTAACGCACAGAAATTTGAATTTGCGATCTGCGATCTGCGATGGATCGCATCGCAAATAAACTTGCAGTGGAAATTATTATTTTAACATATAGCTCATAGAGATTTTCCAATGAAGGCACCATCTTGGGTTGGGTTGAAAATAGCTTATCGAGATTTTCCAAAGATGGCACCATCCACTAATATTTACTTAAAAGTCACTAATATTTACTTCAAAGGCTTGACAAGTTCACCGCACTATCACAAAACTTAATAATTTTTCCGTAAAATGTTATCAATAATAATGACGCGGTTAGCTGAATTTATATTTTGTTTGGGTGGATTGTTAAGATTTCATAATCAGGGAATATTCTTTCTCTGATATCGAAAGCCAGGATGAGATTTAATATTGCTCATCATCACTCTGCACCTTTCGATCCTTTGTTAGACTATTGTATTAGGTTCATATTGCAGCGACACATGGCGGTTGCGACTTGCATGACACTTTTTGTTTTGCCTTTGCAACGATGTAGTGTTGCATGCGAGGTCAGTGAGGATGTTGGTCAACAATAAGCAAAGAGATTTCAACACTCAAGGTTTCGAATTGATACCGTTTTGGAGTGAGTGACCATGTTGTCTCTGCCTAGAATACCAATTCGATTGAATGATTATCTATTCGGCTTGACAGACAGGCTTTTGACCCTCACTACAACAATTTCTCACATGGCTTTGATCTGTAAACTTATGCTCTTACTCAGGGTTGAGCATCTAGTTCTTGGTTGAATCATCAATTTCTGAGTTTTTACAGTAGCTTTGAAATTTTCTAGTTAGCAGTGGGCTTTTGACCCTCACTACAACAATTTCTCACATGGCTTTGATCTGTAAACTTATGCTCTCACTGAGGGTTGAGCATCTAGTTCTTGGCTGAATCATCAATTTCTGAGTTTTTACAGTAGCTTTGAAATTTTCTAGTTAGCAGTGGTTTTATCAGAGTTAAGTCACTGTTATTTTCAGTGGTTGTAGGTCTTCCAATGTGGTACGGGGATGCTTTGTTGTTTACCCTTGCCTCCAAGTTCTTCAATGTCTACATCAATGTGGAAGGTGGAAGGTAAAGTTTCATGCCCCTACACTTGCGGTAGTCTTCCAACCGCTTATAGTGAGGTGCGGCACCACCGAACGCTTTCTTTTCACCAATATTAACATTCATGGACTACGCCTAATTCACTTGTCCTTACTTAGTTTGTGTTTCGCAACCAAGTAAACTTGCATTTAACCTTTATATCAATGAACACCCACACTCACTCATTATCCACAACAATTATAAAAGACAATAACAATTGCATAGTATAAAGGGGAGGGGCAACTCCCGAACAAGTCTGCCCGACAATATATATTATAATCAATCTTTCTTCATAATACAATCATACAAGTAATGCTTGGCAAGCTCCAAGCCAATACTTAGAATATTTTACTACATAGGCAAATCAGCCTTTTACAATAACATGTGCACACCTCGCACAAAGGATGAGTGCCCACTCGGGTCACCAAGACATCCTTGTCAACTCCAACACAAATCTGCGTAGAAGACAACCCCAGGCATACCTTGCCCAACTCTTAACCGGCTCCAAGTAACAATAGAACTGCGCCTTTGAAATATGCGCATGATGTATGTGCACCTCTCTCCAACTCTGTGCACTACTTTACCCCTGAGCTTAGTGCGAGTTGTCTTGCGCTCCTCTTCGTTGCAAATGAGGTTTGAACACATACAATATATATGCTTCTTAACATGGTCCCATCGTGGGTGGTGGCACTCGAGCCAACCCCCAAAACAAGTCTATCGCACCCTTGCATCGCCCAAGTATGGTCGGCCTGCCCATGTTTACATGTCAGCCTGCGCCCCTACTTTCTCCACGCTCGTTTGGGTACAAGTTTCACCATCGCATATTTCCATAGTCATTTTCGCACTTCGTCGCCTCTTGCCCGAGCTCATGCACCTGCGCGCCCGTCGTTCACCGCGCGCCCACCTTCGCCCATTGTGCGCCCGTCGTGCCTTAGCCCACCGCGCGCCCATCGTGCGCCCGTCGCATTTGTGCGCCCAACCGTGCCCGCACCTCAGTTATCACTCGAGGACCTCACATCCTCCTCCACCTGAAGTCGTTGTCGTCCTCGACAACATACCATCCTCCAAGCATCAATATCCATGATGTGAACTCCCCTCGCATATGGAAAACATCCCTACAACATATGTAGGACTCCATCTCCACCATGTCTCATCTTAGCAACCAACTGTCACCAAGATACTCCATACCAATGTATGTCATATATCAGATGTCCATGATCATCGACCACCCTGTCACAATCTTCCCATGCTGCTCTCGACCATGGAAGGTCGACCCCTCCAACTCAAGCTACATGTCCATCGTAACAATGTGTCAAACTCCATCATGTCATCACCACCATGTGCAAAACTGCCCATGATATGTCAACAAATGCTAACACACCTCAACCATGTGCCAACATCTCATCTCAACAATATGTCATATATCGGAAGTCATCTCAATCCATGATCATCAACCACCATGTCACAATCTCCACATGCTGCTCCATCGTGGAAGGTTGGTCCCTCCATCTCAAGCTACATGCCCACTGCAACATATTGTGTCGACCTCATCATGTGTCGTCCTCATGTGAACTGCTGCCATGATACTCCAACACAATGCTAACACATCTCTGTACACTACATGTCCCCATGTTTGAACTAGTTGGGTAGCTAATCCAACCGTCACGCTCAAACCATGAGAGTGAACATCCTCATGCCACCATCAGTTGTTTCTCAAAACATCCTGCCACATCCTCAACTCGATCAAGAATCCATCTCTATATAAGTGTAAACCATGCTCAGGTCCATGAAGTAGTCTTCATCTCATTTGCAACATGCAGTCCATGATGTTTGGTGTCAATGTGCTACATGAAATCAGCCACATCTATCCCAACATCATCCATATGTGTGCCTCCTCCATATGAAGAGACCATCTCATCAAACTCCAACTCTCGGTATGCCACATCCAAGTCCATGAAGCTACCTCCATCATATCTGCAATGTGCCATCCCTCAAGTCTGCCATAGAAACAAGTATACACTTGTCTCATCTATCCATGTGCCGCCCATGATCATAGATCAATCAGCTCCAATGTCAACAGATGGTTGAGTCTCGGCTCAACCCATGCCCAAGTGTTGCCACCAAGGCATCATCATTGTTGTAACTCCATCACTCCAAAGTGTCTCATATCGATCCTCCACATCAAGTCACTCTTCCAAGCCATTCCCATACATGTACTTGAAAGTATGCACCCCATCCTGCATCAAAGTCTCTGACATCAACTCCTCAATGCATCAGATCCTCCAAGTCCACCATATATGAAGTCCCCAAAAGTCACAACAATCTCATGTCATCATGAGCTCCATGAGAGTATCCTCATCCATCCATGTTTGCAGACTGCACGATCCTGGTCCAACTTGATCAATCTCAAGCTCATCCTCCATCATGATCATGTCTGCAACATCTTCAACTATCATCACTTCCTCTTCCTTGATAGCACAATCTGCAACTTCACCTTGCCCCATTGTCCAACCACGTTGAAGAAGTTCGTCTTCAACATTCTTTTCCAAGACTTCAAGCTTCTCTCGAATCCGGGGATTCTCTTCTTTCAACCTCTTCAACCTGTATAAGGTAAGCAAGAGCTTCCCTTCGCATTCCTCCAAACCTGCCATGCCTTGTACTTCATCTTCCCCGGTTCGTACTTCGTTCGGTCCACAGACGCCCAAACCGTGTATACCTGCCCACACGCAGTCCCACTTGCCCACCTGACAAGTGCCCAAATCGTATGACCAGCACGTAGTACCGCCTGCCCAACTCTACGACACCCGGTTCCAACCTTTACCAGCTTCACCAAGTTCCCTGCAACCATGAACTGGCCCTTGTTCCACTTGTATGTAAAACTAGCTTCCTTCACCTGCAAGTACCTGCTTCCACTGTCACAAGCAACCTTGCTCAAATATCAACTGTCAAGTGTATGTACACCTGCTTCACCCAGCTTCCTGCAAGACTCCTCCAAGTCTTCAGACTAGCTCTGATACCACCTTCACTTCGGTGAAGCTGTGTAGCAGCTTACACCTTAAATACCCTAAATCAGCTGCTCTGATACCACCTATCACGCCCCTCCACCTGCGATAGTCTTCCAACCGCTTATAGCAAGGTGCGGCACCACCGAACGCTTTCTTTTCACCAATACTAACATTCATGGACTACGCCTAATTCACTTGTCCTTACTTAGTTTGTGTTTCGCAACCAAGTAAACTTGCATTTAACCTTTATACCAATGAACACCCATACTCATTCATTATCCACAACAATTATAAAAGACAATAGAATTGCACAGTATAAAGGGGAGGGGCAGCTCCCGAACAAGTCTGCCCGACAATATATATTATAATCAATCTTTCTTCATAATACAATCGTACAAGTAATGCTTGGCAAGCTCCAAGCCAATACTTAGAATATTTTACTACATAGGCAAATCAGCCTTTTACAATAACATGTGCACATCTCGCACAAAGGATGAGTGCCCACCCGGGTCACCAAGACATCCTTGTCAAGTCCAACACAAATCTGCATAGAAGACAGCCCCAGGCATACCTTGCCCAACTCTTAACCGGCTCCAAGTAACAATAGAACTGCGCCTTTGAAATATGCGCATGAGGTATGCGCACCTCTCTCCAAATCTGCGCACTACTTTACCCCTGAGCTTAGTGCGAGTTGTCTTGCTCTCCTCTTCGTTGCAAATGAGGTTTGAACACATATAATATATATGCTTCTTAACATGGTCCCATTGTGGGTGGTGGCACTCGAGCCGACCCCCAAAACAAGTCTATCGCACCCTTTCAGCACCCAAGTATGGTCGGCCTGCCCATGTTTACATGTCGGCCTGCGCCCCTACTTTCTCCACGCTCGTTTGGGTATAAGTTTCACCATCGCATATTTCCTTAGTCATTTTCGCACTTCGTCGCCTCTCACCCGAGCTCGTGCACCTGCGCGCCCGTCGTTCACCACGCGCCCGCCTTCGCCCATCATGCGCCCATCATGCCTTAGCCCACCGCACGCCCATCGTGCGCCCATCGCATTTGTGCGCCCAACCATGCCCGTGCCTCAATTAGCACCCGAGGACCTAACATAAAGGGTTGAGAATAGAATGTGGTCAATCATGTTCGTGGTAAGGGGAATTTGGGGGGCTTAACCTTTTCAATCAACTATTATGGCTAAAATTGATGCAATGGATTAATACCTTTCATTATGTTTAATTGACATAATACAAGGGAAACAGCTCAAGCTATGCAGAAGTTATCTTTGGTTAAGGCTAAAGTCTCTCTTGAGGATGTTCTTGCTCACAAGCAAGCAATACCTTTCTGTGGCTTTTGTTGGAGGCAAAGACAGGGGGAGGGGTAGAACGTACGGCCTACTCACAACCTCGACATTCAAATGGCTAGGGCTGTTGGCCTATATTTGTTATAACTACTGAAGAATGCAAAACGCAATGCTGAGGTTTTAATCCTACAACATATTCCAAACAATTTCCTTTTTGATTATAGGGCCATAGCTAACTTTGTATGTTTAAGCTGCTAACCATTATAATATGTATTCATTTGATCATTTGATAGGTGGAGGGACTTGGTGTGGATGCACTATATATTTCATACATCCAAGTAATATTGGAAGTAACGCTTCATAACTTCCAAGTTGTAGTGTGAGTCGTGATTTTAGAAATAGTTATTTTTTTTATGTGTGGGGTTTCTTATGAATGATAGATTCACTTTTTTCGGATCTTATCAGGTAGAAGTGGATAAACTAATTTTTATATATGATTTAATTCTTATATATATAACTAATTTATGTGATCAATAAATACAACCTGTCTTTGGTGTTATGTGTTTGGCTCTCTCTCTATTTTTCTAACTTGGTATCCGAACATATTCTGTCTTAATTCCTTTACAGGAATCATAGCATAGATTCACTTTTTTCGGATCTTATCAGGTAGAAGTGGATAATCTAATTCTTATATATGATCTAATTCATATATATATATATATGATCTAATTCTTATATATATAAAACTAATTTATGTGATCAATAAATACAGCCCATTTTTGGTGTTATGCGTTTAATGGTTCTCTCTCTATTTTTCTAACATGGTATCGGAACATGTTCTGTCTTAATTCCTTTGCGGGAAAAGCCAGGAAGATAAAAGAGTTTTGAATTTTATCTCACTGTACATAGATGATTTTTTTTTACATGCCTGTGTGTAGATTTGCTCGGTGTTTACAACCCTTCAACGTCGTGATATCCTTCCATCTTACTGCATCAAATTCTCTGACAGTTCCTCCGAAGTCTCCTTCATTGTGACTACTTCCACAGCCAAATCCAGCTGCCTGACGAAAATCTTCTAGCACAGCCACCTTAGCGTGAGCGAGGCCCATATCCATTAATTAGGATTGATTCGGTCAGAAAAGACGCATATCGACACCTCCTCCACCAGTTAGCTTGAAACTTTGAAATTCATTTGAGCCACCATCGTTCTCCTTGGAGGCTTCATATAATCTTTAGCATGTATACAGTTCTGGTATGTGAGCACAATATTGGACGCAAAAGGTCTTCGGATCTTCAGTCAAAGGAGCAAGCTAGACACAATGTCTGCTTATTTCAATGGAAGCTTTTAGATAATTAAAGCTTTTTCAAGTTCCATACAAGATTATTCGGCTATGATATGCTTCTGCTTATCTCAAAATTGTCTAATAACGACAGACTACGGCCCCAACGACCAAGGCCCGAATCGAATTCAGGCTCTCAATATTTTCTACTGGGTGTCCCTCGTGGAATCGGTTCTGATTCTGTTCGGAATCCTTGTCGGACTTCGCATTGGAATACCGCCAATATGGTTGAAGTTCAGTGAAAATTATCCCTCGTCTTTTGCGTATTTCAGAAAATGACTGGTCTTGGAGGAGAAAGGAAAAATGACTGTTCTACATGTGGAGCCGTGAAATATTTTTGCTGAAGTATTGGTGCACAGCCAATGGAGGCCATCAAGAACATTGTTATTATTAATTTTCTTTTATGCTATCTTTTATTAGTTTTCAAATTTATGCAATAAATTTTGTGGTATTATCGTGTTTATATGGTTGGTTTGTAAAATTATTTTGTTGTATGAATAAAAAAAAAAAAATTATGGGTGAAAAGGAGTTGTTGGGAAAAATGAAATGATGCACAATCACAAAGAATAGGTAGACTAATGTGACCCATCTTGTTTATAGAGCATCTGTGCATGTTATTTTATACAAGGTCAAGTTGTAGAATTGTGTGCTAAAGACATTATGTACCTAGAATGCTATCCTAGATAACTGATGAAAGTTGTGGAAGGTCATGGTTGGGAATTCCATATGATGGTTCAGTATCAAGACTGGCTCGTTGCGCTCCACAAGGTTGAGAAGTGTTAATTCTGCGAAGCACATCAACGACGATCTGATGCAGTTATGTCTTAAATGGATCAACTAGGAAGCTCGAAAGTGTGGTGGAGAAAAGAGCGGAAGCCATGAGATTTCAGAATAGATATGAGTGTTAGTGATGACCATACCAAACAAATTTGACAGAAATTTATTCATTGTTGTAATGTCTACTTTCTAGTTTTGTCATGTAAGCATTAATCGACGGTATTGGAGTAATGCTTCTATGAATTCCAAGTTGTCATGAGTTGTCATTGTGAGTCTATAGGTGTGATTCTATAAATAGTTATTTCCCTATGTGTGTGAGTTGTGTATGTGTCATAGATCTATCTTCGTCATATCTTATCATCTAAAAGTCAGTGATCTAATTCTTATATATGTAATTGCTTTATGTGATCAATAAATACAGTGTGTGTTTAATCATTCTCTCTGATCTCTCTCTATTTTTATAACAAGTAAACAAGGCTAAAAAAATCAGAGGCGAACTTATCATGCCCATGGAAGAATCAATCGTATGGTCAAAATATCCTCCTATGTTCTCAATTCCATGCGCTTTTTTATGCACATAACTACTGCTATAGTTTCTTCGCTAGTCCATTTGAATTAGGGTGCAATGTTCATTGTTTTGTAAATTGTTTCTTATTTAATCCTTAGATGTTTGCCCCTAATATAATATGTCATTTTGGATTGCAATTCTAAAGTAGTGGTTTTCTTTGATTTGTTTTGAACTTTTGTAGCTTACATGTCATCATCATGCTATATTGAGTTAATATGGTCCAAGAAAGAAACACCTCTTAAAAATGAGGTATGCTCTTTGTTCCTGAGCTTATTAATACTCCCTAGTCTAGAAGGATTATTACCCTGAAGTTATATGGAACTGGATCATTATCATATGCACTAGATGCATTATCTTCTAATGCAGTTGTTTGTGCATTGAACTATAAATAGTTCCAAAATGTCTACATAAATCAATAGTGAACAAATCCCTCTATTTGATCATATTGATGTATTATTTGAGTTTTTGGGGATGTGACATATTTGACTATTCTCTTTATTCCATCATATTGATAGATAATTCGATTTATAGTGACATGGAGTGAAACAACTTTTCAAAGTCATAAATATCGATGTATGAAGATAGGACTTGTTATAATATGTAGGAATGAGATTCTTGTTAATTGTGCACAAAGTTTAAATATATTAAGGTGGTATCTAGATTATAAGTGTTACATTTGAGCCTTGATTCTTATGTGTCTATTTTTGCACTTAGATTTTCATTTGAGTAGTGGAAATTTAGATTTTTACCTTCCTCTTATTTTTTTGTAGGTTGAATCACAAATTTATCCCACTAGATTAAGGAGAGGCCAAGCTCTTGGTAGTGGCACCTCCTTGGAAGGTTCTAGAGAAGTTGGTATGCAACAATTCATGACGACAATTTTGAAAGAAAGAGATTATCAAGACTTGTTGTTTTTGTATCTTTTTTGTGGGAACTATACCACCTATTTGTCTACCAAACTTAAATTCTAAATTCTAGACTCTAAACAAACATGAATTTGTGAAATTTTGTATTGTAGTTATTTTGTTCTTGATTGCTATATATATGTTTGAAATGACGGATTCAACAAGATGGAAACCTTCGACTTCTATTGACTATAATTTTTAAGGCACCAAGGAAAGATTGGAAGATTACTTGGAAGATCAAGTTTTCATTGAGTAACTAAAAATGGACTTATTTTCAATGCATACCATGTAGAAGTGTTTGCAAGGCTACTTGGGGAATAAAGCTTTGGGCTAAAAGTGTTTTTTTTAGAATTCTAACATAAATTTTATTGTAAGAGACTTTGATGATGCACCTTAAGACTATGTGATATATTTATGAAGTTGTGGGTTGGGTTACTTTGGGATGTCCATTTAATAATTGTTTGCATTTAATTTATTGGCCGTATGAAATCATATAAAAAAATAGGGTACATATGTTTCAATTCTAGTAACTGTTAACATTCAAATTCGAAACATTTCTTGAGCATCTGCCAAGTTGCATGTGGCAATATAATGGTTTTGCCTAGATATTTAAAAGTGTTCTAATCATTGAAGCATTTGGAATAAACTTATGGAATACTCTAATAAAATATTTATAAGAGTAGCTTATGGTAATAATTGTGAATAAGTGTGAGTTTTCAAAATGTTGGGATCCATATTTTAAATATATGTTTGTATGTGAATAATATATGAAGCATCAATTTCGTTATGTCGAATAAAGTTTTCATTGCTTAACCACTTCCACACTCAGACCTAAACATGCTTCAATACATTTGTCGTTGATATTGAACCACACATCTATGTGTATATATATGATTTTCTTGACATCTTACATGGAGTTGCATTGTTGTTTGGTCTGGATAGCCCATTGACAATGTAATATGAGGACGTTGAAATGAAATGGCTTGTCTCTCTTGTTGGTAGAGATTATTTGTTAATTAGCATGCAATATGGATGCTTTGAATGCTTCACATTCTTCTTTGAATGTGGTTAGTGTAGTTGATGGCAATGGTGTTGTAGGAACTGATGACACTCTTTTGAAAATATTTAACAAGGTATGCCTTCCACCCTCACCATTCACTTTGATGATAGCTTTATGTTGTTGCATTGGTAAATAACAAATTTTATTATTTGTGCATTGATAGGCGAATCTTGATTGAAGATTGGGAAGCCTATTGCTAGATTGGCATTATATGTTAACTTAAAGAATTCTTGCTATTTTGTAATGTTAAAGACACGTAGAAGTTGATCATTAGAGCTCATTGCATGTGTTAAAGTAGCCTAATTGCTTAGTTGAATGTTTTGGGTAGTTTGTGTGCCATGGGCCATACAATTCTCATCATAATGGGTAGGTTGGCATATTGCATAGATTTGTCACAAGTCTCACACTTATGGATATTAAAGTTAAAAAGGTTAAATGAGCAGGAAAGAGATGATAGTTTTTTAGGCTAAGAGGAGGTTTTCTATAATAAACAGTGGAGAAAAGAGGCTTAGGTACCATTTTCCACATGGACCTAGACACAAAGGTAGCTATAAAAATGATAATATTTGCAGGGGACTTTTGATGAAGATGTTGATCATTTTATTAGCATATGAGAAAATATTATAAAAATAAAAAATAATAGATATTGTTTTGGAGCTTTCTTATGGTTATATACTAAAAAAATATTTGCATACCTATTTGAACATCTATTTACATAACTTTGAATATTCTTATTTGCAAAATCTAGAAATCAATGACATGTACATATTTTGTGCATGAGACAGTTGAAGCTAGCCTTTCATTACAATTAAGCAACATTATGACCAAGGGTTACTTAGATTCTTATGATAAACATTTAAAGACCATACCCTGATGGAAATTGCTATCCATACTTGGCTTATCAAGTTCACTACTTATTGGCATGAGCGAGTGTGAAGTGTCCTTCTTTAGAGAACTAGAAATACGTCTTCATAGGGATATGTGTTGGGTGTTCATTTTCCATGAAGAATTATCCATATTTCATGTTTTATATTTCTTGTACATATCAAGGTTCTCTTTATAGAGGTCCTGATTGTGCATATTTCTTGTAATTATTATGTTCATTTAATTGTAATCTCATCAAGAGACACTCTCTTTACCACATCACCCTCACATGTTATTTGCCACGTGAACTTTCCATGTATCTTTGTTTTAGTAGGATGTATTAATCCACATCAATCTCACATAAGAAACATGTCTGAGCCCCTATTAGGGTTGGTAGTAACATGAAGAAAGTAATAATATGAGGGTCCAAATCTCCTAACAACCCAATACCCAATGCCCCTATGGTTAGATATCCTATATCTAATCACTTTTCAATCTTCACGGCCTACTTCCCATCTATTGACATTATGGGTTTCATTAGTGTCGAGGCCAGATGACATCATGCACATTACGATCACTTGAAATTTGAACTCTAATCTCTCGATTCCATGATCCTATCACTTGATGTCATCAACCCTCTATCCCTATGAATGAATGGGATTTCAACTACTATAAATATGAAGAGCTTGGCAATAATAATAGTGGATATACTTTTGACACCCAATACTTCATAATCTAGTGCTATGGTATCCACCCTCTCAAGAAAATCCCACTTCTAGTTAATCCATTAGTCATAGCCCTCTTATTTTTGATATGACTAAGGATTGTAGTTGAAGGCTTAATCCCCGATTTTTATTAGGAAATATCGAAACAAAGAGGAAATTCCATCCTTGAATTTCTCAGTAGCCTGAAACGAAGGGAGGATTAATTCCCAAATTTCTTCTGAGTGAGGCATGACTATAGAGGAACTTTCTTAGCCTATCCTAAGAGATGACAAATAATTGGCATGGCACCAAATATACTCATAATAATTATAAAGCCATAAAGGTCCCCATTTATCATGAATACATCATCAATACTCTCTCTCATTTCCACATACTAGAAACTCTTATCTCTCTATTTCTTGAGATAGTTTGGAGATGGAAGTTTTTCCCTGTAGTGTTAATTTGAAAACTTGTATTTTGATTCTCATTTCAAATTTATTTATTTTTATTTTTATTACATAATATATAAATTTATATACTATAAACTTTCAACAATTGGTTTTCATTGTTTCCATTTTGAAAACTATATCTCCTTTAGCAAGAATGTTTGGTGTGATGTCTCTCACAAAAGTAAACTTTGAAGTCATGTGTCACACAAAATTAAACTTTGGTGTGGTGTGACATGTCAACAACCTGAAATTTTGAGAATATGTGATGTGCCACATGAAGAAAAACTCCATGCAATATATGGCCAAGAAAGAAAAATTTATCCCCTGTGATATGCCATGCTAATGGAAATTTTTGATCGATGTTATAAACAATATTCTATGTTCCAACAAAGGATAGTTTACAATGGTGCAATATGTCGCATGAAAATAAAACTTTTGTCTAGTGCATTGTGTGACAAAGATAACAAATTTGAGGACATATGATATTTCACAAGAATAAATACATTGGTGTGATATGGTGTATCACATAAATTGAAAGCTTTACGAAATATGATATGCCACTATAAGAAAATATTTGGTGCAGTTTGATCTGTCATAGTCATTGAAAGTTTAAGGAAACATGATATGTATGTGTTATTATGACCACAATGATATTATTTTAGCCAACAAAATTTATAAATAATATATCTCAACTTTTTTACCTTTTAATGGCATACCTTTTGCATCCCACCATATGCTTAAGTACACTTTAATCTTTCTTGTAGTTGGACATCTCCAAGCTAGACTAAGAAGCCATGAGGGAAGAACTTTCTTAGCAATATAGGGTGAATTTATGAAAGTTATTTACTAAAACTCATCATCCCTACTTCCTATGATCTATTTTCTCTTGACACTGGTCTCCCAACCCCATGAGTGATGATATCTTTCCTTTACACCTTTATTCTCAATTACTCTCTGTTATAGGCACGCTTACTACTTCTTCCTTCAAGGCGTCATTCTCCTTCTTGTGCATGAGTGATTCTAATTTCTCTACACATTTATTTCCATGGGTTTTCCTTCTCTTTGATTGAATTCTTATCTTTCTTGTCTTATATTTCATATGTCAACTTTGATAGATTTCTGCTAGATATATCCATCAATATTGATCAAGAGCTTCGATTTAACCCCCAACAAGTATTATAATGGTATGATACACATACTTATGAGTAGTTATGGTACTATTACCCCAATTCTTTGATAACTACTAGAAGTTATTATTGCACCTCCCCACCAATTATTTTCTTCGAGGGAATTTTAGCAAACTTATATCTCATCAACATTTGGGACAAATAGTAATTCATTGGCAAATAGTAATTCTCCAAACCCTATAGCTGGATTTCCTTCTCCTCATGGCCTCTCATGGTCTGTATCAAGGCTTGACATCTTCATTAGTTGCTATTATATTATAATTACAATTATTTTTGGACTTTGTCACATTTGTATTTAGATGCCTAAGTAGGGATCACTAACATAGTTAATTACAAATAATTTGTCAATAGAGCTCAAGAATTAGGGACATTACACAAAGGAAGATTTCTTTGTTACAGTATTAACTTAGTCATGCCTCTAGAGTCACTCTTTAATTGTAAAATCCAGATTAACATTAATATGTTGTTTTCCACATGATACATAACAACATGGAAAAAACCTTCCCATGCAACCACATCACATAAAATATCTTCTCCATGTGACATGTTGCATTCTAACATAGTTAAAAAATATTCAATTTCATAACCATTCTAATAGTATTATCAAATCCTCAATGATGTAACAACCGTTTTCCCATACATTTGAAGATGAATATCTAAATCCATGAGTCTTAGTATACCACAACCTAAAAGTGATGTTAACATCTAACTTATTGGTTGAAACAGAAATTGTCATTGGACCAATAAGTTGAATTACTACCATATTATACCAGGAATACCATACACCTTCTCATATTCCAAAATTTATGGTTGTTATAATAGGAGATTACATTGATGCTCCATGGGATGTAAATAATTCTACATTTGTTCCAGTTCCATCTAAACAAAGTGGTGGTCATGCTCAAATTCCACTTAAAATGGATTAGGCACTAATAATACATAAGTATCAATGTTTTACAATTTAATAAAATGTAACCATGTTCAAATATCATATGAATTACTACCATAGTTTTCATGTCTTGTGCTAAAACAAATTGGTAATTCCATCCAAGTTGAGGCTTCACATTATTCTACATTTCGATGGGTTCTTCCTGAATAGGAAAACACCAATTTCGATGCAATTATTATTACACCTTCAAGGGAATTTTCTTGTGCTTTTTAGTTCTCCTTCACCAACTACTCGATTTGGGTTAGATTGCCACATTGAATTAATATGAGATTGTTGTAATAAGAAATTTGGTTTTAACATTATTTTGAAATCTTAATTTAGTTCTAGTAATTAATACAATAATAAAGATTGACATTTCCACATTATTAATATCAATATATCATTTTCTTCAAAAGAAAATAGATTAATTTATATTCATTAGGAATGAATATACATCTTGTGATCAATGCCATTCACTTAAGGCTCGTGTCATTCTATATATCAGGCCTCTGTAAGGTCTTTCTTTTGAAAAATAGAGATAACAAAAAACAAATATAGAATTAATATATCATTATTACTAATGGAAATACATTATTATTATTATTATTATTCTTATTTACCTTCGAGTGAGAAGCGATGAACAAGGAGGTGATTTTGGCACCACCTCTTTCACCTAAAGTATTAATTAAGGGAAACATGAATACCACCCTCCCTCATCAGGTGCAATTTGCTGGGAATATAGTAATGCACAATCATTCAAGGATATCCTCTCTTGGATGCACCGAGGGGTATCAAGGATTGGTTTTCTAATTTGGAAAGACTCTTGATATCCATCCACACTAGATAATCATGGATTCTAGTATAGTGTGCTCTATTTTTGTTATCATGTTCTCTTCTATAGCAATATATTTAATCCTCCCTTTATTTTTTGACGTATTTTGGGAAGCTTACTTCTTTGGTTTTCAAATGGTAGTTTGAAGTGTCCAATGTTTTCTTAGTTATTTTTCTCACAGAAGGGCTATGGTCTCCTGGTGTATCCCCTCACACCCACTGTACGTCTCATCTATGGTCTTCAAACCCTTGTCCTAAACTGTTTAGATTTTTTAGAGATTTTCACTTTGTTTTGGTTGCCTAAAGGCTTTGTATTGGCACAAGATCATTATATTTTTTACCAAAATTAGTTGAATCATATATATCTGAGTGGGTAATCTTTACCTTCAACTATTTTGAATATATATATATTCCAAGTACATTGTTTCTTTAGTGGGCGGCACCAGCTACAATCTCGGTTACAGGTAATTTTAATATATGACATGATGCCAAGGAAACATGCCAAAAGTTGTATACGTGCAGGTGACAAGACCTAACATGGGGGGAAGAGAAAGTGTTAGATCCCAATCATCCACTTAGCTTTACCACATGCAAAAACCACCATAAACTTATCAAGAGATTAGAAAATAAAAAGAGGAGATCATCATGGATCATGATTACTATGGAGATTCTCAGGTAATTACCCCTATTGTGGACTAGGCTCTAGAAAATAGACATACGAGAGGTCAATATGATTAATACCTTCACACGATTAGTCTCTATCGCAACTTAAATTGCTCCTAAGTAAAGTCTTCCTAGAGAATAATGATGCAAAAGGTGATATTTTGCTAATTATAGATGAGTTCCAACTTCAATTTTGAGAAATATACAAGTGGGTATAAAGATAATCATACTACGTGGAAAGGGGTTAGTTCCACCTGATAGTCACATGTATCATGTTCCTCTTAAAGTCTCCACCTCCTCTTAAAACTTTGAATTATAGGGACTACCTTTTGTATTTGGTTTCTTAGTGGGACTTCGTTTATGATAGTCATTTCTATGGTTTTAGTTGCTAGCTTTAGTGCCTAGATTTTAGCTTATAATAATTGTTTAATGTAAACTTTAAAGCTAATATGCTTTGGTTCTATTGTAGTCATTTTGAAATTTCATTCTATTTATGAATATATTGGACAAAAGACCTACACTTCCGAATGTGAAGTTCCCCAATAATAAATTAGTAGAAACAAGAGAACTATAATTATCTTTTGCTAATAGAAAGGGTTAACTCTTTTTTTCTATTTATATATAAATTAGAAAAAATATTTAATCAATAATTAATAATTTTAATATTGCAAAAAGTAATATTAAAAAAATAATATTTTAATATTTTTTATATAGCATTTAGAATTACACAAATTTATATAACTGCAACGAATTTCTTTTGAAAGATTTTCAGCAATGTATAAGATACTTAAAATCAAAATTTGTATGTAAAAAAATATAAAACTTAAAATTTTTAAATATCTAATACGATGAATATTACTATTTTAACTATATTAAGAGACAAGTTAATACTAAAAAGAAAATGTGTTAACGAAGCATTCATATTATGTATCATACCTTTAAGACCTATACAAATTATCATCGTTTAACTATGTAACCAAATGATCATCTTTTAACTAAATAATAAATGGCGTAAATAAAATATCTTTATTTAACTGAATAATAAGATGACGCTACATTTTAAAATGTACAATATTTGAAATTTAGATTAAATTACAAATCTGTACTTTTGAACATTTGGAATGAAATTGATAACATTTTGAAACATTGATTTTTAGAAATATTAGAATGCAATCTTCCTGTCACTCAGAAAGACAATTCACATGAAAAATATTACGAGCGTCAACTACTTAAGGGATTTTATGAATTTGTTAATGTAAAAGTAAAAATAAATATAAATATATGTTTTTTTTTTTAAATTTGATATTGGTAAAATGACATTATGACCATAATAAAATATAGCATATATTTATGTTAAAAATAATTTTAAATAAAATATGGAACTGAATTACTAACTTAATATCTAAAAATATCTTATGACATATTTGATCATTGTCTATCCGAAATATTGTAAACATAAATACATATTCATTATACTGATAATATTGTTTATTTTTTTTAAATATTATAATTTTATTATATAAAATTAATAAAAATATATAAAATAAAAAATTATAAAAATCATTATTATATATAATTAATGAGATTAGAAAGAAAGAATGAGTAAAATCTATTATATTATTATATCTAATATGTTTTATTTATTATTTTCTTTTCACTCCATTTTCATCTTATGGAATGATATGTTTTCGATTTCCAATTATATTATTTAAAAAAATATACTTTTCATATCTAAAATTAAAAAATATAAATAATTATTTTAAAAACTATGAAATATATATATATATATATATATATATATATATAATTTTTTAACCTTTATTCTAAATTTAAGTTAAGTTAGTTGCAAATTTTATTTTATTATGAATTATGACAAAAAAAAAATTGCATTTAACCCCATAAATAGGATACTAATTGAAACTTCTTTTAGGATTTACAAATCTTTCCACGTAGGAGGAAGAAAAGAGACGGTGAAATAACATTGCAAGAAGGTCAACTTGATTTTATCATAGTTTTACTCTATTATATCCAAGGATTTACAAATCTTTCCACCTAAGGGCGAAGAGAACGTGAAATAACATTGCAAGAAGGTCAACTTGATTTTATCAAATTTTCACTCTTTTATATCCAATGGCTTTCGGATGAGTGGAATGGCATTGATGATTAATCATAGGAAGGCAATTTTTTATCGAAATGATCATGTATGTATATTCAGCAACGCTTTATCAATTCGAAGTTGCTGTAATTACGCGAGTCCTGTTTTGAAATCTACATCGCAAAGGAATTGAAAGAAATACAGAGATCTCCACAATGTGGATATAATTATACGTAAGTTCATAGAAAATTTGCAAATATGACTGCAGATATAAGTGTGAGATTCTGTAACTGACAGACTGTAAATTGGATCCACCGGTTTGTAGGTCAAGCCATTTTTTACTACAACTAATAGGCGAAGATAAAGATGGAGATCACCTTCATCTCGCCAGAACAAAGCAAAGAAAAAACAGATGCAAAGGGGGAAATTTTTATATGTACAGAAGCATATAGAGAAATTACGACCTTATAGGATATTGTTACTAATCAGTGGAATACTATTGCAATATGATGGGAGTATATAATTCTGCAGCTACTAAAACTAAGATCCGAACTGTGCCCAATAGGCGAGGCAACCATAGAATGGAGCATTGATTTATGTGGTGGGTTCAGAGTGCGCATAGTCATTGCGCTCGTCGGAAAACTGGTCATTGTTGTCGGGTCCTCCAACTACAGCACCGACCAGAATGTTTGGGTTGGAACCGTTGCAATACAACCACTGGAAGCCAGCCATCGTTGCAGGTAATCCTTTGGGGATGGTTGTATATGGAAGGCAACGACGAACCCTTGTGATATATGTGCTGTGGAAATTTGGCACCGTAGGCTTCGATGTATGACATTCTGTTGTATCGGCTACAACCACCCTCCAAAATTTTGCCTTAGCTTCATTTTGGAGCCTTCCAACGAACCTTTCACAGCATTATGTCATCCTTTGTTAAGTACACAAGCTTCAATCATTTTTTTGGAGAAAGGCAGCCTATCTATCAAAGCTTGATGCATTCCCCTTACATGTTGTTTCTCCGAACTTGGTCTAGTTGCATGCTGAGCAGCGCCCTCAAGAAATTGCACAATTCTCGAGGAAAACCAACCATCCCTCTAGAAATTGTGCAATTCAGCCTGCGAAGCCCCAGAATTGCGCGATTCTGCCAGTCACGTTTCACCCAGAAAATTTGTGCAATTCTTCCCAACAGGGCTGCTCAACTCAGGAATTGCGCAATCTTGGGCAGTAGTCAGCTTCTCTACCCAGAAATTGTGCAAATCTTCTGGGAAACCAGCCCAACTCCCTCCCAGAAATGCGCATTTTCTCCGAGGAGTTGAGCAGGCTCTTGTATCTACAGTTGAGTTAACCGGTTCCCTCCAGGACCAAGCAAAACTAATTTGCATGAATGGGCTATTTCTCCCAAAGCAACATGCAAAGGCATCCCTTGATTCAGGGATCTATTTTTAGCAGCTAGAGGTTATATGCGAAGATTATCTCAGAAACCTCCCGCCAAGTGTCGTTTTTCCTAGATTTGTGCCATGCGTGTCACAACCTCAGTTTTATCAAAACTCATCAACTTGAGGCTGGAGAGCTCATTCCCCACATCAACCTTGCACCTCTGGCATCCCACATTGCATCTAGGAGTCATTGGCACATTTAGCTCAGTTGTCATGGGGTAAGCTCGTTGTTGATGACTTGCACTGCGTTTTTGTCGCTTTTTGTGTTACGCTTTGTGTGAGTATTGTCTGCTTAATTTTAGTAAGCGCTTGTTGTCATTTGCATGCATACTAGCTTGTAGTAGCACTGTTTCAGTTTTCATTTGCATCTCATTGGTGTTGCATGCAAAGAACTGTTTTTGCACGGACGGTCACCATTGCGGCGATTCGCTTCACACAATTGCATGCTTTCTTGTTTCCTGAATCCTACACTTGTTGTTTGCATGAATGATCATGCACTCTTGTTTTCACTCATCTCCTCATGCATTCACACTTCTCATATTTTCAGTCGCCCGTCGGTCGGGCTAGGTTGCCTTGGCTCGGACCGTGCCTTGCCCAGCTAGCATTGCACATTTGTGAAAGCGAAGGCTATGCCTTCCCTCTAGAAATTGCGCAAATCTAGCCGAACACTGACCTCTTGGATTTCATTGCGCAATTCTTGGAGGCAGAGTCTAGTTGGCTCGAGAAACTGCGTAATGCAGTTTGCTTGTTTCATGTCACCGCTGATTAAAATTGTGCATTGCGTAGTATGAGTCCTCAATAGGCCAGGCTGGATTGTTTATTGAGCAATTCCAGTAGTCAGTCAGCCTCCTGATATCCTGGACTATGCCTTGCACAATTTTAGCAGTCAGTCTGTCGACCTCCCAGCAGAAATTGCGCAACTTTCATGGTCAGTCACATAGGTATGTCGCAAGTCAGTTCTCAAGTTCGTTTTGGTTTTCGACTGACAGATTGCTTTCCATGAGTGTTACCATGTCTCCAGGTATCGCAGGTGTTCACTTGTCTCTCAGCAACATAGGTACAATGGTTTCCAGGAGAGCAAAGCAGAAGACACTGTTTAGAGCACATTTGCTGATGCAGTAGATCAAGTGTCTATGAACTTGCCTACTCACGAAGACATCAAGTTGTTCATAGACAAGGAAATCAAGTTATGGTAGCAGCAACATCACAACAAGAAGCACCATCAACGTCAGTTGAAGGCAGCATAGCAGATGCAAGGAACACAAGAGGAGGGTTGTTGACAACACAAAGGCAAAACAAAGTTGCAAGCTCAAGCAGATCCACTTGTGATGAAAGAAACTTTGGAGACTCAGGCTATGATGTGACGACGCGACATGAAGATCACACGAAGGTAGAGAATAGAACAAACAAGGAGTGGCATGTGCTGAAG
This sequence comes from Pinus tabuliformis, assembly GCA_031772625.1. Classification (NCBI taxonomy): domain Eukaryota; kingdom Viridiplantae; phylum Streptophyta; class Pinopsida; order Pinales; family Pinaceae; genus Pinus; species Pinus tabuliformis. Next base: position 463,628,812 of record CM062820.1, on the reverse strand, counting down.
CAGCAATTGAAGGAAGGACAGGAGCTACATAGATGAGAGAATGAGTTGCAGCAGGAATAGGTACAACAGGGGGTGCAACATGCACTCACAGAAGAAACTGCGCGCGTACAAGTTATAGATCCATCCCAGCAGTTGGCACGAAGAAGAAAAGGTGACCAGTGTTGTTGATAACATGCAAGAGACTGCAACAGCATGCATGTCATTGTGCGCATGCATGTGATCCCACCCATTCGGCACACTCACCGAGGCAAAGACCCGAAGAAAGTCCAACTGGAGCTGAACATGTACCTCGATAAGTTGATGCATATGACCACCAGCACATACTTGGAGAGCAGCGTAGACACTATGCATAAACATGTTGTTGGTTTGGTCACACTAGGACAACCATGCACATGCTATCAGACGAGTTGGATAGAGGAGACATATTAGTGCACCCGGACACAACGAAGGCAAGAGCTCACTTCAACAAGATGTCACCATTGAGCGCACAGACACCATCACAAACAACCAAGCTTGGCATCATCTCGTCACCTTCGACCATCAAAAAGATGCCAAAGAGTGGGTCTCACCACAATAGTCTGAGTATCAGTGATGTCTTGCATGGCTTGCTCAAGCCATTTTGTCTCACATCGAAACATATGAACTATAATGTAATGTCTTGACATGTGGAAGTTCAAGTGTCGATAGTTGAATTTAACAGTCATAGAGTAGTTGAAGAGTCATGAGGGTAGATGAACGGTCTCAAAGGAGAATGCCAAGGGTCACCCCACCTTTTGCTATAAGTAGCATCTCATAACTCATTGTAAGGGCTTTTGGTTAGCCAAGTTTCCGATAAGACTATCTTAGAGAGAGTTTGGACAGTATTGTAATGAGCCTTGGCTTCTCCACTGCGGAGAGATAGTACATCTCTTTGGAGGAGCAGGCGGTTGTGGCTGTAATGTTCCATTGTCAGAAATAGTGGTTGGACATGGATGTATTGTATGACTAAAACTTACACTTCTTAATATAACAGAGCCAACATGTTTCATGCATATGTCTTATTGTATTCCATCTATCTTGTTTACTCTAAATGGTATATTTATCTGTTTGCTTACGCATGCATGTATGGACTATTCTGTATAAGTATGTATGAAGCTTACTTAAATGTGTTGATTGGTTTAACCATCACTTTGGATTGTTAGCTAAGCTTCTTTCTAATTTGTGATGCATCTTTGCTCGTTTGTTCCCTTCCAAGCCGCGTGCTATCATAGGTTTACAAGGGGCACACTCACCCAAATCTCCATGTGTTAGAACATTTCATGAACCTTCCTTGTCTTACTGCATCTGCCACACCCTTGCTACGAACAAAGTTATCTTACTTGCCTCTGTGTGAAATCGCGGTCAAGGCATTGCCGTACGATCCACTGTTGGGAATGTTACACCAAATGGTCTGAGGTCTAATTGGGACTTATTAACGGGGAGATCCCCTGACATGTTGGCAAGTCCAACACTGTCAAAATTTCTTTCGCTAGAAGGACGGCCAAATGACAAGTTGTGTCCTCTCATCCTGTGTTTAACCTTTTCATATCTACCATGGAGTCTTGCACTCTTCTCCCTCCACAATGTTTTTTTAATCTCAAAGATGTCACCATCACGAGGGAGTTTTTTAATCGCTTTTCCACTTACACATATGATGGTGAAGGCGAAGTGGCCTGGCCTGAGCTCTTACATGACTTTATTTCTATGCTTCATGAGGAAGATGGATGTTTTGATGAATAGGCCAGTTTACTACTTTCATATACACTTCGCAAATCACCACATCGATGGTTGTACAACCTACTAGCTAAAAACATGCACTCACTTGAGCACTTTTGTGATCTCATTGAATACACTTTCTATCATTTTGATTTAGACCATCCTGACAAAAAATTACTACAACAACGGAAAGCTCTGCATGAATCACCTATGGATTTTTGGCAGTGCTTCCGTGATTTGCAGTTTCAAGCTCCGAAGAGCTAGATGAAATTTTTCTATCTTTGGGACTGATTCGAGTATTGTCTTAAGAAATCTGCTCGTCCCAAGAAAATTTTTGAAGTAAAGCCCTGCTCAGCATTCTTCAGTGAGGAGTTACGAAATCTAAGATAGAGATGATCACTGTCACAATTAATTGTCCATCGTCCCCTCATTAAACAACTCCACCACTGCTGAGTGATGTGGGAGATCATACTCACACATCAGTTCAGCTATCACATCCTCCCAACATCACTTTGCTTAATTTTCACATAGATTTGGTTGTGAGTCCATCAAGTTGTCATATGAATTTTGTACCACAACCTCTATCTTCATACTCGGCTAATCCTCAGGATGATACTATCTCGTGTTCTCCCATTCCGGACTCATCACTTGTTGTGAATGGGGTTCAAGTCACTAACGGAGTTGGTGTTGCACAACAAACAAGCACTATCATTCATGAAGAGTATGACTGGGAGATTGACGATCAACATTCAGTGAAGGATGACTCCCTTCCGTCGAAACCCCCTCCATTTTTTCCTGACATCTTTGGTGAACCTGCCATCCATGATTTCACATGTGTATCTTCATCCACAGATGCACCCATTGTTGATCACTCACAGGACACACCGGATGTTAGTCCATCATCTGACAACGGAGAGGATAATTTATTCATTGAAAATCCACTTGATCTTTCATTTTCCTTTTCTGGAAACACAAAGGATGGATTTGTCTGCTTCTCATCTACCCCTCTCTTTGATTCATCAAATCATGAAGATGTCGATGAAATCATCGATTTTTCTAATCATGGTTGTCGTGATCCATTTACTCCCATATTCGATCATGATCACGATTCTATCGCAGTTGATTTTTTGAAGCCACCGGTTTATGATGATCTATCTGACGATGAAGTTGAAGCAACCCAGGCTGTCCAGGCACTTCAGCCTGAGCTAATTGTTATCTTAGGTCCTTGCTGTCTAGAGTCTGGTTTCTCTTCTGATCAAGAAATTGTTCAATCACCTGAGGCTCCTCATCACTCATCTATTTGCATTGAAGGTCAATCTCATACATAGATCATGCTTCCTCCACTCGAATTACATGATCCTATCGTTCATGCATTGGAGGAATCTTACATCGCAAGCATACGTGCATGACACAAGTTGTCTTTGTTGTTGTCATTTGCTTGCATGTCACAGTCAAGAATGTGCATATGCTTCATAGCTACACGTAGTGTCGCACAACACCATGATAAGTCCACGGACTGCTTGTCATGTACTTGCACTCACTTATGTCTTGTGGGCACTTTTAAACATGAAGTGTGTTTGTCTTCATTGTTATATATTTCTTGTTTGCTAGTTCGCACAACCGGGTTGCTCGCGGACCAAGCCTTCACCAACATGGGTCAACCAATGCGCCGGTGGCTGCATTGGAAATATCACTTCACATGATCAGGCCCATGCACCATTAGCTTAGGAGTAGGAGTAGTGTTTTCTTTCAGTCTATTTTCTTGCATGCCTGTTTGCTTACTTGCTTTGTTTGTTTGTTTATTTGCTTGCTTGTTTTCTTACTCGCTTTGCTTTCGTTTTTGCTTCTACTTCTTCTTTTCTTTTTTGTTTGTTTGCTTGTTTTGTTCGTAGGTTAGTTTCGCATGAAACCATGTATGACTCTTGAAACAAGCTGGGTAAAGTACAAGAAGCCTTATGCAACTATCACTACTTGGTTATCTATCATCCTACCTCTGTATGAAAAACTTGTTACCTTTAGTCCATGATATGTTGATGGAAAATATGTACTATTTGAAATGAACCTTGGTGAAAACACAACACTTGTGTGCTAACTAATGTCACCTACTCTAGTAAGTTGTTTTTGGGTTAACCCTTGTCAGCTCAGTCAAGTAGAGTAAGGTGAGGGGGAAAACCTTAATAGACACGTCAGAGGTATAATAAACTACTCCTTTATAGGAACAACCTCTTCTGCTCTCAATAAGTTAGGATGCCTCTTCTGCCTCTGAAATGAATAAGTGTTATGCACAGTTATAAAGAAAAAAAATGAAAAAATGAGAAGTGAAAAAATGAAAAAATGAAAAATGAATAAGGCGAAAGAAGAGAAAGGCTTCCTGCACAGGGAGGTGATGCAAGTAACTCTGTCGGGGTACTGACCAGGCTAGCTAGTAGCAGAGCCATGCTTTTTTTGCTATGTGATTCCATCGAGGTATTTTCTGGGCTTGCTGGCAACGAAGCAATACCAAAGATGAAACTAAGACTCTAACGACTATACTGGTTTTGCACCAATATACCCCTCAACCCCAATCAAAACAATTGTGTTGCCTTGGCTTGGAATGTGTGTCAATTGACCAACAACGTGGCAGATGCTACATCTTATGATCGGGCTAGTGTAAAACCAAGAAGAACTAAGAATTGAACAATACTCTCAGAGGTGTTATACTTGTTTTTCACGAACAAGGTCCATTCAGAGAGCTGGAGTTCTACCAGTAAGTCGCCAAGTGTGTAACAACTACAACCACCCTCCAAAATTTTTCCTTTGCTTCATCTTGGAGCCTCCCAATGAACCTTTCACAGCACCATCTCTTGCTTCGTCAAGTACACAAGCTTCAGTGATTTTCTTGCAGAAAGGAAGCCTGTCTATCAAAGCTTGATGCATTCCCCTTACATGTTGTTTCTTCGGACTTGGTCTAGCTACAGGCTGAGTAGCTCCCTCACGAAATTGCATAATTCTAGAGGGCAACCAGCCTTCCCTCCAGAAATTGTGCAATTCAGTTTGGCAGCCTGATGGGCCCTAGAATTACGTAACTATGCCAATCAGGCTTCATCTAGAAAATTGCACAATTCTTCCCAGCAGGGCTACTCAGCCCAAGAATTATGCAATCTTGGGTAGCAATCAGCTCCTTAGCCAAGAAATTGTGTAAATCTCTTGGGCAACTAGCCCAGATCCCTCCCAGAAAAGTGCATTTTCTCCCAATAGTTGACTAGGCTCTTGCATGTGCAGTTGAGTTGACCAGTTCCCTCCGCGACCGAGAAAAGCTGATTTGCATACATGGGCTGCTCCTCCCAAGGCAATATGCAAAGGCATCCCTTGATTCAGAGATTTATTTTTAGCAGTTGGAGGTTACATGCAAGGATCATCTCAAAAAACTCCCACCAAGTGTCACTTTTCCTAGATTTCTGGCATGCGCGTCACAACCTCGATATTATTAAAACTCATCAACTAGACACCAGAGAGCTCATTCCTCACATCAACCTTGCATCTCTGTCATCCCACATTGCATCTAGGAGTCGTTGGCACATTCAAGTCAGTTGTCTTGGGGTAAGCTCGTTGTTCAGGACTTGTGCTACGTTTTTGTCACTTTTTTTGTTTCTCTTTGTGTGAGTGTTTTCTGCTCCTTTTCAGTGAGGGCTTGTTGTCATTTATATGCATACTAACTTGTACTAGCACCGTTTCAGTTTTCTTTTGCATCTCACTGTTGTCATATGAATCAAACTATTTTTTCACAGACGGTCATCATTGCGGTGACTCGCTTCACACACTTACATACTTTCCCGTTTCCTGAATCCTACACTTGTCGTTTGCATGAATGATCTTTCACTCTTTTTTGCAGTCATCTCCTCATGCATTAACACTTTTTATATTTTTAGTTGCCCGTCAACTGTGCTGGGCTACCTTGACCCGGACAATGCCTTGTGCAGCTAGCACTGCACATTTCTAAAAGCGAAGGTTCTGCCTTCCCTCCAGAAATTGCACAAATTTATCTAGGCACTAACCTACAGGCTTGCATTGTGCAATTCAGGCAGTGTCCTGTTGGCCCCAGAAACTACGTAATGCAATTTGCTAGTTGCATGTCACTGCTCACTAAAATTGTGCATTGTGCAGTTTCAGTCCTCAACAGGCTAGGCTAGACTATTCATTGCACAGTTCTAGCAGTGAGTCAGCCTCCTGACAGCTCGGACTGGGATTTGCATAGTTTTAGTAGTTAGTCTCCCAACCTCCCGACAGAAATTGCATAACCTTCATGATCAGTCACGCAGGTATGTTGCAAGTCTGTTCTCAAGTTCATTTTGGTTTTCAACTGACAGATTTCTTTCCATGTCTCCAGGTATCACATGTGTTCATTTGTCTCTCAGAAGCACATACACAATGGCTTCCAGGAGAGCAGAGTAGAAGACATCGTTCATAGCACACTTTGGGATGTAGTCAATCCAGTGTCTATGAACTTGCCTACCCATGAAGTCATCAAGTTGTTCATAGATAAGGACATCAAGATATGATGGCAGCAACATCACAACAAGTACCAACATCAATAGCTGCTGAAGGTAGCATACCGAATGAAATGAACGTAAGAGGAAGATTATTGACAACACAGAGGCAAAACAAAGTTGCAAGCTCAAGCATATCCACTTGTGATGAAAGAAACTTTAGAGACTCAGGGTATGATGTGACGAAGTGACATGAAGATCACACGAAGGTAGAGAACAGAACAAAGAAGGAGTTGCATGTGCTGAAGCAACAACTCAAGGAAGGACAGGAGCTGCATAGACGAGAAAATGAGTTGCAGCAGGAACAGGTACAACAAGGGGCGCAACATCCACCCACAGATGAAACTATGCCCGTACAAGTTATAGATCCATCCTAGCAGCTCGCACAGAGCAAAAAAGGTGAGCAGTGTTGTTGATCGCATGCAAGGGAATGTAGCAGCATGCATGTCATTGTGCGCATGCATGTGATCCCACCCAATTGGCACACTCATCAAGGTGAAGACCAGAAGCAAGTTCGACTGAGATGAACATGTACCTCGACAAGTTGATGCGCACGACCACCAACACATGCTTTGAAAGTAGCATAGACACTATGCATTAACATGTTGTCGGTCCAGTCACACCAGGACTGCCATGCGCATGCTATCAGACGAGTTGGATAGAGGAGCCATATCAGTGCACCCGGATGCAATGAAGGCAAGAGTTCACTTTAGCAAGATGTCACCATTAAGCACACGGATATCATCACAGACAGCCAAGCTTGGCATTAGCTCATCACCTTCGACCATCACAAACATGTCAGAGAGTTGTTCTCACCACAACGGTTCGAGTTTCAGTGATGTCCTGCATGACTTGCTCAAGCCATTTTGTCTCACATGGGCACATGTGCATTGTAATGTAGCGTCTTGTCAAGTGGAAGTTCAAGTGTTGATAGTTGAATGTAACAGTCATAGAGTAGTTGAAGAGTCATGAGGGTAGATGAACAGTCTCAAAGGCATATGTCAAGGGTCACCCCACCCTTTGCTATAAATAGCACCTCATAACTCATTGTAATGGATTTTGGTCAGCCCATCTTCCGATAAGACTATATTAGAGATAGCTTGGACAATATTGTAACGAGCCTTGGCTTCTCCATTGTGCAAAGCTAGTACATCTCTTAGCAGGAGCAGGCGGTTGTGGCTATAATGTTCTGCTGTCAGAACTAGTGGTTGGACATGGATGCATTGTATGACTGGAACTTAGACTTCTTAATATAATAGAGCCAACATGTTTCATGCATATGTCATATCGTATTCAAGCTAACTTGTGTACTCTAAATGGTATATGTATTTGTTTGCTTACGCATGCATGTATGGACTATTTTGTATAAGTATGTATGAAGATTACTAAAATGTGTTGATTGGTTTAACCATAAATTTGGATTGTTAGCTAAGTTTATTTCAATTTTTTGATGCATCTTTGCTCTGTTCCCTTCCAAGCCATGTGCTACCACAGGTTTCCAAGGGGCACACTGACCCAACTCTTCTTGTGTTAGAACCATTTATGCACCTTCCGTGTCTTACTACATCTATCACACCCTTACTACCAACAGAGTTATCTTACTTGCCTCTATGCGAAATCATGGTCAAGGCATTACCTATGACCCACTGCTAGGACTCCTACACCAAACGGTCTGAGGTCTAATTGGGACTTCTTACCGGGGAGATCCCTTGACATGTTGGCGGGTCCAGCACCGTCAACACATTCCCAAAGGGTTATCTCCCAGTATGTAATCCACCTATTAAGAAATATAACTTAGAAGATAATGATCCCCAGTAGGCCTTAAATCACAGTCAGTGCCCCAAAGGCATAAAAAACAGTACTTATAGATTGTAGTTGTCTTTTCATGAGAGTACGTATTTGGATTGGAGTACGTATCATGTTCCCACATCTCACCACTTGGTTGGAAATGCTCAAGTATTTTGCATAAGTAAAAAGCAGGAAAGTTGTGGACGTAACATATTGCAAATTGCTATCACTCATGTCGAAGAGCAGCCCCCTGCAAAATCTCAAATCAAATAAGTTACCCTAGACTATTAATTTCCAAACCAAAAAAATCTAGTATGCTCAGCCATGGCTTTAGATAAAACTATAAAATTTTCATGGTGGATACTCTAAGTGAGTATATTTGGTTCTCATGAAGATTAAATAGTGTGTATTGCGCCTTAGATGATGGTGTTCTAGGCAAGAGAGAGAAAATGAAGTTGTTAGCATGGCCCTTGTATTCCTCAAGGGACTTGGAATTTTCTGTCAGAACTTCCTGCACACCAAAGGCAACTATTGGGGTGAACAATAAGATTAGAAAACATAATGACGATCTTATACAGGGTAGACATGTGTATTCTTAATCCAATATAATTAATAGTATGACATCAAGTTGTTGCATAATTTAACCTTAGCCAAAAGAACTCTGGTTCCTGCATGTTTTTCGTCTGAGTGAAATAAATTGATGTTGTCATCAGCGCCAAGATTCTATCCATTTTATTGAATGTAGGTGAGATATGATACACTCCCTGAGGCTTTTTGCAACCATGCTACTCCCCACAGTAATTTGTCCTGCAAGAAAAAGAGTACAATGTTAAGAAGAGCATACTATTCTGTATTACTTCATATATATTGTCAATAGATAGAGGGAGCACTCACATGATATCCCCAGTATGAGCAATAGAATGAGAAAAATTCTAACTAGAGGGATTCATTGTAAGTGCCTCTGTGTTTATCCGCAAAATAAAATACCTTGTATAAAAAAAAGGATGGTGAGGTGAATGAAAAGATGAGAATATGAGCTCTTTCAATCGTTGTTATTATACTTGGATTGTAGTTTGAAGGAGAAGTTGAGAATAAGTACGGTCCATTGTGATGAATACCACGGACACATCTGCAAGATTTGCAGCAGTTTCTAGCATCTGCGACAACGTTAAAGCAGTATGTTCAACATCTATTTTATAGACACTGTGAGGAGTTTCTATGTCTTCAGACGTGGTAGTTTTTGCATGGTCAATGTGATCTCCCATGTACTCTCTGAATTCCATAATGCTCCATGATAGAATGGTAGTCTCTAATATTCCTTTTTTCTTTTGGATATGGTCAAAATGGATGAAATTTTTTTCGAGGAAAATAATAAAATAATATTACTAGAGAATCCATCAAGCTTATAAAAGGGATAGGAGGTTGTCATTGGATATTCCTAGTTTATCTATCTTATTTTGTTTTCTTGAGGCCAGTTTTAGTCTGATACCAGGATGAAAACCCCACGGGTCCAATTTTCCTAGTGGATCCATCCAGGGTCCATGATTGTGCTTAACTCTTGTTTTCTATTTTAATGAGCAGTCAGGAATGCCATTGCAGGTGCTCCGAAAGTTTTGTATGGGTATGTACTTGTTTATTTAGTTAATAATACAAATAAAGGATGCATTTCCATATGTCATTGTGTTCATTGTTTTGATTGCAAGTATTTTTAACTAGAACACTAAAGTGTGCTAGATCTGTCAAAATTTTTAAGCTTTGCGATATTACAGTGGTATTAGAGTTGTGCATCCTGCCAACCTGAGGGATTTTTGTTTGCAAGATTTTTGTAACATTGGTGAAATTTCTTCTCACCCTAGCTGGTAGTTTTCATCTTCAGTAGTATCTGGAATCACCCTAGTTGGTCTCTTACTTTTCAATTAATTAATTTTGAAGTTTTCTTACTACTCATTCGAGAATTAGATTTAGATCTATATTGGGGCATAGGGTTCTTGGTTTAATTGCGAGAATGATTTGATTGAAAACCACCACATTAAATTGAAAGGTTGAATGATCATAATATTTTGAGGAGGATTGAAAAGCCATATCATATTCTTCAGGCCAAGTTGTTGTCGCGTTGGTTGAAGCCATAGGCAGTGAATCAAGAGTTTGTTCTTGAGAAAGACCAAGCCCCAATTAAGGTTGGGTTTGTGATGATCGTATGAAGGTGCAGTGACCGAGAAAGGGCGTGTTCTTCAAAGATAAGATTTTCATAAGGCCAATGGTGTACAGATCAATCAGGGGCAAAGGATGAGAAAAAAGAGAATATTATGCAAAAAAAAATGTGTTGATTAATTCCCTGGGAATCAAGGGTGTTGATCTTCATTTGTTTGTAACTCTATCAATGAATAGCAGCAAGAACACAAGAATTTGAACTGTGAAGAGGCCAAATTTTACAGATCAGAACTTGGTCTATTGTTTCATATATTTCTTTTGGGTCAATATTTTTCAATGTCTACCATACGGAGGCCGAGTGAGAATTCATGGGGAACCAAGTCATGATTGGAAGATGTGTCAGATCTATTGCAAGTGTGTTGGAGAAATTATTTTCTTAGTCGCAGGAGTCTTTCTTCTAGGAGGCCAAGCTACTTCACATATCGTTATTCTTCAGAACGTCATAGGCTTATTGTATTTACATAATTTCTACTCAAATTACATTATTGAATGGGGTTGAGTTGCTTCAGATATCCTCAATCTCATCAGAGGTCCAATTCAGTTTTTCTTGTAGGGAAGTTATCACTGTTGAAAGTAGAATATCAGTCCATTCAAGTGTCGAATTATTACACTAGGAGAGAGAGTTGTTTATTCATCCAAGGGGAGATCGATTTTACTTCACAAGGATCCAAGTTTGAGGTTGAAATTAACTCCTAATTTGGGCCAAATTGTATTAAGGAAATTTATAATCCCAAAGGCCATTATGGAAATCCTTCTAGAACAATTTTTGCTGAAGAATAATTCTTATCTATTTGGACTAAGGACATGTTCGATCTCTAAAGCACAATTGATCCCAAATTCTTATTCCTAGTAGGGTTGAGTTTGCACATGTGTTTTCCTCTACCTTCAGTGATTTATTCCTTGAATTTTCAAGATTGGGAGGGTTGGACAAAGGGCCACAATGCAAGGGAAGCGCCCCCATATATTCCAGAGAGAAAGAGCACAGACAGTAAGAAATACAAGCTGCAGGGAGGAGCCATCCGTCGTTATTGAACAAGTCGAGGTCACTTATCCAAGGACAACGACGTATTTAGTTGCAGATCAAATTCATAAGGTCGAGAGGACATGCATCCAAAGCACATAAGATTCTAGGGCGAGATTGTTATTGATATGTGAATCCATGCATAGGAGTCCAAGGGTAAGGTTGTTTCTTTAACGTAGGGATTGGGCTGAACATTACAACAAACAAGACAAGGGATTGATACGCTTTGAAATTATCATAAAATATTTCCACGAATATGTAAACCATATAGAATTTGTCGTGGTTGAGACAAGTTCAACAGTCTTCGTGGTTGGGATCATTTTGGCAACACAATATTGTTTGAATAATCTTGGGATGTTATGGAGAACCTCTGAGCTTTTCTGGCAAAAAGGAGACATCATTTCTTAGGCAAACGAGTGACCCTAGGCCAATTGATGGTCTAATTGAGCGAAGTGGAGGGGTATGTGAATTTACAACACTCTGTATGCAGTCTAAAGTCTGAAGAAGTTCTGTGACAAAGGTTCAGATGGTGACCTAAGCAAATTTGAATTATGAATTAACCTCCTAAGTTAACATCTTGGATTTCTGTAGCAGGTCTGAGACCTTGAAGAAAACAAAAATCATTATTCAAGTGTATTGAGTGGACTAAGGTAAAGATAGGTCGAAGACCCTAAAGTAAATGTGGGTCCTGTAGTAGGTCTTGTAGCAGAGCAGGATTCAAGGATGAGGCATGAATAAAGTACACACCAGTAGAAAATACGTGGATCTTGAGTAGACTAGATTTTGTGTAGCATTCAAAGCCTCTAGTGAGGATATTATTTTCAATTGTCAATTTTGGGTTATGTTTGTCACCATCTAACAAGAACTATATTGTGATAGATTGTTGTATGGTTTTGACAAATAAATAAATTAATAAATTAAAAAAAAAATAGAGATATAAGCGTTTTTTCTTGCATGTTTGAAGAATTAGTATTCCAACATTTTTTTTCTTGCTTTTGTAAGGGAGAATATGGGTCATATTGAAGAGACCTTGGAAAACACACAAACAAATCTCGATGAACTAGTGATAATATATAGTCCTTTACACAACAATACCTCCTTAAAGAAAAGTAATGGTTAAAGCAACAGACCATTCTCAGAAAGGGTCCATGTCATTTTGCAATGAAAGAATGCATCAGAAATAGAGAATGGACAAGGAAGAGGAAATAAGCTCTTGACAATTGGATCTGAATTGTAATGAACAAATTCAATCATAGACTTTCGTAAGTTAGTTGAATTAGACACATGTTTGTCCAAGGTGGGGTAGCTATAATGGAAGAAACTTAGTTGGGAACTCAAGCCATCCATGCTTGCATTGATACAACCAAAACTCTGGGATCATCCTTGTAAAGGGGTTGGGCTCACAATGGCATCCTGTCTAAGAAAGATCATAGCTTTAAGATCACCACTACTGCCTTACAATAATGATATCATGAGATAGGTATTGCAAATGATATTAAAAAACCTTTAGGGGTTGAAGAAAAAGTAGCTTCCTACCTTTTAGAAACAATGCAAAATTTTAAAACTCATGGAAGAGTTCAATGTTGGCACCTCTATTCTGAATTTGTTATGTGTCGAATTAATATTTCAGTTGCTACAAAACATTTACACCAACATTACATCAGCTCATCCATATTGTGTCAAAATAAGCATGTAAATGATGGTGTGTCTATTCTTAGAAGGAGATGATGACATCTGTAAGATAATAAGATCCAAATTGTTGACCATTTGGAAGAAGGAACTAAGGTATCATCAGCTACCTATGATCCAGTCGAGAAGTTGGTCAAGCAAAACATAAAATTTCTCAGAAGGGTGCTGACTAGGAAGGAGTTGAGAAATATTTATGGAGGAAGAAAGAACAAAATTTGCAACAAGAATGACCTAAGGAGGAGAGGAGTATGATTTATCTACAAGGGACCTTGGGCCCTTAACCATTTATGTCCAGGTGATAAGGAGGAAACAAAGGCAGAATAATTAGAGACTCCTTCAAATCATGGTAATTCATCCATAGTTGGGTTCACCAGTTTTTAGAAGAGAACCTATGAAGGATCCAAGTAGTCAAGTACAGATGGTGAGCAACAACAACATGTTTTTTATAAAAAATTGCAGGACAGGCTGATGATAATTAGTCAGCTTACAAAGTACACGGGGAAAGGAAGGAGGTAATTCTTCCTGATGATGTGGTATTTGAGTCTATAGATATCAAGGAGAACATCCATAAAGAGTATGGGAAATCATGTGTAGATAACAGTCCATCAGTACACTCTTTTTTGACAACCAGAGCGGATGGACAACTTATCCCCACATGTGGAGAAGGCCAGGAAGAATATATTCAAGGAGAATCAAATGAGGAGACAATAGTAATAATCTGACATGATGAGCATAATAATGTGGGGAACATGAAAAATATAGTATGCAGGATGAGCCATGTCTGGAGGGTCAGTGAAAGTTTCACGTTGAAGCTATGGTCGTGGGGCATTCGGTGTAGACAGGTACAAAGACATTCAACAAGGCACTAGAATTTCCAGTAGAGGACTTTTGGGAAAGGATCATGCATTTCAAGATAGACCATATGATGTTGAAGAAGAGTCATGACAGTCTGAGACATTGTCTTATAGGAGAATAGAAAAATTGAGGAGCTCATAGGGGTATGTGCCGAATCAACAACCAAGTTGTGTAATGTTGAGGAATGACTCAAGTCCCTCATAAGGCTGCAAAAGGAGTACAATTGGGAGTTCCAAAGTAGACCTCTATAGGAGTACATAGATAAGGCTTGCAACACTACCAACCCACCTTTATACATTGGGAAGAGTAGGGCGACCTTCTTCAAATTTATCATGTTGGGTGATTGAATGGAGCAGCATGAGTTGAGGATCGAGAAACATCAACATAGTAGATTTGCAGGTATTCATCCTTCCCAAGACATGGATTTCTGAGAGATTACGAGTTAGTGTTGGCTTGAGGGGGCTTGGAAATAGGTTCAGAGTTAGTTGCACTAACCAACAAAAGACTACACTACCGGACCTTTTGGCAACAACCCCCATAGCGCAGGCTATAGTCTCACCTGAGGCAGTATTGGGGGATGCTATAACCAGGCTTCTACATCCAGAAGGCTATGTGACGTGGGGTTAAGGCATTTATTTAGTTTGAAGCCTGATCTTACCTTCGTGAACCTTTATCCATGAAATCTTCAAACTTATAGTGATTTTCAGTTAAGCAAAGTTATTACTTCACGTAAACATATTTTGATGCATAAAATCACATATAATAGTAGATCCAAATTTTCACGGAGTAATAAATTCAAAAATACAGATTATTATCATTGAAGTGTGCGTAAATACATAGAACATTTAAGTATAAGATGGAACATAGAGTTGCTTCAATTATTCTTTATTACTTCAGATCTTCCTTTCACAAAATTTTCACACCCTGTGCACACAGCTGTAGGGGCCCATGCACTCAACTCTGGAATTACCAAGGTCTCCGCGAATTCAGTTGTAGTAGCCTTCCCCTTTGCTAAAATACGAAAAGATCGTATAGACTCAGAACATATCAAAATCCCATTCTATTCATTCCCTTTTTTAGACTCTCTAAGATACACTTATACTTTTTCCCATTATAATACGATAGTCCATAAACCCTGGGAAGGTCTCAAAACAATACAAAAAATAAGGGCTTTAACCTTCCTAAGCCCCTTGACTCCTAGTGACCTGCGCTACTTGCGCCTTGCTCCTCAAAATGTGGAGACTTATAATATTTTAACAGAAGTTGACTCAGGGGACCCCATCCCAACAAACTCCCAACACAAATGTGTGACTCGTCCTCGAGTCACTCCGTTTGTACACTCTAGATCTTTGCTTTTAGGCTGGTAAACGAAGACTTCATGAAGTGAAGTGCCTTCGTGCATTGTACTTCTCCCTATCGAACTTCGTCGATCAATTTTTTTGTAGTCAGTCCTTCTGCTTCTAGGCCGATGGTTCATTGCGTTTGCTAAATATGCTTGAGCATTCCTTCCATAGTCTATGAGAGTTGCCCTACTTTTTCTTCCCATAGTGGCATCTGTGAAGTGATAATCTACATCTTCATCTACAAATCCTTGATCTTTCCTTGCAGATATTTTCCCTCTTTAAACTAGATGAACTGTTGCACATGGGCTAAGGTGTGCATCGTTGCCTTTATCTTGTCATACTGCAGTTTGTTATCCCGAATGGCAACTTCAATCTTTTTCGCCTATGGGCTCTCTTGCAGCGAGGCCACAATTCTAGAGTCTCTTCGAACAACTGGCTACAATCCTTGATTGCAGCTTCGATCTTTTCCCTATCTATTCTAATGGTACCTCATGCTGCTCTCAGATCTCTAATGGTATTGTGGGATGCCGCTTCAATTGAAGCTCAATAATTTGCATCTATATATTGAAGCGAACTTTATCCACAGGTGCCTTTCATTCTCTAAATGCATCTACTAGTTGTTGTACTTTTTCTTCAGAAGCAGCCTCAAACTAAATTTGGAGCTCGAGAAACTCAGTGAATACTCTGGAAATGGCTTGCTCAACGTACGCCCCTCTCGCAGCTACCTCATTGCAATCCTGGAGAGATTTTTGTTGTTTATTGCACATCTTTTGACTGGTGACCATGAGATCCCGTTGCTCCTGCACCTTAAGCTCATCTGCCAACCCTAGTGTAGCTCATGCAATGTGTATAGGGGGAGCGCCACAAGGTTAATACTCACATTCTTAGGTAGTTGGGCACTCTCCCATTCTAAGACATCATTCAGGTGTAAGGATATATTAGGGAGGGGTACAACATGTAGCTCAAAAGTGAGTATCGACTTCACACTACCAGATGTCATTGGTTTCTTGCTCACTTAAGACCGGCTCACTTGAATGTGGCTCACCTGACCTTGCAACTCTTTGAGGCCCTCCTAGACCTTCCTCAAAATGAACTAGTACTGTTCTTCAATGTGGCCCCAGATATCTTCTTCCGCGGACCTCAAAATATCTCCAATTTCATTAAGTTCCCCCTCAGTGAGTACCATGGCCTCCACGTCGGCAGACTTATTGGATTTGTGCTTCTTACGTGTGCCTCCCACACTTGACTTTTGTTGTTGTTTGACAATAAAGGTAGAATTAACATCCTCTGGGTCTACATAGAGGTCTTTGGTACCCTAATTAGGTTCTTCTATATGCTTCTCTTCTTCTTGCTCGTGCTCTGGTTCTTGCGCGGTATTCTTTTCTAGGTCGATGGTCATCATTTTCTTTTCCTTTTGTGTCACTTTAGTAGTCCCTGTTGTGCCTTCTTTACTAGTCTCTATTATACCTTCTACATTATCTGTTAGAAGGAGCCAGTAAGTCAGCCATTGAATGACTAGCTACGTGATACTATCTTTGGTGACCAGAAATGACAATGTCGTCCATTTGTTCGTCAAATTTTGCCTTGCTCGGATGTATACATGGTGGAAGTCTACCCTAAAATCAGTAATGCGCCGATATTCTGTGAACAGACGTGGTGACAACCTTGGCTTCTAGTTAATCACCATTCACAAATCCATTTCAAACATTACCCAAAACATCTTATTTTCAATGACACGGGTAGGATCCTTTGTTGCCCAAAGTGAGGCAAATTTGGCAGCCTCGCAGAAATCTGGATCCGTCATGGGGAATTGTGAGTCCTCTGACATCATCTAAGCTATCAGCGTGATCAAGAATAACATCCATGCATAGTGGAATGTTTTTCATTCCTCCTGCGCTTCACAACAATCATCCAAGAATTATTGACATAGGTACTTCACCCAATTGAATTGAGCACCCTTGCTGCACTATGCAGCCAAGGATACAACCGGTGTCGACACTTCATTAGCACGACACTTTCTCATGATCTTTCCTGCCAAAATATGTGCAACAAACTGCACAACTTCATCGGAGATGGAAATGATGGCATATCCCCACGACTTCTTGATCAACCCAAAGTCACTTTTCATTTGATCTGCAAGATTTTTCTCCTATGACTTCCCCACGAAATCATCTGTGAGGTTCATGCCCTAATATGGGAGTGTCGTGATTTTTCATATCAGCATGTCATTGATTGGGATGGGCCCTCCAAGCTAGAGACACCCATCGTGGACCAGTAGCAACAACTGTCGTACACAAATAGTGTTAATAATGCTTCGGCTAAAATGCAAGACATACAACATATTGAGCAACCCTGCATGCTTAATTCTGGCCACCCATTTCATTTGTTCAAGTCTTGTAAGGCCCGCCTCCTCATAATATATTGTCTTCAAGTACTTGTTGGGTTCCAGCGATGGAAATTTGTCATGGTCACCCAAATCCTAATTTTCCCACTGCAGATATGGTACCCAGGCCAACAATTCGCCCTCAATAGCTACTTCCTCTGACAGAAATGGCGTGAATACCTTGAATTTTACAGAGTCAAGGTGTTTAGTTACTTTGGAGATAGGCTTTCATGGTGGTATATACAGTAGTAGCCAAGAAATTGGCTTTGCACCTTTTGCGCTGATATCCTTGACCCCCACATTCATCTCTTCTTTTTCCAAGTCTTGAGGCTCCATAGGCTACTTCTTTTTATCCATTCTTCCCATTTACATTTTCTTAGTTGGGATCTTCCGCACGAATTGCCGAACCGGGGGATGTTGCAGATTTTTTTGCTTTTTCTCTCCTACCGCAAAAGCAATACGCCTTGGCCTCAGCGACCTGGGTGTTGTATCAAGGACTGGTGGTGTTGCATTCATGATGTTCCCTAACCCTCTCCTTAATAACACTTTCTCAACCTCTTCCCAACTCAGGTAACCAGACATGCAACAACCCACTCAGATCTTTAAGAGCAATAACACATAACAATTTCTAAAGAAGAAAAGTGTCCTAGTGTGGAGTGAGGTGTGATATTTATAACCCGATTCAAATTCAAACTCTTCTTTCCCTCGCAAATCTTCCACATAAATGCGATTTTGGCAGTAAATTTTCACAGATTTTCACCTTAAATGTATTTCCCCCACTGCTTTTAATGATAAAATCAATGTCAGATCAACTGTAGTTGTTCGAATGGTCACCTTTTGGGCAAGCCACGTGACAATCCTCCTTGTGGCACAACTACCTCATCGCAACTTCCCCGTATGCGATATTCCAAAACATCGCACAACCTTCCTTCTTCGATAAAAGTTTTCCTTGGTAGAGTAGTTTATAGTCCTACACTTTCTTTCAACTGCTAGAATCACTAAGACTTTCCTGTGGCCATGTAGTCATTCCGTAGGGGTGGGATTGTCCCTATAAACCTTCAACCTAATCAAATTAATCCTACCAGGAAATACTTCTTCATTCAGCTTCGCGGGATCAACTGTGCCACCATCCGAAATGTCCTTAATTACATATGGTCCTAGCTAGTGCATCTGAAACTTCCCCAGGAATTTGGTAAACTTGCTGCCATACATCAGGATCAAATCGCCATTCTTGAAAGTGTGTTTCTTAACGTGACGATCATTCCATGTATTTTCTCTAGCCTTTTGTACTTTCTAATGAAATCTAGCCAAAAAGTGGTCTTCCTCTAGTGCAAGCAGCTGCCCTAGGCGTTCTTCCATTACATCATGATCTTCCATCTTAGTTACTGCTATGATCATTAGGTCGGGCACTATGTATTCCATCAGCATTACTTCTTCTTGTTCGTAAACTAGTCAAAATGGTGTTTTCGTAGTCAATTTCTTACAGGTAGTCCTATATGCCCATAGAACCACTGGGATGCGTACATCCCAATCATTCCTATTAACATTGCAGACCTTTGTGAGGGAATTCTTCAAGATATTGTTGAAAGCTTCAACAGTGCCATTCACTTGGGGTGATATGGCATACTCTTATGATGGTACATCTGAAATTCCTTGGTTAAAGCTGCAATTGTCTCGTTCAAAAAGTGTGAACCCCAGTCATTCATCAGAATCTTTGGGCATCCAAACCTTGATAGAATAAACTCGAATATGAACTTCACAGTAGTGTCAATGTTGTAATCCTTCACAGGCTGTGCTTCGGCCCAGCTAGCTAACTACTCCGTCACAATGATAATATAACGTGCTCCCATCTTCTTTCCCAGTGGCCGAATAGGTCCAACTAAATCAATTGCCCATTTATCAAATTCTTGTAATGTGACCTATGGATTTATTGGAAGTTCATCCCTTCACGATGGTCTCCTGGTCCTTTGACACAGATCGCATGCGCTACAGTATTCCTTGGAATATTTATGTACTGTTGGCCACCCTAATATTGTTTCTAGGATCTTTTGCGCAGTGTCCTCCAGCAACAACACCATGTTCTTCAGCTAGAATACTGTGTCTTTCATATTCAGGCACATATTGGCATAGAACTTCATCTGACCCCATCTTATATAATTTCCCCGCAATCACAGAAAAATCTTCAGCCCTGACAACTAATTCCTTCTTCTTCTGTATCATATAACCATGAAGAGCTATGCCAGTCTTCACTATTACTACAAAATCATATTCTTGGAAAAGGATCAACCATCTACAAATATGGCCCTCCCTAACACAGGCTTATTGACCAAGTACTTCAAAGTAGAATGATCCATGTACATCTTAAAGTACACACCTAGCAAATAATGTCTGAACTTCTATAGTGCATAAACCATGGCCAATCCTTCTCGCTTTTTGGTTGATTAGTTCTTCTTAGCCTTAGATAGTTTCTGACTAGGGAAGGAAATAGGGTGATCGATATCCCCTACCCCTGGTTGAGTTAAGATGACTCCCAATGCTATGCAAGACGCATCCACATGCACATGAAATTCCTTTTTCCAATCCAGGAATACTAGGATTTTCACAATAATGATCTTTGCCTTCTGAGTATCTAAGATCTTATGACAATCATCATCCTAGAAAAACGTAGCATCCTTCTTTAACAACTTCTCCATGGGCACAGTGATCTATGCGTATGCCTTAATAAACTTCCTATAGTACTCAATATGACCCAATGTTGCGCATAACTGCTTTACATTCCTATCGGTCTATATATTGATAATTACGATGATTGTAGCAGGGCCTACCATCAATCCCTACTTATAGACAACATGGCCTAACAATATTCCATAAGCTATACAAAAAATGTGTTTCTTTAAGTTCAAGGAGATCTAATACTTCCTACATGTATACAACATCAGGCGTAGACTAGAGACATGTTTTTTGACAAGCCCAAACATGGTCCAATCATCAAAGTAGACTTCCAAAAACTTATGAATGAATTCCTTGAATGTTGCGATAACCACCCTTGAGAAAATTGCAGGAGCATTCTTTAGTCCAAAAGGCATGACTGTATATTGGAATGACCCCCATTCTATAGCGAAGGTAGTCTTACTTCTATCCTCAGGTGCAATATTAATTTAGTGGTATCCTGAGAGTCCATATATAAATTAATAAGCTTCTTGTCTGCCAACATTCTTGAGAACTTCATATGTAAATGGCATAGGGAATGGATCATGTACATAGGCATTGTTTAACTTCCGTAGATCTACACAGATCCTAATATCACCCTTCATATTCTTCTCTTGGACCACCATAGGACTGACCCATTCGAATTCTTCTACAGACTCAATTATTCCGGCCATGAGCATCTTATTGAGTTCCTCACGTACCTTTTCCTTGTATTTTGGATTCAACTGATATGGGCACTGCTTAATTGGCTTCACATCAGGTTTTAAATTGACCTTGATCATCCCCAAATCTCCTAATATCCCTTTCAAGTCAAAGTTCTTAGCTGGAAATAAATCTTGATATTCATGTAATAATTCAACTACCTTTCCACTATATCTTCATCTCAATAGTCGCCAACGTTTGCAAATTTTGGTTCTGCTTCTGAACCAATGTTTACCTGCTTTGTGCGCATCAATTGTGAAATATCAGGGATATTAATATTCCATGAATCCTGATCACCTTCTTACATAGTGACATTGTAACATTCTAAAGCATGTTGTAGTTGTGTATATGAGTCAGGCTGTACCCATGTGATAGGTTCGACGGGTGTTCAGATGATTACTGCTTTAATTTCCTGAAGTCCTTCATCAATGCATTCGAACCCATCTTCGAAACTGAACGTTGGAAAAAAATGTTCCTTCATCTCATCCCAATCAGTTGTCCCATGTTGCAACTTCGTCTCTAAATACCGGTTCTTTGGGATAACATCCATGGTATGAATAAATATATGCACCCACTCAGGTTGAGGTATCTCACCCCACACCTTAGTCTATAGTGCAAGATTCTTACACAAATCATTCTTCCCGGTGTATTTTTTAGTGAGTTGGGTGTTCGCATAGCCAAATCTTAATCACATCATTCTACAATATTCCTTCAAGTCAACAAAATTATCCCTGTACATACCCCACCATCTTGCATGCGAAACTCTTAATGCTAGATCTAAGGCCCGGAAGCGATGTTCCTCTGGTACATCCCTTTCAAAATGGTCAAGAACTATATTGACATCATCCAATACATCATAATAGGGTAACTTATGTACCTTTGTAGATATATAGGTTAACGACTTTGTAAGTCGATTACATCGCAGGGTAGAGACCTCATGCAACCGATTCTGCTTCTAACTCCTCATCTGAATCTGATTGACAAGAATTGTACTTCTCCCAGCTGGTCCTTCCATCCGTGCTCAATGTCTTCATATTCATAATAGTGATGGTTTGGTTTTGTGTACTACACACCCTCAGCTGGATCCAACGGGACAATTAGTCAAAGTTCATTATTTTCAAATACCATGCTTCACTTCTTTATGTTAATGATTGTGTTCATGTCAAAGGCCCAATCAATCCTGAACAATACTGGGTATGGATTACTATCATCTACAACCTCAATGACTTCAAAATCAACCACTTCTCTTGCATCTTCAATATATACAATTACTCCATGCAATCACCCCATTGGAATTATATTTTGCTAATTGTCCATGCCCAGCTGAATTGGCTTCCACTGTAACTTAGGCTTTCCCATACGTTCCCAAGTTTGCTTCAGCAGTACGTTAGCATCAGAGCCCAAGTCTAGGATTCCGTGATCCATTTCAAAATCACCAATCTGCATAGTCAACCACATTTCCCTACCAGTTCTCTTCTTTCTTTGGTTGACCTTATTGACTGCAAACTATTATGTTAATGACTTATCCTTGTTGGTGCATTTATCTATTAGCCCTTGTAGTCTTTCTATGGCCTTTTGATCCCGTAATAACTTCATCCAAGTTTGCATAAATGATTTTAACACCACGAGATCTAAATCTTGTGTTGTAGTAGTGTCATTCGGCTTCTCCTTTCATGAGACTATTGACATATGATAATGAGACATAGAAGCACCTGGACCCATAAAACTCTTTCTTGCCTCCATTAAAGTCTCTTTTTCTCTATGTAAATCAAATCCAATATTCTTCTCACTGACTTTTCAAAACCATGAATATGATTCTAGTTGTTTTCCTTTGACTGTGTCTTCACCACTTCATGTGACTATGTTGATATTGGGATCGTCTTAACGTGGCTTAGATCTTATCATCTAAATATTCTACGTCGGCTACTGGTTCTTCTTCTCCTGCATCTTCTCTATTAAGATCGGAAAATCTTCTATAACATGATCAAATTAACGACAATACTGACATGAAGGGTGAATTGGATTCTGGTAGTCGGACACAAAGTGTCCTAGTTCTCCGTAATTGTAACAAATAATCTATCCCCGACCTCTCCCAGCTCCTTTTCCTCATCCTCTTCCCTGTCCTTGGAATCCTCCGCGACCTATAGGTGATCCTTGGTCATTCTACACACGGTTTTAAGCATGCATTCTATACAACAGAGTTATTTTCATCATTAGTTCATAGCTTCGACCTTTCCTCTCATCATGACCAACTGATTTACAAAAGTTACAAAATAGTTGCTTTGGAGACTGTGTAAACTTATGTAATAGGGAACAATTATTTGTCGAATGTTGTCCTGATACTTGGTAGATGCTACAATAGGTATTTTCATCGGTGCTTGATCCAACGGAAGATTCTGGTGTTAGCAGAATAGGACCTCCCGTAGCTATATAATCCCAAAATACAAGGCACTGATCCTTATGGTGACCTTCAACCTTGCATTTTATGCACCAAACTTCATAATGTGTCTCTGACTTAGCCTCCTTTCCCTTCTTCAGATCCTGCAACTCCATATGCAGGTTTGCTAGTTGTGACTGGATCTGGTGAACTCCTACATTTATATCCTGGATCGATGAGGATTCTAGCTTCATTGCAATTTCCAATGCTTTTGCCTAAGACTGAATCTTCTACTGAGATAACGACCCTCTTAAGTGAGGTAACAATGAAGCTATATACTAGTCCCTACCTTATTCATATGAAATATGAAGGTTAGCTTGACTCATTAATAACTTCAATCACTGATCTATATCTAATGCAAACTCATTAACCCTCTTCTTGATCTCCTTGATTTTGGTCACACACTGAGCTAGCGACTTTGGTTTCATAAATTACACATTAAGCGCATCCTTTCTGCTAGCCAATGAAGCAGGAAGATGAGTTGTATTATATTTGATGTGCCACGTAAGTGCTCTATCCTGTAGCACTGTAACTAGTTGCACTTTTTTCATGTCATCATCATTGATCTGTTGTTCTTTCCACATAGCCTCTACGATGAACTAAAATTGATCGGGATCCTCTAATCCCTGACCCCTGGATACAGGAATTTTCACTGTATTTTCCATACGGAATAGTGGAGGTGGAGATGGAGGTGTAGGTGTAGGTGTATGAGGCAGAGGTGAAGGTGGAGGTGGAGTGGATGGATGTGGAATTCTAGAAGTACCCTGATCTATTGTTTGCACCGCACCTCTAGATGTACTAGGGCTACTTCTTTCTTCTTCACTTTCAGACACTCCCAATAAGGGATTGTATTCACTTTCGATGAATTTGTCTAGATCTACTCTGAATCGCTTTCCACTTCATGTAGATCCACTCAGACCCCTCTTAAACATTAAGGTAGAGGCATAATCCCCTTTTCACACAAAAGCATTTTAATCCATATTTTTAGAAATTTCAGGTACTTACCTCTTGAACCTTGAAAAATCGTCGTTCAACTTCGCTATAAGACACCCAACAAGTCAGCCAAGGGGACCCTATCCTAACAATTAGTACTCTATTTATGGATTTATTCCTAGGAGGATACTCATAGCCAAGGGCATATTGTAGCTTAGATCCTTTGGCATGGACAATGATGGAGGGTTGAGATGGTACCATAACCCAGAGGTCACAGGACTTAGGTGGCATTGGGATCCAAGAGAATCCATTTGGGCAATATTGGTTGCAAGATTGTTTGGGATCCAGGTATCAAAGGACCCATTCAAGATCATTTAGCATGGAGGTATGGAATAACACATTCGGTTGTATGGGATCCCGGTATCAATGCTTCTATTGTGGATAGTAGTGAATTTCTTGAGGGAAAGCAATATTTGGGCAAGAGGATTTGTAATATTATTTTTTTTGGATATGGTCAAAATGGATGAAACCTACCCATGGTATTTACTGTGGTATTTTCCCATGGTATCTGCCCCTGGTTTTTTCCTTCATTTTTCGAGGGAAATAATAAAATAAGGCTTCTAGAGAATCCATTAAGCCTATAAAAGGGCATAGGAGCTAGGAATTGGATCATTCTAGGTTCATCTACCTTATTGTGTTTTCTTGAGAACTTGGCATGGCCAGTTCCAATCTGATCCTCGGGTCGAAAAACCCGTAGGTGTGATGTGTGGAGTGGATCCATCCAGGGTCCATGATTTTGCTTCAATGTTTTTTCTATTTTAATGAGAAATCGAGCATGCCATTGTAGGGATTCCAATAGTTCTGTATGGGCATCTACTCATTTCTTTGGCTAATAATATAAATAAAGGCTGCATTTCCATATCCCATTGTTTTCATTGTTTTGATTTCAAGTATTTTTAACTAAAACACTAAATTGTGTTAGATCTGTCAAGATTTTTAAGCTTTGGGATATAACGTAGTCATGAAATCCATTGGGAAGCCAAACTTCACATTGTCTCCTATGTCGTAATATCCTCCTGTTAAATCCACCTGGAATGAAATTTAATATGAAATGAAATGTTAAATGAGAAAACAATTAACACAACTCGACCATATGAAAATATTAAATCCAGATTAGAAAATTATTCAATGTGTATAGGTGAAGGGATGAATGAATATATGTTTATTGCAAATCCATCCAAAAGGGCAGAATCTCCTCGCCACGTCATTTGCTAATTGGGAGGAATATTTCCAGATCTCTGGCCCTCGAAGAAAAGAATGGATTTGGTGAGAGCATCTTTGTAGTTTTGAGACAAAGAGGATGTGCATTTGCCATAATATGCATAATGTGACATATTATTAAACTGAGCCACTTCTACTGGCCTCGCCATTTCCATCCATAGTAAAACTAAATTGAATGATAACAAAGGATATGCTCAAGCTTCACTCCCCAATTCCATTTCTCAAATAACTACAACAACCACAGTGTCAAATGGGTTGCTCCTTCGCTACACATGGGAAGTTATGCACCACGAAGGAGGTGACATTTGAATTTATAGAAATTTGAATGAATAACATGATTTCAAGGATTAACGATAAATCTGAGATATCACTACGCATATCAAGGAGCAGTGGGAATGTAAATAGGGCCACTCGTTGAATTTTTTTTCCAATGTATGGTATTTTTCTTTCGAAATAGCTTTGCAGGAATGTGAAAACAAAGACTGCACGGTACACCACGCTCCCATAGCCAAAAGAAAATTCAAAAAATTTGGCACTCATTTTGGAAATATTGTGGAAAATTCGTAGTTTACTACATATAATTGTTTGGGACAAATGTACTGAAACAAAGAACATGGGATTCACTGTAAGTGGTGCTTTATTTATTTAGTTGATGTCAAGTGGAAAGTTGAAAGATTGTTAACATTGTTGTACTATGAATTGGGAGAAAATGTTCCAAAATTCTTTGAAGTGGAGTTGTGAATGAGATTGAGCGTGGAATCTATGTGTATGATCTATAATAATAGATGTGATGTATATGAATCCATTTGTATCAGCCTTTTTGCCAGTGCATATTCTTGAAATGAAATACTAATTCAAACCCATATAGATTTCTCGTAAAACCTATATGAGTTGCGTGATTATATGAGTGACGAGTCACACCACCTTAATTTTCACCTTGACCTATAAATTAAAGGTCAAGCACTAAAAAAGTCATTAAATATAACTCAGTCAACATTGAATTATAGATGAGCTTAATATAGGCTCATTTCCTTCCGAATTGTTCCATATTAGTCATTAAATATAACTGACTCATCATTGAATTATGGACCAGCCTAGATCCATCTAACTCTACATCTATCATGGACTGAAAGGGATAAAATCCATTGAGGTGAAAACCTTCTTTTTGGAGTGTAGAATTTGAGGAAAGCTTTGCACCTCGAGGGATTTGATCCCTCTCGGCACATGGTAGATCTAGAGTTAGATGGATCTAGGCTCATTCCAGTTGAGGGCAACAATGAAACATTTTTAGATTATCATTATTATGTATATGTTTGAGATAAACTTCATATGTTGAAATTTACATTATGTTTGCTTTGTTTGATATGACAATATCATTCTAAGGGGTTTGTGTGATTATTTATTTGGATTTGGATGGTAATGTTTGTGAATGTTACAATTGTTGTGTTTAATTTCTATATGTGTATGTAATTTTCTGTTAGTAATTAGTTGGTGATGAAGAAGAGAGACAATGTTGTCAATAATTTGCGAGAGGATTGATACTACACATTTACTTCATTTAATTTTAGATATCAAAATTTTGACAATTAATAATTCTTAATAGTGTCCCTTTGGTATTACTAAATATATCTATAATAATAGTTTTAACAATTTACTACATCTTGAAATCATTTGTTTCAGTGCTAATGTTTGAAATAATTTATTTTCTTCAAAATATTTTGATGATTTGTTTTATCCATAGTTTGTTTTGCAAAAGTCAAGAAATAATGTAATTTTGAATTTTTTTAATGAGTGGTTAGATTTACAAAATATTTACATTATTTGTTAGTTTTTCCATCTTTTCATATCGATTATATGAAAAGGATAGTTGATATCATAAACCATTCAATTCTTTAACTTGAACTATTGTAGTAAGCATCATATATTGTCCCTCTTCCTCTCCAATATTATTAGGTTGAATTACTATAATACAAAAATTAATGCATATTGTCAATAATTTTTTGTGCTTACACTAAAATCAATGCACATTGTTAATCCAATCACTTTAATTTAATGTACCATCATACATTGAGTTACATTAAATTAGAAATCATCATCTACACTGAAATCAATTCATCTAATTCACACAATCAAATAATATTAGAAAACATCTACGTTGAAATAAATGAATGTAATGCAAGAAATAAAATAATATTAGAAATAAACATCTACACTAAAGTAAATGCGTCTAGTGCAAGATATTAAATAAGATTAGAAATCAACATCTACACTGAAATCAGTGCATGCAATTGAAGCAATCAAATATGATTAGAAATCAACATCTACATTGAAATCAATGCATCTAGTGCAAGCAATCAAATAGGATTAGAAATCAACATCTACACTGAAATAAATGCATCTAGTGCAAGAAATCAAATAGGATTAGAAATCAACATCTACACTGAAATCAATGCATCTAGTGAAAGAAAT
The DNA here is from genome assembly GCA_031772625.1 of Pinus tabuliformis. Lineage (NCBI taxonomy): Eukaryota > Viridiplantae > Streptophyta > Pinopsida > Pinales > Pinaceae > Pinus > Pinus tabuliformis. Next base: position 463,600,731 of record CM062820.1, on the reverse strand, counting down.
CAAATAGAATTAGAAATCACCATTTACATTCAAATAAATGCATATAATGTAAGCAATCAAATAGAATTAGAAATGAACATATATAGTGAAATCAATGTATTTAGTGCAAGAAATCAAATATAATTAAAAAAACATCTACACTGAAATCAATGCATCTAGTGCAAGCAATCAAATAGGATTAGAAATCAACATCTATACTGAAACCAATGCATCTAGTGCAAGTAATCAAATATAATTAGAAATCAACATCTACAATGAAATCAAATAATCTAGTGCAAGCAATCAAATAGGATTAGAAATCACCATCTATCATGAATTCAATGCATTTTGTGCAACAAATATTCTTCCCTGTCTCCCCCCTCCATCTATATCTATATCTCCCTCCATCTCTCCTTCTTTGTTTCTCTATCTCACCCCCAAATGTACACACTCTCTCTCCATCTCTTCCTTTTCATCCCTCCCTCTCTCACTCGCTCCACTTTTCTCTCTGTATGTCTTTCTTCTTCCCTCCCTCTCTCCCCTTCCAAATCCATCTCTCTCTCTCTCTCTCTCTCTCTCTCTCTCTATATATATATATATATATATATATATATATATATATATATATATATATCCAACCTTGTCACTATCTCCATCTCTCTCTCCTTCTCTCCCCCATCCATATTTGTGTCTCCCTCTCTATCTCTTACCCTTCTCTCCCGCTCTCACTCCTATCCTTATCTCTCTCTTCATTCCTACTCTTCTCTCCCCTTAATATTATCTCCTTCAATGCAAGTAATCAAATAGGATTAGAAATCACCATCTACACTGAAATCAATTTATCTAGTGCAATAATTCTTCTTCCCTCTTGCCCCCTCCATCTATATCCATATTTCCTTCCATCTCTCCTTCTTTTTCTATCTATCCATATTTGTCTTTGACTTTGCTCCATAATCCTTTGTTGGATATTTAAATCATATAATTGAAATAATATTGGTGTTGTGTGTAATCTTTCTTTCATCTCTGTATTTTTATCATGCAATTTTAGCTATGATACTCCTTTGTACACAGATTAGTTTAATAGAGTGTTTGATGTATTGTTTGTGTGAATATTTGATTTATGTGTCAATTGTAAATAGTTGCATGCAAAGGAGAATTGCAAAGATCCAGTATTGTCGTTGTGTGAAATTCCATTGTGGACAAATCTTTATAATACAAGTGGAGATCTTCTTGTGAAGAAGTTGGATCAACATAGATTTGGTTGGATCTAGTGTGGATCTACAATTGAGAGGAATGTCTACATGTTTTAGATGTTGGCTCTTGAATTTATCGGATGATGTAAGATGTACAGTTGCGGTATGCAGATGGAATGTTGGAATTTCTCATTCTAGATCTAAACTAATAAAATGTTGTGGTATTGTTTATTCAGAGATCAAGATCCAAACATTGCAGATCTGATGGAAAATACCAATATGAAAAGTTTTTATTAGTATATTTGATCTGCTCTATGTAGATCAATAAAGGGGAGTCATTGATTTTGTCTCTGTACATTTTGGTGGTTGACGTTTGTGTTTTTATTGGTTTTAAAAAGGGTTGGTGGTTTTTAAACTAGAAGCCTCGGTGTCAGAAACATCAATTCTTGTGTGTTTTATTTAATTATAAAAAGAGTTGGAGGTTCTTAAACGGGAAGCCCTGGGGTTCGAAACATCAATTCTTGTGTGTTAGTAGGGTCAAGTTGTGTAATCAACGTTTGAAGACATTTAGTATCCAAACCTCCATCCTAGCAACTAACGAATAACTAAATTTGAAATATCTAACAGATGGTGGTTGGTCCATAGGATGGTTCATTACTTGATGACTCTTATCGCGGAAACCCCGACGAGACAAGGTGTCAATATTTTTTATCTTGCAAAGTTCATCAATGACGATCATAGGCAGTTATCTTTTAAATGGAAGTTAAGTGACAGCTCGAAGATGTGATGGTGAATGAGTGGTGTTTGTGAGATTCCATAGTGGATGTGAGTGTTGATGAAGACCAATTAGACAAAGATTATCCTTTTTGTTGTAATACGTATTTTCAATATTTTCCATGTAATCATTAACGGAGGGTATTGGAAGTAATGCTTCAATGCACTGTCATGAGTTGTCATTGAGAGTTCCCAAGCGTCAATCTAGAATTTTTTGTTTCCTAGGTATGAGTTGTAGTTGTGATCTAGATGTGTCAAAGTTAGTGATTTATGTCTTATATATTTGTAACTCTTGTGATCAATAAAGATATCAAAGTGTGATTTGTGTGTGTGCAATATCTCTCTATTGTTATTTTTTGACAAATAAAAATGTATATCCAAAACTACTCTAATCACTTCATCTTAAACCAAGTATCACAATCTAGTTATGGTATAAATTTAAATAATTTTTTAATTTTTTCAATCATTAAATATTAAAAATCATATTATTATACATGCCTGAATGCACATTAGCTTTTTCCTTAACTACTCAATAATCTTTGTTTTCCCAAAAAGCTTTAAAGCCAATCCATAGTTTAACTTTCTGAATAAATTTTTATTAATATTTAATTACATTCAAATTTATTTTCTAAAATCCTATTTGTTACATTCTATAACATCTTATTTATTCATTTGTTACATTCTAACATTTTATTTATTCATTGATTTCAATGGCTTCGTCGTATTTATTCATTTGTTACATTCTATAACATTTTATTTATTCATTGATTTCAATGGCTTCGTCGATGTGGTAGCATGCAAATTTCAATGAAAATTCCATGGTAGCATGCAAATTTATCGTTACTCCATCATTTTGTCAATATGATGTCAATGAAGTGAAATTAATTTTTATTAATGGTCCATCACGGTTTAAGTTTGAGTAGTGAGTAACAGTCGTAAATCCTCTCATTACCTAATTCGCCAACATAAAACATCACACAAAAGTATTCATAGTAATTATTTTCATGCTGATAGAGCTCACTTAAATAGAAAACCAAACTTCAAAACATATTGAAAGCACTGGAGATTCCAACACGTAGAGTACCAGGATAACCATGTAATTGGATTGCAATATATTTAGGTGTTGAGTGCACATAAGAGTGTTCGAATTGACAATATCGAAGCTACATTTAAAACAAGCATAGACCATTTGTTTCCATTATTAAAGCAAGCATATCCAATTCCATGTCTGCGGTTGGCGTTAATAAGTTTTTATTATCTGATAAATTAAAATCACTTCCATATAAATTAGTAAAATATAAAAATATAACATAGTTAATTAAAATATAATGATCGTATAACAATTATAACATAGTTAATTAAAATATAATAATCATAGGATCATGGACCATAATTATAAAATAAAAATAATTAAAGCATATAATTATGAAATTAAGATCATGGACCATAATTATAAAATAAAAATAATTAAAGTATATAATTATGAAATTATTAACGAGGATTCTCACATTCTTACATAATATTAAATAATGTTAAAGAAATTTAAAACACTTAAAACCATTAAAATCAATTTATTATAGCATAAAAATGATGAGATTATTAACCATAATTACTAGGTCACCTTCCATAGTCATAATGAACATTTAAGAAGATTCATGCATATCGATTACAGTATCCTAAAAGGCTTTCAGGACAGAGTCAAAGTGGAAGCATAAAGATCTAATGAGAGTTGTACTATCATAGTTAAGTTAACATTAGTAAGTTTCTATTATTAAATAAATTAAAAAGACTACAAAACTTCAACATAAATATTAGTCAAATATGACAACCATAAAATACTTAATTAAAATATAATAATTCTAACATTATTAACCATAATTATAGTATAAAAATAATTAAAACAAATATTTATTGGATATTTTAATAGAAGGAAAATTGATGATTCATTTTATACCTATCATAAACTAGATATATAACTATTTAAAAAGTAACATCCAATCATTAATACACAACATATTTATAAACTAGATATACAACACTTAAAAAAATAACATATAACCGTTAGTACATAATGTATTTAACACGGGGAAATAAGTTGAAAAAAAACAAATTCACAATGCTCCTATATCCAAAATTATTAGGACTACATGCTCCTATATCCAAAATTATTAGGACTACATTTAATGATCGAATGGAAAAAGATAATAAATAATAAATGTATCAAAGACTACAATATTTTAGTTAATCTTACCTAAATGCAATTATTTTGTTGTTTCATGATGGGATATATTTAATTTTAATTCTTTATTTTTTTCACTTCAATTTAATTTAATAGTGTTTAAACTAAGACATGCTACTATGTAATAATTGTTTATAAAATTTTATGTAACCATGATTTATGAAGTTTTATAAACATTTAAAAACAAAATTGTGACATAATATATCATACATTATTGTCGTTGTGTGAAATTCCATTGTGGACAAATCTTTATAATACAAGTGGAGATCTTCTTGAGAAGAAGTTGGATCAACATAGATTTGGTTGGATCTAGTGTGGATCTACAATTGAGAGGAATGTCTACATGTTTTAGATGTTGGCTCTCGAATTTATCGGATGATGCAAGATGTACAGTTGCGGTATGCAGATGGAATGTTGGAATTTCTCATTCTAGATCTAAACTAATAAAATATTGTGGTATTGTTTATTCAGAGATCAAGATCCAAACATTGAAGATCTGATGGAAAATAACAATATGAAAAGTTATTATTAGTATATTTGATCTGCTCTGTGTAGATCAATAAAGGGGAGTCATTGATTTTGTCTCTGTACATTTTGGTGGTTGATGTTTGTGTTTTTATTGGTTTTAAAAAGGGTTGGTGGTTCTTAAACTAGAAGCCTCGGTGTTTGAAACATCAATTCTTGTGTGTTTTATTTAATTATAAAAAGGGTTGGAGGTTCTTAAACGGGAAGCCCTGGGGTTCGAAACGTCAATTCTTGTGTGTTAGTAGGGTCAAGTTGTGTAATCAACGTTTTGAAGACATTTAGTATCCAAACCTCCATCCTATCAACTAACGAATTACTAAATTTGAAATATCTAACAGATGGTGGTTGGTCCATAAGATGGTTCATTACTTGACGACTCTTATCACGGAAACCCCGACGAGACAAGGTGTCAATATTTTTTATCTTGCAAAGTTCATCAATGACGATCATAGGCAGTTATCTTTTAAATGGAAGTTAAGTGACAGCTCGAAGATGTGATGGTGAATGATTGGTGTTTGTGAGATTCCACAGTGGATGTGAGTGTTGATGAAGACCAATTAGACAAAGATTATCCTTTTTGTTGTAATATGTGTTTTCAATATTTTTCATGTAATCATTAAGGGAGGGTATTGGAAGTAATGCTTCAATGCACTGTCATGAGTTGTCATTTAGAGTTCCCAAGCATCAATCTAGAATTTTTTGTTTCCTAGGTATGAGTTGTAGTTGTGATCTAGATGTGTCAAAGTCAGTGATTTATGTCTTATATATTTGTGACTCTTGTGATCAATAAAGATATCAAAGTGTGATTTGTGTGTGTGCAATATCTCTCTATTGTTATTTTTTGACAAATAAAAATGTATATCCAAAACTACTCTAATCACTTCACCTTAAACCAAGTATCACAATCTAGTTATGATATAAATTTAAATAATTTTTTAATTTTTTCAATCATTAAATATTAAAAATCATATTATTATACATGCCTCAATGCACATTAGCTTTTTCCTTAACTATTAAATATTCTATGTTTTCCCAAAAAGCTTTAAAGCCAATCCATAGTTTAACTTTCTGAATAAATTTTTATTAATATTTAATTACATTCAAATTTATTTTCTAAAATCCTATTTGTTACATTCTATAACATCTTATTTATTCATTCGTTACATTCTATAACATTTTATTTAGTCATTGATTTCAATGGCTTCGTCGATGTGGTAGCATGCAAATTTCAATGAAAATTCCATGGTAGCATGGAAATTTATCGTTACTCCATCATTTTGTCAATATGATGTCAATGAAGTGAAATTAATTTTTATTAATGGTCCATCACGGTTTAAATTTGAGTAGTGAATAAAAGTCGTAAATCCTCTCATTACCTAATTCGCCAACATAAAACATCACACAAAAGTATTCATAGTAATTATTTTCATGCTGATAGAGCTCACTTAAATAGAAAACCAAACTTCAAAACGTATTGAAAGGAGTGGAGATTCCAACATGTAGAGTACCAGGATAACCATGTAATTGGATTGCAATATATTTAGGTGTTGAGTGCACATAAGAGTGTTCGAATTGACAATATCGAAGCTACATTTAAAACAAGCATAGACCATTTGGTTCCATTATTAAACCAAGCATATCCAATTCCATGTCTGCGGTTAGCATTAATAAGTTTTTATTATCTGATAAATTAAAATCACTTCCATATAAATTAGTAAAATATAAAAATATAACATAGTTAATTAAAATATAATGATCCTATAACAATTATAACATAGTTAATTAAAATATAATAATCATAAGATTATTGACCATAATTATAAAATAAAAATAATTAAAGCATATAATTATGAAATTATTAACCACAATTCTCACATTCTCACATAATATTAAATAATGTTAAAGAAATTTAAAACACTTAAAACCATTAAAATCAATTTATTATAGCATAACGATGATGAGATCATTAACCATAATTACTAGGTCACTTTCCATAGTCATAATGAACATTTAAGAAGATTCATGCATATCAAATTACAGTATCTTAAAAGGCTTTCATGAGAGAGTCAAAGTGGAAGCATAAAGATCTAATGAGAGTTGTACTATCATAGTTAAGTTAACATTAGTAAGTTTTAAAAAGACTACAAAACTTCAACATAAATATTAGTCAAATATGACAACCATAAAATACTTAATTAAAATATAATAATTCTAACATTATTAACCATAATTATAATATAAAAATAATTAAAACATATAATTATTGGATATTTTAATAGAAGGAAAATTGATGATTCATTTTATACCTATCATAAACTAGATATATAACTCTTTAAAAAGTAACATCCAACCATTAATACACAACATATTTATAAACTAGATATATAACACTTAAAAAAATAACATATAACCAACATAACGTATTTAACAGAGGGAAGTAAGTTTGAAAAAAAACAAATTCACAATGGTCCTCTATCCAAAATTATTAGGACTACATTTAATGATCGAATGGAAAAAGATAATAAATAATAAATGTATCAAAGAGTACAATATTTTAGGTAATCTTACCTAAATGCAATTATTTTGTTGTTTCATGATGGGATATATTTAATTTTAATTCTTTATTTTTTTTTACTTCAATTTAATTTAATAGTGTTTAAACTAAGACACTCGCTACTATGTAACAATTGTTTATAAAGTTTTATGTAGCCGTGGTTTTTGAAGCTTTATAAACATTTGAAAACAAAATTGTGACATAATATATCATACATTATTAATATAAAAAAATATAAAATCTAATTAAATTATAGTTTAAATTATTATTAATAAAAATTAAAATAAAAATTAATATAAAAATTAAACATATATATACATTTAAAAACATATCGTATTATTTCTAACCATAAATATTTAGCCTTATTTTATTACTTTATTAATATCATAGATTATTAATACAACATATCTACAAAATTATAATTGAATTCATGTGAATTTATTAATATAATAATTTTTTAAATTAATCTATGTAATTAAAAAATATCATGAACATAACTATTTATCACTAAATGTTAACTTTTGACATATTATTATTTTATATTAGAATATTTCAAAATATTAATTTAATTATAAAAAATTATAAGATGAATGTAGGCGCAATTAAGGAAGATAATCAGAGAATTTTAGGGCAAAAGAAAGAATGGAGGCCGAAAAAACTAAATATTTGTAGTTTGTATCGCCCGCGCACATGGCTATGTTATGATTTGTGTATTTTTCGCCGCAAGCTTGGCTAAAAATCAACTATATCCGGACGAGGATGGCGGCGTGATTGTCTTTAGAATAGGAATGGCGCAGACAGGCTTCATGACAGGATCGTGATAGGTGCAAAGCATTTTCGCAAATCCAAATGCAAAGATTTAATAAAACTTATTGAGACACTATTGTAAAACATGTGATCACAGGCGTCACGTGTTTCGGAAATTTCGTAGCTCTGCTTCGATATATCACATGCTCTAAGATCCAACGATAGAGATGTTCATTCGAAAAGAGCTCACCGTTAATAAGTGGGCACTACAGAGATGCCGGAAAATGAGAGGCACAGTAGCTAGCTTGACCATACATAGATTGTAAAAACTTAATGCAAAAATAGTTGGTTCATTATTTGATATTATTGTTCGTTTATTATCTGTACCTTTTTAAAGATCAACTGATCCGTTAAAGAGCACTTTAAATAACGCAATACCTATTTAATTAATAATGCTAATTTCTAGCGAATAGATTATTTATTTAGAAAGTAATTAAAAGATTTACATGTTCAACTTTTACAAACAAACCAACTAAATTATAATTTTATTTTAAATTAAAATATATAATTTTATTTTATTTTAAATTGTATATATAAGATTTATGATTATGAAGATTTTCTTTTATTTTAACATAGAAATTTTAAATTTATAAATACATTTTGTTACAATATTATAGATTATTAATATCATATATCCAAAAAATCATAACTATGACTATATGATGTTTTTTTTTAATTAATCAAATTAATTAAAAGAGAAACATAACATAATTAATTTTGAAAAAATGTCAAATTTTATACTATTAAAAATGTTTTAAAATACTTTTTAAATGTTAAATATCTGCCTTCCACCTAATAATTACACTAAACTCTATTCTTATTATATAACAATTATTTAATTTTCAACACCAATACAAAAATTAAAAATATTTATTTATTTTTAATAACCCTCTTAATCAATAAATGAATTTTCTATTACACTTTATATATATATATATATATATACCAAGTGTAATAGAGAAATCTAGAGAGAGAGATTCAACCCCATTTTATCATGTAGATTGTTAATTTCTAAATACACTATGTTACAATACTATGAGCCAATATCATCCTTTACTAATACCACATATTCAAATAAGTTAAATTTGTATGACAATTTTATTAATTAATCAATTTAATTAAAAGACCAGGGCATAACTACAATTGAAACAAATCTTAAATTATGATCTCTATATACTACTAAGAATATTTGGACGTTAAATTCCTACCATCCACCTCATGAATCTTGATAATTAAATTATAATTCAAGAAGCATTTTTTCAAGATAGAGATGCCGATCTACATCACTATTTCACTACACTCTATTCTTATTATATAACAATTATTTATTTGTAACCACAACACAATTAAATGTATATTTATTTTTTATAGCCATATTAATCAATAAATGAATTCTCTATGATATTTGACATATTCATAAGTATTATACATTTTGTGTTTACCAATGGCTCAGAGAATATACCATCCATATCCATATTTGTGCTATAATACATCAAATCCTTTTCTGTTTTTCACTGAATCTTTTCTTTGGCAAAAAGATGTTGGGTTTTATTGCATGATAACTTAGATTGTTTCCAATTTCATTGAATCTTATCACTACGTCTACATATCTTCAATAATGCCCCTTAGTCAAATTGCTTCACCCTACATAATACTTTCTAGTCAACTATAGTGGAGATAATTAAGTAGTTGGTTGTTTATTACTGCTCCAATGGACAATCTCAAATTCTATACCAAGTACATATTAGATTATTGATTTCTTGTAAATTATAATCTAAATAATCTATCATTTCAATATTGAAATGAGGGTAGTTTTAGGATAATGATGGTCACTCATGACGCTTTAGTGGCAATGCAAACATGGAAAAATAAGAGTACGTTCAATGTTAACTTGGAGGGATGGTTAGCGATAATTATCCAATAAATTTGAAAATGGTGAAGAATATGAAAAATATATAATGCATATGTCTCCCTTGCCGCAACCTTTTAGTACCTAAATGACGGTTTCTTGCTTTGAAAAATTGTAAAATTATAGACATGATATTGTTCATGTGCACAAATATTTTTTTCAAAATTATAATAATAATTTAATATTATTTTTAAATTATCAAAGTCATTATATCATTGAAAATACAATGCATTCACTTAGTAAAACCTAAAAAGGTCTTGACATTATAAACTCTTCATTTTTTAAATGGTTTAGGTCTAAATGTCCTCTAGTTCACCGTATAGTTGTTTTTCAAAAAGTGAAGAACTCCACTATATAATTTACACATATGACTCCGTACATATCTATAGCTTCATTGAAAACGGATTTATCTAGCCCATAAAAGAATAATGTAAAAAAGAGAAAGGTATATACAATTTCTCAATAATTATTTTTTCCATGTTTTTGCATCCCAAAACACCAAATTTGTGATTATGAACCTGTATCCAAAGAAAAAAATATCATCATTCATGTAAGCTTTCCACAAGTTAAACAATAAACTCAAAAACATTGCTTGTACATCCATAACAATAAAAATGCACACACATTTATAACGGTAAAAATGTGTGTGCATCTTATAACTAGGAATGCACAGGTGTTATTGCTATTAAGAACATGTGCACATTTCTCCATATAGGAGCTTTACAACATGGAAAATCGTTGAGGTGCAGTTCTTTGGGACAAGAGAGAAGGAGGGATACAAGGGCCAAGGGAGATAAAGAGAGAGGAATAAAGAGAGAGAAGGGGGCGAGTTAGAATGGGTGGGTGTTTGAGGATCAAAAAGGAGGAATGGGAAAGAGTGATTGAGAGTCAAAATGTGAGAGAGATATAGGAAGAGTGTTCGGAAAAGAGATACGGTGGAGATGTGGGTGGAGAGAGAGAGAGAGAGAGAGAGAGAGAGAGAGAGAGAGAGAGAGAATATTCGGAGATATAGGGAGGAAGATAGAGAAAGAGTTGGATGGGGGTTATTATGAAGGAGGTGCTAAATGAGGGATTGAGGGAGAGATAGAGAGAAATGGAGTTGAGAGAGTGTGTGATTGAGTTATGGTGGGGGTAGGGTAGAGAGTGAAAAATAAAGAGATGACCAGGTGGAATGCGAAAATAATGGTAGAGGCGGAGGGAGTGACAAAGAGTAAAGAGTAGGATAGTGGGAGGGAGATAGAGACACAATTATAAGAAAGAAAGAATGGATGGGGGAGACATGGAGAAAAATAGAGATAGAAATTGAGGTGGAAGAGAGAAGGAGAGGGAGGGGGAAATAATGAGAGAGAGAGAGAGAGAGACAGGGAGTGGGGTATAAAGAGAGGGAAGAAGGTAGAGATAGAGAGGGAATATATATATATATATATATATATATATATATATCCACACACACACACACACACACATGCACAGAGGAATGGGGTCGAGATAGAGAAAGAGAGTGATGGATAGAGAGAAGGGGTGAAGTGAGAGATAAGGTTAAAAGGGGGTCATTATGAAGTAGGTATTGAAGGAGAAAAGGGGGTATGGAGGAACAGAGGAAGGTGAATAGAGAGGGAGGGAGTAGTTAAGGAGGGAGGGAGAGAAGGGGAGAGGGAGAGTGATGAATATAAAGCTTGAACAGGGAGAGAGGGAGAGACAAAGGGATGAAGAGAAAGATATTGAATTTTATAGCTATGATCGATCTTCATACTTTATATTTTTATGCCTTCAAATGCATAATGTAATTGTAAGACATGTTATTCATGTCATTCATTTATTAGCCCTTGAAAGAATTATTATAAGATGTGTTCTTTATGTCAGATTAAAAAGATAAAATTTTGAATTTTGAATTTTTGGCTCCAAAGTAGTCAAGTTGGCCCTCCCTCAAGTCATGTCATCCCTAGTGAAGAGACACGCCCACTTAGATAGTAATATCAGTATATAAAGAGAATTTTACCTCCTCCTCAAGGAATCATTCAACGTCACATAATACAAGATAATTTATGGAAATCAAAGCAAAGAAGAAGTGGGACAAAGAAGGAAAAGAAGGATAAATTCATCTCTAGTATCTATATATTTGTCTATTGACCTCGCATGTGTGAATTTTTGGGAAATTTCTAGGCATCCTATTTGGGAAAGTGGAAATTCTAGACATTGGTTAAAAATTTTGGGGAGGCCCAATTTATGTGCATATTCTGGAAGGTTAAAATTCAACCTAGGCATATAAGAGAGGGCCAAATTTTGAAGGGAATAAGTTTGAATTGACTTGAATTAACTAGAATTTTACTTGACTAGGCTTAATCATAGCTTGTTGGTCGTTTTGACCTCATAGTGGACTAGGTGCATTAGATCTATCTTTTGTTGAACTCAAGAATTTGTCCACGGAGAAGGTTGTTAGGTTTTTCCCACAGGTGGGTTTTCCTAGGGTAAATAATGTGTTTTCTTTGTTAATTTGTTGGGAACGGTTCCCCTAGGGTCAATTTTGGGGTTAAAAGCCCAAGTTTTGGGGTAGAAATACCAAATTTCATATAAAAAGTGTAAAGTCTTTGCATTTTGTGGTCGCAGAGTGAAAAGATGTAAAGAGTCATAAAGGGTTTCCTCCCTTTGTTTAATCTAAGTCATGTTGGCTTTAGGAGATCTACCCATGGTCAGAGGACCATGGGATTGTATAAAAGGAAGCCTTAGAAGAGTCTTTTAGTACTTCAGTTCAGATATGTTTTTGAAGAGTCGTTGATGCAATGGGTTTGTGAGAGATAAGAGCAAAGAGTCTTCGCATAGGAAAGAGGCTCTGCAGCTATGTGCGCAGAGGCCTAGTGTAGAAGTCCGTATCTGAGTGCACAGACCCCTGCAGCTGTGTGCACAGACCCCTGCAGCTGTGTGCACAGACCCCTGCAGCTGTGTGCACAAGGTAGTTAGAGTCTGTAAAGGAGATCTGAACAAAAATTTAGAGAATTATTATGGAAATACCTGCGTATGAGCTATTTTACTTCTATTATGAATGCATGCAATTATGTTGTGTTGAATACTGGATTTATGATTTAATGCTATATTAATATGTGAATCTATGAATTTTACTTTATTACATGAATGCAAGTAAGAATATTTGTTTACACAAAGATAATCATAATTCATGTTGAACTTATCCACTACTTAAGATAATCCGGATAAATAGAATAGTAAGATTAATTACAGAGGCGCGTAAGTGCTTGAATCGACTATTTAGGGTACACAAAAGACAGTCATAGACCTTCATGGAGGTCTAAAGGATGACTAAGGGAAGTATATTGATAAGCCCTAAAAGGATTATCGATCTACACGAAGGAAGGGTTAGGTTATAAAGTGGCATCACTGCCATCTCACGGTGTGAAAGCTTCATCCCTGCATCCCCTCGTACTTCTTCGGGTGAGACTTTAGTCCACGCTTCGCAGATTGATGCCGAAAGGACCAATAGTGTAGGTATTTGCTTGGCTAATTAACGCTGAACCTGGGTTAGGGCCCATCAAGCCAAAAAATGGTTTCGTTGGGATCTACATAAAGAGATATGTGATGTCGCATAACTGGAATCCAATTAAGAAGGAGATTGAAGACTGGTTGGATATAAAGATCCATGAATTTGTGGCACAATAGAACAGGAATCCGTGATTGACAAAAGAACAGTGGTTGGAAAAATATATGTACACAGTGATACACAAGATCTTCTTATGTTCCTTCCTGGTCGAACTATACAAGTGGATCGCGAAATTGGCAGATGGCTAAGGAAGGTGGAGGCTTGATAGTCCAATAGGCTGGACCATGGAGTTAGTGTGGAGATTAGAAGCCTCTAAAGATAAGATCGCACGTGTTGTCAATCATTGGATCGATCTTATCATAGGAGGGTTTGTGATGGAGTTCGTGGTCAATACCTCGGTCAGTTACAGCGAAGCAAAGTACCACTTCTTCAAGGGGCCGTCAAGTAAGTCTTTAAGGTCTTTAAATACCTCGATTAAGATGCTCTTGTGTGAAAAGTGGATTATGAAGCTACCTTGATGTTTGGAGCTACACGAAGTGGAAAGAACTTTAGGAACAGAGGGAAAACAGGCCCTGAATATAGTCCGTTAATTGAACCTCCTCTGAGTGACGTCAAGGAAGTAGCATAGGCTTCTCTGAAGAGCGTTGTTTAGTTGATAAAGAAAGGGTTCCCATGAATACCCCATCCACCCACACTACCTCCATCTTCACCTCCACCGCATACACCTTCGCCTACACCATCGCTACCTCCACCACCGTTCAGTATGGCAAAGTCAGTAAAGCTACCTGTGTTCAAGGGCTTGGGAAATGAGGATTTAGACTCATTTTGGTTCATCGTGAAGGTTGTATGGGAAGCTCATGGTATCAAAAATGATCAAATCAAGAAAGAAACATTGGTTAGTGCCTTGCAGGAACACATGCTAATGTGGTACATTAAGTACTTCATTGATAACCCGACATCTACATTAGCAGATATTCAGACTGTGTTGAATAAGGAATTCAATAGACCTAAGTTTGAAGTGAAATCAATTGTGTGATTCAAAGAGATCATGATGAAGCCTGGCGAGACACCATGGGATCTAGATGAGAGATTGAAGTGTATAATCCGTGAAGCTAACATGAATCTGATAGATGGGCAACACCGCAAATGGTTTGTGTCTTTACTCCTACCTCATCTAAGGGTTGCACTATCACAACAAAATATTGGTACCCAGGCGAAAGCTCTGGAAATTTCGAGGAGATTGCATGAGACACTAATGCAAGATGCTAATTTGGGAGTTCAACAGATTCATGCATAGTTGTGGAACCTTCGCCTAGAAATGTAGAGTCTGAAGAATGATAGAACAGTTTGGCCAGAGGTGTGCAAAGAAGTTTGGTGCCTAAAATGCCAAGGGCATGACAAAGATCACTACCCAGTCTTCGCAAATTATGTTGCAGCAGGAGGACCAATGCCTCTGAGGATGGAGGCTCAAGCAAGGCCAAGTGCAGGGCCCGCACTATGGTGTGTTTTCTATTAGGTAGCTGGAAAACACGTGAAAAATAATTTCCATTTACTGTAGAAATTCGTACAGACAGTGCAACAAATCTTCTGCAACTTCTTTCAATCGGTGGGTCATGATGAGCACAATTGCCATAGTTATGAGTTAATGATGGATAGAACGCCTGCATATAGGGTGTAGGTAGAAACCCGGCCTTCGGACCAAAGTGTTGGGGGAGGGCGAGGTGAATATCAAGGGCGCGGATGAGGCTGAGGTGTAGGAGGACCTGGTAGAGGTCGAGGACCGGTCATTTGTTACAATTGTGGAGGACCAGGACACTACACACGAGACTTCCTGAATCCAACGTGCCTATCATGCTGATATTGCACTCAGTTTGACCATGCAAGTGAATATTTCCAGGTATTGCTAGCTAAGATACGTGAAAAGGGGGCGCAACCTCCATAGCCGACTCAAAACCTACAGATGATGAGGGTTGAGCCTCGTGAAGAGGATCCCAAGGTAAATATTGTGTTGTGGAGTGGGATGATGACTAGGGAAGATAAGGGGAAGTAGCCTGAAGAAAGTGAATGGGTCCATAAAGCTCCAAAAAAGGAGGTCGAGTTTGATCTGAAGCATGCATGGGAAAAAATTATGGAAGCAAAGAAAAGCTTCGTTGAGGCCTCTACCATAGGAAGTCAGGATAAGCCAGCTGAAGAGATGGACCCTTCCATGATTACTATTTTCTTGGAGACCTGTATGAAGCTGTTGTGTGACAGCAAGGCTGTGAAAGGACTACAGGAGCTGATAAATAAGTGTGTCAGGAAAGAAAATACTCCTGATGGACTGTGCGTAGTCAGGAATATTGGTAAGCATAAGAAAAGAGTGGGGCATGAGATGAGGCTCACTGCGCAGATAGGAGAATATGAGATCGATCAAGTAATTCTGGATCTATGGTCAGACGCGAATGTTTTACCTAAACAGACATGGGAAAGGATGGGGAAACCTGTGCTGCAATGGTCTCTGATTCAGTTAAGTATGGCAAACCAGTAGAAAATTATCCCCATGGGAAGATTGCAGGGAGTGATAGTGGATATTGAGGGCATGAGTGCATTGGTTGACTTCAAAGTGATAGAAATTGTGGATGACAATAATCTCTACCCTGCACTCCTTGGGATCGATTGGGCCACTGACATGAATGGGGTAATCAATTTGAAGAAGCAGAAGATGATATTTGTGAAGAAATTGCTCCATGTAGTAGTGCCCCTCGACCCTACAGAGGGACCATGCTATACTGAACCCGTTCACGAATATGAAAGCGATGATGACTTGGACTAGATTTATAAGATAATGGTGTGAGATGAGGATTGGGTGAATCTGGCAACAGATGGACGTAGTGCATGGGACTATGAAATCTCCTACACTTCAGATTCAGATGAGGAGTTGGAATACTGGCAGAACCGACTACATGAAGTATCTACACTGTGTTGTAATATGATGACCAAGTCACTGCACGGTGTACCTTTGGAGGTAAGGAATATGCCTTATTATGATGGTTTAAGTGACGTTGATAAATTTTTGGATACATTTGAGAGGGAAGTGCTAGAGAAGAATCGCTTCCAGGCCTTGGATTGGGCGTTGCACACTATGCCTACAAGATGGTGGGGTATGCACAAAGACAGTTTTGATGATTGGCACGTGTACAGAAAGATGATGAGATTGCAGTTTGGTCACCCACAAGTGCAGCTAACAGAGAAATATGATGGAAGCGATGATCCACGTGATCACCTGGCCAAATGGACTAAGGTCTATGGAGTGGATTCTTAGGCTGAATTGGTGCATCTGTTTTGTCATAGTTTGGATGTAATATCGATGAACTAGTACTTAGAAACGGAGCTCCGCCATGGCACAGAAGAATGGGACGTTTTGCAACAAGGGTTCTTGATGATGTTTAGTTTTGAGGATGGATTTGAATGTATTGACGAGGCATTGTAGGAAGTCAAGGCAATGATCTTCAGAATACCATAGGATCCCTCGGACTTAATTCAACCAGATTGGACTACCCAACTACGCCACACGCTAGAGTGCTATAATGTGACTGTTGAGGAAGAGGATGAAGACCTGAGGAACATTAATATCCTAGAGACTGAAGGTCGTCGTGAAGTTGAAGGACCTCAAATTGAGAATCCAGATATCACCAAGCCACTGAGAATAAGGCAATTGAACATTGGGATAGAAGCGGAGCCAATATTTACAAAAATTGGGGATGACTAGGATGATTCAATAGTAGATAAGGTTGGTGAATTGCTTCGTGAATATCAAGATTTGTTCCTTACGAAGTTGTTAGATTTGAAAGAGATAATAGGGGACCTGGAAGTCATGAAAATCACATTGAAACCAGACATGAAGCCGACTAAGAAAAGGCCTTATCGCTTCAACCCCAAGTATAAAGAGAAGGTCTGCTTAGAGTTGGATAAAATGTTTGCCACAGGTATTATTGAATGGTCGATGAATCTGATTGGGTGATCCCAATAGTGGTTCAAGAAAAGAATCAAAAAGGATGAAATAAGGATATGTGTAGACCTCAGGAAGTTGAATGATACCTATGTACATGATCCCTTTCCGACTTCATTTACCTATGAAGTACTGGATAATGTTGGCAGTCAGGAAGCATATTCATTCATTGATGGGTTCTCTAGGTACCATCAGATCAAGATCGCACCAAAGGATAGAAGTAAGATGACTTTCACAATTGAATGGGGATGCTTTCATTATATTGTGATGCCATTTGGACTGAAGAACGCGCCGATGATCTTTTCAAATGTAGTCATTAGGGCATTCAAGGACTTCATTCACAAGTTTTTGGAGGTATACTTAAATTATTTAACAGTGTTTGGGTTGGTAAAGTGCCACGTAGATAGTCTATGGTTGATGTTGGATACATGTCGGAGGTACCAGATTGTGCTCAGTTTGAAGAAATTGTTCTTCTGTGTCCCTTTTGGGATCTTGCAGGGTCACGTGGTATGCATACATGGCTTGATGGTAGACCTTGCTAAGATCGTGGTTATAATTAATTTGGAGGCACCAAGAAGTGTGAAACAGTTGTGTGCAATGTTGGGGCATACAAGATACTATAGAAAGTTCATCAAAAGCTATGCCTAGATTACCTTGCAGATGGAGAAGCTGCAAAAGAAGGAGCTAGTGGTGCGTGTGACAGATTTTTCTGTCATTGCAGGGCATTTATATAAAATGGGCTTGGTTGAAATTCTATGACATTATGTACCTGAATTTGAATGAAACAACATCCTTGTTGAAGCTCATGGAGGAGCTGTGCGAGGAAATTATGCAGGAAAATCTATAGCGCAGAAGATTTTATGTGTTGGGCTATGGTGGTCAACACTTCATAAGGATTCCAAGGCTTATTGTAAGGAATGTGATGCATGTCAAAGGATGGACAAGCCATTGCGGGATGAGTTGCCTCTGAATCCGTAGATGTCATTACAGCCGTTCAAAAAGTGGGTGATTGACTTTATAGGACCAATTCAGCCTCCAGGAAAGAAGATGGGTGCGCGGTACATCATCACTGTGACTGAATATTTGACCATATGGGTGAAGGTGCAGCCTGTGAAGGACTGTACAGGGGAAACAACAACAAAGTTCATCTTTGAGTATGTACTGACTAGATTTGGTTGCCCGAAGATTTTGATGAGCGATCACGGTACGCATTTCCTTAATGAGATGATCAGTGTGCTGACGGAGGAGTTCCAGGTTTATCATAAGAAGAGTACGCCATATCACCTGTAGGCTAATGGGACGATGGAGGCATTTAATTAGATATTGGAGAACACATTGACGAAGGTTTACAATGCACAAATGAATGGATAGGATATGTGCGTACCTGCGGTACTATGGGCTTACAAAATGATTTGCAAAAAGATGACTCGACAAATGCCTTTCAGGCTGGTTTATGGCATAGAAGCTATGATGCCAATGGAGTACATTGTACCTAGTCTGTGCATAATGACATTCATAGGTATTGTGGATCATGGAGCCCTAGAAGAAAGGATCGTGCAACTGGCAGAGTTGAAAGAGGATAGATTTTAGGCTGGATTCCATGAGCATGTTCAAAAGGAGCGTGAAAAGGCATGGCATGATCGACACATCAATTTGCACACATTTAAGGTAAATGGTTTAGTATTATTATATGATAGAAAGTTTGATAAATTTCTAGGAAAATATGGGACACATTGACTAGGGCCCTATGTCATCAGGGAGAATACCGATGATGGAGTAGTTCAGCTGGTGAAGTTGAATGCAAAGCCATTTCTGGGGAAGGTAAATGGCAGGCGATTGAAGCCATACACTAGGGATCCAACTAGATGAATATATGATGGAGGAACAGTCTTAGCGCTCCATGCAGCTAGAAGGAAACACGAGACTTTAAACTACACTGCCCTAGTTGTAGGGTTGCGTGATTGGGGGACTGCACGGAAGGGAGGAATGTCATAGTATCAGCAGAAGTGTGAAGGGAGTTGCGCTATAGAAGGAGAAACTGCGCAAGGCACCCAGAAAGTGACCATTATGAACATTGTTCATGAGTTGATAG
This sequence comes from Pinus tabuliformis, assembly GCA_031772625.1. Lineage (NCBI taxonomy): Eukaryota > Viridiplantae > Streptophyta > Pinopsida > Pinales > Pinaceae > Pinus > Pinus tabuliformis. Next base: position 463,581,121 of record CM062820.1, on the reverse strand, counting down.
TGGGAAAACAGCTAAGTGGAGCGAGGGAGTGACATTTAACTGAGAATGTAAGACCGAGATCTTTGAAAATCTACTGCCAATCTAGAATTTATGAGCAGATTTTTGGGGGAACGATCGGATTCAAATTTGGATTCACCTATAAATTACAGATGGTCACCCAAGGAAAAACACTTTACATTCTGATAACTGATGTGTTGAGCTATCAGGCATGCATGAACCTTGAGAATTTCGAGGCTTTGGAGGCTAGTTTAGTATTTGACAAGTTGCCTAAAGCAACATGGGAGCTTCTTACTAGACTCATGTCGGCGCTCGTGGAAACCGCAAGTGCTGGAGGATTGATGGCATCTGAGGGAGCTGCCCCTGAGATTGCAAGTGTAGAAGTGCCCGCAGAAGTGCCAAAATCGTAGAGGTCACCCAGGCCGAGGCCTACGCCACCCAAAGAGGGTCCCAAGACAAAGAAGGATAAGTAGAAAGCAACACAACCAGTGTACGAGTCCCCAAGAAAGCACCAAAAGGAAAAGCCCACTGCGTAAGAGAAAGGAAAGGTAGTAGACTTAGAATCTGAGGAGGGCACTAAAGGTATGGATATGGGCACAGGGGACATTGACATTGAGGGTGTAGACCCTATCTCAAAGCTACCCGAGTACATCCCTCCACGCTAGGGTAAGGTGAAGGTCCCGAAGGACCCAGATGAGGGGACATTTATGCTAAATACCCCATTGCTGCCAGACCAGATCACGTTTGAAGGGTCGCTCTTGGCATGCATTCTTGCTCTCAAGCTGGAGGATTGGGACTTGGTAGACAGAGTGATTCCCCCACTTGGCGACAGATTCCTTTATGACCTGTGTGTTTTATAAAGATTTTGGTGTCACCACACTAGAGCCGCGAAAGTGGATTCAAGGGATGGACAATGCAGGACTGTTAAACCTACTATGGGTGCCGCATTACCACCACATGCCCATAACCTTGATGGTGATCAAACAGTTGCTATTCTCCATGTACACTGGATGCCTGTGGTTAGGAGAACCGATACCCATCACAGATATGTTGATCCATAGGGTCACATTTTTACCACATTCAGGGTTGGATCCGGCCATGGCATTTCGCAAAAAGAGGGGCGAGCAAGACCTCACAGTGAGAATGAAGGAAAAATTCAAGGTCGCCAAGAAACCATGTGACTACTCAATTTCTAGTATAACCGACCCCACGGTTAAGGTTGCCACCCATATTTTCACTGGGAAAATAATGAGGAAGTGTCGCTCAGATGAAGTACCAACACTAGTTGTGTCATTAGAGGCTCAGTGTGTAGAGGGAGTACAATTTAATTGGGTGCACTATCTCTGCGGTGAGTTCCTTTTGAACTACAAAGAAGCGCAAGACTAAAGTAAAACCTTTCACTACTCTTGGTTACTGTTATCAATTGTGTTAGTTGCATGGGAATTACCAAAGGATAGCTAGTTTCCTCTGGTCGCATCAGATCTACTAGAATCAGCAAAGTTCACTTCGCTGTAGGCCACTAAGGATGCCGTGAGGGTCAAGGACGCTAAAATATTTTGGGTACTGATGAAGGAAAGCATCTACGCCATGATAAACAGCAAGTTGAGGTTATCCCCAACTCTCTTTGAGCAGTTGTCAGGATATGTGGAATTCAAAGTGAACTTCCATTTTTTTTCCATTCAGGCGTGGAAGGACCCCTAGAAAAAATGGTATGATCTTCCATAACTAGCAATGGATGATGCAATCGTAGTGGTCCTAGAGAGTTGGCCATCAGAGTGGCACATGACCTCATACTTGTCAGCTGGGTCTAGTAAGTCCACCGCAAAGCAGAAGAAGGAAGAGGCTCGGTTGAAGATGCAACAGTTGGCCGATAAAAGGAAAAAGGAGGCCGAAGACAAAGCTAAAGCAGAGCGTGTTGCTAAGAAGTAAGCAAAGGAGGAAGAAGAAGAGGAAGAGTGTGACTCTGACAGAAGTCAGAAGTCTCCTTCATCGCAGATGGAGGAAGAAAAGCAGCAATCACGACAGGGAGGTGCAGACCCAGAGACTACTCCATTCTGGGTTAAGTGCACTAGGGAGCAGGACAAAGTAGGGTCGCGGAAGAATTCCAAGGCTAGAAAATCATCACTTGATCCAATCACTTTGACTAAAGATGATTTGAATGATATCAGGGACACAGTGAGGGACACAACCGCAGAACTGATGCAGCAAAATAAATCCTTGGTTTCCATTCGTACGGGTCTGCGCGAGCTGCAAATCTAGGCCACTCAATTGTAGACTAGTGTGGGACAACACTGTGCGATGTTAACTAGCTTGGCACCTTGGACCTCAGAAGCAGCGAAGCTGGTCTACTCCTTGGATCCCCGAGTTGTCATGCTGCCGAACGGAGCATTGGCTATAGAAGTGGAACATGACAAGGCCACCGTCAATGCTATCAAGAAGTTTGGGTTGAACTTGGTCATGCTGCTAAGTGAAGCCCTTCAAACCCTACAAGACTATGTGATCGTGGAACTTCAGGCTAGAGAACAGTGTGAATTGAATGTGATCAATGAGCAGAAGTTCAACAATTACCAGGTGTTCGTAGAAAAGGCTTCCGTGATTAATCTCCTTAAGAAGATCACAAAGAAGAATGAGCACACCACAGCTTTGGTAGTTGAGGCATGTAGAGTTGTTCCAAAGCTGAATATCTCAGAAGATGCACCAGTCAACTCTAGAATTCGGATGCTCGCTATAGGAGTGCGTGATGCAAGGACAAAGCTGGCTAAGTTTTAGTTTGAGTTGAACCTTAATATCACAGAGCTCAAGTTGAGGGCCCACCCTTCGACTCCACCAAAAGTTAGAGGCAGTGCGAGACAACTGTCAAGGATGTAGTTGTTGCAGTGAAGGATTGCACTTCGCTCTTCGAGCAGTCGCTCGAAGTAGTTACCAGCCTGTAGGAAGATCCCAACGTGCAGCGACTAGAAACAAAGAGAAGGGAACTGTAGCAAAAGTATGACGAGGTCAAAGCGATAGCATGCACCGTTGCCATCATGCAGATGTTGGCGAAGCTGGAGGAAGCGAAGGCACTCAAGGAACATTTAGACGCAACACAGTGCAAGGAGGCAATACTGAAGGCCATATTAGGGCCTTGGCCAGATGAAGCCTATGTGTTCATGGCCACCGTTGAAGGAAAACTAGCTAGTCTGCAGGAAACACAGTAGAAAATAGAGGCAGATAGCGCGTGGGACCAACGACAAAGCAGCTGGTCGAGCAGGTTAAGTAGGCAACTATGCAATGTACCGCCAAGGTTATAGTAGTATAGGTGGAGCTGTGATGTCTTTGTGACAAGATCTCCACACTAGAAGAGTGACTCGATGGTGAGTCACCATATTTGGGTTGGGGGCCTGTTGGGAACGGGTCCCTAGGGTCAATTTTGGGGTTAAAAGCCCATGTTTTTGGGCAGAAAGCCCAAGTTTTTTATAAGAAGTGTTCTCCACATGTTATGGTCTTGGAGTGCGAAAGTGTAAAGAGTCATAAAGGGTTTCCACTCTTTTCTTAATGTAAGTCATATGTCGGCTTAGTAGATCCACCCATGGTCTACAGACCATAAGATTGTATAAAAAGAAGTCTTAGAAGAGTCTTTTAGTAGTTCAATTCATTTATGTTTTCGAATAGTCATTGATGTAATAGGTCTGTGAGAGCTAAGAGAGAAGAGTCTTAGTGTAGGAAGGAGGCTCTACAGCTATATGTGTAGAGGCCTAGGGTAAAAGTCCATAGCAGACCCCCGCAGCTGTGTGCACAGGGTATTTAGAGTCTCTAAAAGAGATCTGAGCATCAATAAAGAGAATTATTCTGGTATTACCTGCGTATGAGCTATTTTACTTCTGTTATGAATGCATGCGATTGTGTTATGTTGAATATTGGATTTATGATTTAATGTTGTATTGATGAGAAAATCTATGTGTCCTACTTTGTTATATGAACGCAAGTAAGAATATTTGTTTACACGAAGATAATCATAATGCATGTTGAATTTATCAACTACTTAAGCTAATCTGGATAAATACAATAATAGTAATTATAGAGGCGTGTAAGTGTCTGAATTGTCTATTTAGGGTATGCAAAAGATAGTCGTAGACCTTCGTAGAGGTCTAGAGGATGACTAAGGGAAGTATATCGTTAATCCCTAAAAGCTTATTGATCCACATGAAGGAAGGCTTAGGGTATAAAGCAGAATCACTGCCATCTCAGGGTGTGGAAACTTGGTTCTTGCATCCCCCCATACTGTTTCAGGTGAGACTTCAGTCTGCACTTCGCTTATTGATGTCGAAAGAGACAGTAGTGTAGGGATTTTTTGGCTAATTAACATTGAAGTTGGGTCAGGGCCCATCAAGCCAACAACATTATGATTTGTATTTTCCTTATGGTGTTGTGGTTGAATTTCTAAAGTGTAATTGCGTAATGATAAACTATAATTATTAAAAGAAGCTCTACATCATTACAATTAATTATTAATATTTCATAAATTTCTCCTTGTATCTATTTCTCTTGAACACTACTACATATTGAGCCAATTTTCAAAGTCTCTTTGTCTCTCTTGTGACAATCATTGGTAGCAATAATGAAAAAAAAGATATTTCGTGAAATGTTGAACATTGTATAGTGGTATTTTCAACGTCTCCTTGCTATTCGGAAGTTTAACAGAAATCGTCGTCACAATTCGTGGCTTTGGAATTTAATTTAAAACTGTTGTCACATCTCATTTAAAGACAACATGTTTTGTGTTGTTGAAATTACGATGCATAGGACTGGAAATTGCAATGATTAGGCATCAAAATTGTGACATTTAGGCATTGAAATTACAACGTTCAAGTATCAAAATTGCAGTGTTTGGGCACAAAAATTGCAATGTCAGAGGGTTCGTCAGAATTTTGGCGAACTTGAAGATTTCAAAAAAAATTAACAAGCTATGAGGATGGTCTAGGTCCATCCTTTTTTCATCCATCAATACTTAGAATATTCCTAGCTTTGACTAATTGTAGCTTTTACAACCTTATATATAACAAGTATATTGATTGGTAATGGCTTCATGATATAAAATCCCTAGATTTGTATAGATTTTCCATGTGGTTACTTCTCAATTCTAGCTAATGTCTCTTGTAAGAGAAATTGAAGCACTCGCTATTTCACCCATTCTATGAAATGAAATCAATTAATATCAGAAAAGGAAAAGAATAAAAAAGTATTCAAGAACATGAAATTGCATTGAAAGTAGGTTTTTTAGGCACTGAAAAAATCCCTTTATAGTGAGCATCCAAATGTGAACCTTCCATTAGATTTGAATATGCTAATCTAAAAAATGATGATGACTACGCAATATTTAAACAATAAGTATGACAAAGCATATAGGACTTCAAACCTTGACTAAGTATTGTGTTGTATTTTCATTTTTTCTTGATAGATTTATTGATAATTAGCTACTACTAAGTTGCGAAATCTCATTGGACAATCTTTTAATATACTTTAAAGTTTTGATCATTCAATATTTTGAGCTTTGATCAAATCATATATGATTTTGAATTTCAAACTTCCTTATGAGTTTATGTTGAATACAAATGATAAATGATAAAATATGAGATTGACTTTGATTCATTATTTCATTTAAATATTCATGGTCTATTTACATAAGTTTCATATATTTATAAGTTTATGTATATCCTAACGTAATTCATCCTTTTTTTTGAAAATATATCATCCCGTCCTTTTCCATATAACCATATACCCTAACCTCACTAGACTAAGTTAAAGGAGATATCATTTCCCCTTATGATCTACCCATTCTTAAAATAAAGAAAATGGGAAATTTGAAACGGAAATTTATTACATGTTAACTTTCTTTAATTTAAAATTAAAAATATCTATTTTTTGTTATTCATTTTCTTTCATTCGAGATTATTTTGATCATAGACTTCAATTTTAATATTTTTATGTTTCGAATTTATAGATACTAAATTTAAAATAATTTATCCAACTACAAAAGGGAATATTTGGAATGTTTAGAGTAAAAATTTAAACCAAGATTTCCACATTTGTAGAACTCACATCTTTGTTATTCACTCAACAAATTGGCATGAAAATTCATTAATGCTAACTATTTTTTCTATATTTAAGTGCTAAACAAATATAAAGGCCTATGCAAAATTCTTATAATTTCCATGAACTCGTGATCCTACTATGCTTCGCTATAGAAATAGCTAATCTGAAAATAATGTGCCAAAACTACTTATAGTTCTACTAGCTTTCAATGATCTAGATAGGTTTCACTGGATGAAGGAAATAAAAATATGTCAAAAGAACTTCTATGGATTAAAAAAGGAAGAAAAAAAAACATCAAAATAACTTAGGTTGTTCCACCATTGAGAGGGATCTTCAAATCACTTGATTAAGAAAATGCATTTCCAGATCATGAACCTGATGTATTTCATCTAATTAACTAATGAGAAGTACAACTCGACATTCTACCTCATATTTATAAGCAAAAATATCCCTTACTAGAAGATATAATGTTTTCCATTATATTCATCAATACTATTGTTGTCTTGTAGATTTTATGTTGGAGATGAGACAAATTTTCAAGCCAGTTCCTTGTAATGTCTTCAGATCTCAAAATATGCATCTAGTTATAATGGCCCTTTACAAATGACATTATCAGTGATAGAAACATATGATTCCAACTTCACAAATAATGGTGAATCCACGTAATGTTTACATCAAACAGTAAGAAATAAAGGAAAGGAAAAGCCAATACATTTGGCGTCATCCAACACATGTAGAAATGCAACAAAATCCCAAGCAGTTGGAACACAATAGAGACATCCAATCTTGTAATTCTCAGCATACAAATAAAGAGTGCCCTAAGATGGAGGTATGAATAAACACCAAATAAATAAAAAGACATCAAAGAACATAAAGCAAGAATCTAATGAACATTACCATAATGTTACTCACTAATCTATGGAAAAATATATTTTGCATTCGCATCAACTTAAATTTCAGACATATTGAATATATGCATTGATCTGTTCAGGATAATTCAAAATAAAGGTTGGCGGAAAGAATTCCAAAAACAAGAATATGTGAAACCTAGGAATAAGAATATTATCTACATGATGGTATAACCCAATAACCTAATTACTTAAAAATTGGAAAAACATAAAAAAATATAATAAAAGATAGGACTGCAAATTTCTATATGTGTGTGTATCTGTGTGTGAGAGAGTGTGTGAAGAAATAAGGAACATTTTATAACATCGAGTAAATAAATAGATGAAAATTTTATAACATTCTCTCTTTTTGTGGTCATTTTCTTCAGCGTCTTAACCTTAACCCACTCACTGTGGAGATGATAAATTTTTCTATACTCTGATATGATATGTACATCTCTCTATTCTTGAGAATTGGAATGCATACACTTCTATAGAACTATTATATTTGAAGAGGGGAGAGAATATGGGAGTCGGCTTGCCTAAACTACATTCTTTATATTGCTTGTGAAACATGAATCAGTATAATTCTTGCAACTACTTAAATAGTTGAACCCAACTCAATTAACTAATGTATTGGTTATATTAACTTTTCTCTTGGCTCTCATTTTAGGGAATAAATAAGCACAACTCCAACAAATACTAATACTGAGTATGATCCTAACTTTGATGTCTCCCTACAGGGTTTCACCACCTATTATCTTGCATTGAATTATTCTTCAACTAGTGCATAAGCTTTGAAACCACTTATAGGTAATCTATGACTCCCTAAGTTGGAAAATTAATTGGGACTTGTTCTAAAAGCTCCAATGAGATATTGTCCTCCATTAAGTTGACCCCTCTAAAAGTAACATAGCTTTGAATGTACACTTTCCTCCATTTTATGATAAAATCCGTAAGAGATCATTTTCAGATTCATTAATAGGTTTTATGCACATACAACATTCATGTGTGGATAATTTTAAAATTAGCACTTTCCAAATCTATATTTTATTTCTCGTGTTTCAAAAATGTTCAAAAAATATTTTTGAGGTTGTACATGCACCTAATTTGTGAATGTGATGCTAACATATTTCAACATCAGAGTGCAAGTCACCAAGCAAGGTAGAGACCATTTGAAGGATGAATAACTAAAAATGTTTAAGCTCAAGTACATGTATCTATAAAGTGAGAAATTATATTAATGTCCACTTGAAGGAAACTAGATTCATTCCCAAGAAGAGATGCATTATTGTAATGATATACAAGAACAATGAATGGAGAACATGAAATTTTCGAAGTTCAAGTAAATTTATCCAAAAATAAAAAAAAATTATATATATGACAAATTGAACATAACCAGAACCATTCCATGAAGAAATGCATTATTTATTTTCCAATAAAAACCTCAAGGGGAACTCCAAAGGATGTTTCCCCACATTTGTGGATGGCATCCCTCGAAAACTTGTCAGATAAGGTTAGTTCACATTACACATAAAGATAAGAATAAAACACCTGGTGGAACAAAATAAGCTAAATGCCCAACAAAATTTGCGACAACCACTTGAGATAATCCTTTGGGCTATAAATGCATTATTGTGATGGTATATACTACATTGTTTAATTTTTAAGGCTAGGGTTTTGGCTGTAAAAATATGCACATGATGCCAATATTTACCATGTAGTAGATACTTGAATATACTTTTATCGCTATGTAACTTACCATAATAGGGTATAAAGGAATTTAATGTTAGCCAGGAGAATGAAGCCTGACTTAGAAAAACCTTAAATTTATTTTCTTTTAGAATTCACAAGTAGTGCTCTTGGATGATCGTGAATATGTTCCTTTGACATGAAATTCATCGCATTTCTTGAAAAATCCATTCTTGGTGAATAAAAGTTATCATATTACCTAACTTTAACAATAACCTACATCTATTTTGCTTCAAGACTCAGTAGAGTGTTTCCCTTAAGATAATATTGGTTAAGGTCTTCCTTGGAAGATGAAATTCAACACATTACATCACAAAAACTCTCACAATTTGGCCAACTATGAACTAGAGAGGAAGAGCACTTACTGATGTTTGTTATAACATTAGTAAATGTAAATGTGAAATCTCTAGTTGCATAACCACAAAATAAGGCAATTTAGAAATCAATTTCTTTTGGCTAAGAAAAGAAATATATAATCCATAGTGTTAAGTCAGCTAGCATATTATATAGGAATATTGTATATTTTCACTTATGGTACAAAAACCTTATAGCTTCCTACTTGAGTATTTGGGCATCAGACATCCATAACTCCTTTCTCATTTAAAACAATCCCCTTTTATGAAGTAACTACAGATATTTCTTGAAGTCCTCCCATTACTCTTATTGTCACATTCTTTCTTGCTAAGCTAATTAGGTGATCTATATCAAGGCACACTACCAAAGGAGGAGGGGGGTTTCCCTTTGAATCTTGAATATGAATAATTTACCAGCACTACCCTGAGCTATTGATGATGAACAATTAGTGACAACATACTCACACTTACAAGGAAATATTCCAGAAAATGCACATATTAAAATATTATAGGGTATGTGGCCTAAAGAATATCAATATGACACGACATAGAAAAATAGTATACTTCATAGCAGGTTGTAGGCCATCAACTTAATTGTGCATAGCATAGCCAATATTGTATAAGAATAATAGGCACCATTGTCAATCCATAACGACTTAGGTTTTGAACCATGCAAACAAAGGCACTACAAACTTTCTTCCAAGAAAATTAGGAAAATGCCTTTGGCTCAATAACATTGCATAAGGATATAGGACTGAACCATTTTGAAGTTAACATGGGCATATTTGTTAACAATACAAGTACAAAAAATGCATAGTGTTGACTTACTTGGTATAATGATGTCATGAAAACATATAATCTATGGCTAGAATCCATGTTTCACAAAGTATATGAACACAAAGACTTTTTTATAGATATGAAGTTCCCTTTATCAAATAGTGAAATGTATCAAGGAATCATCATTCATTGGTCTAAATTTTTAGTAGCAATGTTGGAAATGGAAGAGAAACTAGAAAAAATAGTAACAATTAAAAACATGAGGTAATATTGTTGGCATTCTCACATTTCACTTTTGGTATATGTGCAATGGTTGCATGATTTATAGAAGTGTATAAGAAAACTATCTTTGGGCATGGCAGCTGTGGTTAATAGGAAAAATATAGTCTATTGGAATTAATAGAAAAATATTAGAATCATCACTTACTGAAAAAGGTCCACGCATTATCATATAGGTGAGAAAGTATAAAATGACTAGGCATTGTCAAATACATATGAATACATTATTTGAATAAGAATTATTATTATAAGCTTCATGACTTGAAAAATTTAGGTTTGAAATATATACACAAAATGGCTCCTACTTAACAGCCAGTTCATAGAAGCACAATCACCAAAGTTAATTCAAAGATGCAATCATTTCCAAATATAACGCAAAAAATAATGAACTCATTCTTCATTATGTACAAAAAAGAAAATCATCAATGCCTTCTTTCAAATTTGTACTCAAGTATAAAAATATTACAACCTAGGGAGTTCAATGGCCCTCCCAACAATTTTAGATAACATACAGATAAATACTTGAACAAGGTAGAATGATCTAACTCAACCCTAATTTATAATAATTACTTTGAAGAAACTATACCCCACAAACCAGTAAAGAATTTGATCTAGTGACTACTATATTTCCAAGAATACATTACAACACAAGTTGTGCTTTAACAGAATAAAAACTTCTTCTTCAAGTTTTCCAAACTTATGAGACCCTCACTGACATATGAACTAATTTTGGGGATGTGAACAAGAAAGAAGAAAAATAATCCCATAATGACAGACTTCCTAGAATCTCTTGTTATCACCTAAAAAATGTTCACCTAGCCATTTCAAACTAGGTGGATAGAAATACACCATGTAAGATTAATTTTACCCTAGTAAAATCGCTTTCACCATAGGAAATAATTTAGTAAATCTTTTTTATTAAATTATTTATGTTTAAAATAAAAAATCCCATGAGAATAATTGAATAAATCATTATTTTTTTAATTTTCTCTAGAAATAATTATTAAATCATTATTTGATAATTGTTTCTTAACACATTTGACTAAATCACCTAGGAATAATTAAATAAATCATTATTTATTTATAATTCCTTAATTTTGTTTTTGTAATAATTTTTAAATCACTATTTAATAATTATTTTGAATTCACACTTTTCTTAATCCTTGAAAAGTGATTAATAAACTATTTTATTTGTTCATTACTTCAACCATTTTCTAAATAAATATATCTAACAATTTTAAATATCTTTTCCCTCTCCAAAAAATATAACAAAGTATTCCTAATGATTAAATCTTGATTTCGTCAATAATATCTTATTATTTTCCAATTTTTAATTTATCCCAATATTTTTTTATAAATAAGAGGGTTTTCCATTCATTCTTCACCATGATCACTATCATCGTCCCCACTAATGTCTTCTCACATTTGAGCTCCCACTTGAGTTCTACCTTGCTTTTGGGTTTTCTGCATTTTGAGAGAGAGAAATAGATCACTGAAGCACAAGGACATCAAAGGACCCATCCCACAAAAGGGGATTTGGAGATCCTTGTTATAAACCTCCTTCACCAGGTGTTTTCTAATAAAATATTATTTATTTAAAGTCTTCTTCAATTGGGTTATTGCATCATTTATTTCTTGTTGTTCTATGCTTTGGATTACATATGATATTTTCGCTGCAGGCTCTTTCTCTCTGATTTTTGCAAATATGAAGCGTAAAAAGTAATATTTTGTAATTAGGGTCATTTTTCACTAGTGACTTAAGTGAAGAATTTTTGGTACACCTTTATGAGATCTTTACACTAACAAATGGTGACTCCACTCAGTCTTTAGCTTCATAGTCATCAACAAATGATGACTTCACTAGTGTAGTAATTCAAATCCTTGGTGACTGTCATGAGCTTGGTTTACACCACCAAGCTAAGACTTGAAACACTACACCTTAATAATTCAACATGCATAGATTAACTCCACTTGGGCACGAGGGCCAAACAATCTATGTAGTTAGGTGTAGGATCGGTGGGATAGGCTTCCAATAATACCCACCGATCACTTACATTTAGACATAAAAGTTGACATATTAGGGAGATTGAAATCCTTTACCATCCCACAGTTCAAAGACAGAGTGCGTCAGAAACCTGATTCATAGGGTTTATGCTAGGTCATCATGTGAGCGGTTCTCCTTGGGGCTATCCAACCATGGCAAGGAATCCCATGCGGTGATTGATCACCAAGAATCTAAAGACTTGACCATCCCCGTGTGATGAAGGTAAACGTATTGGCCAATCATAGGAAATGGACTGGTTGTGGGCAACAGTTAGTTCTCTACCCCACCTTTATCTAGATAACTCTTCTTGCTGGGACCAAGTTCCATCAACTATGAAGTCTTTTGGAAGGTCATCTGAAACAATAGATTTAGAACTTGGTTGAGGATTTAGATCACCTATAGGCTAGAGGTTATTTTTCTTTGATAGGATCCATTTTCTTGAATTAGAGTAACATATTAATATAGTTAGTTTACACTTGGCACCATTGCACTAGGTGTTTGCTTGTTGTTTGTTGATATTCTTCTCCTATCATCCATTTTAGTCTATTGAGTTATCTTTGTCTTGACATCATTGATCCCCTTAGGAATTTTTCATGGAGACTTCGTGGCATTTGCCCCCAATTTCCTTTAGGACATCTTACTCCTCCCCGTCGAGTTAGAGTTCATTCTCCTAGTCCTCCATTGAGTCCTCATTCTGACACTAGTTCTTCCTATTCTTCCAGTTCTTCTGATTCTTCCAATGTGGGTGTGGAAAACCAAAGTGGTAACCAAGGTAACCCCAGAAGCGGAACCTCTACCTGTAAGGTTTTTAATCATCAATTTCTTCCCTTTATGGTTGGTTTGAGCCTCCTTGATTTTAGCCAGCTCAATAACGATCCTCTTCTCCATGACCCTAGTTGGCCTCCTATGCCTACCAAACTTCCTTCTAACATCCCCAATTTCGAAGGAAATCTTGAAGAAGATCCCACAAATCATGTTCGATATTTTCATATGTGTTGTTCATCTAATTCCATCACTAAAGACGACATTCGTCTTCATCTATTCCAATTCACCTTTACAAGAGATGCTCCAAAGTGGTATGCGGACCAACTGCATGCCACCCATTCCACCTTTGCAGCTCTAGCCAAATATTTTTTGTCATACTTCTAGTTACCCCTATGATATCACACTGGTAATGAACTCATGACCCCTTTCCATCAATCTTCTGCCACATGCCTATCTAACCATGAATGGCGTAGAAGGAGGAGCATATGTAGGGCTCCTGAATTTGGAGATCATGTTTATATGGATTGGTTCTATAGATCACTTTTGGCCCACATATGTAAAGATGTTGCCTCCCACTTTCCCGAGTTTGAGGAAGAAGTGCTCAAGTAGCTTTGAAATGTGATTTGATCTATGCACAATAATGATATGTTTATATTGTCCCTCCAGGTCTGCCTTGGCGTGGTGCTACTAATGCATGCGGGAATCCCATTCTTGGATCTATGTCACACCTTCAACCTCCACCATATCCTTAGCCTCATATGAGTGATAGTCAACCCAACAAGGACCAGTTCCACTTACACCTATCCCCTTCCTACTCCTTCCCATGGAAACCCTTACCGAGGTTCAAGCATGCCATATGCATATCCCCATCCGCATGAGTCCATGCGAGGGCCGGTTGTAGCTTCACCTAGTTATCCGGTTATCCCAATGTTGTCACCAATTCCTTCTATCCTTATGCACTCCATGAACTCCAGCCTCTCAGAACCAGTACCCCAACCTCCCATGCCACAAAAACAACCACCTCTTCAAGGTCAATTGTATGCTAAGCCCAATGAAACCCATCCCCCAACCCAAAGCAAAAGAATAAGGGGAAGGGTAATTAACATTGCAAGAAGTAGAAATAACATCCCAAGAAGTTCAAGTTGATTTTATCAAATTTTCACTCTATTATATCCAATGGCTTTGTAGTGAGTGTAATGGCAGTGATGATCCTTCATATGAAGGCAATTTTTTTTTTTATCTAAATGATGATGTATGTATATTTAGAAACCCTTTATAAATTCGAAGTTGCTGTAATTACGTGAGTCCTGTTTTGAAATGTACATAGCAAAGGAATTAGAAATAGTGAAATCTCCACCATTTGGATATAATTAAACGTAAGTTCGTAGAAACTTTGCAAATATGACTCCAAATATAAGTGTGAGATGGAATTGAAAGAAATACTGAAATCTCCACCATGTGTATATAATTAAACGTAAGTTCATAGAAACTTTGCAAATATGACTGCAAATATAAGTGTGAGATTACATGAAAGTGACGGGCTGTAAATGGATCCACCGACTTGTAGGTCAAACCATTCTTTACTACAACTAATAGGTGAAGGTAAAGATGGAGATCACCTTCATCCTGCCAGAAGAAAGCAAAGAAAAAACAGATGCAAAGAGCGCAAAATTTTATATGTGCAGAAGCACATAGAGAAATTACGACCTTATAGGAGGATATTGTTACTGAGCAGTGGAACAATATGGCAATATGACGGGAGTATAAAATTCTGCAGCTACTAAAACGAAGATCCGAACTGTGCCAAATAGGCGAGGCAACCGACGAATGGAGCATTGATATAAGTGGTGGGTTCAGAGTGCGCATAGTCGTTGCGCTCGTCGGAAAAGCGGTCATTGTTGTCGGGTCCTCCAACTACAGCACCAACAAGAATGTTTGGGTTGGGACCGTTGCTATACAACGACTAGAAGCCATCGTTGCAGGAAATCTTTTGGGGATGGTTGTATATGGAAGACAACGACGAACCCCTGTGATGTATACGTTCTGGAAACTTGGCGCCGTAGCCCACCATGTATGACATTCCCAGAGGGTTGTCTCCCAGTATATAGTCCACCTGTAGAGAAATATAATTTAGAAGATAACGATCACGAGTACGCCTAAAAGCACTGTCTACGCCCCAAAGGCATAAAAAAGCAGTAGTCAGTTTTTGTACCTGTCTTTTCGCAAGAGTACGTATCCGGGTTGGAGTAGCTATGATGTTCCCGCATCTCACCACTTGGTTGGAAATGCTTAAGTATTTTGCATAAGTAAAAAGAAGGAAAGTTGTGGACGTCACATATTGCAAATTACTATCACTCATGTCGAAGAGCAGCCCCCCTGCAACATCTCAAATCAAATAAGTAAGCCTAGACTTTAATCATCGGCCAAACAAAACAAATATAGTACGCTCAACCCGGCTAGGTAAAACTATAAAATTTATAAAGTCGGTATTGTGGATTCTCATGAAGATTAACCTGGTGTGTACTGCGCCTGAGAGGATGGTGTTCCGGGCAAGAGAGAGAAAATGAAGTTGTCAGCATGGCCCTTGTATTCCTCAAAAGACTTGGAATTTTCTGACAGAACTTCCTGCACACCGAAGGCAACATTTGGGGTGTGACAACAAAATTGTTGAAACAGATATAATGATGCGTGCTTAATCCAATATGTTAGGAGCATGACTGTAGTTTGGTGCATAATTTAACCTTAGCCAAAAAGACTCTGGTTCCTGCATGCTTTTTGTCCCAGCTCAATAAATTGACGTTGTCGTCCGCGCCGAAAGTTTGGCCATTTGATTGGATGTAGGTGAGATATGATGCACTGCCTGACGCTTTTTGCAACCATGCTGCTCCCCACGGTGATTTGCCCTGCAAGCAAAAGATTACGATGTCGTGAGGATCATATTCTTTATTCTCTATTACTTCATATATATTGTCGATAGATAGAGG